>CM075208.1:58343425-58996282 GCA_037577465.1 Liposcelis bostrychophila | reverse complement strand
ACATAAAAATTATGTAGACCGATTTTAACACTATTATGTTAATTTTTACATAAAATTTTTTACTGTGTATGTAAGACAAAAAAAATCCAGCCCTTTAAAAACCTCCAGTCCCCCTGTACATGCCTGTCTGGCTACGGGCCTGTCTTTGTCACAGGAATCTGGAGATGCAAGTTTAGCTTATGGTACTACGATGACAATGGGCTCTGCAAACGAATCCTTATGCTCCTTCACCTGCTTACGTGGTATCTGAACAGCTCTTTTAAATCTCGGTTCATACTGTAAATATGAAAAGGACCTGAGAATTCAATTATTTTAATGTTTTTCAATTCTATTTTTTCATACAGCTTCTGTTTTTTTTTTTTTTTTTTTTTTTTTTTTTTTTTTTCGTTTTTTTTTATTCTTTCTGGCACTCCGCGCATATGATTATTTGTATTTGCTTCGTTGTAAACACCTTCCACAACGGTTTTATGTCCAGGTCTGCAAACGAATCGTAAGTAACATGTTTATTGCAAAACTGCCATGTAAATATTAGCTTTGTAAATTTCAAAACAATTTTTCATAAAAATGTTTCCTTTATTCGAAATTATTCTTTTCAGGTTGATCCTGTATGCAAAATTATTCCTCCTGATGGGTCTTACGTGGGTCTCGGAAATTTTGAGCTGGGCCATTGGAGGTCCCGATTATTACTGGTACTTTTCTGACATGATCAACCTCTTGAGGGCCGTCTTTATTTTCATACTGTTCATATGCAAAAAACCGGTGTATCTCAGCATGAAGCGCAAGTTCAACGGAGAACCCTTCAGTTTTTCACACAAAACCGGTAGTTCCAAAAGTACGACAGACGTCATTAGCATCACGACATCCGGCAGAGATAGCCGATTTAGATCCAGCACGAGCAGTAGCAAACGAAGGGATACTCAAAGCAAAATGGAAGTGGACCTTCAAAAAAAATTATCCATAACGAGGCAAACACCCGACATTCTCTCTAGGAATTTCAACGAGTTTGAAGAATCTAAAATTTAAATTCTAAATTTTGATTGTATCCTTTGAAATAACAAAATTAATGGCGATTTTTTTAAAAATACCATTTTATATTTCCATGATGTAATAGAAGTAAGATCCTATTTTTAAGGGACATCCAAATACTTTGTCATCCTTTTACGGAGGAAAAGGGTCAGAAAAATGAAACGCTAATATTAAAATATCTATAAAAGAAGAAAACTGAGTATCTTGTTATGGTCAGTGAGAAAGGCAGACAGAAACGGCACAATGAACTTATGGAGGTAGGAAACCTTAGATTTAAGAACGTTACCGAATCTCGGTATCTAGGGTCCTATGCCACCAGAGACAATGATACTAATTTTGAGGTCGCGGAGAGGATTCAGAGTGGCGGTAACCATTGTCTTTTTGCCTAGGCCATCTCCTTCGCAATGTAGCTCTATCTAGACGAGCGTAACTCAGCATTTATAATGCCATAATCCTGCGGTGCGAGAAGGCTGGGAGTGCCCGACTGGCGGGATACTTGCCAGAAGAGACCCGAATGGAAAAGGTTTATAGTGCGGCGATAGGGCTCCAAGTCCTGTA
Organism: Liposcelis bostrychophila; assembly: GCA_037577465.1. Classification (NCBI taxonomy): domain Eukaryota; kingdom Metazoa; phylum Arthropoda; class Insecta; order Psocodea; family Liposcelididae; genus Liposcelis; species Liposcelis bostrychophila. The sequence continues at coordinate 58,994,698 of CM075208.1, read as the reverse complement.
AAAGCCTGGTGTGTGTGTGTATAAAAGAAGCCCTTGGCTGAGAGAGAATCAAGAGTTTTGGGAAAGTGGTGACAAGATATTTGAATGGCCTCTTATAAAATTTCGTTCTGGGCTTTTCGACCCAATGAAAAATTATTAAGAAAAATAAGAGATTACATTTTGTATTTTTGAAGCCATACTCTACTTCAGCTTTTCAGTGCCTGAATCACCCTGTTGAGACTCCTTTTTTTATTAGCTTCATCTGATCAAATCCCATTTTCGTACTGTAAATAGAAAATGACATGAGTGTCTAAAGTAGTAGTTCAGGAATTACGGCTTTGTTTTAGAGGAAGAAGAGATTTTAAAGGGAAGAGATCCTCGATTTTTTTTTGTGAGGTAAGGGGAAACTCTATTGGCCCAAAAAGAAGATTCGGTTAAAAAAATAATAACTGAGCTTAAATTCTAATTCCGCACCTCAAAATCACGTTTGATTTGGGCAGTATGGGCTCGCTCAAGTTATGTATTAGGATGTATTACATAATTATGGTTTTTATTTTCAAAGTTCTAGATTAATTATTTTATGCCAATTCAGTATTCAAAAAAAGATGTATTAGGTCTAAGCAAAAATGCTTTGTGATAAGCATTACTTAAAAATCAGGTCTATATAGTTAAAAGGTGTTGCGGCAATCCGTGTGAGTGATGTGGCAAGCATTAATGATGTTTTTTAACTAATCAATTACGCTTTTTGGCATAGGAAAAGCGTTTGTTTTGGTGGTAGAACGAATTACTTTTTCTGGGTGTGGAATTCAAATAAATGAAATAACTAATCTAGTAAAGATTGTGTTGCATTTGGAGAAAGTAAGTTTATTGTTCTAAGTTAGTCTAGTCTCGCTTATTTGGTAGATGATAAATTATCATTGATAATAGCTTGGAAAACATGAAAAACTTTAAATGGGTGTCTTAAAAAAAAAAAAAAAAAAGAACTTAAAAACCGCTGTTTGGAACGCTAGAATTCCTAAAGCAAATCTCGACTTCGAGATTCGAGACGTGAGAACCATAACCGTTCAAATCGGGTAGATTACCGAAAATGAGATTTTTCCAGAAAAATATTTCTTTTTTTATGCTCTTTCATCTCCCGTTTTCGAAATTTTAAAATTCGGGTTCATTCCCGAGATTTTGAAAGCCAAAAGCGTTCAAATGCCTGCAAAAGTTTGAAAAGTCGGAACCATATATGCAGTTATCCGTAATTTCCAATGGACAATCATCAGTTAAAACAAGTTTTTGATTCGGAGAAACGCATACACGCTTATGGTTCTGAAACTCTAGCAATGTTTAACTTATCGTTCCTCTAAACGTTTATGGTTCTTATTTAAAAAAATTTTCTAGATTTGGATCTTTTTTTGAAATTTTAGATTTATCTTACGTAACTTTCAGTTTTTTTCGGTGATTTTTTTTTAATAGTTAGTCCATGAATTTGTTAATATGTTTAGAGCAACAAAAACGGAAAAATCGATTTTAATCATTCTGTAAAATTTAACAATTTTAAAGTTTAACTTATATTTAATATAAGTTAAACTTTAAAATTGCTCTCCTGTAAAGTTTGACTTTAATCGATTTGAACAGTTATGGTTCTCACGTCTCGAGATATAATACTCCAACAGACTATTATGGAAGAATGTACATACAATATTATAAACTCTCTAAGCTGGCATTTTCCGTTTTACATATGTTACACCCCATTGGTGTAATTGCCCGGTGCGTGAACGGGGCAATGCGATTACCCCGTTCACGTGCGGGGCAGTTTAAAAATTGCCCAGTTCACGGATGGGCAGTAAAAAAGTTGAAATTACACAAACGGGGCAAGCAAAGTAATGACTTAAAAAAGATTGAATATGAAAATAATTAATTCATTGATTATTTATTCAAGGCGAGGATAAATTAAAGTATTGAAATTACTTAAAAATAATTGAATAAAGTAATTATTGTTTAATAAATAAATAAATAAATAATTAAGGGAATAAATGAAATAAAGTAAAATAAACGAAACTAGTTAATATTGGTTGTAAAAAAAATACTGACATTGGTAAAGTAGAATAAAATTTCGCAAAAACGTCAATTTCGCAAAGGGGATCGACTTAGCACCCATTTGTTCTAACGCCGCCACCTCTCACACTAAAAAGAGGCGAAAGAAGTAGCACTTGAGCTGTTGAAAATTTTTCTAGATTTTGATGCTCCAAGGGTGTTGCAATCGACAGTGAGCGTGAGTTTACGGCTAAATATATTGCGGAATTAGATTCCTTGTGGAATTGGAATTTTTGAGCGACATATTGCTGTTTTCAACAGAGCCTTGACTTTGTGGATGTCTTGGTCGGCCGGTAATTTTAGCTCATGCCCACTGTCCGGTTGCAACACTCCTGGAGCATCAAAATCTAGAAAAATTTTGAAGAGACCCGACAGAAAAAATGAGCGCGAAATTTTGGAGGTATATGACCATGCGCATTCAGTTTTTCTTCTGTTCTGCTTGTTTTTTGTTTACAAAAATCAATTTTTAATCAACTGTCTTTTGAAAAATTAGTGCGCATTATCAACTGCTTCCTAAATTTTGAGCCCATTTTTTCTGTCGGGACTCTTCTAATTAAGGGTCTTTAGCTAAATCGACCCCCTTTGACAAATTGACAAATTTTTGCAAAATTTGATTCTACTTTACCAATTTCAGTATTTTTTTACAACCAATATCAACTAGTTTCGTTTATTTTACTTTATTTCATTTATTCCCTTAGTTATTTACTTATTTACTAAACAATAATTACTTTATTCAATTATTTTAAAGTAATTTCAATACTTTAAATTTATTTCTTCGCCTTAAATAAATAACCAATGAATTAATTATTTTCATGTTCAATCTTTTTTAAGTCCTTTCCTTGCTTGCCCCGTTTGTGCAATTTCAATTTTTTTACTGCCCCATCCGTGAACTGGGCAATTTTTAAACTGCCCCGTACGTGGACGGGGTAATCGCATTGCCCGTTCACGCACCGGGCAATAACGTTGCCCAGTTCACGTACGGGGCAATTACGCCAATGGGGTGTAACACATATTCGGTATAGATTTTCTCAAGGAATTCCAGAAGTTCGGAAGAAATATATGGTCATGGTGCCAGTAGTAGATCGATTAAGGAAGTAAAATCCAACCAAAATTAGATTTGAAAAAATCTCAGAATCAGAACTCTGTACCTCTGATCCTCTGAATCCCTCATAAGGAAAAAAACTGAAAGTGAATTAAGTCATTAGGTCAAAAAAGGCCTTAGGGAGCTATTTAAAAAAAAAAGACTTTTACGGAAATTAAGGGCAGAGGTCGAGCCCTGCAAAATTCATGTAACAGCAGAAGAGCAAGTCACGCAATCGCGTGGAGAGCACTGGGAAATGCAAAGCTTGAAGAGGCGCTTAGAGTCAAACCCATCAAATAGCTCTAAAGTTCCAAAAGCGATTCGGCTGAAGCAATGCAAAGAATGCAACACTAAGTTGAGCTCTTCGAAAAAAAATCTACCTAGTCAAGACATAAATATTATCAACATAAATTTTCTTGATTTTCGTATCCTTGTAAAAAGGTCGCCACTGACGCTTCAACGCTTTTTGCAATATAGCGAATGTCATTGCGGCGATAAGGAAGTTTGATATGTCCCATGTGTAATCATGAGGTGATTCGCAATCCGCAGTCAAACCATCGTGTTACCGCGTTAACGTTATAATCTATTATTTTTATTTTCGATGTGGCTAATCGGGGATTCAAAAATGATCCATTCGCGAGGGACATGATTTTTAAATCAAAACTGTTGGAGAACGATGTTGGCCCGTATTTTTTGTATAGTTCTTTTTGGTTGTTGGACGGGAAAAATCTCCTGTTACACGATAAACAAATGTTGCCCTGACGGTGAAAAATTAGATTTTAATCTCACTTGCACACCGATCAGCCTAGACGAATACGACGAATTCTCCAACAGTTCATTAGATAGCTTTGATTGGTTTCCGGTCGGATCCATCGTCAATGCATCCACTTTAAAAATTCATCAGAATCAATCGGATAAGTATCTGCGAATATTGAAGGACGAATATGAGATCAAAGCAGGGTTTAAGCCGATTTGCGAGGAAAAGCATTGGCCGGAAGTGGCTCACATCAAATTCGGATTGGTAGAATTGTTTCATTTTCTCCTCTACGATAATCACACCTTCAGAATTCACATTTCGAAGCTTAATTCCCTCCATGACAGAGAAAAAGATTACATTGAATTTGAAAAGACGGAAGGCCTGAACACGACGGAATACGAAATAGAACTGCATCAAGGTATAACAAGAAAGATTGTTTTTGATCAAAGCAAGAACCGTTTTAAAGTATTTGATAGAATTTTCCTGTCCCACGAAATCCAAAGAAAAAACCAAAAAAAAAGAGGAATTATTTTTGTGCCCTTTGAGAGGTAAAGTATTTTTACCCTATCCTATTATCGTCAGCACAAATAAACATTTTCAAAACTGCCTCCTCCATGAGTAAGTAAGATTTCAGTCCTATATGTGACTTAAAATCTAAGATTTAGTGCTCAGGTAATATTTTTTAAACCCCCTCCTCCCCGCCCCCCCGCCCCTTCCATGCTTGAATGCTTTAAAAAGAAGTGTAGGAATCACAAACGGCAGCATCAATGTATAGGTTGCAACAATTACAGATGCAGAGAAGCTTAGAACTTTTCCTTTGGAAGATTCTTGCGTCGATGTGGGATTCCATCAGTTTTACTTTCTGATATATTGCCCATGCCAATATGCCGTTTGCATCAGGAAATGCTGCGGGGATGGAGAGTTTCTCAACGAAACAAGTAAAGCATGCGAAAAAATTGAAGAAACGTCATTGGATATAAAAAATTGGAGACCGGAAACTGTAAGAGCATCAGAATTTTTCCTATTTAAAATTCCGCTTTATTTTATTTTATTTCTTAAAGGAAGGAATCGTCAACCATTATTACCTACTAACGGATGCAATGCCTCGGTGTGACAACGTTCAAGTGTTGAAAAGACCTAAGAAAAACGTAGAGACTTGTGGTGATGTAACTGCCAAAGAAGCCGATGCCAATTTTGTGATTTTGGCTAATGGTAGCGTTAAGGTAAGCATGTATCATGAACTAGGGTGGGATAACTTAGCTTAGCATACTTCAAAGTTTGACAACTTAGGCCTGCTTAAATGAAGGAAGCAAATCTTACAATTTTTTGTAACTTACGGAACGGCACTTAAGCCACGTACTTTCGGAAGCATTAAAGAAGCAGACAAATGATTGTTTTCTCACTAACAAGGAAAAACAAGCAGAGTATTAGAAATAGCTGAGTGCGATATGCTGTAAACAAGAAGTAGAGAATAATCTCATTGCCTTTCTTTGCCAGGTTAATAAATACAAACGACCATTTTCTCCTGAAAATTACTGCGGAGAAACAACCTGGCACGAAAACGGAATCATATACATGCAAAATCTTGTCACTTGTATAAGCGGAAAACAAATACGAAATCAAAAAGTTCAACCACTGCGATTTCGTAAGTACCGATTGTCATTATTATCTATCATTTTAGCACTTCTAATCTTTTTTACTTTCTCAGTTATCTACGGAGTCCTGCTGATACTTGGAGGAATATGCCTCCTTTTAACAGTTTCCGTTTCGTTATACCTCCCGGAATTAAGAAGAAGAATCCACAACAAAATTGCATTGAGCCATAATTCCTCTCTCATGATCGCATATTTCGCCGGGGCTATAGTCCAATTTTCTTCTAATTTAGGAGACAATAGCTGCATAGTTTTAGGTAAATGGATCACACACGGGTTCTCATTGTTTATAATGTGACGTACGCATCAAACATGCGGTTTATTTTTAAAGAGATAATGTCACTTTACCAACCGCATATCCGTTTCTCCGATAAAGTGACAGGTCATTAACTGATGAACTAAATAACAGAAAATTGACCGCTATCTTCCAATGTCAATGAATTTTTGATAAGTAAATCAAAAAGAAAAAAAAATGGATTAAGGTAAAAATTAAAACTTAATGTTCCTGTTTCAGGTCTTTTGATACAATTTACTTTCCTCGGATCATTTTTTTGGCTCAATGTAATGTGCATCGATATCTCGATGACATTCAGGTAATTTTGACGCTTTTCAAGTTCCAAATCGTACGATTTCATGACATAAAACTGGATCCCGTTTCAGCACCACTCGATCGGTCGGGAGCGGTTCTACTTCTGGAGAATCCAAAAAATTTTTTTACTACAGTATTTATTCTTGGGGCGTCACTACCATCATTTCCATAATAACCTTAATTATGGAATTTATGCCTCATGTGCCGTATGCTTACTTAAAACCTGGTTTGGCCTGCAACTGCGGTTTTGAAACAGGTTTTCTTTCTTTTTTTTCCATTGCAAAAAGTACTTCTTGGTATCTTAATTCTTTTTTTTTTCTCCGCTTTTTAGAAACTTCAGCTGTTCTACTTTATTTTTACGGACCCATGGCTTTTATCCTTACAGTAAATCTTATCCTTTTCATCTTTACAACAATAAAAATTATGACGATACAACGTCAAACGGCGATTTTGCACAAAACCGAATCCAAAGCGACAGGAGGAGCCTCATACCAAACGGACAAACAAAGGTATTGTAAACTCTTAATCCTATAATCCTATTTCAATCTTTTTTTTTTTTCTTTCAGACTGATTTTATATGCAAAACTTTTTCTTCTCATGGGACTTTCTTGGATCACGGAAATCGCAAGCTGGGCCATCGGAGGTCCCGATTACTACTGGTACCTATCCGACTTAATCAATCTGTCAAGAGCCGTTTTCATTTTTATTTTATTCATATGCAAAAGGCAAGTCCTCATGAATTTGAAAATGAAATTGAACGGCGAATCTTTGACTATGTCGAGTTCGAACAAATCTGAAAGTACAAAAACTATACGAGAGAGCTTAAAAATGAGATACTCTGCTTCAAGCAGCCGATTTAGACCAAGCGTTAATTCCAGCAAAAAGTTTTCATCGAAGGCAAATACTTCAACTAAGAAAAAACAGAGCGTTGAAAGTGTGTCAACGACAAATGTAAATAATTTATTGGAAACTCATATATGAATGTTCTCTCATAAAAAATTATTTATTTATTTATTTATTTATTAGTTGTTAGGCACTTCGTTGTCTAGACAAAACCGGCCGGTGAACCGGCCGGTTTTTTAAAAAAAAAGCTTTTTTAATTAATATTTTTAAACCTTAATATTGCATTAAATGGGGCGAAACTTATACCAAATTGTTCCTTATTATTAGGAGAAGTCGAATATACATGTTAAATATGTCGGTAAGCTTAAATTACGTCAATATTCGCAAAATTTAATGTTGTTTACATAGAAAACAAAATGGCCGATGTAAAAAAACATAAACAATCGGTTCATTTTGCGAATATTGACGTAATTTAAGCTTACCGACATATTTAACATGTATATTCGGCTTCTCCTAATAATAAGGAACAATTTGGTATAAGTTTCGCCCCATTTAATGTAATATTAACGTTTAAAAATATTAATTAAAAAAACTTTTTTTTTTTAAAAACCGGACGGTGAACCGGCCGGTTTTGTCTAGACAACGAAGTGCCTTAGTTACTTTTTTTACTGACACATTTCTTCCTAAAATTTTTCCAATTTGGTATTTTTTAAGTAAAAGAAAGTGCAGCAGCCCTAATTAACTAAATTTAAACCTTTTTTTTAAAATGGAGGTACTGATGAATTTGAAAATAAATGCAGACCCTTTACAGTAAGTTATATATCCAACAGTAAATAATGGTACAAACATGACGCAGAATTTCTTTTCCGGTAATGAAAAGAAGAAATTTTATTTTTCCTAGAATTCCGAAACAAACAAGGAGTCGGCTCGCTTGACAAAAGACATGCCTTGAGAAGGTCGCTTCAAAATTTTTTTCAAAAAATATTTTTCTCTTTAATTAGCTAATCAAGGCTAGTGACGCTAAAACCAACTGAAATTTTAAGAGAAAAGTTTTTTAAAAAAAATTTGAAACGAGTGTCTCGATGCTCGACTTTTAGGAAGATTCACTTTTAAATCTTTTAAATTAAATAATCTGCGTGGACAGGAAAAGAAAGCTTAGAGTGATGAAAATTCAACATCAATTTTTGGATTGTATTTCAACCAACCCGACGCTATAGAACAGATTTATCAAGAATTTTATGTCGAATTTACTGGACCCTTCCTGTGCATGTATGGATCCCCAAATATAGCACGGTAAGAAGAAATCACAAGTTCACCTTTTGAGATTGCCTGACTCTCAATGATGTTTAAACAATGACGGCTGTAGTTCCCAAATGCATCATCACCGTAAACACCATTTTTATCAATGATAAATAACTGATTTTCGTCGGTTTGTGTATCAACAAGTGGAATGGCCGAATTTACGTGACATTTACCTAGTAATCTACAGGAGGTAATTGGCCCATAAATCACACTTCTGCGTAACCATTATCTTCCTTAACTTTCATTTTATGATCCTCATACTGTCAATTTTTTTTCCTCAAAGGAAAAAGTGTGTCTGATTAAATTGGCACAGGCACATGGACAATATTTTCCGAGTGAAAAAAAAATCATACTCAAGCTAGGGTCATTTTTTTCCCCTAAGCACCAGTTCCCAAATGAAATGTTTTTACGCGGAAAATATTGTACTTGGGTCAGTATTAGGGTGACGCTTAAGAAGCCTAAGTCTGAATTTAATGGCGGTCAATCGCTCAAATGATTTGAAAAAAATAAAAAACTTAGTAGCCAGAAGCTGAATTCTCCCAGTCCCCTCCTAGTGGTGCCCATAAGCAGTCAGTTTTCGCCATTTAATATACATGCGAAATACTTGCTGTTGAAGACTTTTTTTTTTTTCTCGACGTAAATAAACATCAGAAAAATCGATCCGATGGTAAAAGTAAATACTCATATATGCAGCTTTCAACATGAATTTTTTCAGGTTTTCAAATCTCCGTAACGGCTGTATTGGGTAGCTGAAATTGAATTATTTTGGCTAATTTTAGCCACCCAATACAGCCGTTACGTAAGATTTGAAAACCTGAAAAAATTCATGTTGAAAGCTACATATATGAGTATTACTTCCACCATCGGATCGATTTTTCTGATGTGTATTTACGTCGAGAAAAAAAAAGTCTTCAACAGCAAGTATTTCCAAATAATTTTAAATGGCAAAAACTGACTGCTTATGGGCACCACTAGGAGGTGACTGGGAGGAATCAGCTTCTGACTACTAACTTTTTTATTTTTTTCGAATCATTCATTTGAGCGATTGGCCGCCATTAAATTCAGACTTAGGCTTCTTAAGCATCACCCTAGTCAGTATAATCAGGCACACTTCCTGCCATCAAGATAGGAAAAAGCTCATAAAAGACGGGATATAAGTTTTCATTCCCATTCAAGTCGGTTCGATGAAGTGAAAATTATTAGGAATAGCCCCTCCTTTCGTATGTAAGTCTGCATGACTTCCACCTAAATAAGGCAGTTGAGATAACGCATTAGGAAAACTCTTATCAAATTATTTAGTGCGAAGGTGCAGTCACCAAAACAAAAAGCTCGGTTACTCTTAAATGTGACCTGTGAAATTTGCCGGTTTGTTATGGCTTAGGAAAAGCTATTTTTCGTTAGAAAGTGAAGGCGTTTATTTTTTCTTAACGATCATGCGGATATATATACTTTTTTTCATATTTTTCGCTCCGACATTTAACTGCTACCCGGGAAATTCCATCGAAAGTGAATTAGCAGGATTCGTGACTCATCTAGGGGATTTTATGTATTCCATGCCAAGCTCTGAAACAGGTAATAAAAAAAAATCTGATCCAAAACGCAGCTACCAGGTGAGGCGAACTATTTTTTTTATTTTTTGCCCAATCAACAGATCCCTACAGTTCTTCAGGGGGGAAGACGTTCAAAATTAATGGCTAAAATGGAAAAATCAGTGTTGGCCAGTTTGGTCATTTCCTCCCTCGATAAAAAAGGTGGAAAATAAAAGTCTCGGACGATTTTTTCTTGTGTTTTAAGTATACTCAAGAAGTAGGGACTCAGAAATGCATTTTGTATAAAATGATGAACATCGAAAAACGAGCTCACTTCTGAATGTCAATCATCTTCTTATTGTGTGCGAAATTATTTTTTATGGTTGGTATCGTCGCGTTTTTTTTTTTTTTTTTTTTTTTTTGGCAAATGAGATTAAGATATTCCGTACATCCCGTAAAACACATGATGTTTCAGAGACTTTTCATAAGGGTTTCAAACGTTCCAAGGTTTCCAGTTTCAGTGAAACGTTTCTGGTATGTTTCAGAATAGTTTCACTGAACCTCAAATCTTTGGAACCTCTCTGAAACGTTTCAAAAACATGTTTTAGAAACGTATCTGAAATGCATACCATAACGTTCCTGAAACGTTCCATAGAATTTTAAAAATTTTGAAAAGGTACATCATAATAAAAATACCGTAGATAGCATTTTAAATCACTGTACTGTACTACTTTATGATTATCGAAAATTCATTTTCATTTAAATACTCTTGGGACAGAAAAAAAATATTTTATTTAGCCTAATTCATATTATCACATTTGAAAAAAATCTTTAGAATAAAACGTTTTAAAATGCTATCTTTTAGTTTTCGAATTTTTTTTTTCCAAAATAAAATATTTAAAACAAAATTTTAAAATATAAAAAAAAAGGGAGGGGGTCGACATAAATCTTACATAATTAAGAAGGCGGGTCTAGGAAAATCTTACTAACTACAACTAATAACCCGGACGCAGACGGTCAAAAAAATGGGAAAATTATGATTACGTAATACTTAAATGGGGTCATATCAGAAAATTTGGATATTTTTTGCTATATATTCTATGAATAACATGTATTATTGATATTAAGGGTATTTATTATTTATGGGACGTTTTTAAACATCTAATGCTAACTGAGAGAGTAAAATGGTCAAGGGAATGCACTATGGAACCAGAATTTCCATGGTTTCTTTCGGAATAAAGTGACTGGCGGAACCGCCATGTCCCTGAATGTGTGTCAATATTTTAATAATAAAAAGCTTATAAAAAAGCTTTCGTTAAAGTTTCAAAGTGTCTGAAACGTTTCTGAAACGTCTTGAAACGTCTATGAAACTTTTGCATTTATTTGGGTAATTTTGATGACTTTTAAGTATGTAACTCAGTACCGCGGAGTGTAGGATGCTTGCTTATGAAACCTGGGGTCTTGGTTCGATTCCTCAGTTGGATAGGGGTGGGTGGACGAAGAAAAAAAAAATTTTTTTTTCAATTTTTAGTCTTACAAACGTTTCAGAAACCCAGACATTTCATCGTTTCAGAAACGTTTCGAAACGTTTCAAATAAGGTTTCCGCTGAAACATTGGAACCTTTGGAAACGTTCCTGAGACGTCTCTGGGACGTCATGTTTTCCAGGCAAAATAGCACTGAAGGCCTATTCAATGGCTAAAGATATCTTGTCCGGGAAATGCATTATTTAGATATTTCAGCCCTTTCACGGAATCAGCATTCAGCAAAAGCCGACTATATAGGAGTCTATTTTGCTCACTTTAAGGTTCAATGCAATAAACAGCCCGTTTGATCTAAACGATTTTTATTAAAGGTGCCAAAGTGGCCAAATGGACACCAGAAGACAAAGTAAATCCGGAGGAATTAGGAGATTCTTACGCCGAAGGAGACATCCTCATCCCACCAAACAGCAAAGCCAGGAACGGCTTGAGCGCTGAATCTGCCAGGTGGAAAAACGGCATTGTACCCTACAGGGTGTCCGATGATTTTAGTGAGTACCTTCTCCTCCCCAAAATTCAACAAAAAGTTTTAAAACTAAAATTCATTTTTCGCAGATTACAAGGACTATAACATGATTATGTCGGCTATAGAGGAATATCATAAACATACTTGCGTCAAATGGGTTAGATGGTCAGGAGAAGACGATTATGTTTATTTCGTTTCCGGTAACACAGGGTGCTGGAGTTCCGTTGGAAGAGTTGGTGGAATGCAAGTATGAAAAAAAAGAAAAAAAAGCTTCCTTAAAAATAGAAACTAAAAAAATTTTCCTACAGGAACTGAATTTACAATCCCCCGGATGTCTGACGAAAAGGGGAACGGTGATACACGAAATGCTTCATGCTCTGGGTTTTCTTCACGAACAAAATCGTTATGAAAGGGACAACCATGTCAGTATCATGTGGCATAACATACAAAGAGGTAAAACCTTTACATTTTTAAACTCATAATTAGGAATTTAATTAAGAAATATTGATCCTTTCAGGGAGAGAAAATAATTTTCAAAAAGCGACTGCAGATACCACCGATAATCAAGGAGTGCCCTATGATTACCGCAGTGTTATGCATTATTCAGCAAATGCTTTTTCAGCAAATGGCCAACCGACAATAGTACCAAAGGTACGTTTCAATAATTCAACAAATCTGACTTACACTACACCTGATTCTGAGCATCTCTTAGATTTGGTTTATAATTCTTAATTCAATTCTAAATTTACATGTAATCCAATGTAATGTTTTCCACTATTCTTATCCCTTTGACCATTCTTTTTTATATTCAAAGGGTAAAGCCCAACTAAACTTATAAATCCAAAATGACGGCCGAAAATTTTTGAAATTTTGGACTAGAAATTTAAGGCGTAATGCTTCTTAATATTTGTAGCAAATAAATCAACGCTCTATAGGTATTTCATGAAATTCCGGTCAAAAGCAAATTTTCTAATCAAAAAGTCCCATAACGACCATAACCATATTGTGATAACTGAGGAAAACTTACCTGAAAAGAAAAAAATACAAAATTAATATAGTGCAAAAATAAATTATTAAGCATTTATTAAAAATCGTAGATATTTTGTTTAAAATAGCTTTTTGGGACCTTAACAAATTTTAAAAATTACATGAAAATTAGTGGATTTTGGGCCCGTGGATTTCCAAATCAACGTTTGAGAACGAAAACGGGATCGACCCAATAACCCTGTCTTGGTGTACCAACCAACCTGCCAAAGTTTTGTTGCTGGAGAAAACTGATAACACCATTAAATCTTTGTGATTTTATTACACGATCCATGTAATAAAATCAATTCGTGATAAAATCACATAAACTCTGTAACTTTATGACACAGTCCAAAAAGATCAATCCAATCAATTATTACATCAATTTTGTGATAAAATCACAATCCAAAAGGAAAATCTGAAATTTTAAATGTTTCTGTTTTGCTCCAGGAATGAATTTTGGGCAGGTTGGTTGATATACCGAGGCAGGATTGTAGGGTCAATACCATTCGTGAGCTCAAATTGACAGGGCGGAAAAAAGCCTCTTATTCGCCGAAGTCCTTTCTAAAAATTAAAAGTTGTTATCAATTTGCTACTTTTTCAACTTTTGCCTATATCCTTTTTTACTTTCTAACTTAGAGATTACTATATCTATAAATGCTACTTCTATTCAAATTACTCCTTACCTTGTCAGCAAAACTCCTTTTGCTCCATTTTCCAGAGACCAAATGGGGGTGATTGATTCAATATTTCCCATTATTCAGAAACACCTACAAAAGAACAGACTATATTTAATTTGCTCGAGGAAATGCGGTATTTTTTACCCGTCGTCCTTCCAATACGGGTATCATTGTAGTATTACATGAGTCTGTTGGGGGAACGAGGGAGGGGAGGGGTTGATAAATTCCTAAGTATTAAAGGATTTCGAAAAACTTATTTTAGCTTCCAAGGGGGGAGGTTAAAAATTATACTAATATTATATTAAAATTATAATATAAAAAGTATGCTTACGTAATCTTTGAACGGTTTTTAATGCCAAGTTAAAATGAAAACTTAACCTTAAGCTTTAAATGAATAAATAAAACATTCTGTACAACTGAAAAATGTGTCCTCAGATAATCAACTAGAACCGAACGCATTTTATTACTGAATACACATATGTATAACGGCATTTCATTAGAGCAAAATGGTATAGTTACTTTCAAATAGCGGACAAAAATGTTCCCACTGTACCAACCGTAACCATTGGTCTCCCGATTTTATAAAAAATACAACACATTAAGCCGAATCTTATCTAAATTTATTTCACATTTCAGATAAAGGGAGTCGAATTAGGGCAACGAGAAGGTCTAAGCCGAGGAGACGTCAAAAAAATCCGCAAAATGTACAAATGCGGTGCCGAAGGTGCAAAAAGAAATACTTAATTGCATTAAATGCGAAAAGAAAAAAATAAAATATTTAGTAATCAAAAATTTTCTTTAAATTTAACCTGCTGCTTTAATGAACGATCCGATTTCGTCATTGTCCAGCCTATACATTCCTATAGAGCCACTATTGTTTTTAAATTGTTTTCAGTTCATAAGACATTCGTAGAGCAAAAAAAAAAAAAAAAAAAAACAACAGCTGTACATGACAAATTTAACTCTTATGATCATTCATGCTCCTCATGGCTTCGCCATGATTTACTGTCCTAAAATGCTAATCGAAGAGAAAATAATAACTCTCTTGAGCATTCTTTTAATGTAAACTATGGTACATCAGACCAATGTAGTAGAGCATTCAACTGCAGTCCACTAAGGAAATTATATAAGAGAAAGACCACATTCTGGGGGGCAGCTAAATCAATGACGTTTGCAAATCGTCGTTGAAATGCTTTCGGCATTAGTGGAGCTGGTCCCCAAAATAACGTGGATTTAATTCTGGTTGGCTCATTTGATAATGTCTGGTTCATTCTGTTTAAGCTCCCTAAAGTTTACTCATATGCCCATTTCATTATGCTTTGAATTTTTATTTTAAAAAACCCAATTAATCGATAGACGTCATATCGTAGATTAGGGCTAGCGTTTACTTTGGCAGTCGAGGATTATGGCGCGGATGTAATAAGATTACGAATAATATAAAAAAGGTGTCATCCTATAAAAAAAAAAATAAAAAAAAAAAAAAAAAAAAAGACAAAGAAGGATAAGTTAGCTTTTTTTTTTTTTTTCGATCAAAAAGTGCTGCAACATCGAAATTCCCTCCTCATTGTGTGAAGTTATGGAAGTTCTACTTTAATCTCAAATCCCCTACCAATGTTCGATATCACGTTTTTTCCCTGCCACTATATAACCGTACGACGCCGGATGAACTTGTGCTTTATTCAATATGGATTTCTACAAGAAGCGTTGGTCTAACATTTCTACGCTTCATCCCCTTCCGAGGTAAGCGAAAAGGTTACTCCCAAAATTCAGTTTAGAGTCAGCTGATCTACTGTTGTTTTTTTTTTTTTTTTTTTTTTTTTTTTTTAGGGCGATGTCGGAAGATATGTTAATGTGGAACGTTGATCCAGCCGACCTTCCTCATATACCGGAACATTGGTTTAACTACCGGGCGCCGGATCCTTTCAATAATTACATGCTTGGATTTTTATATTTCATTTTTTTCATAGTGGCTTGTGTGGGCAATGGGCTTGTTATTTGGGTTTTTATTGCGTAAGTAATCAGGAAGTAACTGGCGCTTTTTGGATTGTAGCCTTGTTCCTTAAGTTCTGTAACGGCCGACCATAGCATATTCCAAATCGAAGGAACAGGCTCAGTGACAACCCAAGGACCCAACAGTAATATTTTAACCGATTTCTTTTTTAAAATTTTAGAGCAAAAAATCTGCGAACTCCTTCCAATATGCTCGTCATAACATTAGCGATATTCGATTTCGTGATGATGGCCAAAACGCCCATTATGATTTATAATTCAATGAATTTGGGGTTCGCAAGCGGACAGATCTGGTGTCAAGTTTTCGCTTTCGCTGGTTCTGTTTCCGGCATAGGTGCATCGATAACCAATGCATGCATAGCCTACGACAGATATACGTAAGCAGAAACTTTAACCGCTTTAATGAAGAGTGTATCACAATGATTTAGCGCAAAAAAAAGAGCCGGGATCACTTTCGCGGTTGTCAACCCATTTGTGCTAAACACATAAGCGCGGTTAAAAGCGTAAAAAAATCCCTAAAAAGCTTTGAAAGAAAGTGTCCTGATTTTGCAAAAGTTTCGAGAAGTTCAAGTGCTAGTATATAGAAAGATTTTTTAGTTAAGAATTGTGGAAAAAATAACTTTAAACTCTTCGGGGGTGAAAGAAAGGCACAAGTCTCTTATTCAAAACACTGAACCTAGTCTTCTAAAAATATCATTTCCTAATATTTTAGAATATTCGCAAAAATGAGGCACACTTTATTCAAGAACTAATTTGCAATTAGTTAAGCATGTGCAGAAAAAGAGAAGGTTTCATTTAATGCTTATAGGCTATTATTTCATTAGGTGTCATATCTCGAGAAAGAAGCCTTTTTGAAAAATTCTGTACACCTAAAGCCCTAGACATATCTATTAAAAACGTTTTCAGCGTTTTTCAAAATTTCAAAAAAATTTAAAATTTTTATTGCTTTTAACAGATAAAATCTAGGAATATATGTGAACAGAGTTTTTTAAAAAGGCTTTTTTCTCGAGATATGACACCTCAGTGGAAGAAGGGCTTATTTGCATGAAACGTTCTGGAAGCTTTTTTATTTAAAGGGGATCACACTACGCTTTTTCCACCACAGTTAAACCTCTATAATTTTCCTAACATTTAGCTTATGGATGGTCCCATAAACTTTAGTATTAGGAAGCTTATAGAGGTTCGACTGAATAACCGAATATAATTGCTATTTTTTGCATGGATGAAATTTTCACTTTTCATATAGATTTTTTTTTTCTTAGAACCATCGCCCATCCCCTGGATGGTAAAATGGGAAAAGGAAAAGCTCTTTTCATGATTTTTCTAATTTGGTCATACACCTTGCCTTGGGCAGTGTTACCATTATTAGAAATCTGGGGGAGATATGTACCTGAAGGCTATCTGACCACCTGCACTTTCGATTATCTATCTGACACCGTCAACAACAAAACTTTCGTCGCATCCCTTTTCATATTCTCATACGTGCTTCCAATGTCGTTCATTATTTTCTTCTATTCTCAAATCGTTAGTCACGTCATCAACCACGAAAAATCGCTCCGGGAGCAGGTAAGTCGTAAAATTTCCGAAAATATATCAAAGCCAAATTGGAAGAAGGCCGCCTCGAAAATAGGCCGGAAGTGGCCTTAAGAAGACTCCACTTTCCTATTACAGCATAGGAAGTAAGAGCTTGAAAAATTTCTGAGGGGGCGGGGTCAAACATACAAATTTTCTTACTCTTCTCTAGCTACAGACCTGGATTTTGGGAATGAAGTCCTCATATCAGCAACTATCTTCATCAAAAGCTTTCTTATTGGCATTGATAAATTGCGTAAAGCCTAATTCAAAATTTTCAGGCAAAGAAAATGAACGTGGAATCCCTTCGAAGTAATCAACAACAAAAAACCCAGACTACGGAAATCCGCATTGCTAAGGCTGCAATCACCATTTGCTTTATGTTCGTCGTATCGTGGACTCCTTACGCAGTTCTTGCCTTAATCGGATCATTTGGAAATAGGTAAGCTTTTTCGATTAATTTCAGTCGTACATTTTTTTCTCCCCTTTAATCTAATCCTTTAAAAAAAATATTTGTTGAATTGTAGGGCTTTAATAACGCCTGGGGTTTCCATGGTGCCAGCTTGTACTTGCAAAGCAGTGGCGTGTATCGACCCCTACATCTATGCTATAAGCCACCCCCGATATAGGTAAGTCGAGTTCAAATCCTTATTAAAGTAATCATCTATCAATTTTTTTTTTTTTTTTTTTTTTTTTTTTTCAGGGTTGAACTGGAAAAAAGACTTCCATGTTTGACCGGATGCTTGAAAGAATCTCAAGTGGATGACTCTGTTTCCCAAATCACCGAAACCACAGCCTCTGGAGCTAATCCAAGTTAAATCAATTTATTTAAGAATTTATTTGTTTATTTTTTATTTTTATATTGTTTCCATATTCATAAGAAAGTCAAAGGCCTATAAAGTAATCTATATCTAATCATAGTAATAAGATCAAAAACCATGATTTATATCAAAACTTCAATTAATTAATATTTTGATACTTTGGAAGGAGTCAAAGCTCAGGCTTATCAAAAACTAAAAAAGTGGAAAAAATAATTTTGCATCGTGAATGAATCTGCAAAAAAATGGGCTTAATGTTTGTAGATTTGAAACTTAAACTTGGAAAATAATGTTTCCTACACTTTTGCATTGATCTGCACAGGACATATATTTGTCCCCCTTCCCCTTCTCAATTTTCAAACCTTAGTAACCCATACAATTTGCTGATGTGAAACTTCAATGGGCTGTATTAAAATTCAGAAATTTAAATGTCCATAAATAAATTTTCAATTTATTTCAAATTTTCAATAAATTTTCAATTTTAAAAGCACAAAAAAAGCATCCCTTCCGCACCAAAACTGTTATGTTGCACAGTGAGGCAGAAAAATTTATTTTTGGCCAAAACTTAGGAGCAAAAAGGAGGAAAAATTGCAAGCGGGGTTTTAATTTAGGACGTCTAGGCTTCATAATGATTCCCTAGATATGACAGAGACTTTTAAATGAACCGACTAAAAGCTTGGTTGAAAAATAACCTTTATAAAATTTTTTACTTAATTAACTTGAGAAAAGAATACCGCCAGAAAAAAATTATTGGAAGGGAAATAATTTACACTCCATGGCCACTGACCATCAGTAAATCATATTCGATTACTCATGATTTCCGTAAACATGCCTGTCATTATTAGCAAAATGTGAGTTAAAAACAATGCAAAAAAGCAAATAGTATATTACATATCAGGTATGGAGGTGGCGTATTGCAGGCAGAGACTGGGGTTTCACTTCGTTCGGGCCGTAACCAGTCGAGGCCTGCAAGTCACCTCGGTGCCTGATTTGTAAGACTTTTTTTTTTTTTTTATCACGAGGGCGGAAAATGAAATTTTTCGTTTTTAAAGCAGGCGGAGCGGTCCATTTTCCGCCCGGAGTAATGGAAAAAATATTATTTTATGTCTTTTTGGTTCATACACGGGACAGAAACAACCATAAAATTGTGTTGCCTGATCAGTTATGTAAAATTGTGAAAATTTTCAATCAAGTTTTGGCCAAAAATTAATTTTTTTTGACCACTGTGTGTTGGTAAATACACTGATGCCTTAAAAATTTTACCTCCTGCCACAAGCTTAGGCTTATTTTATCAGCTCTATTTTTCCCAATTAAGGCGACGCAGGAGTAATTCATCTTTTTGAACACCCTATACTTTGAAATATGCCAATATTATCCTTTTGGTGCTAGATATTAAAATTCCGCTTCCGAGCAACAATTCTTATCTATCTTATGCACCTTCACGAAAAATTCCATCTGATCACACAGTACTTTTTTGGAAAACCTTAAATTCCCGGGAATTTATCCTGGATCAAGGTTTCCCAAAAAAGTACTGTATGGTCAGGTATGGAATTTTTCATGAAGGTTCATAAGATTGATAAGAATTATTGCCGGAAGCGGAACTTTTAATATCTGGCTCCAAAACGATAATATTACCTTTTTTTTTAGTGTAGGGTGTTCAAAAAAATGAATCACTCCTGCGTCACCTTAACTCAGCAGCTAATCTTACCTATTTAATTTTATTTTTCAATAGATTAATGAAAGCCTTAATCGTTTAAAAAATTATATTTAAAATTAAGCCTACTATGTGTATGCTTGTTCAATATGCTGATTTGTATTGCTGAGAAGGAAGAAGCAATGAATGAATCCCTTCTGCCTAAAAAATATAAGAGACTCAACATGATGATATCATCATGTTGAGTCTCTTATATTTTTAGGTACTATACTATATACTTAATGGGTATTCAATACGAGTGGCATGAAAAGGATCGACAGGGAAAAGAGTCGAATTATTTTTTCGACCCTTTTCCCCTCGACCCTTTCCCTTTCGATCCTTTTCCAAAAAAAGTGGCTCCAAATAAGAAAAGGGTCGACTTTTTATCTTTTTATTGTAAAATTATTATAGAATTAAAGGCCACTAACGGGTTAACATATGATTTCTGCCCCCGAAAGGGATTTTCTACAAACTTTGCCTATAAATAGGACCATATTATAGGGTACTTGAGCGAAAATTTCAGGGTCGTACTACGACCCGTTTTCCGGTTGCGACGGGTAGTAAAAATTTAGTTTTATTATTTTGCCGGACAACGGAGTGTCGGATTTTAAAAAACTAAACACAGAAAAATAGTACTTTTTAGGCCTATTTTATGGTGAATTTGGCAAGTTTTTAAAAATCGTCCAAAGCCTAAAATTTATTTAAGGCAAAAAAAAAAAAAAAAAAAAAAAAAAATTCTTTATGAAGGAGGTCCGTAGCCCGAAATTTGACTTCATTTCTGAAAAAAAAAAAACCGAAACAAAATGGCCTAGAAACGTATTTTAAAAGCCTAAAATTTTTAGAGTCAAAAAGACTGTTCCGATTTCAACCAATTTCTTAAACTCGTACTAAAATTTGGATTTCAAGACTTAAAGCAAGCAAAAAACTGACCTTAAACCATATTTTTTCACATTTTTTACCAAAGGTCTAAATGGGCTAGTAATGGGCCAAAACATGGCAACAGCCTAAATTAAACCTCGCCTAGCCGGAACTAAAAATCTGACTTCATATTCTGAAAGTACGAAAAAAATTGGGCTAGAACCTTATTGCTTCGGGTTTTTACCAATGGCCTAAATTGGCTTATTGGCCTAAAAATGAAAATTGCCCCAACCTAAATGTTCATATCATGGTAACCCCGTAGTGGATTTATATCATGGTAGTAGCCTTTTTGGATTTTCCAAAATTTAATTCTGTAATAATTTTAAAGGAAAAAGATAAAAAATCGACCCTTTTCTTTTTTGGGGCCACTTTTTTCGGAAAAGGGTCGAAAGGGAAAGGGTGGAAAAAATCGTTCGATCCTTTTCCCTGTCGACCCTTTTCCCTGTCGACCCTTTTCGGCTACCCCTTCAATACAACCAATGCAGCTGGTTGTCGATAATGTTTATGGTCACACCATTGAATCATTGTTATCCATAACAATGTATGGCTTAACCATAAACCATTCAGAAACCAGGTTATGGTCAACCAAGAGAAACTTATCGTTCCTATGGTGTCCTATGGTGCCACCATAGTTGTCTATGGTAAAGCCCTATGAAAACCATAAGCAATATGGTTTTACCAAAGGTTTCTATGGTTCATATCTATGGTCCTATTGCATAGGGATATGACATGTGCAAAAAGAAAATCTTTTTTCATCGTTCAATGCAAAATACAATCATTTCTTCAATTCAACCCATTGTAGACTGCATATCGGCCATGTAAAAACGAGAAATAATAACCATTAATTAATTTGTATTTTATTTCTCTCATCCCTATTTTCATTATTGTGTATGTGCATAATTTCATGCTAAGGATCTTGGTCTCATGATACAGACTTACAGATCTGCATGATAAGCAGAGCTGACAACAAAATGAAGTGATGTACTGGTATTCTTAAACACACCAACAAAAATAAATAACTCCATCAGTAAAATAAATTTTGATTCCTAATACGCCTAAATCATTTGATCATTTGATCATTTGATTTCTATTCAAAATTAAAAGCAAACATCCGTCCAAGAATTGTGCTTAGGTAAAAAATATATTACTAACCTAAAATTCCCAAATGCTGATGAAATTTATTTAACACTGGAGGCATCCTGATATAACCGAAAATAACAACACTCCTACAAAATTAACAACACTGCAAATAAACTTTTAGCACCAGCCTTATAAATAGAAAATTAAGCAATTAACAATAAACGAAAAATTTATTTCCTACAGCCAAAAACATTCACGAAATTTGAAGCGTCCCCTCAAACTAAACATGACGGCCGTGTCCCGTGACGTCACATAAACGCAGATCTTCACTGAAATTAAATCATTTATGTATACTATTACTACATTATTATCCTCGTTTTTTTCACTAATTCTCGCAAAACCGCGCACTATGGATTTGAAAAGGAAAATTTTCTCCCGAAGAAACCGAAAATGCTAACAAATTTCGTCAATTGCAAGGCGTCCCTTAAAATTGGCGGTCGTGACCGCATGCAAAAGTCTTTAAACCGTAGCAAAATGATGACCGTCAGTATTTTTTTTAGTTAATCATGGCGTCCAAAAGGAAAAGTACATCGGGAACTTCGACATTTAATTTTAGACCTCCGACAGAAAGTGCAAAATGCGAAACAAAAGGAACGAGACCGGTATCGAGTCCTTTATCGATACAAGAAGCATTATTGACGATGGTCATTCACGTATGTCGAAGTGTGTTATTTGTAAACACATACAAAAAAGTAGGGTTATACATGGCCGGTATATTTCTATCAATTATATTTGATAAAGTCGCCGTCCCAAAGACTTATTTTTCCAGATCGGACAATTTATTTAATTTGTATTTCGTTAAATTGGGATGGGGTTGGACGTTGATACTCACCGTACCATTCGTGTTTTTGACTAGTTTTGTTATTACTTGCGGGAAGAGAAAACTTATTTTGATGCATCTCTCCAGACTGGGGGTTGCAACTGCTGTTTGGTTTGTATTTACAAAATCATTCGCCTTCATTGAACAAACCTATGGGACATGCTCTATCAAAGGAGAGAAGTCTGGAAACAAACAAGCTTGCATATCAAAAGGAGGTTATTGGTACAGCCTAGATATATCAGGACACACATTCATCCTTATATGGAGCTGCCTGGTCATCATTGAAGAAGCAAGAGTTATCCTAGGTTGGGAAACAATTAAAGACACAATAAGAAATGCAGAATATTCAAGATCCACATCTGAAATCGATTTCTCCAGCCCTGTAAGACATTTATCAGAGGAAGAATTTGAAATATTAAAATCATCTTATTCAAAATTCTCACCGTATATCAGAGCTTTATTTATCAGCATGACACTTCTTACAATTATTTGGGACATCATGATTGCTTCCACCTGTTTATACTTCCATACCATGATTGAAAAACTAATAAGTGGAGTGTTAGCTATATCAATCTGGTTTATTACTTATCGTTTCTGGTATGCCAACATACCATACCCTCCAAAATTACCTGGAGATGGATTATTTAAATATAACAAAACCAAAGCAGGTGGACCTGCCAGAGAACCATCTTTTAGAAGTAGAAGTTCATTAAACAAAAAAAGCAGCCAAAGAGATAAAGATTTGCCTAAATTTATGGGTATGCCTTTGTATGGTTTAAGAACTCAAGAAACCAAGGAAGAGGATGATAATTTTGATAATGATTCAATTCCTAATAAATCTAATTCAAATACTGATGGCAAATCATATTCTTATCCAAGACAGGGTGTAGTCACCAGAAGTCAAGCTTCAAATCTGACACGGAATGCCGCTAATAAAACTATATAGTACTAATTAATTTTTTTTTTTTTTACCTGATGACATATTTGGTTTTTCATTTGAAATTCAAAAATGAATTTTTTTTTTTTTTTCTTTTTTTTGTGTTTGCCTTTGTACATATTGTAAAAGAAAAAGTATTATGGGAAAAAAAAAGAAAATAACTGGACATAATTTTTTGAAAAATAAAGATGTTTGCTCACTTTCGCTCTCTTGACATGTTCTGAAAATTTAATTAAAAATTATTGGGGTGATTTTATGGTGTATTTTCAAGTTTAGTGGTGATGGAAGAACTATGTTTTTAGAAAATGGGAATGATATTTGGTACACTGTTAGATGTTAAGAATTTAAAAAGTTCTTATTAAACACTTTTTTGCCCTTAATTCATGAACTGTTATTGTTACCAAGTTTTAACTCTTCCAATTTTCTTACAAGTGCACTTAAGTGCCACTTTCAAGATTAGTAAAAAAAACGATTAAAGAATTTTGTTAATCAAAAAAACTTTAATAAAAGCTTTTGTACATGTAAATATGTTTTATATTCAGTTTTGATATTTATGCTGTTACAAACGTTAAAAAAAATTGAGACATCTTGTTTTTTTATTTGATTTATAATTTATTTTATATCCACATTTATGCAATTTAAATTTTCTTGGAAAGTTAAATTATTATAAATTATAATTTTTTTTTTATTAGTTTTAAACCTTATGTGCTCATTTAGCAAGGGCCACTGTCACTACGCGGCGCTATCAGGCAAAACAGTTGGTATACGCTGAGCTTATGACGAACTGTGCTATTTTTTAAATAGCTTGGCTACTTTTACTCTACTTTTAAGAGCTGCTGTGCCGAGACGCAGAGTCGACTAGTGATCAGTTTCCTCAGATTTCGTCTCCTTTTAATTTAATACAATCAAATTTTTAAAAAAATACTATCTGTATATTCGACACATTCGATTAACGATTTCAAACCGCAACCGATTAAAAAAAAAAATTTATAACTTGAGATTTAAAGTGAGAATTTACCCTCGCAAAAATATACCACCCGGCGACCGCTGTTTGCTGTCGGTTTAATTACATGCAAAGCATCGATGAGGCGATTTTCCGCCATCAATTTTGGCACTATGATTATTATTGCATTAATTATTATCAATAAAAACATTCTAGTAAAAAATAAACTAACGAATATAACCCGCATTCGATAGAAAAAAAATGGGATATTTTAATTTTTTTTAAAGAGGAAATATCCCCCGGCTAAGACGGTGATTAAAGTAACCAAACTCACACCTAGTATCAACGGTCCTTGAGATTTAAACAAAAGTGACATGTCAGTCATCAGGGTCGGCACTGATTTTTTGTAAGTATCTGTGCTTTGAACTCTTTCGTAATAGTCGCGAACGTGAGGCCGTTTTCCATCTCCCCAAAAGTGGCTAGCAAGACCGACCCTCGAAAGCCTATCTAGTAGGATAGTTAATGAGATATCTGCTATTGTGAAGCGGTCGGTACAAAGCCACCAGTTGACCCGTTCTGTAAAAGTTAATGAAAATATTCGTCACATTTCAAAGTGTCAAAATAGCCATCAATTCTCTAAAGAGTTCTAATACAAATGCTGTAATGGCTGTAAAACCAAAAAACAAAAACGGCATGCAAGACTCCCACTCCCAAGAAAGTGGCGAGCGGCCATCTTATAATTTTTAATTTTCCATTTTTACGTAGTGATTCAGTTTATATTTAAAATTTATGTTTAGCTTACAAGCACTCAAAAATTATTTAAAATTCACTTGTCCAAATAAGCTAAGTACAATTTTAAGCAATAACTTGGAAAAGACTGATTCAGATTTTGGCTTACCTCCTGTGTGGGATGCTAATTCTTTTTCTACTTCATCTAAAACTTGGTCGACTTGGGCCAAAATTTTCATATATTCGTTCCTATCGGTTACTAATACGTGTTTTGAATCTTGATAATTTGCTTTTTGCAGCAAAACATCTCGACTTTCAGGATTTTTCTCAGCATATTCTCGAAGCGATGCACTACTTTTTCTTTCAGCAGCTGAAATGAGGCAAACAACATTTTACTTTTTTTGTGTTCAGTTTTTTTAATTCAAGGTGGCATAAAGGCAAAGTCAATGTTAATATCCACTGCTCTAAACCCCAACAGAATAGAAAGGTTTGATAAAAAAGGTCAAAGCCACAAAAATCCAACTTTCATAATTTTTTTATAAATATTTTCAAACTTGTTATTTTTGGCTTTTTCTTTTTAAGAAAATAAAACTAAAAAAAGTTGGCTTATATTCTGTCTACACTTATGGGTTGCCTTGCTCTTAGGCACCCGGACACCCATACATGTTCCATGTTTTTAGCTTATAGAGCAAAGTTCTGGAACACCTAGGGTGTCAGGGTGCCTAGGAGGAAGTAACTATTAAGTGTAGACAGAATATTATGGAACCTTTGTCAAGCATTTTAAAAAATGTATGATATGTTCAATAATTATCATGATCAATGTGTTTAATATTGTTGTTAGTCCAACATTACATAAAACAATATTAAACTAAGACACACTGCAATTGCTTATTGCAATAAGTATAAACCTCCATACCTATTGAAAGTCACCTTAAATATATAATAATATCAAAGTTAATACTCAGACCTGTTATATTACCTTTCAAATGTTTCCTAACTGAAGGTATATAAAATGGATACCTTAAATTCAAGCAATATTCAGGGTTGAAAAAAGAGCCAACAGTGATCACATTTGCTGGTAATTTATCAATTTCTGTTCGAAAGTGTAAAATCTTTTGACGAATCTCAGGTCCCTGATCTATTGGAATCAGTCTTGCATGTTCTCCTATTTAAAAAAAAAAAAAAAAAAAAAAAAATTACTAACAAAGTAAACAAATAAAATGATCCAAGATGACCGGTACCTTAACCTTGATATACATCATCACCTTGCTCAGGGTCATCAAGTCAATTTCATTACCTATTGCATATGGTTCTTACATAAATAACTTCACTGAAATCATATTGAGATTGATAATTAAAAATTTTTTTTACCATTGCTAAAATTATCCTCCAAATAATCAATAATCCTAACTGAATCTGGTATGAGTTTCACTCCATCTTTTAAAACTGGAACTTCCCCTTTGGGATTAATTTTCAAGTACCAAGGCTGATATTGTTCACCTTTTGTTATATCTACTAGCTTCGTCGAGAAAGGGATTTTTTTTTCATAAAGTGCCATGATAACCTTTAAAAAAAAAAAAAAAAAAAAAAGGAAATGATGAAATTTAAATGGAAAAAAAAATTTTAAATCATACCTTTTGTGCATAGAAAGAATGATGATGGTAATACAGAACAAGTCCATTGTTTTCATTCAGCTTTCCTTGTGCTGAATATTTTTTATCACCACCGGCTCCGCTTTCCGCCATGTTAAATTTTAACAGTGAATCCCTTTCCTTACTGAACCCGGGCAAACTCCAAAAAAAACAGTAAGCGGAAGATTCTTGACGAGACTTCAAGTAATATGCACCGACGAAGCAACCGATGAGAGTCCTTTCAAGCAGAGATGTTGCACACACGGACTTCAAAGTTCTTATCATTATTTTTCTTGAATAAAAACACGTTCCAACATAATGACTTGAATTCGGCTAAAAGCAAATCAAAATACGACAAATTCATATTTCAAAAAGGAAGCCAAACAATTATTTCTGAAGATTTATCATTTGAAAAATTTGCAGGTTTATACTATTTACAGGCATCAAATTCTTGATTAGGAATCTTAATTTGGAAAATTATTATAGTCTTTTTACTATTTTCCCAGCTTTAACTTATGTAAAAGGTTAAAATAACCGGTGGAGAGTCCCATTTTTAAATGATGCCATGTGGACTCCATGTTGAAAGTCCTCGATTACTTAAAAACCAATCACCACGCGGCATATGATGGACGCTTGATTATAATTGGTTGATGACAGGAGTTTCAAATAATGGCGGTAATTTGAGTTAGGAAAGTAAAAAGAAAAACGCCGCTAGATGTGAGGGCTTGACCTTGTCGATTATCTTCATTATTTGTACATGCGCAGCTTACTTTGTTATATATTAAAAAAAAATTACCGAATCATTGTTGTACTAAAGCACTTTGAACCTTAAATATGTAATCTGGGACTTTATCTTTGATTAATAGATCTGTTTCGTTTTTGATTGCTGACTGAAAAGCTCAGTGAATGTGAGAAGTCTGAGACTTAAAATACGGCTATCTCTGTATATTTTTGGTAATATTGTCAATCAAAATGAAAAGTCTGCTAAGGTACAGTGCGGCTATAGCGCCCAAAATAAGACCGTTCTCAACATCCGCCATCAATTCTGAAAAGAAACTCGACGGGAAAATCGCAGTTGTAACAGCATCCACGGATGGGTACGTTTTTACCAAATCAACCGCTCTCACCATTTCTCTTTTAAATGATTTTTTTCTTTGTTTTTGTTATTAGGATAGGTTTTGCCATTGCAAAAAGTTTAGCCCAAAATGGAGCAAGTGTGGTTGTAAGCAGTCGAAGGGAAAAAAATGTAACAGAGGCTGTGAGAAAACTTCATTCTGAGGGACTGAACAAGGTGACTGGAATTGTTTGCCATGTAGGCAATGCTGAAGATAGGAAAAAATTATTTCAAGAAGCTGTTAATAAATTTGGAGGGGTGGATATACTTGTTTCAAATGCTGCTGTCAATCCTGCTGTTGGCCCTGTACTGGATGTAAGTTTGTTAACTTTTTTTAAAATAATTTTATTTGACATAAAATTATTTTTTGAAGTGTGATGAGCAAATCTGGGATAAAATATTTGATATCAATGTGAAAGCTGCATATTTATTAGCAAAAGAAGCTGTTCCACTTATTAGGCAAAGAGGAGGAGGTTCAATTGTGTTTGTTTCATCTATAGCTGGTTTTCAGCCATTCAAAGTAAGTTTTGCCTTTCTAAATTGTTTTAAATGATTTATTTCTCACAAAATTTGGTTTTTAGCTCCTTGGTGCTTACTCTGTAAGCAAAACGGCTCTTCTTGGTTTAACAAAAGCTGCATCACAAGATCTTGCAGTTGATAAAATCCGTGTCAATTGCCTGGCGCCCGGAATTATTGAAACAAAGTTTTCATCAGCGGTAAGTGGATCTTAAAAGACAAAATAAGTTAACAAATAAAAAAAATAATTAAATTTTTATTTCGTTGTTTAAAGATTACCTCATCTGATACTTCAAGAGAATTAGCTCTTTCACAAGTACCAATGAATCGATTAGGTGAACCTCATGAAATGGGAGGAATCGTTTCATTTTTGTGTTCCGATGACGCTTCTTATATAACTGGAGAAACCATTGTCGCTTCTGGAGGAATGCCATCAAGATTGTAAAAAAAAAATTGGGTGTATGTTCGGGTAGGATATGCAGTCCTAGTGGTCATTGTAAAAGATATTTTTAAGTCACTGTCAGTCTTCCAATATACTTCGTATATTTTTTTGATTGTTTTCTTTAAATGCTGTAATAGTGAAAATGTCTAAAGTTATTTGCCCGAAAAAGATCAATTTTCGGATCAATTTACAAGATCCTGAATTTTTTTTTTTTTTACATAAATTTCCAGGAATTCATAGTCCTGGGAGTAGCTCTGGGAACAGGAATATGGCATCTTGTAACCTATAATGCTTCCTATTCGTCTTTTTCCTTGGAGAACAATTTTCAAGTAACAGTAGAAATTAAAATTAAGCTTTTGAAGTTTTAAAATTTTTACTCCGATGCAAAGAAGCAAATAAAAAATCGATCGCAATGAAATGCAAGTAACATGTTTTCACTATGTCCGTTATTTGAGAGCTCTAAATTTCCGGAATTTTTTCAAATTTAAAAATGCTGCCACGTCGAGATTTTCTTTTTCCTTATTTTTTATTTTTATTACCCCGAAATTTTTAAGTTAATTTTTTAGGCCGATTTTTTTAGTTCCTGCATCATCCATTATGTCATTCGAAAGCTTTCGAGAAAAAGTTCGTAAGGAACGTGAAAATTTAAACAAATTAGCCGATTTTTGGAGTTGCTTAATCGGAAATGAGCACGTGCCGGAAGATTTAAACGGAAGGATTTTGTCAGCTGTAGGTACGTCTCGCAATTTTAAAAGTTTTTCAAATATCAAGAATAATTACATTCTAATTCCGTAAAAATCGGATTTACAGGGAAAACGAGATTGCTGATTTCGGAAAAATTCAAGCAATTCGAAGGCTTGATAGACCAATCGGAGGCCAAATCGACAGAGAAAGAAATTTCTATAAACGATCTCCAGGGATACTGGGACGTGGTTTTGATTCAAGTCAACGAAGTGAAGGAAATTTATAAAATGCTGGATTCGCTGCACGATAAATCTTGGACAGAGAGGGGCAAAAATAGGAAAACAAGTTTGATTGGCTAACAGACAACAGAGACTAATTCATTAAGCATATAATTTCAATTTTATAAATTTTAAAATCATAAATAGGAATTAAAAAAATTGGATAAAAAAATTTTTAAATTATTTGTTCATTCTTTTTTTTTTTTCTTTTTCAAATAGTATTTTGTAAGTACAATACAGTTTTTCTACAAGTTTATAAACTTTTTACACAAATAAAATATACCAAATCAATGTCTGTAAAGATTAGAATGATTTCACCAGCAAAAATTGATTTTCAAAAAAAAAAAAAATATTGCACTAGTTACATTTTTGTAAATAGTGATGCCAAATAACTTTTTTCTTCTCAAAAATATTTTTCAACAAATGTTTTTTTTCTCAAAAAAGAATTTTCTTGCAAAATTTTTCTGAAGGAAATTTCTGAAAACTTGGAAATTGTACCACTCAAAAATGTTTAGAAAAGATGTTTTCAATAAGAAATTTTCTGGCTAAAACAATTACTCACCCAAAAAAAGAAATTTCTAAAAAAAAATCTTCCCAATTATTTATCCATGCATCACCATTTTTTAAATACTGCACCATTATTGTATAAGAATTCAATCCAAATCATAAATCATTTTTACTCTTCTTATTTTAAAAAATGGAAGATTTAAGAACTTTTGATTATTGATTTAAGTTGATCTAAAATTTGTTCATGTTTTACTAAGGTAGCCAACAAACCATCATGATTCACTTTTTCACTAGGAGATCCATATGTAATCACTTCATTTTTTAAAGTTGTCATTTTCCCCCCTAAAGCATTTATAATAGCATTCCCAGCACAAATATCCCATTTTTTAATTTCTGTTGTATGTACATAAGCAGTTACATTCCTACTTGCAACTTCTAAAGATTTATATCCTGCCCCACCTGCAGATATAATACTGACATTATTCCCTAAACCTTCCTTCACAACCTTTTCCACTTCACCCTTATGGGATCTTGAAACAATAATTGATAATACAGCATCATCAATAGTCCTTGTTGCCTTCTTTTTAATATCACTTGACTCTCCTTTCCTGACCCATGCCCAATTAGTCCTGGGTTCTTCCCCAAATGGGAAATGAATCACTCCTATGACAGGTTCTCCTTTTACAGAAACACATACCATAGTTGTCACATATTGAAGCAATTGTTCTGTAAACTCCTGAGTAGCATCTAAAGGATCAATCCATACTTTAACATCAGAAACAGAAACTTCCTCATCTTCTAAATCTTTATTATTATCTAAAACATTTTGATCTAATTCTAAAGTCTGATGTGTCCTGCATTCAGACTCTAAAGATGATTCCTCTGATATTACTGTTATATCAGGAAAAGTATGAGTTAAACTATAATACATAGCACAGTTTGACTTATCATCAGCACCAGTCACCAATTCGTCTGCACCTTCTTTAGTTTTACCCTTTACCCTCTCTTTAAGGTTTGCACTTCGGTAAACCGTATCCACTTCCTTACCGCCTTTCATGGCGGTTTCGATGGACGCTATGAGCAGTTTCCTAAGGCTCACTACCTTCTTTTTTTCGGCATCACTTCTATATGAAGAGGTAATGTAGAATATTAAAAGAAACAGTAAAAATGTAACGATGCACACACCGAATTTATTAAGCCTAATAGTCCCTCCGAAATTCATTTTGATTGTGAACGAAACAAAGTTTATCACATTACTTAAACCATCACGAATAGAGAACCCACATAGAATTTATCACGTTTATTTTAATCATTTAAAATTAAAAAAAAAAAAAAAAATTCACTTCTATTTTTATTGGAACCAAGCACAATGCGTTTGAAAAAGTATAGATTATGAAATATTCCGCTGCCGCCAACCTAAAGTTTTATCTATTGCAAAGTTGTCTCGCCGAAATTATTCAATGGCGACCAATGGCGTCCATGTCACCGTCGGAGGTGAGTATTTAATAATAATATTTCTTTTTTAGTTCTACTGCACGATGATTTCTAATGACGCATTGCCACCCCCAATAATTTTTACGTTACTAACGATTCAAATCGACCCCAAATCATCATCGCCATGTCTTAAAGTTTGTAATTTCCAATCTCCTAAAAATTTTCTATTAGATAAACGATTTAAATGAAAAAAGTTTATTCTCTCTGTAATGAAGCTAATCTGTTTTATATTGATGTAAAACTTATTGTTTACGTTGATTTTTTTTGATCATCATGATATTTCCTATGCTAATTTTGAATGGATGGAATAAAAAAAAAATATTCCAATTCTCCAAAATGTTCCCGTGAATGTGTCATTTTAGGTACAATATCACTGACCTACAATGGAATATTGTTATATATTTTAAGTGTGCTTATTAAATAAAATATTTACTGCATATTTATTGCAGGATTAAGTTTTATCAAATTTGGGATTTTGAATTGCACTTACACTCTTCATTTGTCTTAATTAAGTCTGCTTATTTTCCCCTTATAATCTTATCATTTGGCTATAAAAAAAGATAAATAGAAACAAAGAAAAAAAAGTTTATAAACAGAAATTTTTGATTATTCAAAATTGAAATCCTGTCAAGCATGAAAATAATAACCTATTGATAGAGTACTGAATACTTGGATAATGTTGTTAGCATTTGTTTTCATTGAAAAATAATTTATTAGTTTAAATGGAGGAGCTAGACATGTGCTTTGTCAATAAATGTCATGTAATGTTAATTTTTTTTTCTTGGCATCTATTCACGTTAAATCTTGGAACAGAATCATATGAGGGAATTTTGTATCTGTAATTAGATTTTAACTTTCAGTGTCGTTTTAATTTTGTCTTAATAAAATGTTTAATTTTTTTAAAAAACATCATTTAAATAGTCGTCATAAGGTATGTTATTAGCTTTGGATAACTCATCAGCCTTCCTATCTTTTTTTTAAATTGTCAGTAAGATAAAATTTATATATATTTACTTTTTTTTATTTTTTTATTTTATTTCTTTCCTTTCAGAAACGCCTACAAAAAGAACTAATGTCATTAATAAAAGAGCCTCCTCCTGGTATGATGGTGGATTCAAATGCAGCTAGTCAAAATTTAATGCAATGGATAATTCACATGGAAGGAGCTGATGGTACCTTATATGAAGGAGAGAAATTTGAACTTTTATTTAAATTTAGTACTAAATATCCCTTTGATAGTCCTGAAGTTACGTTCCAAGGCCCAAATATTCCAATTCATCCTCATGTATATAGTAACGGACATATATGCTTGAGCATATTGACAGAAGACTGGTCGCCAGCTCTCTCTGTTCAGTCTGTTTGTCTTAGCATCATTTCCATGCTTAGCAGTTGTAAAGAAAAAGTAAGGGTATGATATTCAAAAGTAAACCAAATAAGTCATAATTTTTTTTTTTGTTTATTATTTGCAGAAAAGGCCTCCTGATAATTCCTTCTACATAAAAACTTGCAATAAAAATCCCAAAAAGACAAAATGGTGGTACCATGGTAAGTAACTAATTACAGCAGAAATCGGATAATTCAAGTTGCAGAAAATGTAATTTTTTTATTTTTGCAGATGATACTGTATAGCATATTGGGATCTCCCTCATTGTAAATAAAATGTCCTTTATGTATTTATTATCTTACCAAACTAAGTGATACTCATGCTAATTTAACCAGATTTGTTTGAACTCCATCCTGCATTAGGTTGATTTAGCTAAATCTCTTGAACCCTTCAAGGAAAATTATTTGTGAAAGGTAAGGAAAAAATTATTTGAGAAAAAAAAATTCCTTACACAAAATTAATTTCTTTTTCTTTTTTCAGATTTATTGTTACTTCTTTAATTTGAAACTCTTATAAAAAACATATTACTCGAATTAATAACACTAGGCGGGTGCTTCACATTCCCATTTTTTCTGTTTAAAGTTGAGATAAATTTTCCAATTATTGGCAGTATTAAGTTGCTGTTGCTTTGGCCTGTAAATTTATAATTTCTTTTCGTGTATATTTCATTCGGAGTCGAAATTAATATATACAAATTAATTAATGAAATTTTATACTGACGATATTTTTGTTTTTCCTAAATGGAATTGGGACTTCATACAACAAATAATTCAAAATTTTTTTCCCAAAAACTTAGTGGTCTTAATTTTTTGACTATAGAAAATTGAGCGCGTTTGTGGAAAAAACTGACATGTTTTCTGATCAATTTTACTGATTCACATTTTGTAGACCACCATAGTGGATCTCCATAATAGAAATTTGATGAATTTCATCATCTTGCCAAACCAGTCACTGATGAGCCAATCCGCAAGTACCATACTTCCGTTACCATGTTAGCTTACGAACGGACGTACGATTTTTTCCATTAAGCGCGGATTGGCTCTGTAGTAACATCAAGCGGCAAAAATAATGCGTCGCTTTTTGAGGCAGATCTTTACCCTAGTTGTAAGTACAATCTTGGAATTAAGTAGACACTACGATTTGGTTTTACTTCGTTTTTTAAAAGCTTCCTGGTATTTTGAAATTTAACAAATCAAATTAGTGGATTGTGACCTACCATACTTTTAATATATGGCCGTCCAATTTTAAAGGTTTCCATGAATAATTTCTAATAAAAAGCAGCGTTCATAATGCAACCTTAAGCTATCATAAGGCCGCATAAACGCAGCTGTTGTCTGAAAATTTTAAATGAGACAAGGAATTCGAGTTTGATTTAACCGCCAGTCACCATTTGCATTCTGGCGACGTTTGAGTGTCGCAAAACCACAAAAAGAGCAGCCATAATTTCTTTCTGCTTTTATATAAAATTTTTGTCTTCTAATACTTTTCGGTGTTAGAAGTGAAGGTTAATCAAAATAATGGCTGCGAAAAGGATTACTTCCAGCTCAATTAATTGGGCTGCTATAGCGGAAAAGGTTCCCGAGCAAACCAAACCCAGATTTCTCGCTTTTAAAAGCAAATCCGAGAATTATTTACGGAGGTAAGCGGAAAAACGATGTCACTTGCAAAGTCCTTTTTAACTTCGCCAATTTAATGCTTTTAGAGTTGCATCTTTACCGGAAGCTCCGCCGAAAATAGATTGGTCATTTTACAAAGGCAGAGTCGCCTTACCTGGATTAGTGGAAAATTTTCAGAAAAGTTATGAGTCACTTACTGTGCCATATCCGAGCGACCTAGGGCGTCTTAAAGAAATCGAGCAGCAAGAATCCGAACATAAGGTTAAGCTTGCTAAGTTCATTGAAGAGCAGAAAGCTTTACTTATTAAAGCAAAGGAAGAACTTGCAGTTAAAGAAAGAGAGATCCCACATAGTGATTTAACATTGGAGGAATTTGTTCTGGTTAACCCTGAGAGCTTTTATGATCCTAAGGCTCCAACTTTCTGGCCTCATGAAGAGGAACAAAAAGAAATCACTAGAAAATTAATAGCAGAAGGGAAATTGTAAACTATTGAATATTTCATATAAAAAATCGATAGTGGTTTGTAGATTTTAATTAATGAAAGCCTGGGGAAACTTCAGCATGGAACTAAATGTAATCATGAGTTGCTTAATTTAACTTGTTGTTTAAATTGGCTTTTATTCAATAAAAAAAAATATTGATTATTTAGCTATATCAAATTTTTCTTTTTTTTTTTTTTTTTTTTTTAAATTAATGTCTCGAAAATGTTTTAAGTTTGCAAACACATTAGGTCTAAATTTTAAAACTCTTTTCTTTGTGCTGTTTTCATTTCAGAAATAGTATGTTACATATTAGGTAAGGAAGTGGCGTATTACAGGCCGAGACTGGGTTCGTTTGGGCCGTAGCCGGTAAGCCTGCAAGGCACCACCTTGCGTTATTTGTAGGATATATTTTTAATCAGACGGCGAAAAATTAGCTCTGTTGTTTTTTAAGCGGAAAGTTCATTTGCGACCCGCTCATCTTCATCAGCCACTGAAAAAGGGACTTGGGTTTGTCGACGGAACCCTTTATCACAAGTGTAATGGATCCATAAGCTAAGCATGTATCCCCATTACACTTGTGACGAAGGGATCCGTGGACAAGCCCACTTTCGCATTAGAGGGAAAAACATTAATTGCGAAATTCCAGGAAATTTATTTCTTTGAAAAAATCCGATCTACACCCTTTGAGCATTTCAGGAGTTTAAATTTGTCTAATATTTTATCTAAATTTTTAATAACCTTAAGAATATCTTAAGGAGGATGCTTACACCTTTTTTTTGTTTTTATTTTGATTGTTTATTTCAAATGTTATTTTGCGAAAACTTTTCGAATCAATAAAATTTTTAAAAAATGGTTTTATACAGCGAAAATCACTATGGTCTACCTAAACTAAATTCTCTATCGACTGACAAGAAGGAAAGTTAGGATGTATCGTGGAATAATGAACAATTTTTAAATAAAGCTCAAGATCTCATGTTTTTGTTTACTGAATCGGTTGATTAATTTAAAAAATATTCATTATTTCACGACACATTTTAACTTTCCTTCTTGTCAGTCGATAGAGAATTTAGTTTAGGTAGACCATAGTGATTTTCGCTGTATAAAACCATTTTTAAAAAATTTTATTGATTCGAAAAGTTTTCGCAAAATAAACAAATGTTGCGCCTATAAATAACATTTGAAATAAACACTCAAAATAAAAACAAAAAAAAGGTGTAAGCATCCTCATAAGTGTTTTATTTATTTTTTTTTTTTTGTTTTTTTAAATTTGTTAATATAATTCTAATTCCAATTCCGGCCTAGATCGGTAAGTTCAGTTATCGGTATGTAAATTTTTTTTTTTTTTTTTTTTTTTTTTAACTCCTTTATTTATTTACAATCTGTTAAAAAAAAATATAACACTAAGTAAATCAATGGAAAATGACACGAGTGAAAATTGCCACAGTTGGCAATTTTCGGTAACATATGAACTTGACCCAGAAATCAGTTAGTATGAAAGTGATTTAAAAGTAAACAAGGAACTAGCCTATTTTTTATACACATAAAGACAATGTCTTTTTTTTTTTTTTATGGTATGTAAATAAGACAATAAAATTTTGTTTTTCTCGGCCAAAAAAGTCGATTTCCGAGGCTAGATCGATTTTCACTCAGCACTCTGGTCCATCCTCGCCTTCGGCTCGGATCGGAAACGGCGCGGCCGTTTGTACGAGGCTGCGGCCTCGTAAAAAAAATCTCACTTTTCCGGTTTAGTCTGAAAAACTACTATCTCTGGAATATTTTGCACGTCGGCAATTTTTGAAAGCAATTACAAAGGGCAAAATAAATTAAAAGTCCTATTCTTTTTTTTTATAAAACAGGATTAAAAATTTTCAGAATCGAATTAGAGATAAAAAATTAAAATATCAGATACAATTTGACAATGTTATAAGGCTTAAGTGATTCGAATTCTAAATACGAAAGGATGAATTTTAGAAATGAAATGTTTTTCCGTAAAAAGCGGCCATTTGGTATTTTTGAATTTTCCCGTTCACCTCTGGTTTAATCCTAAAAAATTTAAAATGGGTGTACGGAATGGTCGGAAAGTTGAAAAAAAATTTCTGGAATCTACTGAAACAAAATGCTTCCCCATGAAATCCCGATAATCTAAAGATTTTTCGGCGAGTTAAACAAAATGCCACTTTAGGGACCTTATTTCAAGCCCCTCTAAAATTTTCCGGAAATGAATTTTTTAATTCTGGCTTACAACCCTAGCAAATATTCCCTAAAAGAGAAAGGAAAGCAACAATAAAAAACTTACACTCTCATAAATCTTAAAAAAAAATATATGTATATTTATAGAATGAGAATAGCGCAAACTGAAAGGTCTCAGCTGACGATACAATTTTATTACTCTTATTCCCATTTTAAAGCACAACTGAAAAAGCAACTAAAATTTGGTCGAAACATGCTAAAATATTTTATTTTCTTAAAGGAGATTTCTTTAAAATTGACAAAATTTTTGAATTTAATAAACTTTTTTTACTTATTCTGGATGGATTTTTTGAATTCATCAAAATTCAATACACACTTGCTATTCTTTTTTTTTGTTACAAGAAAAAATAATAAACTTACACTGCCTTTATCACAGAAAAAACATTTTCATTTAAACTTTGGTTACAAAAAAAATGGCAGCCAAACAATTAATGAATTTCACTAAAAATGAAGAAAAAAACCGATACAAAATAAAAAGTTCAATATTCTAAATTTACTGGAAAGTTCTTTTTTTTTCGCTTATTTTCTGATCTTAAGCACTATGTATACAATTAGTTAGTCAAAATAATATAATTTAAATTATCTCTGGTATTTAAAAAGTTTCTAATTAAGTTTTTTGGACATGAGAGGAGGAGGCTGTCTGCTTGAAGACGACTGATTCCCGGTCCCTGTTCCGTATCCACCACCACCACCGCTGCCTACGTAACTTCCACTTCCGTAACTCTGCGATTGTTGATACTGTGATCCGGAGTTAAAATTCTGTTGCATCAAAGACGGTGGAAAATTTTGCTGCTGCTGAGACTGCGACGATTGTTGTTGTTGATACGATGATTGCTGGTAAGACTTTTGGTAGGACTGCTGAGATTGCTGCTGGGTTTGTTGCTGTTGGGGCTGCTGCTGCTGCATCCCTTGGTAAGATCTACCTTGCGATGGTTGCTGGTTATACTGATTGGAATTTTGTTGGGAATTGTAATCGTTATAGTTGTTTTGTCCGTCACCGCTCCCCGTGTTCTTTCCTAAAAAAATTATTTCAAAGACGGTTAAAATGGTAAAAATTGCAAAAATTGCAATCGATAATTAAGCAAATTGATTATGCGTCAAAAAAACGAAGGAAAAAAGGGAAAAAAATTGAAAAATAAAGGAAATAAAGGGAATTTAATTTTTTAACAATTATTTTGTGTAAAACCGTCAGATACCCTTATAATCGTGATTCCTGAAGAAAAAGAGAGTACTCTCTTTGCAGTATCAGCGTTTTCAGCAAAGTAATTGGAGCTCATTAGCTGCAGCGCATACATATAACGCACTTGCCATAAAAAATATTTTATCAAACAGATTTATTTTAGAATGGTAAATCATCGCTCCTTGATTTTAATTTATTACATTTTACACATTTAAAATAAAAAAAAAAAAAAAAAAAATTTACCTTACCTTGTTAATGTCAAAATCATTTAATCCCTGCATTACATACGAAATTAATAACTGTAAGCAGTTCGATTTTAAATGATTAATTTTCAAAATGTTAAAAGAACAACTTAGCCCCAATAACTTCAAAGAAATCGTTTAAACACCACAAAGAAATTACAAACCTGTATCTAGATGCGCTCTTACTGAAAAATCAGTGGTTCAGTAACAAACTAGTAGTCATTTTCATATAGAGAACCATTAGTACCTGGTCCGTCAGAGAATCTTGTTTTTTTTGCCGCTTCTCTCGGCTTATCCATGCTTCGATCATTGCGCCTATCTCCACCTCCTCCTCTGCTCATACCACCTCCGCGGCTCATACCTCCTCCTCTCATACCTCCGCCGGAGGATCCACCTCTGCCCATTCCTCCCCGACCTCCGTAACCTCCTCTGTCGTCACGTTTCGGCCCTCCTCTTCCTCCTGAAAAATTTAAATTGAACAATGAATAAATTATTGGTCTTCTGTACCTATAAGCTAAACATAGAGACGCAATATGGTCTGTCGGACACCCCTCCTCTCCTATTTTACAAAGCAGTTGAATGGCCATCAAGACGAAACACCATCTCGGTTTTCCAAGGCAATGGAATGCCAGGGCGATAACAACAAAAACGATATACACGCCTGTACAATGAGGTATACGTACGGACGCAATTAGTGATTAATAAACAATACTTACTTTTACCGTAACTATTAGTATGAACTAGATCATACAATTTCGGATTAACCACTTGGTTCGCCTCCTGAAGGACGGCAATAAGATCCTTGGCTTTGTTTCCATTGGTCGGGGTGAAAAAGGTGTAAGCCGTCCCCGTTTTATCTAAACGTCCAGTCCTCCCTATTCTATGGACGTAGTCCTCCGAATTATTAGGATAATCATAATTGATTACAAATTTAACGTCATCGACATCTGTCAAAAAGAAATTAAAATATTAGCGATGCTTTGTAATTTAAAGACAAAAAAAATGTTTTAAAAAAATCTGGAAAAAAAAATCAGCCAAAATTAACCAAAAATCACCGTCTTATCGTGCTTAATTTTTTTTTTTTCAAATAAATTAAATGAGGTAAGAAAACGAAAACGAAAAGATGAAAACACAGCATGCTCAAATAAAAATGGGCCAATTAATTATTTTCAAGGGAATTTGCAGGGAAAAGAGGAAGTCTTGATTGGTCATCGGCGATGGTCGTTTTAAAGGAGAATTTTACGTGATTTTCGACGTCAAAACGTTTATGATCCGACAGTATTAACCTTTTATGACGTCTCACTGACATCGAGACGCAACCGTTATGGCTGTGATGACGTCAGTAAGACCTTGTAAGACGATCCACAAACTTTTGACGTCGAAAATGTGAGTCAGGTGTACAGATGAGAGGCGAGTGGGAGAATAACCATTTAAATTTCAGGTAGTGAACAGGAACATGAATATTTTTGGTCAACCAAAAGCACAAAACTTTCAATCATTTGTCTTTTTTGCTGAGCGATTTTTTAACAGCTTTTTTCATGGTTTGAACATTTCATGAAAACTGAGTGGGAACACAGGGAGGGGCAATTACGTCCTACTCCCCACTCCCCAAACCGATACTGTCCACTAGCTAAATGTAAGGTTCCAAGAGTTAAAGAGCGCTCAGTTTTTCTCTGAGACCCCCCCCAGAAAACTTTTCGTTCCCAAGACTTTTAGGCAGTCCTATAAGGGTTTGACTGAAATGGCTAAGATGAATGAATTGAATGATTCATTGAAACTGGAACCCTCATAAGAGAAAAAGAGAATCAACTAAGCCAAAATGAATTAAAGCAAAAAATTAAAGATGGATGATCAAAAGGAAAAAAAAAAAAAAAAAAAAAAAAAAAAGAAAACATAAGAAAAAAGAAAATAATTACCTGCCAATGTTTCTCATCCCATGCAGATTTCCTGAAAACGCGATTCTCTTCTTTTTCCAGAGCATATTTTTCTTTCGCAAAATCTATTTTTCGGTATTTTCTCAGGGGAGGGCACATATATATTTAATTTTTTTTTTTTTGAAACATCAACGAAAGGAGGAACAGCCTGCGTATTATAGTCACAATGGCAAAGTCCCGTGTGGTTAAAACCAAATCAATTGAATTTACTCATATCTCCTCGTATCTCTGTGGGAGGCGGCTTTCACGCACGCGTTCCGGCCGAGACCCGACGAGGTAGAGGAGCGGAAACCAATCAGAGGCACTGCGGAACCCATTCGGCCAAAATAAGCTGTCATCAGCCACCTTTGGCACTGGTTAAACGCTTTTCTATTAGCTTCAATGCATGTGCCTCTGAAAAAGAGAAAAAAACAACACCAGACTGGATTAATTTGACAAACTGATGCCCAGTTTTTTCTTAATATTTTTCTTCCCTTAATTATAAACTTAACCAAGCCAAAGGGTGGCTCATTAAAAGATCAATTAATTATTAATTAATAATCCTTTCTCTTCTCTCTTTTCTTTCCTTTGTAAATTAATTCTAAAAACTAAATCTAAAACTATATTATATCACATATATATATATATATA
This sequence comes from Liposcelis bostrychophila, assembly GCA_037577465.1. NCBI lineage: Eukaryota > Metazoa > Arthropoda > Insecta > Psocodea > Liposcelididae > Liposcelis > Liposcelis bostrychophila. The sequence goes on along the minus strand of CM075208.1, from coordinate 58,953,210 downwards.
TATAAAGATTTGGGATGAAAAAAATTAACTTAAAATAAGAATGTAAGGAGTCATCTTTACTCCCATTAATCATTACCTAATTTAAAAACATCAGGGCTCGAACAATTCTTACCTCAGAACCAAAACGTCGAATTGAAAAAATCTAACTACTCGCTATTTCTGTACTAGGCAGGTCAACTGAGCTATGTACACCACAGTCATGCATGGAGATATACTCTTTTGAACCGGCTCAGTCAGCGGTTTAAAAGAGTATATCTCCATGCACGATTGTGATGAACAACAGCTCAGATGGCCTGCCTAATACAGATTTACTGATTTTATGTGCAGACCGATCACGTGACAACTTTCAAATTCGACGTTTTGTTTTGAGGTACAGAAATTAATAAACAGGAACAAAAAATTATTATTAAAGACACAGTAAAGTTTGCTTTTACGGGGCCAGCCGTTCTGCCATTCATATTTATTACATATGATGAGGCACATCTACATCCACCGTTCAGGTAGAACTGAGAAGTGTATCAGCACAAAGAAAAAAATAAATAAATAAAGACCGTTAAAAAATATCAAATCTTTTTTTAGTTCTTTAGGGCATTTTTTTACTATTTTTTAGGTTGCAGCTGTTTTTTTTTTCATTTTGTCAACAAAGTGATCAATTTAGTATTACCCAGCGTTGGCTGCATCTAATGGAACAAAAATGATTTTTCGCGCTCCTGTGCATTCCCATAAAACACCGTTTAAGGCCGATTTTTGGGGGGAGATATAAAATTTTCAAGAGGGGGATACAAATGGTCCCTTATAACACGAAGAATAGGGAAAACGTGCTGGAAAAAACTATCTACGGAAGGGGCGAAAATCCATTCAGAAGAGTAAAGACCTACTGGGTTCTTTCCTTTTTCCTGTCAGTCAAAAATAAAATAATAAAAATAAATATAAATAAATGGAAATAATGTGCAGCGCTTCTGGCGGTGTACGTCGGAAAATATTTAATGCTTTTTATTTTCAAAAAAAAAAAAAAACTAAACTAAAAAAGGCCAAGATTCGAACCCTGAAATTTTTTGAAATACTTACCGGAATTAATTCCTGAAGTAAAGTAACTTATGAAAAGCAACGAGGGTTTAAATGTTTCGCAACATAATTTCTTTCAACTGTTTTATTATCATCCACCGATTCAAATGGCCGCAGAACTTCTAATTACTTTTTGGGGGGGAAAAAAACTTGAACAAATACTTTAATTATTGAGAGTGCTAAAATTCTGATATCTCCAAATTCAAATTTTAATTTTATTTTCTTTTCTTGGGTTTTGACAGGACCAAGATTTGTTCTATTTAACATTTGAAGCGGCCTTACCTCTAGATTTCGCTGAAACCTAAACTCAACGTTTAAAAAAAAGCGAAACTTAAATGTAACGTTAAAAAGTTAAAAAAAACTTATGCTTAAAGCTAAAAGGTTATTACCCGTAATACATGGAAATATGAGCTCTCCAATTCAACTCCATCAACAATCAGGCATCACTTTATACAATTTTTTTTTTTTGTCACTCTCTCCCAGTCTGGCAAACTATTGCCACATGATTTGACAACACAGGTTGACCCCCTTTACCTTTGATCGTTACAGCCCCCTTCATTCTATAATAAAATCTTAAATCCCTAATATGCGATCGATCATGACGAAAAATTTAAACTCAAGGCCATCACATTTCCTGGTATCTCAATCAACGAAAATAACTAAAAGTCGATCGATCGCATGTATGAAACCCTAGTTGAAACTGTAAAAGCTAAAAGAAAAAAAAAAAAAAAAAAAAAAAAAACATGTACGTACCTAGACCTCGTGCTGCTACATCAGTAGCTACTAAAATGTTAATTCTACCAATTCGGAATTGGTTTAATACGTAATCTCGGTCGTGCTGAGATTTATCACCGTGGATTGCTAAAGCTTGGTATCCATAGCGAGACACAGCTTTTGCGATTTCATCGACTTTACGTTTTGTTTCAACGAAAATCATCGTCTTTGTTTCTGGTTCGTTTGAAATCTCATTTAATAATTTCAACAATCTAAAAAAAAAAAAAAAGAAAACCAATTGAAAGTAACGATTTTGTTCATGGACATGTAATTACTGCTGAGCCTTAAGTCTGTTAAAACGAGGATCAATTTTCAAAATCCTTTCTTTTTTTAAACATTCAAGCACTACTGTATTAAAAAACCCTTAGCCAAAATCTATTTACAGGCTAACAAGTTTCCTTACTCATATTGACTTTCACAAAAAGCATTTGCAACTGTTTTTTCTTCTCTTAAAAAGCTCACTTACTTGGTTTGCTTCTCATACTCGGAGCAAACATCAACAATTTGAAGAATGTTGTGATTAGCAGATAACTGTAGAGAGCCAATGTTAATTTGAATGTAATCGTTAAGGAACTCTTCTGCTAATTGTCGAACTTCTTTTGGCCAAGTCGCGGACCACATCAATACTTGCCGATCCGGCTATAAAGTAGAAAATAATTAAGCTCAATTAGTTTGAAATTTTTAATAAATACATTTCTGCAAAAGAATAATATACCAACCCTGATCTGCTCGATAATTTTTCGAATTTGGGGTTCGAAACCCATGTCCAACATACGGTCAGCTTCGTCTAATACTAAATATGTGCAACGTCTAAGGTTTGTCGTGTTTCTTTCCAAGAAATCTATCAGACGCCCTGGGGTGGCGATACAGATTTCAACTCCAGATTCCAAATCCCTGGCTTGAAGCATTTTAGGAGCCCCGCCGAAAATGCAAGTATTCCGAACCGATGAGGACGCGCCGAATTCGCAAGCAACTTGCTGAATCTGTTGTGCTAATTCCCTGGTGGGAGCAAGGACTAATACGATCGGACCTTCCCCCCTTAACAGACGTGGCTGATGGTTAATGTGAACTATAGCAGGTAGAATATACTGCAAGAAAAAAAAAAAGTTAAAATTATCATGAGTCCATGTACTGTATCAATATTTCTGTCAGAATACTCACAGCTAACGTTTTTCCAGATCCCGTTTGCGCAATACCGACCATGTCTCTTCCACTTAAAGCGATTGGCCAACCTTGTGCCTGAATTGAAGTAGGGTCTGTGAAACCTTGCTTTTGAATTTCCCTCACGACATAATCAGGCCATGTGACATCATTAAACTGAATGATTGGATCAGGAACTTGATTTCCTTTCACAGTGATTTCTTTATCGTGTCGATACCTTTCAACTTCTTGTTGATTTCTCGTAAGTATGTTTGAACTTGGAACGTAAAAATTTTTGGTGAAAGGTTGAAGTTCAATTTGATTCCACCTGGGCCTCCTTAAAGCTCCACCTGGTTGCTTCCCTTTTAAAGAATTAGATCTGTTGTTTCCGCCAAAGTCTCGACCTCCTCGACCGCCTCCTCCCCCTCCTCCTCCTCCACCACCCTTTCCACCGCCGCTAACGCCTCCTCCACCGAATCTTCTTCCCCCACTTCCATCCCGGCGACCCACGCTTCCTCCTCCGCGCCTTGCTCCACCGCTTCCACCGCCACCTCTTCCTCCGCTTCCACTTCCTGCTCCTGCTCCTCCAGCACCTCCGCGGCGTCCTTTGCCATCTCTACTTCTGGACCTGTCTCCTGGCCTTTGAAAAAAATAAAATTTTTTAATCTTTGAAAACTGGAAGAACAGGAGTCACTGTGGTTCTCATTTTGGAAGGAAGAACAAAAAGTAAAAAATAACTGACAATTAGATACTGGGAAGTCCATTTTGTTATGAGCTGATGTAGTATTGAATTCATATTTTCAGTTTAAAGGTAATATTATTTTAAGCTTCTAGAAAAACGTTCTGTAAAACATTCTTAACTCTACCAAAACAGACTGGAATTAATCATTCTCATCATTCTTATTTCTTTATTAAGAAACATCCTTAATAAATAATGACGATCCAGTCAGAAATTCCCCAGAGCCTTCATTATCCTCAAAATTTGATTGCCAGTGGCTTTGACTCCAGCTACTCAATGTAAATGCTTTACAAAAAATTACACCAATTCAAACCAATCCTGCAGTTGTTAGAAAAGTAATTTAAGATGCATCCTTTCTGCAAGAGTGGACATGATCCATGATGGAACAATACCTTATGTTACTTTCAGAAATATGATATGGTAGAAATAAAATTAAAGAGATAATCTAGACATTTTAGCTTATAGGCAATAGGTTTGTATATGCAATCATCAAATAATCATTTCATATGAGCTTCCTATTACATACTTTAAACTTCAGTTTATTCACCCACACATTGAGCAGGTCAGACAAGATGTTTTAGCTATTGCATGCAACATTTCATTATTTTTTGTCACATTTTACTGGTAAAATGCTCAAAAAAAACTTCCTGTATGTTTTTTAAGGTTCCCAACTACCAAAATATGCATAGATATGCTCTATAATTACAGATTAATTGGGAGTTGTAATGACTTTCTAAGATATGAATGACCATGCCTTCATTTTTCAAATTTAAAACAGAAAAACGGCTAAGTTAAGCCAAACATCCAATTTCTCCATCTCTACAAGTATGAAACTTATTGAACGATTGCATTTTATGACCTAAACCTTTAATAATCTAAGACCTGCATTTTTATGGGAAAAAAAGGAGAACCTCATGGCCGCGGTCAATACAAAATAACGATTTCACATCGTTTTAAAACATGTTACGGCATAAAATATATAAAACAAATGAAGAACATTGCCACTACTTTCGAAAGAAAGCAAAATTGTAACACAAAATTTTTACTTACATTTTAATTTTTTAATATAATTAATATTGACAAAACGATAGACGCGTCAAATTTATTTTTTGCCTAAGAAAAGACGTTTACACTGTTTCAATCATTAAGTGGAAGTGAATTAGAGACCTTTTACAAGCAGATGTTGCCGTGCTGAACGCCATTGATGTACTTATTCCATATGCTCACAATGAAAAGCATTACATGTGGCGCCCACAAAAAGAAGCCTTCTGTTGTATTCTTGTATATTTCTTTTCAAAGGGTCTCTAGAGTCCTACAAAGATGAAGCTTTCAAAGGGGTTTTATGTATGGAAAAAAGACACGCAACCGTCATATTTGCTTTAACACAAATTACATTCCCAGAAAGGATACGTAAAATACAAAAATCTTTGTTTCAGGAGTGCCTCTCAAATTTTTAGGCTTAAAAAAAAAATTATTTCCAACATTTTTAAAAAATTTAAATTTTTAAAGTACCGCCATTTTTATTTACATCGACTGTTTGTTGCATTTACACCAAAAATTGAGGTTAACGTACTTAAAGATTTCTACTTTTTATTATGGTCTAAAATTAAACGTCAGAAGACGATCGTTTCATCCCGTGATTAAAGTAAAATAAACAATCATTTATTTGTCAATTAATTTGGGTTTATACGGGGATCAAATGAAAAAATCAACCTGATTTTTCATTTAAAACCTAGTTAATCCGCATTTGTAAATGGAGCAGAACGCCTTCTAGAAAAGGAAATTTGTCGGCCATATTCAAACAACGTCCTCAATGGAGTGTTGAAAAGGTTAGATTTTTCCATAATATCTTGTTAGAAATGAATTCTAAAACAGAAGTAAATCGCAGAGTTTTCGCAATCCAAGCAAAGAAAAAACGACACAAGCCTACAAAGAAAAAGAAGGAGTCTGATTCGTATATATCTAGTAATTCTAAACGGCAAAACAGGTCAGATCCCGTTCCCAGTCATTCTTCTTCAAACGAAACCATCGAAGAGGAAGATGAAGAATTGTACATCTCGGACGATGACGAACAAGAAGATCCGAACGATTATTGCAAAGGAGGATATCACCCGGTTAAAATCGGAGACGTGTTCCAAAATAGGTACAGGGTAACGAGGAAGCTTGGTTGGGGCCATTTTTCGACTGTATGGCTGTGTTGGGATTTTCGGGATAAACGTTTTGTCGCATTAAAAGTCGTTAAGAGTGCTTCTCACTTCACAGATACAGCATTAGATGAAATTAAGCTTTTGAGAACTGTAAGGGAAGCAGATCCTACAGATCCAAAGAGAAACAAAACTGTTCAAATGCTCAATGATTTTAAAATAACAGGAGTCAATGGAACACATGTTTGCATGGTGTTTGAAGTCCTTGGGCACAATTTGCTTAAATTAATTATTAGAAGCAGTTACAGAGGAATCCCGAGGAGTAATGTAAAAACCATAATTCGACAAGTTTTAGAAGGTCTTGATTATTTACATACAAAATGCAAAATAATTCACACCGATATAAAACCTGAAAATGTGTTGGTGTGTGTTAGTGAAGATTACATTAGGAAGTTGGCTTGTGAAGCTACTAACATGCATTCCCAAGGCCTCAAGCTTCCTGTTTCTCTGGTTAGCACTGCACCGAAAGAATTCCAAGAGCAGAAAATCGATGCTAAAATGTCAAAAAACAAAAAGAAAAAATTAAAAAAGAAGGCTAAGAAGCAGGAGGAAATTTTGAAGAAGCAATTACAGCAAATGGAAGAAGTTGAGGAAACAAAACAAAAAGAAGTTTTCTCCAGTGGAGATCAAACTCCTATGGTGGAAACGAATCCCAGTCCGGAGCCGGAGGTCGTCGCCAAGGAAGAGGAGGAACAGGAAGAAACGCCGGAAAAAAAATCGGACCCTCCTTCCCCAGTCGTCGTCAATGGGTGCGATAAAATAGAAAATTTATCAAAAGGTGATGGAGGCGAAATTATAGCTCCACCGGAAGAACCGGAAAATAATGAATTAGTTAGTAAATCGGACGACGAAGAAGATAGGAATGAAGACGAGGAAGAAGACGATGAGGAAAGCAAATTAGATCTCAAAATCAATGCGGAAAAATCGGACACAAACAGCATTGAGTTTGATGATTCTTCAAAGAAAATGAACAAGGAAGTAACGGAAACGGAGGCTGAACCCCCGGATCCGGCTCTTGTTGCATGCGACGTAGAAGTCAAAATAGCCGATTTAGGAAACGCTTGCTGGACTCACTGTCATTTTACCGAAGACATTCAAACGAGACAATATCGAAGTTTAGAAGTTCTTCTTGGTGCCGGGTACAACACGTCCGCGGATATATGGTCCACGGCTTGTATGGCTTTTGAATTGGCCACTGGTGATTATTTATTCGAACCCCATTCGGGGGAGGATTACAGTCGGGACGAGGATCACTTAGCTCACATTATAGAATTATTAGGGGAAATCCCAAAAAGGATTGCCCTCAGCGGGAAGCACTCTAGACAATTTTTCAATAAAAAATGTCAGTTGAGACATATCACTGGTTTGAAACCTTGGAGCTTGTATGAAGTTCTCACAGAAAAATACGAATGGGAACCGAACGAAGCTAGAGAATTCACAAATTTCCTTCGACCAATGTTAGATTTCGATCCTAATCGCCGAGCCACAGCTGAAGAATGTCTCAGCCACTCTTGGCTGAAAAAATAACAAGAGTGATTATTTTTTTTATCATCATTTTTTTTTCCTTCTTGTTGGAAAGCTTGTAAATATCAACAAAAAAAACAAAAAAAGAAGTAATCTCAATGTATCCGTACTCAGAAAAAAAAATTATTAGTGTGAAAAATAAAAAAAAATAAAAAAAAATAGGATGCACCATTGATATAGAACTGATCTGGAAAAGAAAAGGAGCATGACTAAATTCATTAGTAAAAAGAGACTTAAGAAGAGAGAAAAAAAGAGTTTTAGAAAAAAATTAAGAAAAGCAAATAAAAAAAAATCATGTATCGCCTTAGATTGTTGTGTCCGTTAGTACCATTTGTATCAATAAAAAAAATTTTAAAAAAAGAAAAAAAAAATCAAAAACGAAAAATTCATAAAAAAAAATCAAAAAAGTTTTAGACTGTTTATCAAGTATAAGATATTTATAGAATAGTGACTTGTTTAATACAGGTGTTTTGTTAACTTTAGATTTTGAAAGCCTCATATGAAACTTTTTTTTTTTTAAATTTGACCAAAACTGACCTCATGGATTTAAATTAGTGCGTGCGAAATAAATTCGTTTTGAAAGGATATTGGAAATGCATCAGATTTCTTTCAACCAGTTTGTTAGGTAAATATGGCACTTTGTTTCATTATGCTTAATTATTAAATCTCTTTTATGAATAGTAGAAGAATTTGTTGAACAGCAGGGGAGGTGTAAATATACCAGGACCTGTTCGAACAGAGTCAGTTTTTTTAAATTGGAATACAGCCCATACTTCAAATAAGAACCAAAATTAAAGATTATCCATATGTTTTAATCTACTTTAAGCTCTTAAGTCTGAGTACTACATTGTTTTTGTTTTGATTTTCCAGACGTTGACTTCAGAGTATTTTCAACTTCCAATAATTTTAGTGACCGATTGCGAAATGGATTTAGAAACGTAAAACGCCTTTAGGATAGAAAATGGAAAATGGACAACTACGTTTCTCGTCACTTCCCCCCTAGTTTATGCAAATTATTTATATAATTAATTGAGGTCTTATATTATAAAAATAATTTTTTATGCAACCCCCCCGTGACTGTAAATTTACAAAAATAAAATAAATTAATTAATTAAATAAATAAGTGACTTGCGCTGTTATAATTAGAGAAAAAAAATGAAAATAAAAATTTGTGAAAAAATGAAAGAATTTCGAATGAATTAGTGATATCGTAAGATTTATAAGTTCTGTGAAATTCAGAATCGAGAATTTTTAGATAGCAAAGACAGAAAAAGTAGGATTTTTTCTTTTTCTTTTTTGCTTTAAATTTTTATTTAAATTTTGTTCTAGTCAGCCGAGTATTAAATCAACTTCCTCAGTAATTTTTTGTAATGAATTTATAGTAGAAATTAATGAGACGGCCGAATGCTTTGTGAAAAAACAAATTTAAATTCTCGATTTTGACGATAAAGGCACATTTACTACTTTTTGTTCAAATTGACGTATTTAAATGGACTATCTCAGTTTCAGAATTCATAATTAATTAATTTTTTTGCCATTATTATTATTATAATTTACAGTTTGGTGGACTGAAATAAGAATTAATAATAACTTTTTAGAAAACATTTCAAATATGAAAAACGATTTTGAAATAAAAAAAGGAAAGAATTAAGATGAAAAAAAAATGACCAGTTACATGTGTTAGTTTTCAATTATAATTCAGTCGATTCGTTTTGCATAGTCGTTTACCTTAAGAATAATACTTATGGCAAAAAAAAGAGAGAGAAAGGAACAATTTGTGTTTTTGAATAAGATGTTACTTTGAATTTTACTAGAATTTCCGATGCAAAAATTTTCCGCCAGGAGCTCAGCATAGCTGCTTATAATGTGCAGTGATATTAAAATCGCTCAGTACGAGGAGCACTGCACTCCTAAATATATTGGTTCTAAGTCTTTTTTTTTTTTTTTTGATGTGGAGTTTATTTTTGGTATTATCTTTGCCAAGTAAATATTGTTTATATTTTTCCAAAATAAAACAAATAAACTCCCATGTCCAAAAAAATGGATTTAAGACCATTTCGTTTAGGAGCGACTCGAGGAAATGACTTTTGCGACGGATATTCTCCTTTTGAAAATGTCGTACGTCTCCGATGAAACTTATTTTTCTCTGAAGGCATCATCGCTATTGTCCAAGGTCAAGTGCACTCCGCATCACTGAGGGAAAGTCTTGTTAAAATATTGAATGTTAAGAACATAAAAAGCTAACATTCCAAACCAAAATGTTCGCAATTTTTTGCAGTAAAATTTATTAAAATTTAAAAATTTGTTTAAAGATTTCCAAATTTAAATTTTAAAAAATTAATTTCTTTGTAATTTTGCCAATTTTTATATTTTGAAACTACATTTCTTGATGCTACTTTTTAGTTAAAAAAAAAAACTAAAGTTTAAAATTTTAGCCATGGGAAATCATAGGGGAACATACACGTGGGAGTGCATGTGTCCTACTGATTACTATAGCGAAAACGAGTATGGTAGTACAATATAGCGATAATGTCTTTAATACTCCGTTCAATGGTCAGTTTTAAAATTTTGAATATTTTCAAGAATATTTAAGAGTTGCGTAACCGTAGTTTTCGTGCTTGACAAGTTCGACTTTATGCAGTGCTGTTTGATAGGATCAAAGCTGAATTTGTGGAGAGAGAGATTTCTAATTTTAATAGGACTTTGTACGAGTAGAATGACTTCTCAGCCACCGCCTTTTTAAACGATACTCGCTACGCTCTGAAATTAGCACGGTTAAAATGTGTTATTTTATGTTATTGGGGATTTTTCAGTTTAGACAACGCTTTGGCACTTCTGACAAAGGAAAAAGCCCACAAAAGGAGAGTCAAACATGAGCACAAAGTTGAGGGAGACCTGAGTTCAATAAATCGTGCTTCATGAAGACCTCAGCGCTGCTTAGTGAGTAAAGTCCTAAGTTGGAGTTTACTGCAGTTTAATCTTGTTTACTTTCGGTAAATAAAATTTAACCTAACTTAACTTCATTAAATTGTTCATTTCTCTCTTGGTCTTATTTAGGAAATATTTTTCTTATGAGTTGCAAAGTAAACTGTTACTAAGTCGGTTACGTAACAAGACCAAACAGTGCGTTTTTTTAAAGTGCTTTTTACATTTGCAAGTCACGATCCTGTTGACAATAACAAAGTAATTGGATTAATCATTAGCGTTTTGGCAGTTGAAAAAGTTCCTTTTTTTTTGTTTTTGAATTCGATTTATTTCCGTCTTAAGTGCTTATTTGTGAAAATTTTCGTTGGGAACACAGACTGATTAATCACCCGAAATTGATCCTCCCAGGGATTCTTCTGCAAATTGTCTAATGGCAGTAGGCTTATTTATTTTTTTTAAAAATAATTCTTCGCTTTTATTGAAAGTTTTAAAAAATTTTTTTGCCTCATAGTTTCAATCGTAAATATGTGAAAAAAAAATTACTTTTATTTTTATTTTTTACAATTGTTCACGACAGTAGTTCGAGAAAAAAAAATTTCCATGACTACGATGCGATCGCCGAAATGGTGCGCTTCATTTTGTAGCTTTGTAAGACTGGACACCACGGATTTTTAATCAACTTTTTTTTTTTTTTAAATAATTGCATTAGATACGAAAATATTATTTAGATTAATTTTATTTATTATTTTCTGTGATGATAATGATTTTTTTTTCATGTTTATGTTACTGTATTATTCATTTAGTTAGAAAAGTATGGTTACTGCCAGGAAATGTTATTCTTATTAGCGCAAATAACTAGAAAATAAAATTGTTTTTGATGTATTCTGTGTTATTTACGATAATAACTGATAAAAGAGGAAAATTTCTCTAGTGGTCAATTTATTAATTTAAAAAAATGTATTTAATTATTCGATTGGAAAATTATTTCGATCAAAACCTGTTCAAGAACCATAAAGGAGCCATTTGCAGCCCCTAAAATACTTAAGTTAGGAAATAATAAGAGCAAATCCATTTTCCATGGGCTAACAATTTGTAGTGAAGAGGGATGGGGATTTCTTTTTCGGTAGTTATCGCCTTTACCACCCGAGCGCATGTGGACTCCTTAAGGTCATATCTGGAGTTTATGGGGTAAAAATCCTCATTAATCTCATTTTTGTAATAAAATTAAACTGCGATGGGCCATTTTCCGGTGTGAAATTTCCTCATCCTGATTGTAACTATCCAATGTTTAATTACTTTTCTGAAAGGAAATTTGTGTAGATATGCTGTCTTGTTCGTAAAAAAGATAGAAAAACGAATTGGAGATGAATACTTAAAAGATTTAGGTGTAAACAAAATAAATTTAAAAAAATAAATCATTTTTACTGTGTTCAAATAATAAAATATGTTTTTGTACTGATATCTTATAAGAAAGTAAATTTTTGAAAATCTGGATGAAAATAGTTTTTTAATGGCAGTGCGTGTTTTTTCTTTGCTCCTCTTATTGATTGTTTCGAAAATGAATTTAAGAATATTTTATTTTTATTTTATTTTTTAACATTAACTGGGGGAAAAAAATGAAACTGGGATTCGGACTGGAACACAGTATGTCCGTCACTCGTAACCAATGTTCCCAATCGGATTATAGTTTTACTGACAATCCCAAAAATGCCGTGTTTGAATCCCAATTTCTCTTATATTCGACCCTTTTTTTCAATCCGAATTGCTTCCCTCGTTTTTTAAGGAATCTCCTCAGAGTTTTAGATTTTCTGATTTGATTATATTTATTATTTATTGCTGAAGTAATATTTTTTACTGTTCATAAGTCGCAAAGTTTAGGGATTAGAATCGTCTACTATGAATTACTTATTTCAAAATTCCAGTACCTTGCTTTGGTTCTTCAACAGTAGATATTCTTGTTAATTAGGTTTGATATAATTTGCCATTTCGTTTTTTTTTTTTTTTTACTTCGTTTTACTTAGTTCACGACGAAAAAAAATCATTGCCTCGATTAATAATTTTACAAAAGGCCGAGACTTGCCTTTTTTTGGCTACATCCCTCCGAGAAAAGCTTTAGCCGTCCAGTCGTACTTTTTTTTTTTTCAAATTGTCTCGAGGCAGTGTTTTTGACATGTTTGTTCTTTATTGCTAAATCCAGCATTGGTGGTACCCAAAAGTAGGATTGTTTTTAGCTGCTGGATTTATCATTTTCATTTTGATTTCAAGGTATCTAATAATAATAAAAGCTCTTTCGTTTTTCTGTAAAAATTTTTATTGCATCATCTGTTTCAGTGCCTAAAAAAAAAAATAAAAAATAAAAAATTAGAACGAGGATTATTTGGAGGGTAATAAAATTAATGAAATGTAGATGTGCGATATATTGCAAATTTTCATCTTATCTAGTCCTTATCTAATCGTGTTAACTGCTGCTGTTTGAGTTTCTTTTTAAATATTGGATACCCTGAAACAATGAAATCGTTTTTTTTTTCGTACTGTCAGCTGGGATTAAGCTATACTACTTATAATAATTCACGATGAATTGTTTAATGTCACTTTGTCCTACAACAAAAATAAAATTAAAAAATGATAATAAAAAAACAAAAAAATGTTGTCATTTAGAAAATACAGATATCACTGAATTATATGAAAAACGATTGTTGTTTTTTCATTTTCCATTTCCACCGCATGGAGTCGAAAAATGTGAATTTCGATGAATGGTCCAAGTCTCTGATCAAATGAAAAAGTTGCAATATAATCATTTTTTGACCCATCGTTTCCCGTCTGCAGTAGTGGTACATGAATAAACTTCCAACTAATCCAATAAATTCGACATTATGTTTTCAGTCATGGGCTTAAAGTAGACGAAAAATGGCTAATATGAAATTTGCAGTACTCGGTGCCGGTGTCATCGGCACTACAACAGCCTCAGAACTTCAAAAACGATTTCCCAATGTCGATATAACGATTGTCGCTGAGAAATTTAACACAGAAACGACAAGTGATGTAGCGGCTGGAATTTTCCGGCCCCCTACCAATTTTTGGGTTTCGACCGAAGAAATTTCAAAGTGAGTTTGCACAATGCAACATTTACAATTCCATTTTGTTAATCTTTGAAAGGTTTTTTATTATCAAGCAAGATTTAAGATCAGAATCAGCAGTAGAAACCGTCCAAGTATTACATAATATTTTTTTTTTATTTATTTATTTTTGCTAATTTTTGACGCCCTTCCCGCGCTTTGTCTATACTTAGCTTATGGCGAGCATCGCTGATTGAAATTCCCTCCCCTCTAAGATGCTTATAATACTTGAATAGTCCTCACTTCCTTTCCTTTAGTCGTAAAAATGTGATAGACTCTGACTCCAATAATAATTATTTTTATTTAAGAACCATCATTAAAAAATCGTACGAATATTATGACGAAATTTTGCGAGAATACGAAGGGAACGTTACTGGAGTGTCCCAAATCTCCGGATACATGTTTTCAAGCACCGATCCATCTTTGGTACGAAATCATTTAATAGAGGACATCGTCCCGCTATACAGAGCAGCCACCCCCGACGAATTAAAAATTTGCCCGGGTGATTGGAGATTCGGATCGTTTTACGAAACCATAGTCACGGAATGTAGGCGATATTTGCCATGGATCTTAACGAGGTTATTTCAAACAGAAAAACAAACATAATTACGATGATAAAAAATATGACCTTCAGGTTTCAGGGAAAGGGCGGAAAAGTTGTGGAGCAAAAAATCAAGGATTTAAAAGAATTTCAGAATTTTGACGTGGTCGTTAACTGCTTAGGACTGGGAGCAAAGGAAATTTGCAACGACCTAAAATTAATACCTATACGAGGCCAGGTGCTAAAAGTAAGTGATGACCCCATAAGACTGTAGAAACCGACTTCCATAAAGAGTTTCCATTAATTATGTTACCATTTTTGTCCTTTCTTAAGGCGCCGGTCTTTAGACCCTATGCTTACAAGAAATAAAAAATTCATTTTTCATAGTTGCCTTTTTCACCACGAAGTGATGGAGGTAAAAATAGACAAGTCTGGAAAAGTGCAAAACGGCCCTCTTAAAATTTGTATATTTGATTCTCTAGAATTCCTATAAAGCGTTCGACCTGCAACCTGGTGTGCTAAAGACATAATAAAAACCATACTGCATATTTTTGGTGCACCCAGATATCAGTGGCATTGTGTTACAAGTATATAGATCAAATGAATTAATATTTAATTAATTAAATGTCTAGGTTTCTGCTCCGTGGCTCAAAAATTTTTTTTACGGCGATTATGACACGTACATAATTCCCGGGTTGGAAAACGTCACCCTCGGAGGTACTCGAAATTTCGAAAGCTACGACTGCAGGATTAACCGTCACGATACGGCTTCCATATGGGAGCGATGCACAGCTTTGGTTCCTCGCCTGCTGAATTGCCAGATAGACGAACAGTTTGTCGGTCTTCGACCGTATCGAGATCCGGTTCGGTTGGAGGTGGAGGTCATAAAAACGGCCAATAAGTCTTTAAAGGTAAAAACCCCCCATCACGCTGCATCGCTACACAAAAGGCTACATCTTACACTGCTTATTTCAAAACCTTTCCTGCTTTTAGGTCGTTCACAATTATGGCCACGGAGGCTGCGGAGTTACTACTGCTCCAGGTTCTGCAAAACACGCCATTAGGCTGGTTGAAGACACTTTAAAATCAAATTGTAAACTTTAAAAAAAATGAAAATCGGATAAAACAGATAATATATTTTAAAAAAACCAACGAAATAGAAAATATTAACGGCACTATGACTTTTAATAATTAGTTGAATAAATATATAGATTAAAATTGTTAAATAGGATTTTCTGGCATTGATTATTAACTACTGCCCGAATTGTTAAAGCGGGTGGTTAAGCACATAATTTAAAAAAATTAAATTTTTTCAAAACCTTTGAAAAATACGATTAAAAAAACTTTCATTTTAGCTACATAAAACTGAATAGATTGTCGAATTTCCATATTTATCTAAAAAAAAAATGACTTAAGTTTTCTTTTTAAATATACCGGAAACGTTTTGTAGAGTATTTGGTCTAGCATTGAAAATTTTGGTAACTCTATTTTTAACGTCCTCGACGACGACGTGAGTCGACATGGCGTTTGGCATTAGTCTTTTAGCTTCAGAAGTCGGCGAAGTTATCGTCGATTTTCCACCGGTGGCACTCGATCGCCTTTCTACTTCTTTTATCATGGAGTCGACGTGTTCCGCACTCGGTAAATTTAATTGGTTGCAACTAGTTTCCAAATATCTGTTACAAAGAAAATTGTTTTCAAAAATTTTGATATTAAACTTACTTGGGGGTCGGTCATAAATTACGTAAGTAATTTACGTAAATTACGTAAGTAATTTATGGGTAGTAAGCAAAAATAGGCTTCCTTTTATGGAAATTTAGCATTGCCGTAAACTTTTCAAAGGTACCCATTCCCCTTTAAACTTTATTCATGAAAGACCCCTCCCTTGAGATAACTGGGATTGTGAATGATTTTCCTTTCTTTTTACCTGAGACCCGGCAAAAGCGCCGTCGAAATGCATTCGAAAGATAGCTGAGTATGTGAAAACGATATCGTAGCAAATGCTTCCGTTAAAATTTGAACTAAATCGCTGCTTTTGTTTTCTACTCCGACTGCTGCTATCGCTGCCAGTTGAGGTATTATCACTGAAAAAAGTAAAATAAATGGTAACTCAGTCTAAACAAATAAACTGAATTCAAAAAATTAATTAAAACTAGAGATGCAAGATGCAATTCAAGTATTATATAAGCACGAATTGGGCCATTTTTTATCCCCTTCTTTCCTTTTAAGCAAAAATGACGTTCCTAAAAACTCAATTTTTTTTCGTACATAAATTGTAGTCTCAAATCCTCCCTCAAAATCGATTACTTTACTTTTACTTAAGAATTTACCAGCTCATACCCCCCTAAAGTGCCTGCCTATCTAATACTCGAATGACCCCTATTCTGTAACCATCGAATTCGAAAGCAGAAAAGCAACCATTTGATATGTATAAAGCAAAGCACAACCAGTATTTTTTTTTTAAGTTGGACGTAGGCCTATTGACTCCGAAGTACAGAAAACTAAAGTGAAGTTGGCCTAAAAAAGGGTGATTTATTTTACCTTCTTCTCTAAATCGACGGTCACAACTTTCATAAATGATTTTGATTGTTTTTACTATTTGGACAATCAATCCATGATTATTTAAAGTGCTCGCATCTTGTAGTAAACTTTGCAGAGTCATGTATACTTTGTCTTTTATTGCTTTTTCCTTAGCATTGGTTAACATTCCTAAAATCAAAAGAAAATTTTTTTAAAAATCATTGCATGTCATCTTAAGTAACTAAATTTCGAAACCAGACAAACCTAACGCAGGAATCGAACACGTCCGAACCGAAACTTCTGGATCGCTGGACAAGGTCACAAGAGCAGGCGTTACTTTTGTGCTCAAAAGGCTTTCGGGTACATAAGGTATAACGGACTGGAACAACGTGGCGGATGCGCTTCGAACTAGCGGCCTTTGATGAACAACACCTGCAAAACAAATTAATAATAATAACAAATTTTGTTCTGAATAGCCATTGCTCATTTTTTATCTTATTTTTTCCCCCCCTTTTTTTTGGATAAAAATCCGATAGGAGACGGTCGCAGGGTGTCTACTGTCTTGTAATTCTTACAAAATTCTACAATCCTGCTATATTTTTACTGTAAGAAGTCAGAACGGGTTAATTTTTCATATTTTCATACAATTTTTTACAAAGGTTTTCTCGCTCTACCTTCGGCCTATTACAATAATTTAGCCTTTAAATGTCTTGATCAAACAAGAATTAACTAATTTCGGTCTACAAATGGCACAATGACATAGAAATTATGTAAGAAATTTTCTTGCTCTGCAAGAAGTATTGAAGAAAGCTGCTTGTTTTGGGTCCTATATATTTCTTTAAAAGAGGTTCTATAAAGTTCTACAAAAGTCCTATATTTTCGTATTCATTAATCAGCACACACCCTGCAGTCATTCTCATTTTAAGGCTCTTATTCCAATAAGCAGGAAAATGTTGAACGAACCTTCCCAAATGGCATCCAACACTAAAATCTGCCACGTTTGAAACTGACTTAAAGTTTCTACGGCTACTTGTAACGGGGTTAGGGAGGCGGCGCATAACGGCAAGGCACATATAAATCTGTGTAAAGTGTTACTCATTTCTTGTAGGGCTTCCAAATCTGTCGATAATACTCCGACTAAATAGAGAGGGATGACAGAGTATTGGCAATCCTCTCCGGCTACTAAAGCGTTTTCGCATTCTTGTAATTTATTAAGTAAATACGGCTTTATCTGAAAAAACAATTAAATAAAATTAATTAAGTAAAAAATTAATTAAATAAAGAATGATTTAAATTTACTTTTTGGTTTGTGACATTCTTTCCTAATCCTAAACATAAATGACGCAAGGTTGATATCAGTCTGGTTAAAACTATTGTATCTTCTAAGACTAAGTCCCCGGTAACTAACAAGTCCGGAATAAATTCTTCTAATATCCAGTCCATTTCAGGCCATTCCGATATGTCAAAGTCCTCTTTCGCTGTGCAAAAATCAAACGTTTTCATAACCGTTCCGACGTTCCCTTCGTAAAATAAGGTGGGATCGCACAAACCTTTACATAAATTACAGAATTCTTGCCCTAAAAGTAAAAGTAAAATAATTTAATAAAGTTCCTCAGATTACTTTGAACATTTAGTTTTCAATTCACAAAATATAGCGCTAGTATTTTTTTTTTTTTTTTACAGTTTCATTACGGAATACATAGGATCCGTGCAAATATATATATCCGTGCAGAGCTCACAATCGGGGGAAAATTCCATTTTCGTTCTCATCTTTCGTAAGCAAAATGAGTCTAAGTAATTATTGATTTTTTTCACTCGTACTGCTGGCCCAAAAATAGTTATTTGCACGAAGCCTAATACACTGCCACCATCTTTAAAAATGTTCTGCTGACTTACTTTTCGTCGGCGAAGGATGATTCTTGGAAGTAAATTGAAACAAATACTGAGAATTAGCAACTGTCATGATCAAATAAGGCAATAAGATTTCAATAACTTGAATAGTTTGTAAACTTCTATCTTTTTTCAATTTGACCAACAATTTGTGAAACAAATCCGTCTGAATCCTTTTTAAAGCGAAGCTCCATTGAGCCACAGCAGGAAACAATAAGTGAGTAAGCGACTTTAAAACTTCATCGGATTCGTCGTTCAACATTTTCAAGCAAATATCTAAAATTTGACCGTATTTGTCTTCATCTGATATTAATGCTATTAACAACGTGACTATGTTTATAGCTGCCTTTCGAACACTCTCTTCTTTATCTTGTAACAGTTGTTGAACTATTGACACAATAAGGGAATTCCTAATAGTTTCCTATTAAAAAAAAAAAAAAAAAAAAAAAAAAAAAAAATTAAATAGGAAATTTTAGATTCTTTGGGCGTGAACAATGGCAGATCCAAAACAAGCGAAAAAAAACCAACCATATTTTGAGAACAAGCTCTGTTCTCAAGAAAGGACTTACTGAAAGTTTCTGGAAAAATTTCCCGAAAAATGCGTGCCAAATTTGAATAATTCTGGGGGAATGAGGGTTCAACAATATTTCCAACTTACGGAAACGTAAGGTGCCAAAGCGAAACACGATTCCGCAACAAGGATCCTCCTTTCAACATATTTATGAGTGATTTGCTCCCAGCACTGCGGCAAAACCTCATTCTCAACCGCATTTGATCCCATAAGTTGAGCTATAAGTAACAACGCCCTGAGTATTACTTGACGTTCTTCCGGTTGAGGCTTTTTCTTCAAATTAAATAATAAATTTAATAATTTATCCCTAGTCGTCGGATCTGGATTTAGACATACTGATAAAACTAGCAAAGGAGTGATTTCCTAAATAAAATAAAAAAAACTGAATTAGCACCAAGAAAAAAAAAATGAAAAAGCCTTGCAAGGGCCATGCAACTTGTCGATAAGAGGTTCTTAATATTACTGTCAACTGTGCAATGGTAAGTATTAGCATCATGTAAAACCTATCCCAAACAAAAAATTCACGTAGAATACCCGTGGATTTTAGGACTTTTTCCACCAATTTTCTACCGCGTGCTACCTAGAATTATCAGTTGCACAATCAGCACCAGTGTCCTAGTGAAGGTTGGTGAATTGGACTAACAATTCTAACTTTTTTACTAATACTGTTAGTATAGTAACTAAAGAGGTAACAGTATCACTTTTGCAACCGTTGTAGTAGTTGTAGTGGGAATTACCAGTGAAATGCAAGACCATTGACAATTTAGTTTTTCAAATAACAATCCTACTTGCATAGGTGACACAGCAATTTTTCTCTATTTTCAGCCTATCTCCAAACTGACACTACTCGACAGTACAAATATCGACAAGTTTCCTACCCTTCAGGGCTTCCTTTTTATACTTACTTCACGTTTATTTAAAATAATATTCGGAATGATTTTTGGCAAACTATTGGACAATATGTCGACTAACTGATTTCTTGAAATATTGTTCAAAGGTGTTTCAAAAAACCAATTTGTTAAAATCTCATTACTACTACTTAAAAAATTCATATCACAATTTTTTAATATTTCTTTTTTGAAACCGTCCGGTATTTCCCTAACCGGATTAATTAAATTCAACAGCCTAGAATTATCAAGTTCCGAAGTTTCTTCGGAATCCTCGCTCTTATGTTTCGAATTGTTGTCTCCTTCGAAATCGTTATCTATTGCGTCAGATATAGTTTCGCTGAAATTTTCTCCGAGCTTCAAAGGTTCCGAGGTTGGTTCGTTTTCTGTTTCCTGAAAATCTTCCTGTTTTTTCGGTTCCTCGTTTTCATTTTCCTCAAACAAATTCGGCTGTTTTTCCGTTTTGTCGTCCGCGCTCACGGATTCGTAATTCGATTGATTGTCGGATGTTTGGTCTAAGCTTTCTTTCTTAAATTTATCTCCGATTTTTGTCCAGTCTCCGTTCGATTTGTTGCTTCTGGTTTCCGATTCTTCCCGTGACTTTATCGTGTCTATCATTTCGAAACATTCTGGGTCAGGAGTTATGCTACTTCTAGATTCTAGTTCTGCTGCTCTTTGGTTTTCCAAGCTGTGGAGCTTTTTAGAAAATTCTAAGCCCATTGATGCTATTTTGCTTGTTAAATCAGCTATCTCTACCTCCTAAAAAAAAAAAAAAAAAAAACCAAGAAAAAATAAAAAATAAAATAAATTAATTTAATTGCAATTAAAATCAAGTTCGAAAGACATAAATTTACCAATTCATTTATTTGTAAATTATGCTGGATTTCATCATACAATGTAACTTGGCACCCAAAATCCTTTGAATCCAAGCAGCTGGAATATCCACAGCTCTTAAGACCCTCTCTGTATAGTGTCAACAAATCCAAAGGCTTTGCAATATTTAAACCTACATCATCCCAGTCTTCAAAATCCTGACTTTCATTTTCATCAGAAAATGTGATAGATGTTAATTTATACCCATGTAAAAGCAAATATTCATTAATTAAAAAATTAAGTGCCCTTTGCTCATGAGGTTTGATTGTAAAGCTTTGAGAGTGGTGCAGTGTTTTCAATTCATTTTTATTTTCTTCTGGTGACCTCTGCTTGCTTGTCTCAGACTCTAAAAAAGAAATTTAAAATGTCTTCATTAAAGTAGTTCAATTAGCATTAATTGCTTTAATTAAACAATGTTTAAGTTAACCTGTTGCAACTGTTAAATTATTTCGTAAAGCAGTGATAGTTTCCTTTGCTTTTCTAAGTTCAAACTCCAAAACTGCAACTTTATCATCATTGCTCTTCTCTCCATCTTCTGAAAATCGCGTTAAATCAAGGCTGTCTAACGTCACCTGGCTGGAAGATCGAGCTAAAATGAAACTATTTTCATAAGACATTATATCCAAATAAATTTTACCACTAATTCATACCTAAATTTGCTGCTCCTCCCACTTCGGACTTGCTACCTGCTTGATGTTCAAAATTACCGGGATTTGAAAAAAACTCTTTTAATTTAGGGATTTCCCTCCCTGATTCTGTTAGCTCTGCGTGAAATTCTAAAGCAGTTAATAAAAAATTTTCGGTAATTAATTTGTCAGCGAATTCGTTATACCACATCTGATCGGACTTTATTCTCTCTTTTCTGCCATCCTCCCCTAAGTTATTCATATTTTTATGGGTTCACATAAGTTTTCTAAATTCAAAAACAAATAAATCTCACACATCACCAAAAAATGTAAATAAACAAATATGGATTCCTTTCATGTGGTTCTTTCCATTTCCGGTCGGGGCAGCAGATTGAATCTTTAATCTATCCTAGAGAGCCTAGAAGGAGAGAGTCGCAAACTCCACTTATCGCACCAACAAAGTCTTGTGCTCTAAATAGGAAAACGACCAATCAGATACCAGCTTTGAACAATGCAATCCAATGAAATTAACGGAAAGCGGAAAACTACCAATCAGAGAGCTCTGATATAGAATGCGGCTCTCTCCTTCTAGGCTCTCTAATCTATCCGCGTTAACTAGAGAGCCTAAAAGGATCCTTTTAGGCTCTCTAGCGTTAACTCGTTAAGTTAGAGTTAAGTTAGAGTAGAGTAACTTAGAATTAACTCTTAAATTACTCTCTAAGAGTAACTTAGAAATTATCCTGAAAACAACAGTTTAAGGAACGCTTCTGCTTGATACCAATCTTTAAGTTGGTAATTCCCCATTACTCCGACTTGCCTATAATTTATCCGAATTAAGCCAATAAAAAACATATTAAAAAAAAAAAACTTAGAAATTAACTCTTAAGTGCCGAGTTACTTATATACAAAAGACCGCTATCCAACTGAGATTAGATTCTTATACCTCTCGATATTTCATTTCTTTTGCAAGTAATGACGACCAGACCCCAAATTTAACTTTTCACCTGTGACATGGTACACCTTATTTTAAGGGAATCAATTACACAACGTGCATATTAATGAATGAATTAATTAACTTTATTAATAAAAATAAAAAAAATGTTCCAATTTTATAATTTTTTCAGCAATCAAGTTTGTGTAGAAGTTTCGTTTTAATTCTCTGCTACCGTTTCATTTCTCGATCGGAATAACTGCAGAGCCCGCGTCAATTTGCTTGACTCTGCAGATATTTCTGATCGGGGTCGGAATGGTGACTCGGTCCGTCTAGCGATAAAAAGATCAATGAAGTTAAAGCAGCATTGAGAACGGCCAGTTAGTGGATGGGTAACCATTGACACTCCCTCCCTCTTGTAAAGATTGTAGGAGCTACTAAGACACACAATCATCTTAACTTCATTGCTCACGTAGTTTGTATAAAACACTTTATATATATGACTGCAATGTCAAATAAACTACACACGTACTACTACGTTATTAATACACGTACACGCACAATACACATTATACACTATACACTAAACTACACACGTACACACAAACTACTTCGTTACTGTTCTTCCAATCGTAAAAGCAATCTATAAAATCAGCAATCTTAAAATTTTGATCAGTGATAGTATCCATATTTTGTAGACCTTCCTCTAAATTAAACTGATAAATAAACTTTTTTTTATTCCACATATAACAATACAAACAATTATCCCAGCTATCTTTTTTAAAGTTAAAAAAGTTCTGTCTTCATTTGAAGTTCTATATTGGAGTCGGCAATTTAATAATAAAGAAACCTTTGAATGTTGAACAGAAGTTAGATTTTACAATTGTAAATATTCCGAAACGTAATCCAGTTATATATTAAAATGTGATGATCCCAATGGAAGTTTTCTGTAAGAAGAAGAAAAAATTTCTTCAGCTGAAATAAATTTGTAATTTTACTATCGAAAAAGTTTTAAGTTTTTTTAAAAACGATATTATATTATATTATATTATACAGTATATCACAAACATTAAAAGTTAAAGAAATGTTGCTTTCAGCGATCAAAGTGGTCTAAAATTATCAACTACAGTCGGTAATAAGACATCAGTGCGTCACCTTTCATACACAATATACTTACTACCGCAACTTAAGGTCGCGTTACATAAAAATAAAAACAAACTGCAGCCTTTTGGCAAGTAAAGACTACATTGCCTTCAATACTGACAATTGCGCATTTAAGTCATAAGGCATCTCATCTATATGGATGATTAGCCCGCTCATGAAATGATTACTTACATGAAGTCTGCTGTGTTTAAATTACAATTTTTCAACATAAGTATATACTTAAATGCTTTTTTTACCTTTTTTGAAAAATTGAAAAATATGGTACTTTACATCATTCTGTTTTAAAATACAAAATTCTAAATTCTAAATATTGAATCATTTAAACACGTTTGAGTATTCATGTTTTAAAACATCTAAAATAACTTATCAAATGTTGATAAGTTTTGTCGTCAAGTTATAACGATATTTAATGAAATGTTTTAAAATATGTCTTAAGTCACGTACAGCTGCTGCCAATGGTTTTTCTTTCTGTGCTTTTCCCCTTTTTTACCACAATGCATGTCGAATTCCTCACGGTCAAATCCACAGGAAAATCTGACTTACATTTAGATGCCACCTCGCGTGCTCACGCCTACAAAACAAATACGTCATACCACTAATGAAAGCCCTGAACAAATGGCATTAAAATATGTTAAAGTAAAGATCCAATTAGCGCAACTGGCATAGCTAGTCGAACCCAGTCTAGGAAATAAACGTGACGCTATTTTAAAAGTCCAGCAAGAAATAAATATTAACCCCCATCTCGCTAAGGGGGGCAATATTACTTTTTAGCAACCAAAGATACTGCCATTACAACATTTTTATCATAAACTTTTTGCTTAAATTTCTATATTTTTACACAAATAAAATAAATTTATTTTCATACCGTAATTTACAATGTATAACTTTAAAAAAAATATCACCAGGCAAATATTAAGGAAAAAAATAACATTGAGAAGGGTTGCTAACTCCTAATAAATTTATGCCTTTGGATTTTATTTAAAATAGTAACTGACAATTAACTGGTCCTATCGACAAGGCCATACTCCCGTCATATTTAACGCGTCTTGAAAAGATAAGAAAGGCAAAAGCAAAACGAATTCTTATGTTTGGAAACTAGTTGAAAAACATGAAGGCAATACCGTCCGATCTAGCAGTGAGTTAGAAGCTTAGGGTCGACTAAGCCAAAGTTAAAAAGCATCCAGGATAACTTTTCATTTTTTCATTTTGCATAAGCCAAACTCATTTAAAAAAACTAAGTTTTAATGATTTTGTGCTTTTGTTTTAGTGATACTAACAAAATCTACATCATTATTAGAGATACTCTGACCCGAAAAACAGTCTTAAATCATCGAAAAGACAATAATACTGTGAAATTCTAATCAATTTACCTGCACAACAAAATTAAGGAAAACCATTAAATTGCTTAAGTACATTAAACATCATATTTTTAAAAAAAGATATTTTTGAACCATAGATAGAGAAAATACACTCAAACGTAAAATAAAACAAATTTTAAATTAATCAATAACAGCCTAAATAATTATAAATAAAAAAAACAATAAATAGAGCAGTATGCATGTACTATTTTTTTTTTTTTTTTCCACATTCTAAAAAGAATCTTATTCATTAAACTCTAAAAATGCTTTTCTGCATTTATCTGTTTAGACTGAGGCACAAACACAAATATTTTCATATTGCAATGATGTTAGCTTAAGAAATTCCATCGTGTAACAAAACATTTTTCAAAATTAAGAATATCTAACGTTAGCAACAAATCAATTTTGCCAAACAAAAAAAGATTTTAAACAAACATGAAAAAGTTTAACAGGCACAATATTTTCGAAAATTGCTGAATGTTACAATACTGCTAAAACCATAGAAGTAATGATATGAATCTTTTGACAGATTTTGAAGGAATGTTAAAGAGTTGCAAGTATTCTAGTGAAAGAAACACTGATGGTGGTAACAGTTTGTCCAGCTCCCCAAAACATGGCATGAAGTGATGTCATTTGAAGACTGGCACTGCGATACACAAATGCTATTGCAGCAGAACTAAGAGCTCCGCATGTTGCTGGAGTGACAATTCCCATTATTATTATGAATATAGGAAAAAACCTTTGAAAAGAAATATTTTCTTGGATTACAAATGAAATTGGTTTTTTTTTTTTAAGGACCTACTTTCCAAATTTATGTTTCCTTAAAGTTGCAAAACCTATAGTTGCAGCAACCACATGAACAAGGAAGCTTGAGCATAAAGCCCAAAGGAAAACCTGATACCACATTTCTGCAAATGTTTTGAGTGGGCATGGTGGATATTGACAGGCAACTTGCTCTACATCGTAGCCTACGCCGGTGGCGGAATCCAAAGACATGTCTCCAAGTGACATTCAAGCTATTTTTCAGCATTGCAGAACATTATGTTGCTTTCTGGTAAGAAATTTTCATCTTTTATTTGTTTACTTCGAAAATCTTATCATCTCGACATAACCTGTGAAGCAGCAAGAAAAATGTCGTTAAGTAAATTAGTCATAGGAGCACTTAAAACTTTATATGACTTACCCTAGATATCATTTATGAAGCGGTCGTTATATGAATTCTGAGATAAAGTAAAATGAAACGGAATAATTAGACATTAACTAACTCATATCAAATTATCAACAAATGGTTCTTCGGTATTTGGCATTTCGATATATCGATAAGTGAGTGTCGATATTTCAAAATATAAAATGGCGCCATACTATCGCCGCCGAACAAAAGTGAAAATTTTTTTAATAAATATTAAACTTTCTTTCTTTCCTTCAATGTATGGTCAACGGAAGCCAAATTTTTTTCATTAATTGGTAAATTCCTGTCGGAAAATTCTACCAGAGAAATTACAGATAATTTTCCCAGAAAAAAGAAAACAACAACCATTTTACCGCCAAAAACGTGTCAAAAGAACAAACTTATCAGTTTCGGTTATTTCCGGTTTGGAATAAAATGGTAATGGTGGTCAGCTGTAAATTTTTAGAATCGCAATGGCTGAACAAAACTGCAGTAAGTTTAATTAATTATTTCTTTGACATGAATTCATGTAAATGAAGTTGCTTCATAAAAAGCAAGAACGAAATTCAAATTTCTGTTATGCGAAACAAGAACGTTTTGTTTATATATAATGATGAGAATTTCCAATTTGTTTGTGCAATCTTTTGCGTGTTTACAAGGCTAACATTTTCTCATTTTGCAGGTTCTCCCGCCTCCGAAACACCAGTTATAATAACGACAAGTTCCGAAGCCGTAAAATCTGATGTAGACCACTCAAGTTCCTGCGATTCTAGAATATTCTCAGAAAAAAAATGTACATCTAGTAATGATGTTTGCAACAATGTCAGTCAGTCTCATGAACCAAACTCAACATTAGTGTATCATACTTCAGCATTATCAAGTTCCAGTGAAAATAGTAATGGCGTCTCGGACTCGAGTGGAAAACTAAAATCAAATTCCTTTTTACGTCCTTCAGCTTTATCTTCTAAAACAGAACCATCATTAAAATGTCCGTTAAAAAGTCCGAAATTAAACCTGACTCCGTCGAAGTTTGGAGATAGTCCTAGCCCATCCTCATCTGTAAAGTCACCCTACTTGCAAACCAAAAATCCGTTTTCAAATACAGTGTCTTTTGCAGATTTAAGTGAATCACCACCTAATCAAACAGAAGATGCTAATACTTTGAAACCGGCTTTAGGAACATTTTCAAATGCCTCGTCAACAAATAATTTAGGAACATCTTTTGCAGCTAATTCACCTGTGGCTGTACCAAACTTTGTTTTTGGTCAAAATCTGCACGAAAGAGTAACAGATAACATTAAAATTGCTACTAAGAATGATAAATCTGGGGAAGCTACAACAAGTAATGGGACATCCGATATGTTGTTCACATCAGCTTTAACAAGTAAAGATGTTAGCAAAGAGAATCTCACTAGTGAAAATTCCACTAACTCTAGGAGGCATCTAGTCTGGAGGAGGATGCAGCTAGATGTCAAGAAGCAAGGGCGGTGAAAAGAAAATATGAGGAAGTTTTAGTGACAACTGGTGAGGAAGAAGAAGAAAATATTTTACAGGTAAAGAGACTTATAATCATTTCTTGAAATCGTCATTTTTTTTTTTTTTTTTTTTTTCCTGTTAAACAAATTTTTTTTTGCAGGTCAATGTGAAATTGTTTGCATTTGATAATGGTACTTGGGTCGAAAGAGGTCGCGGTACCTTACGCCTCAATGATAAAAACTGTGATGGAGTGGTCACATCCAGGATCGTCATACGCACAGTTGGAAGTTTAAGAGTCGTCTTAAACACGAAAATTTGGAGCGGGATGACGTTAAACAAAGCCAGCGAACGCAGCGTTCGTTTAACGGCTTTGGACCCTAGCGGCCAGTTGAAAATATTCCTAGTTCAGGTAAAGTTTAAATGGTTTTTTTTTTTAATTTTGAAATTAAGTAAATTTTTTTAAATTTTTCAGGCAAGTCCGAAAGATATGGCGACGTTATATCGCCATTTGGAATCCCGAGTTAAAAGGTGCCAAGAACGTGACCTTGAAAACAAGGAAAGTCCTGAAAAAAAAATGGCGCTGGACGTTGAAAGTAAAACGTGATGACCTTTAACGGAATACGAAGCCCTTATTCCTTTTTAATGTCAAGTCTTTTTTTCTTTTTTTTGGAAGCTACAATACGGAAAAGTGAAACGGAAAATTACCGTCACCTGTTTGTTTTGTTTATTTTTTTAAAAAATAAATCAAAGTTGTTGGGATAGCGATAACATGAAAGGTATAGGTACTGTAATATTTTCAATTTTTTAAAAATCTTATATTTTCGTATTTTAAAAATAACTTTCAAATTCGATTAAACAATTTTAAATTTAAAAATTGATAGCTTGCTTGTTTCACTGTTCTTGATAAAGTGAAGAAAAAAAATTAATAAACAGAATGCATAATTCATTTCTTTAAAAAATTTGTTGATACAAAAAAAAAAAAAAAAAATTATATTAAAATCATGATAAACTCTTTTTTTTTTTTAAACCTAAATCAAAAACCTAATTTCCAATATAAGATTTCATTGTCGTGTCAGGAAAAGTCATAATTAAGTAATGCATTTTATAAATTTTAAAGCAAAAGAACTTCATATTTTATCTTCTTTTTATTGAATAGTAGGTGGGTCATTCTCATTTTACTTTGCACTTTTCGAACGAAAAATGTCCCAAGCAAAATGTAAACAGTAAATAGTACGAACTGGAAAGCAATAACAAATAAATTCGTAACGTTTTGACATAAAAATAATTTTTTTCCGTGTTAAAAATAAGTTTTAAAAAATCGGGTGTCAAAAAACAAATAGTAACTAACATCATAATCCTTTGTGTAATTTTTTTTTTTTTAATTTAAATCTTTAGTGCCTTTTTAATCCTTTCTTTTTGCGTTACGAATTGGAATTTTAGCTTCAATTTTTTTTCAAAGCTGTGAAATATCGACTTTTTTAGTGTTTATTATAAAAATTGGTTATTGTGTTAATAGAAGACTTATAAAAGAGTAATTCTGTGCCCAGGTAAATTTTTTTTTTTAATTTTATGGCTAAAAAAGTCGTGTTACGAATTGGAGTTACGAATTTGACAGATATCTAGCGACCATCTTTAAAGCAGAAAAGTGAGCCTTTTGAGCAATTAAAAATTTTAAAGGGCGATTGATTTCAAGTAATGGTTTATATTTAAACGATAATTTGTAAAAATAAATGCTTAAAATGGCTTTTTTTTCTAAATTTAAATTATTTTAGTGTTCGGTCGAGAACTAGGGACAGCCATTTTTGTTGTACCGCAATACTTTTCAGGTAAAAGATCAAGCTTTAAAGAAAATTTATCCGTGTGTAAAAGTAATAATACGGTAAAATATAAAATTTTAAATGATTCAAGAGCGAAAAAAATTATGAGCTGCATAAATTGAGTAAATAAGCAGCAGAAAAAAATCTCCGGACACTGTTACGCCATTTTTTTTGAGAATGACCCAGGTGTGGTAGGTGGGGGTCCTAACCTTAGCCTAGGATTATGCTTTATGACTTATTTTGCTTCTGCTGCTGCTCTTTATTATGCCTATCTTTAAATTCTGACTAACATAAGTAGGTAGTAAATTTTTTAATTAATTTATGGATGAATTGAAGAGCCCCGCCGTACAAAACCGCGAAAACGTGGAAGTGTTAAATTCCTTGAAATTTATTTTTCAAAACTTTTAAATTCTGTAATATGGATTTTATTACTTATTTCATTTATGCTTTCTTTCATGAATATATGCTTTTCTGACCGCGGATCTGACTTAAAGTGGTTTCTCCATTTACTTACACTTTTTGCTCTTTACTTGCGCGACCAAACCTACCGAGTGTCATATCCGGGTACCTATCCGGCCAAATCGGGAGTTCTTCAGGGAAGGAACACTGGACCTGACGTCTTTTTATTCCTCATTAATAGCTTACCATCCGCACTCATTTTCTGTCTATTAAATCTGACTCAATCTGAGTTGGACTTACTTCAATTACAACTTGACCTTGATAACTTAGTATTTGAAATATCAGCAATTTTATCATCCATTTTTCCCCCCGTTTTTTAAATGAATTAGAAATTGACTTAAAATATTAATATCATTTTAAAATTATCATTATTATTATTATTAAAATTATTAATATCAAAATTTAAAAACCCGGAAGAGTTTGAGGTTATTAGCCCCGAACGAAAATTAATTAAAAAATTAAATAAGGACTTGTCCACTGATCCCTTCGTCACAAGTGTAATGGGGATACATGCTTAGCTTATGGATCCCCATTACACTTGTGACAAAGGGATCCGTGGACAAACCCATAAGTAAAATAAAATATTTTTTGAACCCCAGATTTAAAAACCCCGAAACAATTCGGTTTCATTAACCTCGAATTCAACTTTCGGGGTTTTGCACTTCGGGGTTCTTCTACAGCATCTTTTATTAAAAGAAAAAATATATTTATTTAAATATATAATAGCGAGTTCATGAAATAAAATATGGAAAAATAACACAAGGTTTTGTTTCTTGAATTATAAAATTTCACATGATACAGTTAAAACTTATTGTAAAATATTGCATCGAAAACACACGTGAGAACTCTTCTAAAATTTTACACATTACAGTTCAGGGGTGTAACTGTAACTACAGATTGAGAGGACGATTGACAATGACTCTTGACTGACATTTTTGAAAAATGGAAAAATGGTTTTCGTATACTTTGAACCCAGACTGCCCCTTAGAGCAGTTTTCCATTAATTACGCTTTCATTTTGTCGCAAACGCTATACAGGGTGTCTACCAGCTTTCGGAAATAAAAATATAGGCTTTTTATAGGTTTTTATAGGTCAATTTCGAAAACATATAGGTTCTTAAAAGCATCTATTTTATGCTTTACCCCAATCAAGATAGGCCTGTTTCATATCACACTGAATCAAAACAATAAAATCAAGTCAGGTACGACCACAAATTAATTAGTTTTATCTTTTCAACGACAGGCATCGAACCGCTCTAGCCCTAAAAAATTAGGGACTTTAGGGACCAAAACTGGGAAAATTAGGGACCTTTTAGGAGCCAAAAACATTAAAATTATCGAACTTTTGATTTAGGTCCAAGCTTGATTTGACCCCCTTACGCCCAGTTTTGATCCACTTTGATCCTCACAAAAAAGGCCGAAATTTCATAAAGCCATTGTTCGGAGGACTTTCAGAAATATGTGGTTAATTTTGCTTAAAAATGGCTGAGACGCTTCAAAAACTTTTGATTTAGCTTTAGCCATTTTTAGGAACAACTTTCATCTTGATTAAGATAAAAAATTGCAATCACATGTGATCGGGATAAAACGGCTTCCGATCAGGAAAAATAACAAATCAAAATATAATGAATCAAAATATAATCGAGTTCATCTCTTTTTACAGTGAACGACGTGACAAGAAGCTAAAGAATAAAAAACATGGTTGCCGCCTTTTCTGCGGCCACGACATCGCTCCCCCCCTTTTATTTTTTGACTTAGAAAAAATAAAAGCAAAAGGGTGAAAGTGATGATACATATAAACGATAAAAAAAAATATATACGAAATGAAAAGGAACTAAACTACTGGCGACACATATCAGTGCTGAAAAAAAAAAAATTTAATTACGGACTGTAGTGCTCACCAAATTG
The DNA here is from genome assembly GCA_037577465.1 of Liposcelis bostrychophila. Lineage (NCBI taxonomy): Eukaryota > Metazoa > Arthropoda > Insecta > Psocodea > Liposcelididae > Liposcelis > Liposcelis bostrychophila. The sequence goes on along the minus strand of CM075208.1, from coordinate 58,921,535 downwards.
AGTTTGGTGGGTGCTTTAATCTGGCGCCCTCGACGATTAGTAACTACAGGTATAGGAGTAGGGCTACTGTCGGATTCGGGAACGGGAGGTTTTGACGGGCTAGGCAAAGGCGTAGCTTCTGTCTCAGACTTTACCTCGGGTACCTGTAAATTCTTGTCATGCTGCAAAACTAAGTCCTTACCCGTTTCCGTCTCCATCTCTAATGGGTACAAGCGTTGAAACGGTCGAGTTAAATACCCTTTGGCCGTTTTTACTTTAGCGACGCGAGATTCACCGTCGCGGCCGAGATATATTTCCTCAATGCGAGCCAAAGGCCACTGTAAACGTTTTTTATTGTCTTGTTGTACCAGTACGACGTCGCCTACCTGTAATTGGCGAATAGGTCCTTTGGCCGGCGAGCGACCTCGTGCGATCAATTCGGCTAAATATTCTTTGTAAAACCGAGAGCGTATGCCGTTGCGTAAAGTCTGTAAATACTTAAATCGACATTTTAGGTTTGTGGCATCAATCGTGTCTAAATCGACCGTTGACGTTTCCGTAATATCTTGAATAAAATGACTAGGGGTCAAAGGTCGCAGCTCGGCGTCATCGGAAATATAAGTTAGCGGACGCGAATTTAAGATGGCTTCACAATCACATAGGATTGTATTCATTTCTTCGTAGTTGAGTCGGGCTGCCCCTAAATTTTTTCGGAGTAACTCTTTGGTTAAGCCAACCATGCGTTCCCACCAGCCGCCCCACCATGGGCTGGCGGGGGGATTGAAATGCCATTTGATGCGCCGCATGCATCCGTCTTCTAAAAGTTTTTTCCAATCAAGAGCCTGAAATAAAGTTTGGGTGCCTTGAAAGTTAGTTCCGTTGTCGGAATGGACGTCATGCGGTCTGCCTCGTCGAGCAAGAAATCGACGTAATCCTAAAAGAAAAACATTAGTTGGGGGTCGGAGTGGTGATTCATTCAGAATAGCGGCTCGTGATCAGTGAAGTTAAGCAGCATTGATGACGGCCAGCTACTGGATGGGTGACCGCCGACACTCCCGCCCTCTAGCAGGCATTGTAGGATCTACAGTTACAGCCATCTTAACCTCGTTGTAATACGTAGATCCCACAAACGCTAAGATGGATACATACATAAATTGGATATACACATAAAATTGGATCTCTTTATAACGACATTGGACACTCATAAAAAACGAATTCATTCTAAAAGCAAGTAGATGGTCTATGGCATCAAGCCGACCAATTAACCTCTCCTCCTTCTCCCTTTCTCCTCACCTTCCCTCAAAGTAAAAAAAAAAAAAAAAACATTAGTTGACAAATCGGATAATAACTCTAAATGTATGGCCCGGTACACTGCGCAAGTGAACAGCGCAATGTAGGCTTTGGTGCCATTATAAAGAATCAATGGTCCGGCCAAATCGACGCCGGTGGTCTGAAAGGCACAAGCTTGATTAATGCGTTCCGGAGGTAGCGGAGCCGCTATCGTCTGAACCGGACGAGCGGAAAACCGTCTACATTTAAGACATTTGGTTAACAAATTCCGGACAAGTTTACGAGCTCGTGGAATGTAAAATCTTTCACGTAAAAGGCTTAGCACGATTGAAGTGCCGGCATGACTGTTGCTCCGATGAAGGTCGTAGATTATTCGTTCTGCCAGGATCCCGTCCAAAATTACGATCGGGGTCGTGAAGGCGGCGGGATAATTGCCCATGATGAGGGCAGATTCGATCCGTATCAAACCGTTTTCATCAGTTATGAGCGTATGATTTGTAAACCGTTTCTTGGCGTCCTCGGTGAGATACTGTTGCTGATGGCCTTTGAAAAGACTAACCTCCGCTTGTAAAATTTCATCTGTGGTTAAAGAAACGCTGGAAATAACCCCAGACAACTTGTCCTTAGTTAAAATGATCCGAGGCGGTAACTTTAAGCGAATTTTAGCTTGAACGCGTTGTTTAAGACATGAAATGTAACGTCGAATCCATGAGAGAACGCGAACAATTTTTTGAAAGCTTGAAATTCGTTGACAAAGAGCGGTAATGGTCGAATTGTCAGGAAGGGCGACCAAGTGTGCAACCGGAGTTTTCCGTTTTTCTGCGAGAACGTCGGCCAAGTTGACCCGGGCTTCTGCGTTCGGCCAGGAGCTTTCGGGGCCTCGTAACCAGACGGGGCCGTTCCACCATTGACTTTGCAATAACTGGCTGGGCGTACAACCTCGCGACGGCAGATCTGCCGGATTCATGTCGGTTGGAACATAGCGCCACTGTTCCGCTTTGGTAGAGGCTCGTATTTCTTTGACACGATTGCCTACAAAGGTGGCCCAAGGTTCATTGCGCCGAATCCAGCTAAGAGCAGTTGTGGAATCACACCAATAGAAAACGCGAAGTTCAGCGTTGTCGAGCGCGTTTTGGACTGTATTACAAAGCCGTACGCTTACTAATGCTGCTAACAATTCCAGCCGATGTATGATCTTCGCGGCTTTGTGTCTGTCTTTCGAAGGTGGTGGTTCGCTAGGCGGTAAATCTTTGTCGTTTGTTGCGACGTCTTTTTCCGGTATCGTTTGATTCAGCTCGGCATACAATTTTAGAGGTGTAACTCGGGCTTTAGCCAGTACCAATTGTACGTTAGTGACAGTGGCGGTGCTACTTCGTAGGAAAATGCACGCGCCATACGCTGTCTCGCTGGCGTCGCTGAAAGCATGTAATTCGGTGGTAACTTCGGGCGATGGGTTGACGCCTGCGATCCATCGAGGAATCTTGTATTCTAAGAGCTGTGGGAGTTGACGGCACCAAGCTGTAAACTGTGAAGAGAGGTCTTGCGGAAGCTCTTGATCCCATTTAAGATCTGCCTCCCAGGCTTTTTGTAGTAAAATTTTAGGCATAATCGTTACGGGTGCGGTAAACCCGATAGGATCAAAAACTCGCTGAGCGACAGAAAGCAACAATCGTTTCGTTACTGGTTGAGAATAAACTGATGCGTCAATATCGAAATCGCATGCCAAGGTGTCGGCGTTGCAGTCCCAACGAAGACCCAGAACGGATTGAAGCGGATCAGGGTTATCGTAAATCTGGGAGCGTGCGTTGGAAGCCCACCCTCGAAGATCAAATTTGGCTGCGGCGAGAATGGTCCGGGATTCGCTATGTAACTTTTCTAATTCTTGCGTACTGGAAACACTGCCAGCGAGATTGTCCACGTACAACTGCCTCTTTAAAATGTCGAGAGTCCAGTGGAGCTCCGCATCTGTTTGATGGCTGAAATGAAAATGTAACGTGGCATTAAGGAGGAACGGGCTGCTATTAACCCCAAAAACTACTCGACAGTGTCGGAAAAAACGAGGCTCTTGTGCACCATCGTGCTCCCCCCACAGGAACCGAAGAAAATCGCGATCTTCCTGTCGAAGTCCAATTTGCAAAAACGCCTGTTTAATGTCAGCTATGACCCCGAACTGATGTAACCGAAAACCGACCAAGATATGCGGGATTTGTTCCAATAAATTCGGACCGATGCTCAAACAGTCGTTCAATGACGGAGAGGATTGAGTTCTGGCGGAAGCGTCAAACACCGGCCTGATCTTGGTAGTAGCACTGCTTAACTTGACCACGGCCCTGTGAGGTAAGTAATATCCTCGATTCCTGTCCTTCTCAATCGGCGATTGAATTTCCTCGATAATATTTTGTGCCCGCCAGTCGTCAAAACTGCTGCATAGTCGTCATAGAGTTTCCGACGTTTTAACTGGTTTGATGTGAACTGCAGGCGTTGCCTGGCCACGAAAAATTACTGACCAGCTCGGGATGGCCTGGTTTCCAAGGTAATCCAACGATATATCGACCGTCTTCATCCCTACGTATGGTTTCTTTAAAATGTCGGATCATGTCCTGGTGTAGCTCCGATTCGGTGGGCGGCAAAAATGGATCGCGAATTCCTAAAACGTCTAACTGCCACAAATCCGGTAACCGTTGCGATACGAGGCACTGAGCGATTAACGTTTGCCCATGAGACTCGTTGTTGTCGTTAGTGCCAGCACACGTCCAGCCGAAATACGTCTCGATGGCCGTTAGTCCGGACGCCTGCTCGAGTCGTCCAGTGAGCAAAGACCCGTAGATGTCTATTCCCAAAAGTACGTCGATTGGACCGTCGAGCGAAATGTCCTCTGGGAACGAAACCGCATTCGAAAATTGTCTAAGAACGGAGGGCGGAACCGGCCTCACGGGACCACAGATTGTGTTCTGCTGGAGGGCGTTGAGAACGCATTCATAATCACTAGTTAGAGAGATCAAATGAACTTCGTATCGCTTAAAATCCTTGAGTTGTGTAACCTCGCCCCCGAATAACCCATGGAAAAACGCTCTTGAGCTATGGGGTTCAGGTTCAGGTCTCGTACCAGACGGTTGAAACGTATGATCGCTCACAACCGGTGTCGAGAAAGGCTCTTACGATGCGAAATTTCCCGGAAGGCGATCTGACTTTTAAACGGACTGTCTGTTGATAAACCGTACATGTACCATCCGAGCCCCGTGCTTGAGCCAAAACTGAATTCGTCGGTGGAGGATCCGTGGACGGCTTATTGTTTCTCCCGGAGCCCCGCGCCGGATTCGATGACTTGACCACCTGTTTCGCCTCAGGGCACATGATCGTGTAATGCCGCTTCTGGCAGATTAAACAGCGTACCGGAAACCGACAGTTGCGTTGATGCTTGGCCCCTGAAATGGATTTCAAACAGATGTGACACGCTGACTTTTTGTCGAGCATGGACTTTTTATCTTCATAGCTCATTGTTTGAGCCCTTAAACAATCTGGAGGGGGGTGATTACCTTTATCACAGAAAAAACAACTTAAAACCGCTGGACCGTTACTGGCCTGATTGGTACTTACCAAAGCTGCTGCTGTCGCCGGAGCCGTATCTTGTCGAGTTTTACTTACGTATGACTGGTCCCCGAAGACAGCCTTTGCCTCCATGATTTTTTCTTCCCCTTTGACTTCTCGGGCAAGGTAAAGCATTAAAGAGGTTAAAGCTTCCTGAGAGGTTTGTTTTGTTTGTTGAGGAGTTTGGGAAAATTCGGCTTTGTCCTCCCGATGGCGTTGCCAGGCTCTGAGAGTATTTTCCGGTAGGGCAGCTTCGACCAAAGGCTTAATGAAGGCAGCATATTTGTCAAGTGTATAGTCTAACGTTTCTAATGCACTGATATGTGTCTTCAGTTGTTTGTACAAAATCGGTAAAGGTTGCCTAGTCTGTGGAGACTTTTGATTCATAACAGTATTATGAAGAGCTGCAACATAAATAGAAATTAGTGAATCAATGTCAGCAAATCGTTCCTCCAATTCATCGTAAGCAGGCTGAAAACTCTCTCCTTTCATTGGGAAGCATTCAACTACATCACGAGCAGGGGATCCTTCCACTGTATAAGTGATCAAATATTGCAACTTATCAAAATCTTCTAACTCAGGGTCATCCTTTACTCTATCGAAACCTCCTTTGAAGCTGAGCCATTTCTTTGGGTCCCCATCAAACTTGGTGATTTGGAGCTTAGGAAGCTTGTATCTTTTTCTCTTAGTCGAGCTGGCATTGGAAGCTGACTCCAAGCTGTTTCTCCGTTCCAGGGAAAGATTTCTAATGTCGTCGTCGACGGTACAGGCGGTCAAACGGTTATTAATAAAATCTTGGTAGGCACTCCTGGTCTGGACAATGAGCTCGCGATACTTTTGAACGGACTCGATTTCCTTTTCCAAATCGCCTTTATATTTATCAAAATCCGTGGCCATGAGCTGGCGGATGCTATTATCCTCTGAATCCAACTGTTTAGATTTGTCTTCCAGAATGTCCATAGATTGCCTGGCGGCGGGTTCATCGTTGGCGGTGACAGCATCGTTGATTTTCTTACAGGTGTTTGTAACCGCCCCTCTTATGTAACCTCGTGTGGCTACCAGAAAATCCATGTTTCACGGAATAAACGTATCGTTTTATTCGTGTAAAAATAACATATTCACTCACGGTCGCCAAAATGATCGGGATAAAACGGCTTCCGATCAGGAAAAATAACAAATCAAAATATAATGAATCAAAATATAATCGAGTTCATCTCTTTTTACAGTGAACGACGTGACAAGAAGCTAAAGAATAAAAAACATGGTTGCCGCCTTTTCTGCGGCCACGACAACATGCATTTTTCTTTAGTCAGGTTACGAAATTTTGACCTGACAACGGTATACGGCTTAAAAATTTTTTTCCATTTTTTAGCTCGGAAGTTAGCACTTGAAACAGGCTGCATAACGCTAACTTATAAACATATGTAACATTTTTCAAAATGAATTAAGACCAAAGGCAATATGAAACAAAAAAATTGGGTTGAAGTGAAAATTTAAGCTAATATTCTATTCAATTTTTTCATTTTGGTTTTAAATTTGTTAAAAATTTTCACAAACATCATTTAATGCAGTTTTTCGGGTCCATTTTCATTTGCACCTACTTTCTTTCTGAACTGCATTGAAATAGATGTTAAACCAAGCTAAGCGAGGCCGAAGGCCGAGTGAAAAAGTTTAGAAATTTTGAGAAAAGATGGACTATTTCATGAAATTTTAGCATAATTTTCTAATTTAATAAAATGATCCAGGCATAAAAATTAAAACAAAGAAAAATAGGGACTTTTAGTGACTTTTTTTCAAAATAGGGACTTTTAGGGACTCATGTTAAAAATAGTAACTTTTCCAAAAAAGGGACCTCGGTTGGATGCCTCCAACAAAAATGAAAAAATTGAAATGATGAATATAGTTCAAAAAAAAACTCAATAAATTATATAAAATAAAATTAAATTAAAAATTATTTGAAAAATATAGGCTAAATATAGGTTTTATAGGTTTTATAGGTCGGTAGACACCCTGCTATAACACCACTCTTCCCCCCTTCCCCACCAATCATCGTTGACGACCCCTTTTACAGTTAAATAATAGACAAACCTTAAAAGACAATTTTTGCTTCCTTCAAGTATCAAAAAGTTGCTACAGTCATGATTACAGGCATTTCATTTAAAACAAGAAAAATTTTTAAAACGTCTGCTTTCATTTTTTTTTTTAAAGGAAAGTCGAGAAAGAAAAGACAACGCCTTAACACCATTTTGAAAAACTAAAAACTCAAGTTTGTAAAACAATTTTTGCATGAACTGAACTGAACTGTAAAAGCAGTTCCAAATAGGCTTCAACACAATGATTTCAAACATGAAAGAATTTAACAAAAGAGAGGGAGAACAAGGCGTTTAAGAAACAAGCTAGGGTGACACATTTTATTTTATCGATAAAAAATCTCATAATTCAGTTAAATGACAACGACTTATTAAGTAACAAATACATTAAGAAATAAATAATTAAATAATGGCACGAAAAATTTTAAAATAGGCCAAATGAATTTAAAAAATAAAAGTGAAAGACATCTTTTTAAAAAGACAAACTTCTTCGTCCAGATAGCAATATCCGTTCTTGCTACCTTACAAGCTAATTACAATATTCGTCTCTTTATGTTCCTAAATTTTTAAAAAATGGATCTAAAATGGATAATATCTATTTTTAAAAAAAAATATTAAATTAAATAACAGAGAATTTTAAAAAGTGATTTAACTGGAGCTTAGTTTCGAGTACATTTACAATTATTCAATTATTTTTTAAATAAAAAGGCAATTAAATTGTTTTGAGCATTTTTAGCAAAGCAGAAAAGGGAAGAAGTTCTAACAGGCATGAAAATAAAGGTTTGATGACGCCCCAAAAATGGAAAAAATATTATTACCTATGTGTAACTAATGAAAAACTAGTCCCTACTACATTTATTGGGGGCGCGATCCCACTGTTTTTTTTTTAACTGAAACTTCTGTTGGCCTATTTAAAAAAAATAAGAAATGCTTATCGAAGCCAGAATAGCATGCCGGGACTAAAAGATAAATTTCCAGGAATTTTCGGGAATATTTCTTTGAGTGTAAATAAATTCCCCAAAGCAGAAATTTATTTAGCTCGTACGAAAATCCCTAATTTTCTCAACTTTATGACAATGAATTTTTAATAACTTCCATGGAATTTCCGGGAAATACCTATTTCAAATTTAAAATTCTGATATATCTGAATTCTTACATGTCAAATCGGAAAAATTGGAATTATTTTAAAAATTCTGACATTTTTCAATAAGTTCAAAAAAAAAAAATCCCCGAAAAAGGGAATATTCCGGGAAAAGTAAATTCCTGAAAATATTTCCAGAGATTTTTAAAAATTGTGGCATTCAAATACTTATACCATGTTTTAAAACTCTTAATATATACATTTGAAAAAAAAAAATACGAATTTAGTTTACTGCCCAGAAAATTTTCCTTCTGCAAAATCTTGAAAAGAATCAGCGCTACTACCTAAGCTAAATACCGAAGAAGAGGAATGTACCGGAAATGGCGGATAAATATACAGTTTATTAATTTTTCAATTATTATGCATATAAATACAAGTGTATTTACAGCTGAAAATGACAGCTATTTGGTGGATTTCCCATAAAAATAATCACATGTTGGTTTTTAAACTCGTCTCTTATTATCCCGTAAAGATTGCAATGAAGGGCCATCGGGGACAACAGAAGTTTCACCGAAAATCCTGAGAGCTTTCACCCTTTCAATTTTTTTAAAAGTAAATTATAAACAAATAAAAAACGATATTAAAATAAGCTTGCTATGTGGAAAAATAATTAAAAACAACATTGCAGGCAACAATATGTGAGCTCATAAAAATAAAATCAATAAAAAAATTCATCAAAAATAATTAATATCATTAAACAAGCCTTATTTTTGAATAAAAAATACTAGGCCCAAAATATTCCGGGCACGTCTCTTTTCACCTACAACTAACAATGATTGCTTTTACAAAAATACTGATTTTTTATTTATTTTTATTGGCGTCCCGTTTCCTCCGGTTTTTTAACATATATTGCAAGGTGTAAGTTTCCGGCTCGAAGGCAGGAGGGTATTCGATACCCGGATAATCCGGAATGGGATCCTTCGTCATGTGACTGCATTGGTAAAATTTGGAACCTTCCGCGTCTGAAGAGTATTTAGGTATGGATTTTTTCCTTGCTGTGTTTTGATCCAAGGCCATCTCAAAAGCCATGAACATCGGTTCCTCGGATCTGGAAAACAAATATGACAATAAATAAATTTAAGTCAAGTTTCAAGGTTTAGCTAAAGCTGGTTTATAGGGTGTCATATTTTTTTAACTCCGAAAATGTAATAACAGGAGGCATAACCTTCTTTAACCGGGGGTTTAAAGCAAAAAAACAAAAAAAAAAATGATATAACTACCACTTTTTCGCCAATTTTTTCCTAATTTTAATACTTACTGATTTGGCGTCGACGGAGAATGAGGAATCGGAGGAGGTTGGTACTGAGCTACGTTTTTCAGTTTCGATTTTGATTTGGAATTAGTAGCTCTAGGAGCAACTTGAGGTCTTTCCGAGGACCATTCCGGGCTGCAATTTTTTCCTCTGGTATTGTCGTGGCTGTAGGAGCAGGAAGGACCTTCTATCGCAGCAGAAGTGCTCGGATAAACTAGACAAAAAAATCAAATGAAATCGTTTTCTTTCTCTGAAATGAATTTTTAAGTATTTATTAAGGCTTACCGCGGCTTCTATTATTCCGCATATATCTCTGCCTTTCTTCTTCCTGTCTAGATATGTATTGCTCGGGGGTCATGAACCCACTTGCTTCAGGTATCCTATCCCTAGCTCTCTCAGATCTTTGTCTTTCCTCTTCCTGGTGCAGCATTAGTTGCTCCAAAGTCATGAATCCTCCCTGTTCAGGGTGCCTGTTGCGGTTGTGTCTCATGTTTTTCTCCTCTTCCTGTCTGGACAACATGAACTGCTCCAGCGTCATGAATCGGCTCAAATCGGTAGGTCTTTCTTGATTACGTAAACGGCGAAATTCTGCTAGTCGCTCTTGAGTAATTCTGCGAGAAAAAGAAAAATTAAGAACTTCCATCATTCTGGATTTTCGATGGAAAATAGTTTCGGAAAGTTTACCAAACATAAAAATAAATTTCCGAGAATATATAGGAATTTTTTATTTTCCAACAAACTTAAAACTGCTTTAAGGCAGGGGGGGTGTAATTCTCTCAGTTGGGGTCATCGGTATAGGGATCAAAGAGGGAACCAGGAATATAATATATAGGAATATTACTCCAGAATAAAAAAATGTATTTCCTTGAAAATATCAGAATATTTTTTAGAATTAAAGAAAAATTTCAGGGAAAATTATGGCAAAAGAAATTTTTGGTATTGTAAGGTAATATTTACGGCAAAAAAATTAATTATCCGGAAATTCTGGGAATACTTCTTCGTGTCAAAAATAAATTTTATGGAAATAGTTCCGAATATTTCCTGGGGGAAAAAATAAGATACCGGGCCTGTATGGAAATATTCCTTAGAAATAAACGAAGTTACGAAAAATAACGCAGCACTTAGAGCCCCTGGTGGATAAATTTTGCATCGGAATTTCTCATAAATTCAGTTACGTACTATTTATATAACTTACCTATAATCAGCCATATCGGGATGAATTAATGAAGGATTGGAAGAGTGCAAAGTTCTCCGACTCAGTCTCGAAGGTTCTTGTAAAGTCATGGGCTGAGCGAGATTTCTAGCAGAATCCTCCGGAGAAATGTTATTTCTGTTATTGGATTTATTCGCAACTAAAAAAATAATTTACGTGAAACATTAGCCATCAAGAGACCAAAATTTGAAAAAAATCGTTGCCTCAAAATTTTGTTGCGCCATTTTTCTTACTGTTCTCCATAAGTTAAGCATATGGAAATGGCGGAGTGTTAACGGTATTGTGAGGTGTAAAGATTTTTCGTGGGTATGAAATAAAATTTAAAAAAAATTAGATCAAGATTCAAACGAAACGAAACAAAACAAAACCAAAAAAAAAAAAAAAAAAGGGGGGGGGGGGGCGCCAATGTAAGAGATAAAAGAAAAGAAAGAGAAAACTTAACCAGAAAGGAATAGAAAAGTCAAAAGAACAGAAAAAAAAGACAGGGGCAGAACAACACCAAACAAAAAAAATCATGGAAGGGAAGGATTGCCAAGGACGGTAGCTCAGTTCCGGTAGAGGTATCTTGGTCATGGGTAAGGATCGGCTAAAAGGTAAAGCTCGAAGGGAAATAGAAAAGATTTTTGAAAACCCCCTCTCCCATTTATTACGTAAAACTTAGTCCCAAACCCCCTAAATAGATTATTTTGCGCTTACGTTAGATTATACCAGCCCCCTTGTAAAGCAGTAGTAAGATTTTCCCAGAGCCCCCCCCCCCTTAACTTGCTTACTTAATATGTGGACGACCCCTGAAATCAAAATTACAGTTGTTGAAGTTTTGGAAATTTTTTTCTAGAAAATAAAGTATTTAATAAAAATACATATTTGGATTCAAGGTGTTAATTTTAAAATATTTAAAAAACCAAATATTTACTTTGTGGAGGCGTAATAGGAGGAGGCTGCATCCTTCTGTAGCTTCGAAATTGCGAGGTAGGAACCGGTATCGGCGGGTTTTTATGCCCTAAAAACCTAAGATATTTCCTGTCCAAACTGGCAACTTCCGTCGTTGCCACAGTTGCCGGTTCGTTTGAAACCGTCGAACTGACTGGAGGATGTTTCTGAGAATTTAATTTCTTCAACGAACCAAATCGTTTTTGAATATCATACCTTCACATGTAAAAAAAAAGTACAAAATACAAAATTCGTCAGGAATGAAATCCACGTGTTGAAACTCACGTCTTTTTAGAGTCGGAAGCCAAATTTTGATGGCTTCTAGCAGGTTTTGGGACGGGAGAAGACCCCAAAAACTTTTTCATTTTCGGACTTGTCGGGAAACAAGTTTCGGGTTCCGGTTCCGTATCGGAATTGTCTGAATCGGTTTCGCTGAAGGTAACTATATCAGGGACTGGTCTGTCTTCCTGGCAGATCGTGGCCATTGACACGCAGTCCAACCACTGTTGTAAATCTTCTTCCGAATCAGCAGCAAAGTAAAAAACGGTACCTGGGCATAGATCAAACTTTTTAAATTAGAAAAGATTTTTTGTAACAGAAGTCGACAGTACAAGTGAAGCACTAATTTCAGAAACCTCTCAAGTACAATGGAAATCCTATGGACTTGAGGGGTTTCTGAAATAAGCGATTCAAGTTTTGTAGGTGAGAAGTGAACAGACGACTTTCAATGATTAAAAATGACCGCTACATATTGTTTTTCCATAATTTTCATTTTGCGACTTTCAAAATAGTCCGTATACCTCACACCTGGAGAATTGGAATGTTTATAATCACATCGCAATTTTTCTTAGCACTTGATTTACGAAAATTTTTAAAAGATGAACAAAAACAAGTTGCGTAATAAATTTCCGGAAATTTATTTTTTACTTCTAGGAAATATTCTGAATAATGCCTGCTCCAATATCTATTTCATATTCCCAGAAAACACTGCTAATAACTTACAGAAATTTTTTTTTTTTAATTTCATAAGGAATCGGATCAGTTCGGAAATTTATTTCTAATATCTAGGGTTAATTTAGACTATTCCCAGGAATTACTCGCAAGCACTTTGCACAAGTTTGCTTACTTTTAGAAAAAATTTCCAAAGATTTTTCGAGCATTTGTTTCTTATTTCCAGGAATCTGCTTATTAATTTCTGCAAATTTTTATGCCTGGGAAATACACACATCTTCCTCTAGGAAATATTTCCATATAAAATCTGGCACTTTATTTTTAATTTCCAGAGGAAATTCCAATTAGTTCCTCTTATTTCTACTTCCCAAGAAATGCTCCAAATAACACCTTGAAAATTTAATTTACTCCTCAACACATATTTTTGGAAATTTCCTGGAAATTTATTTTGCTATCAGTTAAAACTATCATTCCTTGTCCTAATAAGTTATTACAAAATTTCAAAATTTCAAAATCAAGTTTCAGTGTAGACCATTGAATAGTACAGTACCTGTATGGTAAATTTTAAAAGAATAATCCTTGGATTTGACTTCCTCTGCCACGGAGCAAGTAAACCCAGGCAAATGGATGAACAGGTCCGCCTTGTGACTTTCTTTGGATTGAAAGCCGTAAAAATTTGAACCCGAGAGGACAAAATAACCTTTGTTCCAGGAGGCGACTGAAGCTCCTCTTCGACTTCGATGGTATAAAACACCCGAATTATCACAGGGAGATACGTCTTTAACACAGACGTTTCTTTTTTCTGAGGAAAAAAAAAAAAAATAAGCAAAATAATAATCAATATCCATTCTGGGAATGGATAATGTAATCTTTCTCTCAAATCGGTCATTTTGGTTGCCCTTTTTAGGCCTTTAACCGTCTCTTCTTTTACAGGATTATTTACTCAAGCTTTTCTTTCGCAGCTTTAACCTTTAATCCTAACTTATCAATTTGCATTACAAAAGACCTTGAAAATGTTAAGCTATGACTCATATTTTATGAGCTTAAAGTAAAAATAACTTACTCGCTAATAGGGCATTCTTTTTCCGAATCGACCTTGGGCTGTTGAAACTGGCAGGTTTCCTCCCAAGCGTCAAAATTGCCTTAAAACTTTCCAAAGTCCCTCCCGACCTCGGTTTTTCCTTCTCAGTTATCACATTCAAAATCGGTGTCGTCCTCCCTGGGAGAGGACTTCCGGTGGACTTTATACTTGAGGTAGAGTAAATGGATGGCGAGTGTTTCATTTCGCTTGATTTCGACGAGGATTCGTAGATCGATGGGGGAACGATGGAAATCGGGGATCCCGGAACGACTCCTAACGGACTAGATATCATCCCTTTTTTAAAATCGTGTGGGTCATCGGGAAGGACTTTCGGTTTGGTAAATGTGCTTTCGGGTCTCGGCGGAGGTTCCGGCGGGGTACGATTCCTCACCGGCGGCCTTAAAATTTCGGACGGTTCCGCGGGAGGCGGCAATGGTCGCGGCCTGGGTTTCGGTGGTAACGGACTCGGAGACGGCATGTTTTCCTTTTTCTCGTTCATTTTGGTTTTCCTTTGAGCCGGGATCGGTTTATTAATTTCCTGATTGGATTTTTCGGTTAAAATTTCCCTCGGGGAAGGTAAATTCCCGTTGTAAAAATTAGCTTCCTTGAGCTGTTCCTGGCGATCGTACTGGTCTTCTTGCTGTTTTAAAGCTAAATTTACAATCCCCGACAAGCTGGCTTTGGGGGGATCCTCCCGAGGAGCGATTTTACCGTAAAAATCCCCGTCCGGCAACAAATGATCGTTGATTGTTTTCACCATTTGCCCGTGATTTTCCTTTTCCGATTCCATTTTCCGTTCCAAAACCTCGTCGTCCGATAAATTTTTTTGAATTTTGGTTTCTTTCTTTTTAGGAGGGATCAAATCGGCGATCGGTTCCGGCAATTCCATTTCCGACAAATCATACGCCGGCGTGCTTGAGCTCTTGTCCAATCTCGATTTTTCCTTCACATTTTTCTTCGCTTCCCAGTTTTTCCTTGGGATTTCCGGTTTCGGTTTCACCACCGGTTTCTGCTCGATCTCCTTCCTTTCAAAATTCCCGATCAACTGCATGACTTTCCCCTGAGTTGTGGGCACTTCGTCCGATTTCCCCTCCTCCTTTTGCTTGTTCCCGTTTTTTTCGGTGGTCACCTCCATGTTATTAAAAAAAGCGTCCCTTTTCAACTTGTTTAACTCACTAATGCTCAACTTAACGTTGCCATTACTCATGTTATCTCCGACCGGATTATTATTTTCAACTGAGTCCCGTTTGCTTTGCGTTGGGGTTACTGTATCATTATCACGTTTCCTTTTATCTTTTTCCTCTGAGATAATTTTATTATCTGAGGCATTTTTTTCCAGTTTGGGTAAATCAAACTTTACGTTTCCGATTCGGTCCTTTGTGAAAGGCATGCACGTAGCCGGCCTGGACGGAGGGGTGGCTATCGAATTCCCAAAACTCGCTGACTTATCACGAAGCTGAAACATTTCCTCCACGTTTTTATCGTTTTTGTTGATATCTTCGGAATTCGAATTATTCATCTGACTGTTGTTTTGATTGCTTCTCCATGATCTCTCGAGTTGAAGTTCTCGCCAAAACTGAAGCAGAGAAAAAAAAAAAAAAGTTGCAAGAAACACAAAGCATTATGGAAGAGGGATCTCAAAGCTGAAATTATAGAAATAAACATGGTCGCTATGCTTGACTTATGTTCTATCACCAGTGCTGGCAAGCCGAACCGAACCGAACCGAACCCGGGTTTTAAAAAAAAAAAGCCGAAGCGATTTACAAAAAATTTAAGTTAGCACCAAACCAAAATCCAAACCCACTTTAAAAATTGAAATAGGTTTCAAGCCAAACCGAACCAGAACGGATCCGTTTTTTCTAGGAAACCGAATAATAAGGAATCCAGTTTTTTTTGAAAAAAGAGCAATCAGTCAGTTGTCCACATCGGGATTCAAGAACTGGAAGACCCATGAAACACACTGCAACTGACTTGTTCCGGTTTTGTTGTTTCAGAAACAGGATGAATTGTAACATACGTGCACGCCATTAAGAAAAAGAGTGATAATATTATAATATGTTATCTATGGAACAGTAATTGCAAGCCAATGGCCAACCAAAGCAGACGGATTCAGCTTTGCTTCAAATAAAACATGTTGACGATTATATACGTTTCCCCCGTATGAACCAAACAAAAATGCGGCGTTTTAGCCAACAATGCTTCCCCAATGCTCGAAGGGGTAAAGAAAAGAAATCTATTTTGGAAACAAAGCATGCTAAAAAAATTTTTCAGCATTTACTTAATATTATATTGAAGTAGTAGTCAAGCCCTCGAAGTAATACTTTAGTAGAGGCAAACCTGAATGACTTCCATTTTAAACCTTGTAGGGTAGTGTTGGGCTTGTAAATCAAGATTGATGCCTAGGTCATTGTGTTTTATTTAGCTTGATCAAATCAAGTGAATTTAATCCATAAACTAAAAATTAAGTTCCATAACTTCCCCTTCATTTTAATATGGTCCTAATATGCACCCTCATCCATAGATTAATTTTAAAAGAATTTGATACTGGAGAATAGGTCTAAACAACTATGGTAGCAACCTTTTCTACAAATATTTTAAAAAAATGTAAAGCTATGAATATCTCTTGAATATGCTTCTCCTTTACCTGTTCGCTCTGGGCAGACGGTCTGGGAGGTCCCGACAAAGTGTACCTCCTCTGGATAGGCCCTCTGGGTTTCGGTAGATACAACCTCATAGACGTCGGGCTATGCGAATCCGAAGGCTGCCCAAACTCCTCGTCCGAAGAACTCGAAGTGACCGATTGTTCAAAAGCTGAATTATTTAAATATTCGTTGTTGGTCTTTTCCGGGGCTTTAATACTCCTAAAAAAAAAATACAAAAATGAGTTACAAACCATAACTTTAACTTTAAAAAAAAGAGAAAAAGCATACCAAGGTAAATCGAAATGCGGTATAGTCAGCAACTCAGGTCTCGGACTGGGAATGGTATCGTTCCACCGTGAGTAAGGAGAAGCCCGTTTCCTGCTAGGCAAACGATACGGTTTCATGTAAATTTGCCCGTAAATTTTCACGTGCCTCGGTCTTCTTTTCAAGGTTAATAACACATCGTTCGGACTTTCTTCAAAAAGCGCTAAAACCTTTTTTCGGGACCAACCGACGACTGTTTGATAATTTACTTGCACTATTTCATCACCCTGTTGAATTTTCCCTGATTGGTGAGCAGGCGAACTTAATTTCATGTCTCCTATTTGGTGTATTCCATGGAAGCTAGGAACGAGGAAAAATCCCTGAAAATTTAAAAAAAAAATTAAAAATTATAAATTCATTTAAAACAAAAAAAAAGTTAGTTATAAACTTACTAAATCTTCTCCAACTCTCTTCTTAATTGTAGCTAAATCTAAAGTGGCCGGTTGCAAAACCATCGGATCCGATATGTCTTGTATAATAGAATCTGCTAATATCGCTAATTTCGAACTACAATTACGTAATCTACTAACAGGTCTTTCTGCAAATCTATCACGTTGAGCACAAGTTGCCATTTCTAAACTTATACTTAATAGCTGTGATTTATAATCAGAGTATTCAATTTGCCCTGAGAAAGGAGGCCTAAAAAAAATGTTAAGTTTATGAAATAATTCTTAATTTGATTACTGGCTTTCCAGGCATCAAGACTTGGAACATTACAGTAATCTTAAACAAATTACAATAAAAAAAATGAAGAAAAAGAAAGAAATAAAATGCAGACTTTTTTGTAATTATTCAAAAATTATACAACTCATACATTGTGGATCACGTTTTGTGGTTGCACTTGCCTCCTAAATAATGTTTATGACATTATTTAAGGTGGCAAGTGCATCCACAAAATTTGTTGCACCATGTATATTCCAGTGAAATTTCCAATAAGAAAAAATCTTTCCATGAGTATGACAACTATTCTTACCTGTCTAGCCATGATACAAGAGGTTTCACAGTATTGACAACATTTGCAACATCTGCCATTATTTGAGTAGGAACAGAAGAACTTTCAGCTTGGTCTCTAATCTCATTATATAAACTATGAGCAGCACATGACAATCTTAATGCTAAAAGCTGAAGATTTTCTCTATCTAGTTCATAATGCTAAAATTGAAAAAGAAAAAAATATTACGCACATATACTTTATAACATTACTTAAATTTAATACTTCACTTACAAAATTTCGCAAATGCTGCACAGCCTCTAAAATAATTTCCTGATGTCCAAGTTTTAAAACCCCTAGGTGTGTTAATTCATCTGGACTTAAATTTAATAACTGTTGACCATCAACTTCATTGTTTGAAAACCAATGAAGGTAAGGTACAATGCTGTTGTCCACGCCTTTCAACCATTCTGTGACTTGCTCGGGTCTCCATTCGGTAACACTTATATATGCCATTTTCTAAATAAATAAATAAACTGAAAAGAGAACAGTAAAAATATAAATAAATAACATACCACGATTAGTGTTTCATTATAAGAACAATAACCAGGAGAGGAATCATTCAATGAATGAAGACATTTTCTACAAAAAGATATCTTTAAGACCACTGTAAACTTGACGTCAAAAATCTTATCAACTTACGTCTTTAATATAAACAAACAAACGATTACTAACACATTATTTTAACAGTTTAAAAATAAAACCCCAAGGGTAAAATTTGAATGATAAAAAAAAATTGATATGAACTTTTTGTTTAAATTTTTCCGACATCTTGGAATGTTGTCAAAAATTAAAAATTCTGCAGCCACGATAAAAGCCATCGGAAGCGAGATCTCGTCTCGTCTCGAAGGAAAGCTGGAAGGAATAATTCTAAGAAGATTGATACTCCTACATGAAATTAACGAAGAAATAATTTTTTTCTAAATTCTCATAAAATCAACATCAATCACCGCTTCGTTGGAAAAAAAACGAAACTATTTTTAGTAGTAAAAAAAGTTTCACTTCAGTGTTTTGTTCATTTAATTCGAGTCTTATTGTTTTTAATTAAAATATTTTGGTAGCTTTTTCTTGAAAAATATTTGATGATATGAGGTACGCACAGTTAATAATCGGACCTGCAGGATGTGGCAAGGTATTTATTTACAACACAAACATGTCCTATGGTTAACCTCATCAGGTTGAATACATTTCGAATCTTTTTTTTTTTTTTTTCAGTCCACGTACTGCTCAGTATTAAGCGAACATGCTGCTAACTGTAACAGAGTCATAAATGTTGTCAATCTAGATCCTGCTGCAGAGCATTTCAATTACACACCTCTTGTTGATGTTAGAGAATTAATTCATGTAGATGATGCTATGGAAGATGAAGATTTGCATTTTGGCCCAAATGGTGGCCTGGTGTTTTGTATGGAGTAAGTTCTTGATTCAGGTTGTAGATCATTCTGATCATGATATTAATGAATTGATTTTCTCTAGGTATTTACTCAAAAACAATGAATGGTTGCGAGATGAATTAGGAGATGTAGATGATGATTACATTTTATTTGATTGTCCTGGTCAAATAGAATTGTATACTCACATGAATATAATGAAAGATATTGTAGAACTCCTTCAAAAATGGGGATTTCGAATATGTGCTGTTTTTTTAATAGATGCACAATTTATGGTTGATGGGGCTAAATTTATTTCAGGTAAATAACATGTTTATTTGAGAAAAAAAA
Organism: Liposcelis bostrychophila; assembly: GCA_037577465.1. Classification (NCBI taxonomy): domain Eukaryota; kingdom Metazoa; phylum Arthropoda; class Insecta; order Psocodea; family Liposcelididae; genus Liposcelis; species Liposcelis bostrychophila. Next base: position 58,902,342 of record CM075208.1, on the reverse strand, counting down.
AATTGTTAAATTCTTGTCTCATTATAGGAACTATGGCAGCATTGAGTGTAATGATCAACTTGGAGCTCCCACATGTAAATATTTTAAGCAAAATGGATCAGCTTCAAAAATATGAAAGGCGGCAATTGGACGGATTTTTAGACCCGGATTCCCATTTTTTAATAGGTGCCATGGAATCAAAATGGAACCAGAAGTATCAAGCTCTAACAGAAGCAATAAGTCAGATTATTGAAGATTACAGTTTAGTGAGGTTTCATGCTTTAAACATTAAAAATGAAGAAAATTTAGGTGATATTTTATTGACAATAGATAATGTTTTGCAATTTGGTGAAGATGCAGATGTTAAAACTCATGATTTTGAATATCCTGATGATGCCGATGATGATAAACACGTTTAAAAAATAAAATTTTCTGTTTTATTTCTAAATGGTTTTCATATTTATCTAGACTCATTCCAAATATTAAATTTTACGACTTTGAAAAAGCATTGTATACCCTTATGGTGTATCAAGATGGTAGTTCAAATAAATTTTCATCATTCTGGTAATTGCAGTCCATGATTCAAATTTTCAAATAGATATCTACAGATCAGTCAGAAGGTTATTGATTTGGCAAATAAAAAAAATTCATACTTAAAAAGATCTTTATTAAAATCCTATTATTTTCTTGTCACTGTTAGATAAGAAAAGTCTAGAATTCTTTTGTTTTTGTTTTACAAAACAATGTCAAACTTTTTTTTAATACAATAAATGGCTTACACTAAAAGCATTTAGATTAAATAAAGGAATCAGAGAAATGGAACTTGAAAAGAAACTATTTTAATAAACTTATCAATTTAAACCTAAACATTAACTCCATACTGCACTACACAATTTACGTCGGCTAAAGGTTCAGCTTTTTATGTAAGCTTTTTATTTTATTACAATTCCAAATATATATCTAAATTTAAAAAATTAAAGGCATATAAGAAGCAGTCTTGAAAATGATTTGAAGAAACAAAAAAAAAACAAAATTAACACTCAACAAGACGTACTAAATTACTGAAGGATATATATATTTTAAAAAAAAGAAACACTCACTTTTGTTGATAAAAAATCCTTTTGTTTTCATACTTTTTAGAAAATTAATACCTTCGTTTGGCTTTCTTCTTCTTTTTAGCAGAGCTGGCCGCCTTGGGTGGGCTTTTCATTGAAGCTTGTTTCACTTCAGGAGAGTTATTTTGGATCTTTTTTCTCAAAGCTGCGTTTGCCTAAAACAAAAATTTTAAAAACTTTGTTAAATAGTGCTTGTTAAAAAAATTTTAAGCTCAGAACTAAAGCAAATCTGCTATTAGGAGTCTAAAAACCTGAGTTTATTTGTACATCAAAGCTGATTTCCATCCCCCCATTTACAACTTCCCATGCTTCTCTTAAAAAAAAAAAAAAAAAAAAAAAAAAAAAACCTGAAATTATAAAATTAAAAACTAATTTATACCTGGTCTACAACATCCAAAAACTTCAGAATAAGTTCTGGGCAATTATTTAAATTTTCATAAGGTTCAAGAGTATCATCATTTTCTCTAAAACCTTTCCATCTGACCAAAAACTCTGCGTTCCCTTTTTTAGTGTAGTTAACTTCCAAAATGTCTTCCACCTCATAGACACCGTCGTCTACTGGGGATGGATCACTTCTACTTTTTTTTTGCGGTATTATTTCCTCCTCATCAGACAGGCTGGAATGCCTCTTCTTTGCAGTTTTCTTTTTCTTTGGGGATCCTTTCTTTGAAGTGCCTTTCTTCTTTCTGGAATCTTTGAATTCTTGGATTAGTTCGTCACACTGAAGTGTTGACATCGGCTCCCACGTGTCGTGTTCGCTCGTGTATCCTTTCCAGCGGACTTTGTACTCCAAACCTTTTCTCCCTCTCCTTTCATCCAAGATCTTTTCCACCTCATAATCTTTATCATCTTCTTCTTGAGGCTCTTCATCCTCCTCTGCAGATCCTTCTTCAGTGGAAGATTTTACTGGGGCTGATCTTTTGGCTTTGGCAGATTTCTTTTTTGACTTCTTCTTGCTCTTTTTTGTTCTTTCTTCCTCTTCCTCATCGCTTCCTTCTTCTTTTTTCTCTTTTTCACCTTCACTTTCGGTTTTACTTTCCTCTGTCTTCTCTTCTTCTTCAACTTCACTTAGTCTGTTTTCCTCCTCATTGTCTTCCCTCGAAGCTTTTGAACTGGACCCCCCATTAGAGCTTTTCCTTCCTCGTCCTTTTGGTCCTTTCTTGCTTGATTTTTTTACTTTGTCTAGAGTCTCTTCCATTTCTTCGTCCTCTGTGGTAGTTTCTACTTTATTAACCTGAAAAGAGAAGATACAAAAATTAAAAACCGGATAATCCATTTTTCTTTCATGTCACGGCTCAAAATATAAAAAACAAAAATGCCATGACAGTTGCCCCATAACTAGATTGATCTTGTCAAAGCTTGTGTAAATATCAGTTCAGTAACCTAAACAACCATAAGCAACAGCATGTTCACAGTTGGCGTTGGTAGAAAAATCGGTACTTAAAGACGCATTTCAAATGTGAAGTACGGAGTCATTTTGGTCTCCAAGGCTACCTTTCCTAATCTAGCAAAATGGTTTTACCTACTAACAATTGGTCTTACCGTAGCTAAACTCAACACTTACAGCTCTTAAGTAAAAATTATTACGAGAAACTCGTAATTTACGATTAAAATTATTATAACCTTGTTTTTTGTGAAAGATAGAATCCGAACCACAGTAGATATGCGCAGTCGCATTAAAGCGATCAAGCTGACGTCATCACAAATAAGGCGGGCTAAAAAGCCGCCTTAAAATTTTTTCCCGCACGTAAGCTACACATAATTTCAAGTGAAGTGGGACATGTCAGCATGCTTGCCTTGTGATAAATCCGTCAAATTTATTGTGCTAATATTTAGCTTATAGATTTTTAGTTCTTTCTACAGAGTTACAAAATCGAATTATTATGATGTATTTTTAACAATAATAACCTGGTTTACAACGAAAATTGAAATAGGGTTATAGTAGACAGTAGAATCAATTGCACTATTATCCGAGTTCGCTTCAATCCAAAATATTTTAGAGGGGTTACAATCCTTCACTATCACACACGAAATGGAATATGAGCTAAGGAATAAGAACAAGGCGCTGCACCAATCAGAGCGCTGGAACAAGACGCCATCTTGGGCTGGAATAAGAATTCAACAAATTGAATTCCTTAGTTCTTATTCTTGTTCTTATTCCATTTCGTGTGTTTCGCCCGTTAGGGCCGATGTTTATAACGATTTATAATAAAAAAACAACATATTATGACCTTCTAAATGACGTTATTTGTATAAACCAAGCTTGGTTTCTACAACGTTCTTAACGCCAGCGTTAAGCGTTAAGAACATTATTTTTACTGGCGATGTTTTCAACGTTTAAAAGCCAGCTTAAAACGTGATACGTTTTTAATTTCATTTAAAGATTTTTAAAACATATCATAGTTTTAATATCCTTCAATTTTAAAATCTACCTCTTTTTCTCTTTCTGTTTCATTAAAAGATTGATAGTGAATTATTTCCCTAATCTAACAGCTGGGGTTGGCATTTAGTTTACAATTATTTTAAGTTCATCTTTAGTAGACTTAATTTATTAATTTGAAAACAATCCTGAAAAATTCAAATTTGTAAATCTCAACCCAAAGTCCAAGAGGTAGGTGAAGCTTTTGAAGTGTTCAATAAAATAATAAACATTGAAGTCCATTTAAGCATGAAATTAAAACCAATTTTGTTTCTCATTGTAATTATTCCATACATAAAATTTTAAAATTAAAAAAAAAAAATCATTGATAGGCATAAATGGGTTTGTTGATTTTGGCCAAACATAAAACAAATCAAGGATAGTCACTATCCTTTTCCCTTTAATTCACATAAAAACTTTTTCGTGATGTATTAAACAAAATGCAGCCATCTTCATCTTAAGAAGTTGAAAAAACTTCAATTTAAAATAATCAGTTTCCATCAGGTTTGAATTCTTCTTTATAAAAGGATTTTTCTTACATCTATTTATCTATTTATCTTCAAATCATTAATCTTAATTCTATCATATTCAAATTTTAATTTTTTTTATTATCAAATAAAAGGTCCCAACTGAAAGGAAAAGCATTTTTTTTTTTTTTTTTTTTTTTTTTTTTTTTTTTTATTGAAGAAAAATTTCAACAAAAATTCAACAAAACAAGAGGCCCCCCTAAGCATATTGAGTTAGTCAATGTATAAGCTTGAGCATCAGAGTATCAACAAAGCTTGTTGAATGAATTACCAAAGCTTGAAGTTCAACCTGCATTTAAAAGCTGAGAAATTTCTAAAAAAAAGGGGGTGGAGCAAAGAAAAGAAAAGCAAGCTTATTCAATACTTGACAAAACCTTTCACCTACGGCAATTGAAGAGTAAATTAATTATAAATTAACTTCCATTTACATTAATTTCAAAATAGAGCATAAAATATTCAGTTGCTTTTTTTTATTTTTAGAAAATGAAACCAGTAGGAGTAAAAAGCTCCATTCCAAAGCAAACTTAAAAAGTACAGTATCATTTTTTGATTGATCTTTTTCTTTTGTCTCATAAAATTTAGAGATGTTTATAATATTTTACAAACTCCAGGCGATTCATTCAAATTTTATGTTACTTACTTCCAACGTTTTCAATTTAAATTGCTCTGATATTTCATCTGTTATGTTTAAAAAAGCATTGCGTAAGAATTTTCAGTTAAATTAGGTTTAATGTCAAAAGTCTGCTAGATCTCAATTTAAATTCTTCATTTAAATTATCAGGCACCATACCCATTTAAATTTTTAAATTATCTTAAAGCTTGAATTTCAATTTGAAACTGCCAAATTCATGGCCCAAGATCAAATTTCAAACAGCCCAGAAAAAATGTTGAGCTTGTTGTGACAAGTTGTTTCTTAATTAACAGTAAGTATTAGGTAAGACATACATTTAAAAATGACCAAAAACGATTACAATCACAACCTGTTTGTTGATGCCCATCAATGCTGTAACTGTAAATTATGCCAATTTAAAAAAAAAAAACTCAGGCCATATAATAAGCAATACACCTGAGCTTTTATAAACAATCCCATGCTCATTCCTAAGAAAATTTGAGTGTCTAAACTAAAACACATCACTCTCATTCCAAAGAAAATTACATGCTGTTGCATCAATCTTTGCTATGACATTGATTCAATTGTGGGAAAAAAAAAAGGAACATTTGCACAGGGACTTCTTACTGAAATCAAATAATAAATGCTCTTTAATTATTTCATCCTAAATGTCATGCAACTAATAAAAAAAAAGGCAATGAAGCAAATAAGATTGGCCTACAAGCTGTAAGTTTGAAACAAGAACTAGTCACAAACAGAAAAAAAAAATTCCTTTACAGTAGCAATATTCTTTTAACAACTTTGAATGAATTACAATACACTCATTTACCTGTTCTTCATTTTCGGAATGAACGGGTTCACTAACGTTTTCCTTAGTGGTAAAATCGTTAGCGTCCCCATTGGAAAGTAGTTCTGAAGGTTCCGAAGACGAATCCATACCGATAGATTTCACAGATGGTCTAGTTGACTTCAACTTTCGCATTATCTTATGGCTTATAAAGCGAAAAATATTATTAACTATAACCTAACTGAACAAAAGTCTGATTAATTTTTTTTGACGGAACGATCCAAACATCGGACGAACGTAAAGTCTATTGCCGGCATTTCCACTCTGTGAAATCGCGAAAAAGAGGAAATGACGATTCTAGTAAACACCAATTCCTTTTAATTTCCTTTGAGGGCGTTACCTTTGGGAACTCTCGCGGTGTTTTCGAAAATGGCGTCATTATTTCGGTCCAATTTAATCATCTACGATTTTTTTCCTCCCAACGATAATTTTCAAGAAGGTAAATCGCCCTATTATTCCTAAATTTTTTGTCTCCACACATAAGAAAAAAACCTTTACATCCATTTACATCCCAAAAATAGGGCAAAAGCTTCTTAGGTGAAATCTTCATGGAATTTTGATAATTCTCATATAAAAATAAAACGGAATCAGAACTAATATTTTTACAAACTTATACTACTTACAATAATTTAACAGAATTCAAATGAACAATTTACAACCATCATGATTGTTTATAAATCATCCCGTACACCAAAACCAGGACCAGGCGGGGGCCCTTTCAAAGAAGTTGGTTCCCCGATCGGCTCGCAGGAAAATCTCCCACTTCTGGGACCTGCTTTTGGTTTTTTCCCTTGAGCCAAATCGTTAAGAATTTCTTCCATATCTTTCTCCGTTAAATCCTCGTAATAATCATCATTAACCTGAACCATCGGAGCATTTACACAAGCACCTAAACATTCGACTTCCGATAAAGTAAACAAATTATCGGGAGTTGTTTCTCCAACTTCGATCTTCAGTTTGTCCTTAATACATTTCATGATTCCATCTGAGTTTCTCAACCAACAAGGGGTAGTTGTGCAAACTTGCAAATGATATTTTCCCATAGGTTTTCTGAAAAATCAACCACTCAGTTTACTGAACATAATTATATATATTTTTTTTTTTTTTTTTTTTGTCATCAAATTTACCTCATATACATAGTGTAAAAGGTAGCTACTTCATAAACCCTCATTTTTGGGACATTTAACATTTCTGCAACTTTATGCATTGCTGATATAGGCAACCACCCATGTTGTCTTTGAGCTAAATCTAAAAGAGGCATAAGAGCCGCTCTTTTATGCCCCTCTGGATAAATGGCAATGATAGCTTCTGCTCTCTAAAAAACATTCAGAAATAATTCAATTTTGTTATGTTAAGGGTTTTAAGTTTTGATCTCATAAGAAAACAGAAGAAAGGAGCAAATTAACATCTACACTTGAAAAAAGTAAAAATCACTCATTTCAAAACTTGAGTTTTGGAAATGTTAGGAATTTCATAAGTTAGAAATTTTTCATTCATCTTTTTTTTATATGCATTAATAAATACAAAGACTTACCTTTACATTTTCTGGTGTAAATTCAAAAGGTATACTAGGATTATCTTCAGGTGAATCTCTATGCTGAAAAAAAGAGTGAAAATAAATTTTTAACAAATGTATAAGCATAATAAATCACCAAATCAAGTGTACTTACTACAAACAAATTATCAGAAGATCTACTAGATGTTGTCTGGAGGGCTCTGGAGCACACCCTCTGAAAAAAAAAAAAAAAAAAAAATTGAATATATGAGAAATATTACCTGCCCTTGGAAATAACATAATTATGTGACAGTACTATTTACACTTACGAACCACAGTACATTAATTTATATAAAACTAAGCACATCGCGATAAACTTACCGCAGCCATTTGACCTAGGTGGCGAAAATTAGTTAACATTTTTCTCTTTTCCAGTTGCAGTTACTGAAAAAATTAAAAAACTTCCATACATACAAAGCAGAAGACGTTGGCTGCCATTTAAATTATTTCCTTTGAGTCAAGAGAATGTCACAAAGTATCATTTTTGAACTTTTTAAAATTTTAGAGTACAAAAGTAATCCAAGTATGAATGTAAAAAAATATTTTACTAATTCTTAAATCATAAAATTTAAAAAAAAATTCACCACTAACTTTTTTTTATTTTTTAAACCATAAACTTTTAACTTTCTGATCCGACTCACGTAGTATTCTTGGCAAAGGTAGAAAGACGCCGGCACCAAATAAACGATTTTGATCGTTAATTTTTTTTCGCCTTGATAGTTGTAAAAAATAAATTCATCAAAATGGCTACAATGCCGATAAATCCGAAGCCTTTTCTGAACAGTTTAACAGGAAAACCGGTGATGGTGAAGCTGAAATGGGGCCAGGAATACAAAGGTTACCTCGTGTCCGTGGATGGTTACATGAACTTACAATTGGCAAATACGGAAGAACACATAGGAGGGCAGCCCACCGGGAATTTAGGAGAAGTTTTAATTAGGTGTAACAATGTTTTGTATATTAGAGGTGTTGAAGAGGAAGATGAAGAAGGTGAAATGAAAGACTAAGTTTTTTTAGGTTATTTTTCAAATGTCAAAAACATTTCTGTGAATTCGATATGTGGTTTTCTAGTATATACATGTACAGAATCTAATGAAAAATACAGTGACAATTCTTAAATGGATTTTATTTAATAAATACAAATAACATCAAAAGTAAAAAAATTATTTTTTTTGTTATTTTACACACTCTCCATTTTTAACTAAAAACCCAGTTGTAGTTTAGGCTATATTAGTGTCTCTAAATAAAAGATAAACAACTTATTTCTTTAATTCAGATTTTGTCTGCTGATAAAAAATGATAAATGTTTCATAAAAAACGTCTAAAAAAAAAAGGGGGGATGTCATTTATTTTATATGATTTATAAAGCGGGGCCTGAAGCAGAATCTTCATAGTTAAAATCTTTAAACTCATCTGTTCTGTCTGTAAATTTGTGCATGTTTTCAACTGATGCAGCAATCACTCTCAAATTATCAATACCAGATAAAAGGGATCTAAGAGAATTTTCAGCAGCATTTGCAGCCATTCTTAATTCTTTTGCTACTTTCTGGTTCTTTATTTCCTGAGATGGTGGCAAGGATGAACTGCAGTTTCCTAATCTAAGCTCTGAATTTTCAGATCTCAGTGAGGCAATTTCAGATTTCAGAAGTCGATTTTCTTGCTTTAGCTTTGAGACTGCTCCTTCAGCACGTTTCTGAAACAGAATGATATTTTTACACTGAAGATAATGATTGTGTCAATTTCTTGGTTAAAATTTTTTAACTAATCAATTCCTCAACTAGCTGTTTTTCCAATATAGTCAACGTCCTCTTCCAACGCGGTTTCACTGGTACGCAATTTTTTTTTGCCACCAAAAATTCCTTGAACGCGGTCATTAACTCTCTGAGCGCGTGTTACAAGATTTGAAAGAGCGATTTTGACAATCTTTATGACATTTGACAAAGTTTTTATTACTTGCTGAACAACTCAAGGAATCTTCCTCAAGTTCGAATCCGGACAAAAACAGAAGTTTGGCTTTCAATAGAGAGCCGAACAAGCTCCAAGCACCTTCTGAAGAGTTCAAAAAAGAGTTGGTTAACAATCGAAAATTACGGAAAACTTCAAAAAGTAAAAATGGCAATATCTTATGGTAAAAAATTTTTTTTTCATAAATGTTTTCTGAGGTTAATCCCCGAACCCCCCCTTTTCCATAAGAAATAATACCTCGCGCAACGCGTTTCCCAGTTATGCGGTAGTTTTGCTCGTCCGTAACCCCCACCTTCGGCGAGGGTCGACTGTATTGGGCAAATTTGTCAATTAAATATAAATATGACCAAGTCAAATAATAAAAAATCAACATACTGTTGTCAGTTTCAAATTATTTTCTACTTGTTGAAGCACATATTCCAAATTTGTAGTTTCTCTTTGGTCTCTACTATGCAAGTGCTCCAGTTCAGTTTCTAGCCTCTGAATCCTTCGGTTTTTTTCTGCTATTTGTCGTCTTAATATTTCCACCTCTTTTTGAAGTCGTTCTTGCTCACTCTAAAAATATAAGTAAAGAAAATGTCACAAATTTTTTTGTTCTTATACAAATGTTATGATTTATAATACAAACCCTTGGTGAAGAAATCTCAGGTCCTGGTAGCCCATTTGATTCTTCCATTTGCACAGGATTGACTAGATTTCCTCTTGTATTAGGAATATTTTCCTCCATCCTTTCTTGTCTGATTGGGCCATCAGACAAAAAATCTGGTAAACTTTTTGATACTGTGTCACTGTTCCTTTTTGAACTATTATTCCTCTCTTCAGCAGGTATGGGTAAATCAAATGGCAAAGGCCCGTCAGAGGAATCAGTTGTATTTAGCATCACATCATGGTCATCATACAAAGGCAAATCTAATGGAACGGACGGGGACGACGAAATATGAATTTGATGCCTATTTAAATGACTAGCTTCAATAGTTTCATTTCTTTGAATGGTCTTTCTACTTGTTAAATTATCCCTGTGATTCACCGTAAAATCAGGGAGATCATCACAATTGTTATCAAAAGTCCTGGACTTATCTGTGTTCAAAGCAAAATCAGGTAAATTACTTGACACTGAATTTGAGTTATTCCTGTCTAAATTTAAACTGAAATCTAAGTCTCTGTGTTCCAAGTTTAAATCAGGTAAATTTTGAAGATTTAAACTATCTATGTCAATTGTTGAAGAACTACCACTTAAGTAACACTGCTCGATAACTAAATGATCCTGAACAAAATCAGGAAGCACTGAAGACATTTCAGGGGTATTGACAAGCCTAGAATTCATATCTGGTAAATTTGAGTTAAAGCTGTGTTTGGATTCTGGAGATGGTAGATTAGGTGAATATTCTTTTCTTCTGGCACCTTTCGACGAATCTTGATTTAGGAATTTTTTGAAAGAGAACGGATTTTCTTCTTTTCTTGTTTGTAAATCTGAAAAAAAAAAATGATTGTTCACAACGGCACTATAAAAAAATTAGGTTGCATGCAAAATAAGGACATGGGAAAAACTTACCATGAGATAATAATGATGGATCCGAATCAAACAGATCTATACTACGATGACTTCTACTGTTGAAATTTAAATCCAGAGGATCTGTGAGAGTATTATTTTCTTCTTGCGTTTCTCCTAAATGACTTCCGTCCGTATTTCCAAAATTATCAGGATTGTCATCTCCATTTTTCTCAGCCATTTCTTGTATTTCTCTACTTCGTTTTGGTCTTTCCTTTCCAGCACTTTTTTTTTGATTATGGTTCTGAAACACTCATCGCGTGAAGTTTCGAAATTGTTTCGAAATTGTTTCAAAACATTTTTTAACGCTTTTCAAGTCCCTTATAATCAGCATCGACACAAAAGCAAAAAATTGAACGCCATGTTTTACCTTTTGGTTGATTTAGCATGAAAATGACATCAATATGACGACTTTTGTCCGCTTTTTATGATTATAGGATCCCGTCGAAAATTTTCTGATGCAATCTTCTGCACATGCGCATTACATTCATTATTCTATTTCATGGTGTTTGGTAAAAGTGATACATTGTTTTTTTCTCGTACTAAAATCGGTTAAAATGGGAGCGTAGTTCGCAAACGTTTCGCACACCCTGTGTGCAACGAAAAGTTAATCAAAATGGAGTAAGTACATGCAAAAATCGAATCTTAATCCGACCGAATTAACCGAAATAATTGGGTGTACGATTTTCTCAAGTGGGTCATCATTGACATATGTTAAGCATGTTTTTCAAACCAAAAATCGGAACAGGCTAAAGTTGAAAGGGGCATAATTTTGTAAATACTAAGGCTATCGCTCTTTCTTGAACTTTTGTACAATTGTAGGCCTCTTGTCTAGAAGATTTTATTTTTAACATTTTTACATGGCCTTAATGGTTTAAGTTCAATGAAATGAGAGGACTTTAAACTTGATCAAAAAAAGATTTGGGAGATATCCTAAAAACTATATGGCTTATTTTTTTAAGTTCAAATATTCTAATTGCATTTCCTGGAAATCAAGGCATAACACTCGTGATGCATAGCTTTAAATGTACTTTGATCGTTAATTACAAGTGTCGTGTCATGATGGAAAACCTGTAATCATATGCCATTATGAAAGCATGAGAGACTGTTATTTTTTGAGGTTAATTGGGCAATACTTTATGAAGTTGACTTTTCTTCAAAGTTCTTTTATAAATAAATACTTATTAGATTGTACTTTTAGTTTTTTTTCCATGTTAACAAGAAAATTTTTAAAATTGTAATTACTACTCCTTTGCATGCCTATATCTTCCCAAATTAATATGAATGTTTTTCTTTGTTGCAATTTTATGATTTTTCTTCACAAATAAAAATCCACTTGCTTTTATTTTGAAACAGAAATCCAGAAACTTGTCCAAATAAAAAATTGTTATTACTGAACCTGTGTAAGATACCATTAATTTCCTCCGTGAATATTTTTCTTTAAAGTCAGGTTACTGACTTGTACAGGTTAATATATGAAATGCAATGAATCTCTTTTATGAAAACCATCTGCCCCAGAAGAGATCTTAGCCTTCTAAGTTCTTTCTTATTCAGGTTTTACTATAACATCAGTAAATATACAATTGAAACATATTAAATATGATTCCTCAAAACCACACTAATCATTTGATTTTTTATTTGTTTCAGAGCCAACATGGCATTTTTAAACTTCACAGATTTGTCAATCTTTGACAAAAAATCAATTGTCGTAGACAAATTCAATCAAAACAAGTTGATTCTCATTGTTGAATACGGAACAAACCAAAGCAGCAATGAGTGCAGCTATTATGGAATGGAAATCGGAGCCGGCTTCCCCGCTTTTAGATGCTGAGCGGGATGCCTGGTTGTTTTTTGAAGATGATGCCACTGCTATTAAAGGCGATGATTTAGAGCAGAGCGGTGATACACCATCGACATCTCCATCAGCATCCCCCACTCGAGCTGAAGTGGCTCAACAACTCCTTGATGATATTGAAGATTTCGTGAAAAAAGAAAACAATGGTGAGTGGTTATAACACTACTGCATAATAATTTTTAAAACAATTTTATACTTAACTTTCAGCTGTGATTTAAATGATTTAGCAGTCACCAATGATAATTAAATCGTTTCACTACAATTGCTTTTAGATTTAATTTATGTAAGCATGTGAAACGAAATCCCCCGATCCTCGTTGCTCAACTGAAGTTACTTAAATGTCCAAGTTTAAGTTCAGTTTGTACCAAATTCATTTAATGAGATGGATAGCCACGCCCAATCAAGGTCATCTACTTGCCTCGGGTACTTTATTGGCAAAGCACAAAAGTTACCAGAATAAAGAGATAACAAATAATGCCATTTAAATTGCGTTTAAAATAATTTTTAGCTCTGAAAGAACAAAATGAAAAAAAAAAGAATGGAAGAATTTTTTCTTGAGTTTTGCCAAAACTTTTTGAAAATTATGGTTCCGCATGAAGTCCATTGTGAAAACCCCGATTTTTATTTTTAAATCAATCTACGGAAGTAATAACATGATAACATGTGGACACTTAATTAATAAAATAACTGCACTGTTTGCCCGAAGAAATGGCTCTCGGGCTTCCGGATATTAATTAAGATAATCGTAAAGAATCTTGAGTCGCTGATTTTGATTACGTCTTTTAACGTAATTATGAAGGAAGTCGTGGAATCGTTTTTGGGGAGATATTTTTTTTTTTTTTTTTTTTTTAATGTTTAAAACTAAAATTGGCCAGAAGGGATATTTTTTAGGCAGGAAATGAAACAAATTTGGTTTATGTGGAAAAAAATTTCGTGTTAGATGAAAAAAAAAGCTATGGCCGTGAGATATTCTAAAAGCTGTCAACCCCTAGTTTGCAATACCGTAGAAAGTTTAAGACTTTGTGTTCGGCTTAGGGCTAGTGAAAAATTTTAAATTAGGCTCTGGTTCGGGTGTAGGTTTTGGTTTGGATTAAAACTTGGTTCGAGGTTCGGTTTCAAGTTTCCAATATTCAAAAATAAGATTTCGAAGAATTCTGGAACTTAATGTAGATACTCAAAGCTGTAAACCAAATTTTATTTGAAATTTTGGGTACCACGAGTATATCATAACTTTATAGACTTGGAGGGGGGCGGGGGGTCGAATGCGACGAAAATCCTTTGAATATTTTGAAATCAGTTGTAGTTTGGGTTTTGGATATTGAAAAATTGTGTTAAATGTTGAGTTTCGGTTAAGGTGACGGTTCATAGTGGTACCTAGAGAACCTCGTTCGGTTCTTTTCGACTCCATATTTCAAAGTCTGGGTCCACTGAAAATTTATAACCTAAAAGACTCGGAAGATTCGAATTCGGCTTAAAGCTCTGGGCTCAGGTCTTTAAGAACTGTAATAAAGAAAGCTTTTGGCTTGGCTGTTAAAAAGTAGTTTCAGGATTTTGGTTTGAGCTTCGGATTATTTTCAAAAATTTGATTCCAGCTTTTGTTCATGATTCCGGTTTTTCCGAAGGAGTAGAAGTTTTTGCAGCCCTGCTTCTAAGGCCCGTCGCAACCCCTCAATGGTTTTCTAAGACGCTAAAATATTCGCCATGACCTTACCTTACCCGAGTTTTTTTGAAGCCACCCTATTCATATTTTATTCTCCTCTTGCCACGAAGGATCAAAACATTATATCCGTTTGGCTTTGTCTCCGTCTCCATCTCCTCTTTTTTTTTTTTAGAATGACTCACCTGTTAATTTCTTTTTTGGTCCGAAATCTAAAATTGATTTTAGGTTTAAAAATAACTTAGTAGCCGTTAATATCGGAGATGGTAATCTGAAAACAAAAAAAAAAAGCCTTAAACCGAAAGCATGGAGCGATGCTAATGAAAACGTAAACACGATTAAGTTCTCTTCGTCCAAATTTAAAATGGCTGATTAATGTCACTAATGTTGTTTTTCAAATACATAATGATAATATTAGTAATGCGAGTTCGATAAAAAGACCTCATTTACTTATGCTAATATTTTTTAAATGTAAAACTTTTTATTTAGGTTATGATTTCGAGTCGAGTTAATGTTGCTCGGTTTTTATCTACCCAGGCAGTAGTAGTCTTTGAGTGAATATCACGGGGTCAACTTGTTTTTTTTTTTTTTTTCCTTTTTTCGTTCTCTCTTGTGCTTGTGTGGATTTTTCCAATCGAAAATAACAAAATAATTACGGCGCGCGCGACGGTTTTTAATCGCTTTATGAGTCCTGATTAAATATTTTTTTTTGGAATCAAATAAAAGTTTTGAGTGTCGAAAATATTTCAAAAAAATAAAAACCTGAAAAGATCGTCGATAATAAGGCGGATTAATGTGCTTAATGTAGAAAGTTCGTTTGTGTTAATGCGCTTTCGGGACGCTAGCATGAAACCAACGTATTCTTGTCTCTGGAAGAAAGAAATCGTGTTCAATTGCCAAAAATTAGTAAAAAGAAGGTGAAAAAGGGATCATCCTGGTGCTTTGGAAACTAGGAAAATCGAATTCTACGACAATTTTTTTTTTTTTTTTCGATAAGAGGATTTAGCTATAAGAAGGATATAATTTAGGAAAAGAATTTGGAATATTTTTTTTCTTCTTTGATTTGGCCAAACTAGTCAAGATTACATTTTTAATTTTTTTATACAAAAATTGGAATACTCTTCTCAAGACTGAAGTTGAATTCGACTCGAAATGAATGCGACCAGCGGTTTTGGTAGGTTTCATGAAAAAGAAAAGGGTATATGTCGTGGTTAACGATATTCTTTAGTTAAGAATAACGAAAACATTAATCCCAAGTTTTGAATTTTCTTGGGTTGTGAATGGTCTAAACGGCCGAACATTTAATTGCTAAAACACGACCAAATCGTTTAAATATTCACGTTAATAACCAAATTATCATTAACCAAAACATATTTTAATACGTAGCAATTTAGTTTATTTGTTCTGATTACAATTGTTATAAAAACCGTGGAAGCGTGAAGTATGTGTTGGCCTATTGCAAAAATCTTCGGCCTTTTAACATTTTTTTTTATTTAAGAGTTGTCCTCTCACCCGTTTCTCGCCTGACCTCGATGATTGTTTCCGATTGAAAAAAAAAAAAAAAAAAAAAAAAAAACAGGCCTTCGTTTATTTAAATATTGAAAAATATGTTTTCTTTAAAATGGGATTGACGTGTTTTCTCTTTTTAACGACCGCTCAACATTAACTTTTTTTTTTTTTTAACGTGTTTGATTGTTTAAATCCGATGATAAAATCGATTGGACCGTTAATAGCTTTTTGGAAAGCCTAATGGCACTTTTGAAGGGATTTATAGGCGCTTATACGATTTCGAGTTGGAAACGGTGTGACCCAATAATCCTAAAGTGAAACTGTAACCCTCATTTTGAATTTCGAAAGAAGGAAAATATATTATCAAGAGATTGAAGGCGTAAAAGTCGGAGTTTAACATGAAAAAATAATTGGTGACACCTCGAATTATGCACTTTGATCCATGATTTTCAATATTTCTTTTAAGGATGTGTGTAAAGTCTCTTTTTGGGCCGCCATGAGAAAAATTTCTCTAAAAAATGCTGGGTTGGTTGTCCAAAATTGAAATCCCATCCCCTCCCCTCCATTTTCTATTTTTTCATTTGCCAGGAAAGTAGTAAAATGTTTTTTAATGGGGATGGCTCTAAAATATGCTATGATCAAAATTAGGGGCGCATTTTAGGGGTTATTGGTTGTGTCTTTAATTTTTTTTACTTGGATGCAGCGACTTTCAACACTGGGGCTAGATCTGTCTGGGTTGGTTCATCTTAAGCTAAACATCAAGTTCTTATGAGTTAAGCCTAATTGTTAATGATTAATTTATGATCTTGCCTGCGTCCCCCTGGGTTCCGGCAAAACGGCGCCCCAGCAATTTTGATTTTACATTAAAGTACGAAAACATTTTTTCGCGTTTACCTTAAAGGGGAAAGTGAGCAAAACATGGTCAAAATGGAAATAAACGTTTTCACTGGGGATATTCACCGCATTTTCCCAATTTCTTGGCGGGAGCAAAGAGCCAAAAACCTGCGACAAACTCGATCATTTTTGGCGCCAAAACAAGAATGATTTGAACTTCAGTGTTCATGTGCATAAGTTACCCTCAAAACACTTGGAAAGACATTTTAATTAATTAATTAATTTATTTATTTATTTATTTTTGCCTTCTTCCTCGAGGCACAGTGGTCGCTAGTCAAGAGAAAGCCGACATAATTCCCATCTCAGGCCTAGGTAAAAGCTATAAAAAGAATCTGAGCGTCAAAAGCTTTGGTTTTCTGTGTGGTTTAAAATCACTTGCCCATATCGAAAAATTCAAAATGGCGGACCCAATATGGCGAATGAAAGAACCTCGCACCACGGCCATATAGACAGTTCCGGAAACTCCTACCCCTTATACATATTGTCTTGCTTAATTACGCGAAAATTAGTTCTTCCTTTCTACCACCGTAAGCGCTACTTGTACGCGAGACGCTTCTTGATTGGTCGTTGAGATTTGTTAACAACGATGGCGGCGCACGACCCTATAAACGTCTATACGGTCTTGGTCTAAACTTAAACGGTTAGACATGTCGCGTCTCTCAAGATAGCAGCGCCATCAATGGCCCGTTTTAGAACTAAAATGTGCGTAATTAAGCGGGACATGAACGGCATGGCAAGTTTCCGGGCCTGTCTAAACGGCCGTGCCCCGCACAAAAAAAATAGGAATTTGGCTGTCGGATAAAGTTTACATTTAAAAACAAGCAGAAGAAGGACAAAAACAAATGCAATTTTATCCTATAGCCATATCCCTAATATTTTGTGCGGGGTTCTTTCGAACTTTGGGTTGATTTTCGTAAATTGTATATCTAGGGGATTTTCGGGTAGCTGAATACGAATCTGATATCGATTTCTTCACATTCAAGACCGATGTTCGTAAAAATTAATATATAGGGGTTTTTTAGGTTGCTGGTTTCAAATCCGTCAGCGTTTTTTTTCGAATTCCATACGCCAGATTTAGTAGAGCAAAACACCGCTCATAATGGCTTAAAAATTGAAATTTGGAAAAAACGCTGACGGGTTTCGAATTTGCGTCAAACAATCTTCAGCAATCATTGTAAAAACAATCCCATTTCGTATAGTTCAAAATGATGATTACATTTAAAAGACGCAGAATTAGGGAAACCCTAAATTAAATGACTAAGGAAAACTATCGTTAAGTTCTATTCTTAAAAAAAAAAAAAAAAAAAAAAAAGGAAAAAAAGGAATAAGCATCATGGCCTTCTTTTTTCTGTATCGCGGGTCAGGAAGATAACCCGACACGGTTAACTAGAACGTCCAATATATTAGCATCGAAGAGGTCAAGACGAGATCTCAGCATCGAAGGCTGTTTGGATAACGAAAAAAAAAATGAAGTAAAATAAAAAAACAGAAGCGTAGGCGCAATGAAAACTGCAGCGACGATTATTATTAACAAATTTTACTTAGCGCCGATATTAATTAAAACAAAAAAAAAAACGTGGTGACAACGAGCGACTTGAAAATTCAAGGACGTAAAGCACACGAGGAAAACAAGACAGTAGGAAAACTCCTAAACGCAAGATAAACAAACGCCACACCTAAAGTACGGAAAGAAAAAATGAAATCCATTCAATTCCATCAGGTACGCTCGTTAATTGCCTTGCGAGATATAGCGCCAAATCATTTTTAATTAACTTTCGATTTATGTGACGACATTTTCCAAATGAGAAAAAGAAAATCTCTTTTTGGGGCTAAAGTTTTCCCCTTTTTCCTTAAATAACACATAAAATGCAAAAAAATCCTTGAAGAAAAAATTGGAAATGTCAAAGTTGAAAACTAAGATAAATTAATCGATACTGATTTTTTTTCCCCATTTCTTTCGGCTCGATAATCCCACTGTTGGAGGTCGAAATTTAAAGATCGGATTTCAAAAAAGAAAGAAAGAGAAATCATATTTCGGAATCGAGTTATACTGGAAGTAAGCCAAAAATCTGTTGCACAACCAGAAGTCACACCCAAACGGTTGCATAGACGTTACATCAGCGATGCATTGGAGAAATGGAAGGAATTTTTTTGAAAATTACATTAGTATCAAACCACTCCGTAAAGTTGCGTATTGCCCACGCAATTCAAAATTTCGAAACATCCGGAGAAATAAAAAAAAAAAAAAATCGCATTGTATCGCAAAATGAATTGAGGCGTTAAGCTCAACATATAACCGATGAAAAGTCAGGTGATTGATAGGGGAAAAACGCAGGGAGGAAAAAAAAAAGGTTAAAGCTTTGTGAAAAACGAACGATAAAACTGACAGGTTTTTAAAATGGGGGTTTCAATCAAGCTTCGTCAAATCCTGTCCGAGGCCTCTAGATGGTCATGTTCGATGCTTGAGAACAATGTTGATCCCATAATTAAGTTTAAAAAAATTTGAATCACACATTCATCCTGTCTTTTTTTAAAAATTCGTAGCGATTCTCTTCAGGTAAAAAATAACGTCAGTTTTGTAGTCAGTGACCGTGAAAGCTTTGGAATTTCTGGGGCTAGGGTAATGCTGGGGTGTTTGTAAGTGTCCCTAAACAGGTCGGAGGCATTCTAAAAATTTATGGGCTTCAAGCAACTTTATGTCTTTTAGCACAGTTTCGGTTGGAGTAGAACCTTCACAACTTTCCTTGCATTTTTCGTTAGCTAAGTATGGATTTTAACTGGAAAGCGAACTCCTTCCGGCCTCCTTGTTATTAGGGTGGATCGAAAAACACGAGTTTTTAAATTTTAAAATGCCACAGCTCGGAAAAGTTGCGTTTTAGCCTCCATATTAACCCTAATTTTTTTCAAATTTTTTGGAGGCGGATTTCTGCAGCCCTTAGAGGCCTAAAGCTTTTCAAAGTCTCATGAGGGCCGAAAAAATTAGAGCCGTATTTTGGTGCGAAAGATTTCATTTTGTACCTAAGAGTTCAGTTTTACAGAAATCGAACCCATTTTTTATTTATGAGATAGAAGTGGATATTACACAGTAAAAAATATTATGTAAATATGTTAAAAACGGTCTACATAAAGTCTATGTTAAATTATTATGTTAAAAAATCAACATAACTTGTTTGTAAACAGCAAAAAAATGACAATTGTTAATGGACACAGAACATTAAACAAAACAATTGTGTTATTTTTCTTAACAAAATATTTATGTAGACCGATTTGGACATACAATTTGTGTCAATTTTAACATAAAATTTTTTACTGTGTATGTCCAGGTGAATTTGAAATTCTTAACTGATCGTTCTCCTGCAACTTAAACATAGGCGAAACTTTGTTTACTTTTGTAGAAAAATTTTTCCGCCTACAAAAGTTTAATTGGAATCGAATAATTTTTTTAAAATTATGGGAATATTCCTCTTAACATTCTACACAACTTTTGTGACATGAAATTTTGATCCTTTTATCATTTATGGTGTTTTTGTGAAATTTTTCCCAAAAAAGCCCAATGTTTATGAACAAACCATTAGCATGTTTACAATTTTTGAAAATTATCTTTGTAAATAGCTTGAAAGCATTTTAGTTAATAATAAAAGCGAATTTTCGTTTCAAAGTTGAAATTCCGCCTACAAAAATTTAATTGGAATCGAGTAATTTTTTTAAAATTATGGGAATATTCCTTTTAACATTCTACACAACTTTTGAACTTCAAATTTTTTGGAGGCGGATTTCTGCAGCCCTTAGAGGCCTAAAGCTTCTCAAATTCACCTGGAGAACATCCTTAAACTTCTTATACGTCTTTCGGGTATATATGAAAAATGGCTCCAGTTACTGTAAAACTGACTTTATTTTTGTAAATAACGGAAAATTTCCGATGGAAAACGAACTCCTTCGCACCAAAATACGGCTCTGATTTTTTCGGCCCTTATGAGACTTTGAAAAGCTTTAGGCCTCTAAGAGCAGCAGAAATCGGCCTCCTGAAAATCTGAAAAAAAAATTAGGGTGAATATGGAGGCTAGAATGCAACTTTTCCTCGACATTGCTTAAAAACTTGGTCTTAGGATGCGCGTTAGAAATTCTAAGCCATTCTGGGATCATGACCCTGGTTCTAAGACTGCAATTACGTCCGTTAATACTCACCTTGAGAAACCGAAAATTTTGTCATAAGATCAAAAATAAGTTTCGGCGAAAATGATAGGCCTATTTGAACTGAAACTCGGAATTTTTTTTGTCGCAAATATTGAAAATCAAAACATAAACATTCAAACGTTTTTCGAATCCATAAACTTTCTAGTTTTCATTTACTTTTATGATTTTCGCCAAAAACTTTTTTTGGTCTTGGAACAAAACTGTCGGTTTCTCAGTGCATATTAGGAGTATATTCGGAGGAACAAACCCAACCGAAATGCAATGGCTGGCGATCATAACCGACTTGAAGATCTCGATTGCCAGAGATGGAGGCATCAAGCGTCAACAAAAGAAAATGATTTCGAAATTAATGTGGCGAGATTTCGATTTGCAAACTCAATGAGTTACGCATTACTTGATAACATTTTATAAACAGGAAAACATTCGACAAAAATTTCGCAATCCATTAAAATTAAAAAATTTACAAAAAAAAAAGAAAAAAAAAAAAAAAAATACGGGCTAAATCGAGACTTTGGCGAGAATTAAAAATTTTTTTTATTAGAGCTGCTATTTGATTATTTGATAGAAGCAATCAAGATGATGTCTAAAATTGCAAGGTTTAATTTTTAAACGGGGGTGGGGTCATATCATGTGAATTTTCGGGAGGTTATGACTTGAGTTACGGGTCCTTAAGAAAGAGGGAGAGGGGGTTAAAAAGTGGCCTAGCATGAGTTATTGAATTTATGTATGACCCCCATAAATTTGATTGAAAATTTTTTCGGTGAATGACAAATAATTCTCAAAACCAAGATATTTTGTAGGATTAATCTTATCTTTCTCTTAAGTTTAGCGTATGAATTATTACAATTTTTTCGCGTGTCTTTATGATCCCTTTCACAGTGTAAGCTTACTTATGTAATGACAAATAGATTTATAAGATAAATATTGTCGTAGCACATGACGAGTGGCCTTCGTTTGCGTGCTGTATTAAAATCAGTTAAAATCTGAGGAATGTTTATAAGACGGCTCAACGCGCTATTATTCAAAATGCCTTTCAAGGGCAATCGAAGCCACGATACAGGAAAAATGTTTGTCATAAAAAAATCATTTTTTGCTTTATCGACCGCAGGGAGAATAAAGCATTGTTTTTAGCACAAATTTCAGATTTTCAGTTTTTGATATTTTTACACGTTTTGAAGTCCCCTGATGCCGAAAAAAGCAAAATTTGGATGGTGGCCGGATGTGTGGATGTGTGTATGAATGTATGAATGTATGAATATATGTGCAAAAAAAAGTGTCTGTCCGTCGAAAAGCAGAAAAACGAAAGAACGGATCTCGATGATTTTTGGTGGGTAGCAACTTCTAATGAAATGTAGGTGCTGATTAGTTTTTGAGCCAAATCGGTTCAGCGATTCGGAAGCAGTGAGTGAAAATGTTGAATTTTCAACAATTTCAAGATCTTTTTTGACTATAAATCGCGAACTCAACTACCGATTGAGTCCGAATTTCGTACTGCAGTAGATATTCATCAAGATACGCTACCATCGAAATTTGGTTAAATTCTGTTGAGTGGTTCAGAAACGGTGAGCAGGGCTAAAAGTATGGGTATAGGCCTAAAAACCGATATCTCCAACTTTTGAAACGTCACGATATGACGTCATCGATTACGTCAACAAAGCGATTTGGATGCTGATTGGCGGGTTCCTCGTGGGAGCTAACGAAAAAATAACCGTATTTTTGAGAATATTTTCGGGGTAGAGGAATCCGAATCTGAAATAATTTTTCAGAAATTCGGATTCCTTGTACTCGTACTGCGGTTTTGGTGGACCACCGATCAAAAATCTAAGCATATTTTTGAGAGTATTATCGGGATAGAGGATTCCGAATTCCAAATTATTTTTCCGAAATTCGAATTCTTTATGGCCGTACTCGGCTTTGATAGAACTCTCATCGAAAAACTAACCATATTTTTGAGAATTATTTAAATAGTCGATAAAGCAATTTGATCGGTCCTCCGATCTCATTTTTTTATTATCAGATAGGCTAACGTACTCGGTTCATGCCAACAGCTGAATGGCCGCAATAAAAATCGAATTACAACGTTTATGATTTTTAATTCGAACGACTTTGTAAAATTTAGTGACTCCTTCAACATTTTTTGAAGGAAAACATTCAATTCCATCTCTTTTAAGTCATACTCTTGTCATTCGGTTGAGATAAATATTTATTAGTCCACGCTTTTCCTGGTCATGGACGTAAATAAAAAAAAATATAAAAAAAATCATCGGATTTCTCTCGCAGAGGAAAAGAAGAAAGAAAAATGAATAGAACGGTACTATTTTCTTTTTGAATGGCTGCACTCATCCCAGAAACTAATGGAAAGCTTTCAGCATTGATTATACGCGGTCTTAAATAGAAAATCGGGCTCCGGCTGTTTGATAAACTCCCCATAAAATTTAAAACCCACGTTAAAATTGATTCTACTCATACGCGTCGAATTTTTTTTTCTTCCTCTTCGCTATTTTTTTAGTCGATGTAAAACAAAAAAAAAAAAAAAAAAAGGAAAAGGAAAACAAGATTCAATTTCCTTAGCGTATTCAATCTAAAATATTTTTTCTTTTTTGTTTAAACTTTTCCCCTCCCACGTTTTGAGCTGTTAAAAAAATTTAAGTAAAGTAAACGGGCTGAAGTAAAAGGTGAATGCATCTCTTTGCGAAATTTTGCAAGAAATTAGAGAAATGTTAGTAAATCTACTAGAGCCATTAAGTTACTGGCCTCTAATTTCGCTAGTCTTGTAACTAATAGAGACTGATGCCTTTGGGCTCCTAGGCCCTAACGGGATACTAAGCACTAGCCTTAATAAGCAGGGGACGTTGGAGTGGTTGCAAAAACTTGACGATTATTCTCCTTTTTGAAAGGCCCCCTTACGGCTCGGCCGACCATCAGCAGCTGCTGATGGTTTTGTATGTCGTCATGGTAATAGCAAAAAAATAAAGGATTAATACAAAATTATTTACTGAAAACTCATTAATTTTAAATAAAATAAAATAAAATAATAGAAACCGTGTAAAAAAAAAAGTCGATCTCTCTATAAATTTCATTACGTCTCCATGGTTACGGGTTATGGCTTCCGCCAATTTTCTTATCATCAAGCCTTACTATTTCTCACCCAGAGCAAAAAAAAAATAGAAACTCGGATGATTTTGCTGCCCGCTTCTCTTTCATAATTGAGATAAGAGCTAAGATGGCAATTAATAATAATTCCATAATTGAAGAATTTGGAAGCCAAAATCGCGATTGTCCCACATGGTAACTAAGATGAAAACAAGAAGAGAAGTACCTAGTCTAACCAGTTCTCAATGCCACGACGAGGATTTTGCACTGGTATCTCTTTCAAAAAAAAAAAAAAAAAAAAAAAAGTCTTGAAAAAAAAAATGATCGAACTATATTTTATTCGTCCCGTGTTTTCCACAAGGCAAACAATGCCATAATTTTAAAAAAAGTTGTCATTGCATTGTATTTTTGAAATAAATGAGAAGTTGCAACCCTGGTTTTTGATGTATTTCCCGATTTTTCATTATATGGACTTTACAGTAGAGTTAATTGTGCTATATTTAACGCCGCTTGAGGCGATTCTATTCCGATAATAACGAGTTTACTATGATAAAACCTGAATTTGAGGCTTGGAACAAAGATTAAGCACGTGTCGCTCGGTTTTAAATTAATATTAGGCTTGTCAGTGATCACGTAATCGATCTCTACGTTTGTTTTTCACAAAACAAAACGACAGAAAGCGGGGAAAAAATACAGCATTATTTTGGTAAATTTGTCCTCCTTAACTTAAGCAAACAAGTACGAAATTTTGAGGCAGTTTCGAAAATGTGATGAAGCTCAAACAGGGAGGATAGGACTGTTGTCTCTTCGGTTAAGAAGGGAAAAGTGCTAAAGCGTGAAACTACGACTACAGATTTTTGAGCGGATGCAAAATCCCACGGTTGAGATTTTCTCTCTCTTCCCCAAATAAATTTAGCTCCTAAGGTTCTAATTAGTCGGATTCGGTTCCCTTAATCAATCAAACAGCTGGAAGTCTCTTGTACGTGACCCCTTATTCTATTTTCTGATTTCATTTGACTTTCCTTTTCCTTTCCTCTGTTTTTGACTTTCCACTTTTATTTATTTATTTTCCTTTTTTTTCGTTTGTTTCAGAATCTTTCTCGAACTGGTTCGAAGAAAAAGTTAATCTACCAATATTCGACGAGATCCCGACCATTTTACCGACGGACGAATTCACCAAGGAAAGGAGTTACGAAGGGTTCGGCTATCCCCAGTTGACCCCTCCGCAAAGTCCTCCTGGAAAAGCGTTGACTCCGACATACGAAGAGACAAGCGGTTTCATTCTTCCCGACGAGAATGTTCAAATCACGTTTGCCCCGGTTCCGGTTTACGCCACCGGGATTTTGCAAACTCAAAACGTGGTCGTCCAACCGACTTACATCACACTTTTACCGCCGGATAATGTGCCGGAACCCCAGAGGAAAATGACCGTGGACGAAACTTATTTGACCGCCCCACCGACCCCCATTCCGGACATCGAAAAAGAAATGGCCGTTTTGGACGAAGTGGTTCGGGACACGGCAGAGAATCTCGCTCCGAATTGGGATCAGTTCGAATCGGAAAGTTTTCATTCGGACGCCAGTTCGGAGAGCTTCGCTTGCTCCTCCCCTCGTAGCGAAAGCGCTTCGGCCACCTCGGCCGAGGATGAAGCCGAAGAAGAAACGGACGATCCGGAATGGCAACCGGAGGAAACTGTTTCCCGCCCGCGCAAAGCATTGAAAACCACCTCAAAAAGGTCGAAACCTTACTCGAGGAGCGCCAATGTCGAAGACAAACGGTTGCGGAAAAAAGAGCAAAACAAAAACGCGGCAACTCGTTATCGCATGAAAAAGAAAGCGGAGGTATCGGAAATCCTGGAGGAGGAGAAACAGCTGGAAGACAAAAATGCGGAATTGGAAAAACGAGTCGGAGACATTACAACCGAGATTAAGTACTTGAAAGGATTAATGCGGGAATTGTTTAAAGCTAAAGGTCTCATTGAGTAATTTAAAATATCGTTGAGATCTTGTTGTGTATAGTATTTGGTATATTTTTTTAACAAGTAGATTTTAACTTTTTCTTATTTTTCGAATTTGCTTTTTTCCTACGAGGTTTTCTTTTTTTGCATCAGGGGTGACAATTCTCAAGTACAATAGGAACTTAATTTTTTGATTGCATTCGTGTTGCAACGTAAAAATCACATAAAGTACAATTTTAATTTTTTTCCTTTGGCATAAGATGTAAGTTAGCCCAGAGAGCACCACGTTGAAATATATTTTTCAAAAATTATGAAAATATTGCGCAAATATTACTATATAGAATATTGTAGTTGTTTGTACAATATTTTTTTCGATGTTTATAGGCTACAAAACGTTTTCAACTGTATTTAAGTAATGGAGTTTTCTGGGTATAACAAGTTGACACCTAAAAAAGTTACTTTCGTTAAAAGATAGTTACGCCCCACATTTTTTACTGTTCCCATGATCCACTAGGATGCTGTCCATTAATTACGCCACCTTTTTCACCCTATTTTTAAACCCCTCTCCATTTAAAAAAATAGACTTTTTGTATGGTAATTAACATTAACGTCATCATTTGACGATTCCTCATCCCGAAAATGATGACTTAGTTAATGGACAACTCCTAGCAATCCTCCCCTCAGTTTAAATCTACAGGAAGCTGGCCTCCCAGTCAAGAAACATTCAGTCCCATTTTACTGTTTAAAACGAAATAATTTTAAAAATTGCCATCCCCTGAGTTTAATGTTAAAAGCTTAGAATTTTTCGGAAAATTTTTCAAAACTTTTGGTCGCTCTCTAAACTCTTAGCGAGACTACAGTCTGATGCAATAAAAAAATTTTTAACGTCAAAATGTGACTTGAGGTTATCGTTTTCGACTATTGTCCCGCTTCGATAAAAATGAAATAATCTCAGGAGTTGTTCTGTTTAATTTTTTTTTCACTTTTTACTAACATTCCTCTCTTTTTTTGCAGTCGCTCATCTTCAAAAAACAAAACGAAGTTCGTTTTGATTGATTTTGCCTAGCAGATATTCAGAAATCCGATGAACTATTTCCAAAAATTTTAAACGTCGCATGACGCGAAGCCATTTTGTTTCGCCGAAATTTTTTCAAAAAAAAAAACGATTATTTTTTTGTTAATAGCCTAGTTTTCGTCTGATTCTGAATTTTTGCAAAGGGAATTTTTTTCTTCTTTTTTAATTTTAAGATAATTGTATAGTTTTTCTGTCGAAATTCCTTTCGGGAAGATTTTCATCGCCTTTTCAAAATTTTTCCTAAAGGAACTTTTATCTTTTTGGAATAGATTGTAAGCTTAGTTTTTACGGACAATGTAGTAAGTGTAAAATACTACATTTCGGAAACCTTGAAAATTTTCATCCTTTTTTTCGATATTTTTTTCAAGGAGAAGTGCAGTATTGGTAGATTTTTTTTCTTCAGTTTTTAAGCTAGATTTAGAAAAAGGAAAACTTAATGCTAAGATCAATTTTTTTTACAAGTTTTATTTCGATCAATTTTTTTTTTGGCGTGAACACGTCCTTTTGTTTTAATTTTCGGAACAAAAAAAAGAATGATTTATGTCCAATAACGAAGGGAATCTTTTTTCTCCGATCTCACTGTTACTTGCCGTTATTACGGTTTATTGGATTAACTTTTGTTTAAAATTTTACTTTCATAATTTTCTATCAACGTTTTAAATTCAAAAAAAATTTCGAATCGGTGTAGGTAAGGGAAATGGTTTATCACTATTATCTTTTTTTTTTTTCAGCGTCGGATGAAATCGGTTATTCACTATTTAGAGACATATGCAGAATGTCCTCTAATTTTTTCATTTCTCTTTTTTTAAAAAAAGTTCAGAAAAAAGTAGAATTTTAAAATTTGTATAAGTCTTTGAAATTTTGTGAATTGATCGGTTTAAATTTACATACAAAATACAGTAAAACATTTTTTTTTTTTTTATTGTTCCATTTTAATTTTTTTAAACCACTTGAAAAATAAAGTTATTGTAGTTTTAAGTCAATAAAAATTATTTTAAAGTACAGTAGAACGTTTCATTACTGCTGCGGCGTTCAACTCGTTTCCTTAATTTGAACAGATTTCATGAAGGTGAGATTTAATTCAGAGCCGAGAAGAGAAATATAAAGGGGAGGGTCAAAAATTGACAAAAGACATGGGCCCACTATTGCCTTTCTCCAAACAATTTTTTAATCCTTACTAGTGCTTTTTCATCCCATAAAATGCCCTTTAGATATATGGCTGAGTACTTCCTTTAACTGCTCGGCCTGACCAAGGGGGTGAGTTTCACCATCACCAACAAAGCTTATTTCAAAATCAAAACTCGAGTTCTATTAGAAAAAAGAAATATATCACCCCAAGTCATAAAGCTTAATAATAAATTTTAAGAGAGAAGCTGATCGGCGAAAACCGGGAGTCTCTGAATTTCTCATTAATCTGAAATAATTACAAGGTAAATTCTAGTTTGCACGAGACCAATTTTCTCGCTGACCTCTCCTCAAGGGAGTTTCGAGACGGAGGAGAATTCGAATGCTTAATAAATTAAAAATTAAGAAGCCTTCTCAATTACTTATCCTTACTCGTAAGAAAAAGTGAGAGAAATTGAAAAAAACATTTTAAAAAATACTACAAGAATTTGAAGCTCTCGTCATACGAGATTAGGTATGCACGTTATTAAAAGTTCATTTTTATTAATCCCTTGTCTTGTAATGTATTTGACGCCTACAAAATGCGGCTTAGTTAAAATCACAAACACGGAAAACGCATCGGAAACTCAACACGTGTCGGATATAGAACTTTCCCGACTTTTTTTTATATTTTTTTAAATCTTTTTTTAAATGGGGAGGACGAATAAAAAAAAGAAAAGTAATGGGAGAAGCCAAATAGGAAAATATTGTCTCTGCGGAATTATGTTCGACTAATAACGAGGGAAAATACTTGTCTTTTATCACGACGCTTCATTTTATACACGAGAAAAAAAAGCAAATGAATTTATTCCTCGGATTTAATGAAAGCTTTAAAAAAAAAAAAAAAAAAATTACGACGAATTACGACTTTGGATGTCCCCACGGGAAAAGCAAAAAAACAAAACAAACAAGTTTAACGCCTTTGCTTAATGTTTTCTTCCTTGGAAAAGGAAAATCGATCGAAATCCAAATTGGAAAAAAAGTGAAGGAAATGCCAACGCCGATTTAAATTTATAAAATAATTATGCAGGAAAAATTTTATTCCGGGGCGCTACAGTACTATATGCTTGCATTAGGGTAATTGAAAAAGTTTTTAGGAAGGTAAATAAACGGTCGAGATTTAAATGATTGTTATAACACTCGAGGGGCAAATCCGTTATTAAAACTACGGATCGTAAATTATCGAGAATGGTTTTCATTTTGAACTTGTATTAAACGGAAAAGCCGAAATGTAACAAAGAGGTTTTTTTAAAACTGTCTCAAGAGGTCATCTTTAAGCATTCAAGGGATTGCTCAATGTATGAGGGTCATTCCAGTGGTAATGTATAAGCTTGACTTGGAAGATTTTTTAGCCTTTCTTTCTATTCTAAAGATTAAATATTGTCATTATTTTTCTACATTTTCAACCCCTTCCGTCCTGGTGATTATAAATCATTAATATTAGCTCGACTTCCCTTGGAAATTAAATCGTTTGCCCGACAGCCCCCCCCCCCCGCCCTTTTTTCTCCTTTCGCGAATCGTAGAATTTAAAAGGGAGACTAACCTGTGAACTCTTGGCACTCCCTCATGGTCATTTATTCGTAGTCAAATGCAGGACCCCCTTCCTCATTAACAAACATGTGTACCTTCATGTAAAGAGCCCAAGCAAGAAAACAATCGATGAGACAACTGCCTATTTGGCTCTTCTCCTCCCCACCTTAGTCTGCCAATAATAGTTAAAAGCACCTAAATACAGTGGCGAAGTGATCGTGCGTCCGGAAATCATTTTGGAAACAGAGTGGGTGGATGATTGTCATCTTTATCAAGCCATGCCTGTAGTTTAAAGGGGTCATTGAGAAGACGTCAGCATTTTGGAGCGGAAGTAGGGGGTGGCCAAAACTATGACCAATAATGACCTCAGGGCAGTAGGAATTTTGTAAAACGATGATGGTGCCATCATTTGCACTGAACAGAATTTAATGTTTAAGTCCAGAATTTGCGGGGGTTAAAACTAAGACGAATGCTGGCAAGAGGGGAGGAAGAGTCGAAATTCGTCGAAGAAATGAAGACGTCATATTTGAATGTCCCCAAAGTAGTTTTCACTACTCCGGGTCCCTTTCCTGTGAAGTAATAATTAAATTGCAGGGAATAACTTGGTTCTCTAATAATCCATATATTAGGAGAGTAAATAGCAAAAAGGGTTAAGGAAGCATTGCCCCTCATAGACCGAGCTATGCCAGTGTCAATCATTACACCTTTACATTTTGCCCCCTCTCCTTCCCCCAGCCTTTAAACGAAGTTATACCCCTTCTTCATTTTCTGAAGTAACCGGAAATATTTTCAAACCGTTAAACTTGAATTAAAATAGTTTAACAGGGGTTTTTACTTAAGATAAATTTACGATCTTTCTCTATCTGGGATTTTTACTTGAAAGTAAAAAAAAAAAAAAAAAAAACTTAATCACCCACGTCGATAAGGACCCTTTTATAATCGAAAATAATTCAAAACAGATAAAATTCAGTGATAAGAAACAACGAAATTAGATGTTATAAGACGATGTTATTTAGTATACGGACGAGACACATTTCACCCCCCCACGCATTCATCGATTGAGTATGACGTCATTGTGGGGGCGTCTCCCTTCCTTACCCCTAACAGACCGCAATCCCTCCATTCATGATAATCTTTTCAACGTGTTCAAATCACGGATTATAATTTACATTTTTTTTTTTTAGTTTTTCGCTTTAACTAAATAAAGATGTAGGTCTCTAATAAAATTAAGAAAAGAAAAAAAAAAAAAAAAAAAAAAAAATGAAAAAAAAAAAAAAAAAAAAAAAAAAAGTAATAAATAACAACGTTTTTCACTTCATTAAACTTTTCCATCGACTAAGGTTGATTATCCAGTCGATTATATTCTCCTTTTCCGTGAACTTTTTCGTCAAGTCGGGGACCGGGAAATACGTAAGAGAAAAAGCAAAGAGTGATAAATTTCCGAAGACGTCCAATATAACGGCATTTTATTTGCGGCGCATTAGTTTAAAAATACTTGGTGACATATAAAACCAAAATTATAAATATAAATTAGGAATAAGGCTTTGAAATGAAATGGGTCTCCAGATTGCCGTCATTCTTTTATACGTGAGTCGAAGGCAATAATTCAAATGGGACATTCGAGATTGATTTCAGAGGAGATCGTATTACGCTTGTACTTATCGTTAAGGTTAGTTATAGCTTTCAGTGGTTATCAAATTTTCCCCTTGGCTTTTCCTAATAAAACCGAAAAGCAAAGTCGTAATTTTACGTCTTGGAAACCCTCAGCTTGATACTGAAATCTTGAAAATTGAGAAAATTTTTAATTATAAATTTTTATTGAATGCTTGAATGATTCTAAAGATTTAGCACCCTGGCCCCTTTAATTTTTATGGGGAACCAGAAAAATGTTTCTTCAAAATTTTTGTTCCTGTAACCCACAAATCCTTACGGAGGAACCGCATTATGAGTTTCATTAAAAACGACCATTACTAGCGCCACGGTCTTATGAAAGATTAGGTTTGGGATCACATCATGTTTAGCTTACCGATGACGTCATTTCTTCATTCATAAGCTGAACCCAAACCTTTACCATGGGAGTTACATCTCTTAACTTGTCTTCTTACTCTGTGCTTTTAATCCTTATTGCTCTAGTTCACAAAAAATCCGCTAGGTAGGGCGCGCGCGAATTTTCATTGTGAATATAATCTCAGTTTAACAATCGGAAAAATTGACTTCAATAAAATCTGAATTAATTTTTATTTCTTAATAGTCTATTCTAAATGATTTTGGGTGGTCCAAAAAATTTTCTTCTTACCCATATGATTATTTTCCGTTATTATTTATAACAACCGTCGTAAGTTTTTGAATGTAACTACGTGGGTCGATTATGCTAATTTCCGGTCGAAAATGATTCCAGTCGATTCCAGGGGGTGCCACTCTTATGAACGATTTGGAGTCTGATGACAACGTGTTTAGCTTATGGATGACGTCATATCTTCATAAGCTAAACATGATGTCATCCGACTCCAAACTTTACATGGGAGTTACAGCTCTACGTAGTTTTATTTGCTCTGTGGTCGATTCCAGTTTCGCGGATTCTGTCGGTATCCCAGTTGTGTTGTTTTGTTATTTATCAAATGATTGGATTTCACTTAGTGATATTAACTTATTTTTATTGTATTTCAAAAGCTATGGTAGGAGGACGTTTGAACAAGGTTGGTTTTCGACTTTACCATTATTTTTATGGATATTTTTGTGGAGAAAATTACTAATCGATGTAGCCACCATGTTTTTTTTTTTTTATTCATTTCTTTTGTTATAATTTTTTCGTTTTTGAAAATTAACACTTCCATTTTTACTTATAAAAAACTCAATAATTTTACTTTCCAAACTATCTTTTTAACTTTCTGTTGTTAAAAGCATATTTATTCAGTAGATAATATTTAATAACTGAAACTTCATTATCAAGCTATAAAGTCTGAATTCAAGATAAAATTGTGTGCTAATAATGCTGTATGCATCCATCCTTTTTTTTAAACTGATGCACTTAAGACTTTACTCGTTCTGAAAATTATGTGAACAATTTTATTTTATGAACAAGAACAAAAGACTCCAATAAAATTGTCAATTTGATCAACAGGAGATTTTTCTTAGAATTTTTTGTGAAAATTTTTAAATTAACGAGTATGATATGTTCATTGATATTTGTATCTGATCTAAGGATCATTTAGCATCATTTGTTCAGAGTGAATTATCTTGTTAATTAACTAATTATTGAATAAATCAAAAAATATTCCAGGGTATAAAAAATGCTGAAAGATAAAATTATTATTGAAAGGCATTGAATTGTTTTAGTTATTTGATTTATTGATTTATTGAACCAGGTAAACCTTCGGTTGATTTATTCAGCGGTATAAGATGCTGTTAGAAGTATTTAAGTAGACCTTACGTACCGGTATAATAGTTTTGAAAGTTTGGGATTTTGATTTTTCTGGGGAAACAAAATGTAAGTTTCACATTGAATTCCTTTTAATTGAAGTAATAAGGCCATGAAATTAATTGCTCTTTAATTTGAAAAACAAAAAAAAGCCATATTAAAAATGTCCCAAATACAATAACTATAGCTGAAAGTGTCAAAATGGTTGAATTAAAATGTTCGTAGTTAAGTGGGACAATAGCTCCCATGTATAAGAGACAAGAGATTCCGGACCTGTCTACGCGACCTTGCCCTATATTGCTATTGTATATTTAATTTTTAGAAGTAATGGCTTCTTGATTTTTGTAAAATTTTTTCCAAACAGTAATTCTTTTGTTATCTACTTTCAGAATATTTTTATTTGTAAGACAAATGGATAATGGATGCCATGCCTGGAAACAATTGGACGCTTTGGAACCATCTGCCAATGCTAGGAAATTTAAATAAGTGTAAGCTCAATTTTTTTCCTTTTTTTTTTTTTGGGGGGGGGGGGAGAGCTATGTTTTCAACGTGACGATTGTTATAACCGATCGTTTATGCATTTTTTTAACAATGCAGATGCATTTTTAAAGTTGAAATTCAGAAAAATTTTTCTCTTTTATAAGTAAATTTCATGGTCTTTCCGGCCCTTTGCTTATCAAATGGTAAAATGTCGGATTTTAAGTAGAGATAGGAACACCCATAAGCTAAACATTGTCATTAATAAATGTTCCTAATCACTGATTTTAAGTTCTATTTGACGAAATCTATGAATTTTGTGGCACTATTTTGAATCTTTTTTTTTTGTATTTGCAAAGGAAACAAGCTATCAATTCAATGATTTAGAGCAGAATATGTTGCGTACTTTTCTTCCTTTTTTTCCAATTCCTTTTTGCGAACAATACTTACTTCCCGATATTTATGTTTTGTCCAAAACGGTTTTATTCCGGCTGTTCACTAAATGGAGTTATGGTGAAATCGCTAGCACGAGCAGCTATCCATAAAGCTGATTTTTACAGCTTCGATTCCACAATCATGCACTGAAGATTTCATGATTTAAATAAACCAATGCTGACACAATCTTAGCACTTGTGCCTTTCAGCGTAATCGGCAGAAAAGAAATCTTCCATTTACTACAGTTACACAGCTTTCTTTTTAACCTACACAGGAGCATTAATCCTCGTACGTACTTGTATACTTAGGAGCTATTCAATCTCCGGCCTGAAATTTTTTTTATTTATTTGTCAAATAAGTCTGAGCTGAGGTTTGGGAAACCTTACATGACATTTCCCAAGTTATAAACTCAATTTGCCTTTGATCGATTGGTAAATAGGCCAAAAGAGACGGCGAATATTTTTTTCCATTTTTTCCCTATTCTATTTCTTGTGAGACGCTAAAGGTTCTAGTTCGTTTACATAACCGGCCGGCTAGCCGGGCGGTGTACACATTTTAACGATAAAAAAATATTTAAAAAAATTTTTTTTGAATCTAATATTTTATACATGAAAACGGGGTCTAACTGCACCGAAACCGTACCCAAAACGTTTCGTTATGTTCAGAGATAAATTTCCATGATATTAAATGCATGAACAACAGTTAATAGCTCTTATATTTGAAAATATTTAATTGTTTTCGCAAAAAAACAAAGAAAAAAAAATGTTTATTTCCGAGAGACTAGTGCAGCGCTCTAGCGGTGAAAGCGCGAACTATTTCAAAAACAAAAAGAAGAATGGCGTCGTATTTTTTTATTTCGAAAACATTGAAAAAAATTATCAAATTTACGCACAATAAAGCCTTTTTCATACACTTTCAATAACGAATCTTTACCTTTTAAACATAACAAAACGTTTTGTCACGGTTTCGGTGCGATCCGATCTCATTTTAATGTGTAAAATACCGAATCGTAAAAAAAAAAAAATTAAACTTTTTTTAATGTTAAAAAATTTTCACCGGCCGGCTGACCGGCCGGTTATGTAAACGAACTAGAACCTTAATTGTTTGTGTGCGATCTCATTTTGTTTTAACAAAATTAAATAGTCAAAAGGCTAAAGAAACCTCAGCTTAAAATGAGATATATAGCCAATGTATATCAAACTAGTATTGCCTCAGCTCAGACCTATTTGAGAGATAAATAAAACATTATTTTTCCTACGATTGAATAGATCCCATATACTTTTTCTGTATCATTTTTGCGTACCTTTTTAGGAAATATTTTTAGAATTTTTCCGCACTGAGGGAAATATTTATTCCTGGACTGCTGCAACATGCATCATCATCCCCCGTTACTATATGAAAGACTGAAATTAATGCTTTTTGCTTCCCTCGAGCTAATCGGTCACTTTTCACAGTGTCTCAAATTCGCAAGAGTTCCCGTTACACGTTGTAAGTTTACATTTTCTTCGATAAAATTCTTCCCTGTGCTTGCAATGCACAAAGGAGAAAAAGGGAAAATTTCCTTTATCCACGAGATTTTCTTCTCCCCACCGGTCACGGGCATTAGGATTGCGGAATTTGCCTCGAGACGAATTTCAAAACCCACCGACCTTGTTACCATTTTAACTTTATTAACTCGATTGTTCGGGGGGTTTTGCATAAATCGAACTCTGCCTTTCCGCTCTTATGTTCAAATTTTGTCATTAAAGTCACGGGTCGATGGAAAAAAAAAGAGTGGATCTTGTTAAGGAAAAAATTTAATTTGTGGAATACGACAATTTTTTTTGCCAAAAGTGGTGTAAGAGTATTTTGGTGCTTGGAAAAATTTGCCATGCTGCAGAAGGTGAATCTCCATCTTAACTACCGAAAATTTATTTTCTTGCAATATTATTGACCTTAATGCCTTGGGAGAATTCCCCTGGTAATAAGCAAAACTAAAACAGGTTGCACCACTGGACTACAGAAATTCTGAAATTGTAAATGTAATGAATTTATCAGTACTTTTTAACTCAAAATTCGAACATAAGGGAAGAGGGAAAGGAATTTAAGGTGTTTTGATAGCAAAATTCAAGATGTTACCTATTTTTCAAACTCACATAGATGATTTTTCAGGTATTCTACTAAAAACGTCAGCACAAAAGCTACTTTCTAGTTAATAAAATAAAAAAATTTTAAAACTCAAAAAAATACATAATGGCGTTATATGGGTAGTTTCAAAAAGTAAACAAAGCATTTTCATTTATTACGGAAAAAGTGGATTTCTAGATGTTATGATTTTTTCAAAAACTGACACAACATGTTATTAGGTTTTGAATTGATATCAGCTTTAAAAAGTGTATGTTATTTTCTAGTTTGAATGTAATTGATTTATTCGGAAACTTTTTTCCCACATATCTTAAAAATTTGTAAGCCTGATGCAGCATCGTGTCGTCTTTCGTCTTGAACAAAACCAATGACTCATCACATTTTTCACAAACAAATTCTTTATAAAATAATCGGCGTCAAAAATCAGAGTTCCGAAACTGGTTTCTTCCAATCTATCAATTTTTTCATTCCTATTGCTTTTTGTGTTTTCAGTAAGAAGTTTTTTCTGTTTCAAATGGAACCTTGGATTCCTTCGACACTTTCATCTTTTGTTGATGATCGTAACTTTTTAAATTTCACACTAGCGTCTCTTATCTTAACATCAAAGAACACATCGCCATATGCACTATTCATTTTTAGTTGATTTTCTTTTTTCTTAAAACATTATTTTCGAGAGGTTGTCCCCTCTGGACTTCTGGTGTACATCTTGTGTGAAATCGTCAATTTTCTTAAAATACGTTAAACTGTTTTTTTTTTAAAGCAAAAAACCGTTTTCATTTTTTTAGAATATTTTCGGTGAAGGATCATACAAGTATTACGTAAGCTTTTTTTTGACTATTTTGTACCCCCCCCCCTCCCTGGGACTAAAATTTTAAATCTTACGTAAGACATATAATACCCCCCCCCCCCCCCTCTTCCTTTTACTGTTAAGTGTTTACGTAATACTTGTATGATCCCTAACTTGACCTATTACTTGTTAACTGTCATTCTAAACTCCTTAAGAATTGCCAGTTGTTCTTTATAGTAAGTATTCCTATTCTTAATAAGTGGACATGGGAGTAGCTCCAGATCCGCGTTAGCCATAGCTTATGCTGAAATTGTAAGAAACGGAAGGTTTCATATTTCCTTTTACATCCTGACCATAGATTTTTTTTAGTGAAATCGAAATTTTTTTATGCCTTTGCAAGCGATTTCAATGCACTCTGCATTTTTGTAAGTGTCATTCATGTAATTCTGAATATTTTTGATACCAGGTGTAGACCGAAATTCAAGAGTGGGCGACCCGTCGCACTGTTGTGAAAAATGTGTCATGCTAGTCGCAACTTAAAATAAGACAAGTTCTCCTTTAAACACCTTTTCCATTTATATTCAAGCGGTG
Source organism: Liposcelis bostrychophila (assembly GCA_037577465.1). Taxonomy (NCBI): domain Eukaryota; kingdom Metazoa; phylum Arthropoda; class Insecta; order Psocodea; family Liposcelididae; genus Liposcelis; species Liposcelis bostrychophila. The sequence goes on along the minus strand of CM075208.1, from coordinate 58,865,016 downwards.
ACGACGGGAAAAAGTTTGTCAAATGAGATTCATCCCCGGACATAAGTTTATAAATTTATTCATGTCTCTTATAAACTTCCCTTTGGTACCTTAATTTTATTCTCTGCTTTATAATCATTATCATCTTATAAAAATACGAAATAAAAGTGTGTCCTCAGCATGATAATAATATGGAAAAAGTTGGACTTTTAATTATTTGTGGTACGAAAATGTATACACATGTTTGATTATCACTAGGGATCGCAGTTTCGGAGTTAAGGTTGACTTTTCGGCATTTAGAAAAGTGCATGTTAGTTGCAAAGAAAAAAAAAAGTCTTTTTTCGTGAGCTTTTTAAACACCGACTCCCTCGAGGAAGACCGTCCTTATGTTTAACTTACTGCAGTACAAAGCAGATGCGACAGTCTGATTCGGGGGTGTCGACATGACGATTATGCTCTCGGTCTTGGGAACCACCGGTATAGAGTTGAATTTTCTCGGAGTTGTTTCTCGAATGCGCCTAGAATTTCTAAAAATGGACCTCCAGACGTCGAGACTAACCTCTGAGCTGGCCGTTGAGCTTCTAAAAAGGATATTTCCCCGTAAAAGTGAATCCCCCCCCTCTATACAACGCTGTTTCATGGCTCAGAGATAAATATTCCGTCTGGGAAACAAAAGATTGCAGTCACGATAAGGAATTGTGAATGAAAAGCTCGACTCGAAAGCACGATCGCGTCGTAAAAGCTGTCTCTAGTGCAACAGGTGTGTTGCCCTCGCAAACGCCGATGATATTACCTCGATGAAATTCGTTTTATAACCTATTTTCCTCTTTTTACTTATCCAGGATGGTACGTAAGATAACAATCTTTTGATAAGAAGTTTTCCCCGAAGTTTCCCTCCGTTATTTATTTTTTTTTTCTTCATTCGTTAAAAAATTATATCCCGATTCCTATTAAAAGTAACGATAAATCATATTTTCTTTCCTTTCAGGATTCTTCTTTTACGATAAAATTTTCTTGTGCTACCAGCCTTTCGCCGCCCTGTAAATTTTTAAAGCTGTCTTAAAGTTTTTTTTTTTTTGATTGCGAAAAATTTCCTTGTTTGAGGCAACTTTCTTTTTTTTTCTCGGTAAAAATAAAAGTTAACTTTTTTCCCTATTACATTATCCGTTGGCAAACAAAAAGGGGCACCTGCCCCTCCCTTCATCCCTTTATGAGAACTTCACATTAACCTGAAGGGGAAAGGCTATCCCTAGTCAGGAGCTTAATCAGTTGCTCTAGCTTCTTTCCATGTGTAGAATAATCTGTGTCAACGAGGTAGAAATTTTAAAAAATTGTTTCACAATAAGCTTGGCTAGCGGAATTCATTAATAATGTGGAAATAGATGTTGTGTAATTATTTATGTAGCCTAAGTCGATTCTTTCTTTCCCCAGTAAGCTACCCTTTTAGCCGTTTTGTTAGACTTTTTTTCCCCTGCTCCCCCTTAAAATTTTGATACTTGACCATTTACGGTAGAAAATATCATTTTGTGTTGTCATATTTCATTTATTGATGCACAATTCATGTCATGTTTTTTACGAAAGTACCTGTTATTTTGAATCTGAAGTTGGAAATATCGAAAGATTTCATCTTTTATACTGGCCCTGTAACCGAAATGTCCGTACAGATAATCGCTTACAGGGGCAGCATATCTTTTTCCATGCTATTTTATCTCATCATTTCATTTCGTATTCTTGCAGTATCAACTTTCTTTATTCTTCGAACTTTTTAGTTCCGCTCCTACCACGGCCAGACTCGACACTATGACTCTTTACAACTAGGGTCTTCTACTAATAATCTTTTCTGTAGGAGTTTAATATACGTAGTGGATAATATCTAAAAAGGGGTGGCCGTTCGCCACGACCCTCATCAAAAAATTAAAAAAGTCACTAACTTTTTAATCGCAATCGCCGGTGAATAGATTGGCCGATGTACGGAAGCCGTTGGCCGGAGCCGTCATTTACAGGAAGTACAAGTTTACTTTTTTAGTATTTTATTTTAACAGATAAAGGAAAAATAAAAATTTTACGTTTTTTAAAAACGACGGTTTCGATTGAAAAGTCAATGACTTTTTTAATTTCTTGATGCGGGTCGTGGCGGACGGTCTCTGCCTTTTAGACATGATCCAGTAAATATTTTAACTGTTTGACGACGTTCTGGACGTGTCGGTTTTTCCCGGGGGGTTGATCAACGACCTTCGTTCCAAGCCAAGAAGAGATGAAACGTCGACGGTAAGAAAGATTTTACATCAGTTTCAAAAATGAAGAGCAAACGGGAAGAAGGATCAGAGTCCATGTTTTCGTTTTGAATGCTTTAACAAAAGCTAAACATAAGATCTAAGTGGAAGCAAAAACAATGAACTCTGATTCTTTTTAACGCTTTTGACTCTTCAAATGTCATTCGGATTCTTAACCTTCAGTTCTTGTTGCAAATTGCGCATACATGCCATATTAATCAATACGAAGCAAAAAACATTATTATCAAAAAACCAACCGTTTAAAAAAATCCTGTTTTCGAGAAACTTTGCAATATAGAAACACATTATAAGTCAAAATTCATACAGGCTAGTGTCGAGCCAAGCGTCAATGCTAATACGTATTAAATGAAAGAAGTAGGTAAATATGTTTTTCATCACACGGTACTGAAAAGTCCACTTTTCAGTCCTAGTCAGTTTATTTACAGACTATTTTGCGCCGTACCTTGTGATAAAAAATATCTTTCAATGCAAGAAATGCAAACGACTTGCCCGTCTCGACCTATTTAAGGCCCTCGCCTTCGGCTCGGGCTTAAAACTCGGTCTCGACGGGCAATTTTGTCGTTTGCACTCCTTGTATTGAAAAATACTATTTCTTGACATATTCGATTTCTGTATCTCAGAAGTGCGAAGTTAAATGTGCGAATTAAAGATGGCTGTTTGTTATGGGTAAACAATTTTTAGCGGCCAGCTTTAATTTGCGTATTTAACTTTCCAGCTCTTAAGGTACAAAACTAACCTCACATGGATTTACATTATCCTTTTTGCTTAAAAAAAAAGGAGAATTGATGATCATATAAGCCTAAATAAATCTATTATTAGGACATATACTTTCCTTATTGGATCATTTTGATCATAATATCTAGTGATAGATATTACATGGAATTCGTGCGAGAATTATCGTCTCAACTGCAAATAATTCACAAAAGGCAAAAAAAAAAAAAAAAAAAAAAAAAAACTGTATTGCCAAGTGAGAATCTCGGTTTTGTTGAGTATTTTCCAAATTGTTAAACTTTGGATTTTTCGGGTCTTGGATTAATGGTATACCTCTCGAAACTCTCAACCAAATTAATCGAAACTTCACATTTTGCTGACGACAGACAAAACGGATAATGTAATAGGGGAAAAAAGTTTACTTTTATTTTCATCGAGAAAAAAGTAAAGTTGCTTTCTTTTAGCACCGCCTCAAAAAAGGAAATTTCTTGTAATCGAAATAATATTAATTATGCCTCGCTGGAGGGATGAAGAATATCCTGCGGTTTCCGCAATCCTTAGATGGCTTTCGCCGCTTCTCTTAGGCAAAAACTTGAGAAGATTGTGTTTTTCTTCCGAACGAATTTCTTTTTCGGCGAGAAGAAGCGAACGCTTTACACATTTTTACTGACTCCTATTCTTGTTTTACACACTCATTTTTTTTCTTTTTTCACGGCTTTTTAAGTTCTTTCAAACTCTTAAATTCAAGATTGTTTTAACCATTTTCTTAAGCGATTTGATTTACTTATTGTTAACTTTTTTTTTCAATACTGAATTTTTTTGAGGAAATTAGACCATACTCAACGCAAAGCTCCACCGGTCTAGAGTGAAAGTGTTCTACGGTAACTGGTGTAATTTTTTTTAGACGAGTTTCCAGTGGACGACTTTTATAGGCCCCTTTTTTCATATATTTTAAATATTGAATCTTTGCCTCTGAAACATAACAAAACTTTTTGGCACCGGCTAACCGGCCGGCGGTGTGAATTTATCATTAAGACGAAACTTCCGCTTTCAAGACTTGGTGATCGGGTGGACCCTGTGAAAAGACTCCTTTTATTGCATTAAGATGGAATTATTTGTAGGGGGTCGCCTCCTATATCAACTGGAGACTGGAAAAAATAATTAGAATAATTCGAAACATTACTGAAACCATATAAGCCTAATTTTTTTCCGATGGGAAAGCAGGAAGAAAACGCTTAAGAAAATGGCTAAAACAATCTTGAGCTAGATTTTTAAGAGACAATAAACGAGTTCCATTACACTTTAGCCATGAGACGTTAATAGCGAAACACAGTAAAAGCGGGGAATACGCGCCTTGGATAAAGTCTTATGCCTCTAGGGTTATCGTTATCAGCACGCCGAAGTTGTCGAGTTCGCCGTGTGGTGTAAAACGTTCAGTTCACGACCGAAGAGCTTTCGAGACGGACGCAGCTTTCCTCTTTTCCCGGCATCTCGACACCTGTTGATTACATTTTGTTCCGTGCTTTTAAAAAAAAGTTTTTGGGGGGGGAGGAAAAATGTTTTGCGTTCGGTTTTGATTTATTTTCGCAAGTTTTGTTGTTATTTTTTCTTTTTGGGAGAGACTTTTTTCTTTTTTTGTTATTAATTTCAACATCGTATACGGGTAAGATGAGTTTCTTTTAAAATTTCTTTTCTCCGGCTTTTGTTTCGGCCCAGCCGAAATTCGGTTGAATGAAATTTTAAATACAATGTTCGGGAATGAGATGAATGAATTGAAATATTTTATTTTAATGAATCCGAGCATATACCTGGAGGGCTTTTATCCTGTATAAAAAATACCAAATACAGGCATTATGAATATTTCACAAAATAGAAATTGAAATGTGATTTATCCTCTACAATGCATTTTGAAAGAGTAATAAATTTCTAAAACGTCTGTGGTAGCGATCCATTTCCAGGCTAAAAATCAAATAATTTCGGATTGTCATTTTTATTAATGTCCGATTTCAAACGACAAGATAAACAGCAAGCAAAAAAAAAAAAAAAAAAAAAAAAAACGTACAATTTTTTTACGTAATGACGATCATTTAATTTTTTTTTCCAAAAACAGTTGAATGAAGACCTTTTACGTGCTTCCGACGGGGCTTTACAACAGTTCCACCCCAACGAACAAGGTTTTTCGAGTGGGTGAAAACGAGAACGGCGGGGCGCGGAATTTTTAGAGAAAAGCCATAAAAACGAGATTTTATTTTTTCGGAAGGGGGGAGAAGGCGTATCACGTCTAAAATAACGGCACTCTTCCTTTTTCCCAGATAAATCAAACAAACAATCAGTGGGCGGGAAAATGTGATGCAGATTTTTTTTCTCCGTATAATTAAATCTACAATTGGACTGTTTATTATTTTTTTCTTTACGATTACATAAACTGATGAATTGTTTTTGCTTGTTATTTCATTGTTTGAAATCGGAAATTAATAATAAAAAAAAAAAAAAACAATCCAAAATCATTTGATTTTTTGCTTGGAAATGGATCGCTACCGGAGACTTCAGATTTCTCTCCTTGTTAGTTATGTCCGATAGGTCCCAATTTCCAAATGCATTCAGTATCAATTTTTTTTGCTTTTGTAGGCTCTGAATTTCTCCTGTTCTTGTTCTGTATTGAATTGCGGATTCTGATTCATTTTCGGATAACGTAGCTCTAGCTTTTGATTTCAGTTAAATTTCTTTCAACTGCTTTTTAAAGCTTTCCAAAAAAATTAAGAATGAGTTTTACTCATTTGAACGGACCTTTCATTATCTCTAGTTTTGGCATTGATATAATGATGTTTCTGTAGCGTTTTTGGGCTTTGCCTATTTTCCGCCTGATTCTAAGCTCTTCATTATGTGTAGCCATGACTCTACTGTAGATGAATAAATATAGAAGTAAAACTAAAGGATGAAAATCGAAACGATCCGAACCCGCGTTTTTTATTTTAAAAAAACCCCGAATTGAGCCGGTTGGAAATTTTTAACTTGAACACCGAATCAAAACCAGTACCCCGTCAAAAAATTAATTTTTTTAAAACCAAAAAGTCGAATTGAAAATGAAATTAAAATTAAAATGAATAAAAAGCTCGAAAAGCTCAAGAAAGCTAAAAATAATTTTAAAATTTCAAAAAAGCCAAAAGTAATTGGTATATCCCAGGAGCTCTTTTTACTTCAATGAAAAGAGTTGCTGAGATATAGACCTATCGCCAATTATTTTTAGCTTTTTTGAGCTTTTTTTCTTTTTAGTTTTAATTTTTACTTTGGAAATCGAGTTTTTTTCCCGATTTTTTACTAGCTCCTTCAATCCGATCCTTCAAATAAAAAAGCTAATCTTTTTTTCCTTCGACTTTATCATCCGCAAATAGGGAAATCAATTCCGTCCAAACCGACTGATCGATAGCAATATTAGAAAGAACACGTTTCAAATAGAGGTTGTAATTGCCATATCGGAGAAAGGTTACTCCAAACGACAAAACCATTTCCGAGTTACTTTTTTTCTCTTTTTTTTCAAAACAAGTTCGTTATATGCCCGTTTGAAATCCAAAGTTTTTTTTTCGGGGCTTTTTTTTAAAAAATCGATTTAGCTGGGAGCATCACCATGTATCAAAGGCTTTTCCCAATGAAATTGGTGAGAATATCGTGTTTATTTTCCTAAAATGACACTTTTTTTTCAAACGAATAAAAAGGAACTTATATATATCCCACTAAGGCTTATTCCATTCACGTTTTTAATTAAAACTGGTCGGAAATTTTGGACTAGAATAAATTTGTACCTGCACACAAATAGTGTCCAATTGGAAAATGGCGCTTAGAGAGCTGTGAAAGTTTAAGTTATAAAAAGAAACTTTGTTTATAAAGAAAAAGTTCTAAATGCCATTCCCAAGTGGGCCCTTTTCTGTAGAGGGACACAAATTTCGTAGTAGTACTTGTAATCATTCAATCTGAATCTTTGTATCTCAATGAGTAATCGCGAGATTATTATCTCGATAAGGTTAAAAAAAAAATTTAATTACAAAAGCATATTTACAAGCGTTTATTTTTAAGTAAAAATACGAGGGTTTGTGGATCTTCGAAAAAGGAAATTAAACAGAAAGGTTTTTTAGTGTTTTTACGCAAAAAGGTCGCTGCAGAGGATTAAAAGGGATCTAGTAAACTTGATATTCCACAATTTGAATTTTAAGAAAAATGTTGTATGGTAAACGATGTTCAAAAGCTACATTGTGTTCGGGAGGGAACATAATTTAGCGGCAAAGACTCTTTTATATGATTTCGGGAAGGCACTATTATATGATCTCAAGTCTGCTGATTCTCTGGCTAAAACAATTGGTTTTCATGCTCGTTGTTCTTAGATAACTTCGAAGAAAATACTGGGGGCGTTTGCTGCATTGGGTGCCTAAGCAATAGCAGTGCTAGAATTTTCCTTGAAGGCTTTGCAAATAGTACTTTTTATTCATAATTTTTTTTTTTTTTTGAGACGTTCATATTTAAAAACTGAGCTAGGCAGGATCTGAAATCTCCCAGTTGATCTGATCTCCGTCAATTATTTGAATTCCCACCTGTATCCCAATTTCTTCGTTATTTCTGAGCTAAAGGAAGAACATGAACATGAAATGAAGGCCAACGCCAACGGATGGAAAAATTCCTGAAAATCGTAAATTTTCAGAAAAAAAAAAAAAATCTCTCGGCTCAACGAAAGTTTAACCCTTATTAATAAACACACTTCCGGCAAATCAGTTTTCCCCTTTTTCAAAAAAAAAAAAAAAAAAAAAAAAAAGGCGGAAGAGAGAAAAATTCTAACAGAAAGAAAAGATTAAATGAAGACTGTTCGAAAATTCAATGGACCGAAACTTGCTTAGAAAAAAAAGCTTTTGAAATTAATGATAATTTTTAGGGAACAAAAAAAATCAATTTCCAAAGAATTTATTTCATGCACATTTTTTACGACCTTTTCTGCCTTTGAATTCCCAATTTTTTTTCTTATAAAAATAATATTTACCGGTGACGTTCTCAAAAAAAATTTTTTCCCGCACGGAATGAAAGTGGGGAAAGAATAAAAAAAAAAAAAACAATCGCATCGGGATTATCGGGATGATTTCGTCCCGGTTTTTCTCGCTACAATTTTTTTTCCTTTTTATTTCTTCGCATCCTTCTTTTTTTTTAAAAAATATGATAATTTTGCACTTTAAAAAGTAAATACCCTGACGGCGATTCTTTAGCGCCTGGAAACAGTCGCAAGTTCCTTTAAAAGAACTGCAAATTTAGAACTTACTAGGCCTAATTAAATTTAAAAAAAAAAAAAAGTATTGTAATCATGGTTTTTTTTTGCCTTTTTTATGCTTTGGAGGCCGAGAAGAAAACTTTGAAAAATGATATGCTTATGTCTCCTTTATTTTCCATTCTGCATCTATTACATCAGTTATAAACGAAAGGAAAGTAGCAAAGGTTTTTATGTGAAGATTTCAAAATCAAAAGATGAAAAAGGGTTTAAGGTTTGCTTTTGAGATTACGTTGTATGGTGATAATAATGCTGTAATTAATTTTTTTTTGTCCTCTTCAGTCGTTACGCTTGATTACGCGGAGCAGACTTAAAAGTCTCAGAGGAACCATATTATGAAGAGCACAATGGAAAAAGGGTTTGATCGACATTTGGAATAGGCCGGTTACCTTTTGACAAAGGATAAACAGTTCCGAAGGCCCATGTACGCTGTTTCTTTAAGACAGTCCGTTTCTTCCAATCAAAGCCAAATAAAAAAATATATGCATTAACCATGTTTAATAAATTGTTAGGCTTTGTAATTAAATAGCCTGCTAATTGCATATAGGTGTAATTAGCGTTAAAACGCTTAAATAACGTTAGGCCTATAATCAAAAATTTATCTCTGCACATCAGATTTGGTTAGAGATCCGCCGGTATGTTTTGATACCGGCAGGAAAACATGGCGGCGGTTCCGTGAGTAATCCTTGCCCAATTAATTAAATACCGCTTCCAGGATACTTTTTATCTTTTTTCAACTTGAGGTAAATATGGATGAGACAGATGCAAAAAGGAGCGCAGAAAATCAAAATTTGTTGGAATGCAGATACTTATTTATTTATAAAAGCTCACATTCTAAAAGAGAAAAAAAAAAAGCATTTTTATATGGCGAACTTTCCGTAAAACCGAGGTTTCTATAAAAACCCCCCTCCCCCAAGGTTTTTTATTATTATTAAAAAGCAGAAAAGTCTCGTTTTTTTATTGCATCGGTGAAAAGTATACAATACTTCGACGCAAACAAGCTTTTTGCATATCTCTTAATTTTAAATAAAAGTAAAAGAAGAAATCGGGTCATGGATTTTCTATTCAAAAGTTACCTTAGTTTTCTAAAAACGGAATTTCTTGGTTTCCTTATTTAACTTTTTCCTCCGATCTCTACACAGTTTCCGTAAAATCTTTTCAATTAAAGGATAGAGAAAGTCAAGAAATTGCGGACCAAAAAGGGTAAAACATTTAGCTCGGTATCACTTTGAAAATTATTTTTCGAAAATTTGAGGAAAAGTTTTCCGTTTTATAAATTTAATTTCCATCGTCTTACGGATGGAAATTGTATACCAACCGTTTTTTTCCTTACTTCTCAAATTTCATTTTAAATGATTTAAGAAAAAAAAAAAAAAAAAAAGACGAAGTGTCATCAATTTTGTTTCATTGTTCGGAAAGGTACAAAATTAAGTTAATAAACAATAATGAAAATGATGCCCTCGAGATTTTCCTTTTCGGTCTTGGCGATGCTTAGCACATGAAATTTTGAATTGTAGCTGCGGTTGAATTTCAACAATTTCCTCTTCCCTTTTCATCCCCTGGTCAAGAGGATCTGCTAAGTCTCCCTTTTAATATTATTATTAAACCTTTACCTTCGAAATGCAAATTCATCCCCAAAAATGTATCGTTTGTTAATTTCAAAGATTAAAAAAAAGAAGAAAAAAATGAAAAAAGAAAGAAGAAATAAAATTAAAATAACGAAGTTTCCGGTTTTTTCTTTCGTCTGAAATTTCTTTTTCTTGATTAAAAAGAAAGAAGCCTGCTTGGCATAACAATTGCATCTTTTGACACGTAATGAAATAACCAGCCATTTCCGGTTTGACTGGATTCTTCATTTTTCCTTCTTCTTTTTTCCTATAGCAGGATTGATGACTACTTTCTTAATAAAAACTATCTTCGGCTGTTTCAAATTATCGTAATGGGAATTCTATGCCATAGAGCCTTATGAATTTTTTAGTTGGTTGCTGTATTATTCGACTCCGCCAGTGAAAAGGTTTTCGCCGACGCTGGTGAAAGGCATCTTCTTCGGGCTTGTTCAGAATGCGAAATTGACTCTTTTGCAGAATCTTTACATTTTCTGCTGGTAGAAAATAATTCAACTGCTGAAAGGACTGTCAGACTTTGATATACATATTTTCCTGAAGATAATCGGAAGCATATAGAAAATCAGCCAAATATATATCTAAGAATATATAAAATATAATTACCCAAAAACTAATAGAAAATACACAAAATTGTTTCCCAATCGAAATCTCAATGAAGAGAGCAAGAAATGGTGAAAGATACAATTCATCATTTCTCTAATTTCTTAAGTCAGAAATTTTGATAAAAATTGGATTCAATAATTTTTTTTTTTTTTTTTCAAACATACCGGTATTAACTTTCCGTTGGAGCCGCGGTTGGAGCAGATCCGAAACAATATGATTTCTTGTGCTTAAAAGGTGAAAATGAGTTCAAAGATTGGCAATTAATACGTTTTCTCGATATGTCGTATATGGAAGATATTTTATGGACTAAAAGTTATAGGTGCTTATAAGTTTCTAACACAAACGAAATAATACCCTTTTCACTGACTCACATTTTTGTCCAAATTTGTAACAGTAAAAGCAAGTCAACCATTTTGACTGTGAAAGTTAATAAATCAAAAATTTATTTGTTTGTGCGAAGTCTTGGTCCATCTGGTCCCTCCTTTATTTTATTTTACTTTTCTCAAACCCACTCTTAGTTATTTCCTCCTTAGCTAGCCGGTATGACATCCTTCAATTTTGAAGCTCAAATTTGGTGACTTGGTTTTTTAGGAAGCTCAAAATCTTGGTTATAGTCTGAAAATTTGAGCTTAAAATTGTACCGCCAACTTCACTGACCGAAGATTAAGACCAATTTAAGCCTAATAAAATAAGAACTAGTAACAATTAACTAATTATTTGAATTTGAATTTAAACAATTCATAACAAGATTTCCAAGTACTAAAAATGATTGAAAATGAGATGAAATGATTATGAGTTTAGTTACTTGCGGATTTTTAAAATTGTCCATTTGTTAAAAGACTTAAGAAAAAAAAAATTAAAATACCAAATTTTGATTTTAGTGAACAAATTTCCTCAATGTCAAAAAAATTAATTAAGTTAAAAAAATTATTTAATTAAACACTATACCTTACTTTTAATTTTTACAAAGTCTAGATCTTTCTCATTTTTTCGGCGCCTAGTAAAGATTTTACAAAAGAATCAATTCTACATGTTTGAAGAAGCATCTTGATCTTTATGAAATCTCTCAGAGAAATCAATCAATTTTCCATACTTTCACTTTTGTTTTTTTCCCCTTTCCGAAAGAAAACCAGTGACAAGGTCACATTGTGTTAAACCTACATAACATTCAAAGTTTATCATAATGCAAACAATAAACTCAAACACATCAAATAAAATCGCTTTTTTCCTGTTTGCGGGGAAATGAGAAAATCCCCCAGTTTTTTTTTTTTTTTTTTTTTTTTGAGGCAAGAATTTAACGACGACATGTTAACGGGAAAGGATATCGATGGCGCGTTATCAGCGTTTTGAACGGAATATTGCTTAGAAAATTGATTACATCTATTTTCTATTTTATCTCTTTTTTTATCATCGTGAAATATCACAACAATGCTTGCTTAAAGTCTTTGTCGATACAGGACAATACCTTGTATATCTTTTATCTTCTCTTCCAAAAAATAAAACCCCCGGATTTTTTTACTTCTTTCGTAGTGCAACTAAAAACTAATCACTTATACTTTTTTTTAAAAGAATTTTTTTTCCAAAAAAAAAGAACTGATTAAATCTGTCCGTTGAATGACAGCAAAGTTCGTAAAAAGAAGTTCCGACGGATAGTTAAGGAAATTTTTTTTAAATGTCTCACAGTCAGGTTTGGGCCGTTGAAAATGGAATGATTATTGTCATCTTCAAAAAAAAGGATGCTTTTTGTTGCGTCAACGAACTAACATTCGGTACTATTTTAGTACTGTTGTGCTAGAATTAGAAATATTTTGGCAGTAGCCAATCTCCCCCCGCCCCCTTCCTCCCTGCCTCTTTCCCGTTAGTAAAAAGTAGTAACGATTTTCAGATATGCTCCGGCGGTTGAACTTGATGAGAATTGGGAAATCACCCTCGATTTCATTTCCTCGAAATCTCAATTCCAGAAATTTTTCGTGCACTCATCATGTTCATTGGTGGACCATTAATCGTCGAATGGCTGACGATCTTTATGAGCCTTCTGGATTTTCGTACCGGCAGTGGCTAAAATTTATTAATGTCCAGCGGTTTTGTGTTTCTGTAGGTAGCATTTTTAACCATGGGGGATTAAAATTTTAAAAGTTGGTTTATTCAGCAATATGCAGGGAAAAGGATCAGAGTACATATCCATAAACTCCAAAGAGAAAGTCCCAATTTTGGTTTTCTTTTTTGAACATTTCAAAAACTTCCTATCATATATACAAATTACTTATAACACTTTATTATTTATAGTTATAAATTATTATGTTAGGCTTTCTGGATCAGTGCAGACAATGGACGCCCAATAAATATCCTCATGAGGTCAGAATTGGATAGATTGCTTGATAGGATAGAATTGGATATCACCATTTTTGTTTTGATTGTTTTCAGAAATCAAACATGAGAGCGAATTGTAAAGGAAGGCAATGAACTCTGCTTTTTCGGCTTACTCTTCACTCGGTTCAGTTGCTCTGGTTTTTTTTTTTTAAAGCATTTCAGACGTCGACAGCTCTTCTCCGGCCACTTCGGTGGCTGGCTTTTCAGCAGCGTTGCCAGATTTTTGAAACTGCATAGTAGTACAAAAGAGGAAATAGTAGTACGAAATTTTTGACAAAGAAAATACAAAGTAGCACGTTTTTTTAGGTTGGATATGTTGCTGTAGAAGGATAATACGATATTAGAACAAGTCGAAAACGGTCTTTTTGCTACCTTCAGTAATAAAACTTTATTAACTTTATTCACTAATAAAACTAGTTCATTTTGAAACCGAAATAAAATAAAATGAAATAAAATATAATAAAGCCGAATCCGAATAGAACTATAACTTAATTATCATAAGTTCAGTAGGGTCGGGTCGCCTAAATGTAAACACTCCCGAAATGTCAACACCCCTTATTTTTTCCTAAGTAAAAAGCGTTTTCGGACCAAAATATAATGAAATGTGTTCTTTGTTTCATAATCTTCCTACAAAAGCCTGATTTCGCCCCGAAAAATGTTTACTGTTTTTCTTTTAACGTATTTAAAAAAATACGATTTTTTTCAACGCTATTATATCAACCCTCTAAGCGAAATTTTAAAGTAGTACCTGTATCACACATTTACTTCATGCCTTGAAGAACACATTGGGCTGTTGGATCACTTTTTAAAACGTAATTTTTTGTAAGAAAAAAATATTTGAAAATGCCGGCGATCTGACCCTATAGGAGATCCGCATGGTTGTGATTTTAGGTGAAGACAAGGAAATAAAATTGTATTAAATAAATTTTTTAAAAAAGTAGTACGGAAGTAGTACATTTTCTAAAATAGTAGTAAAAATAGGCGTACTACCTAGGGTTTGGTTGTTGGTAGTACAGAAAGGTCAAAGTACGTCTGGCAGCGCTGCTTTTCAGTGAGTAATTCTTTTGTAGCTGATTTGTCGGTGAGTGATGCTTTTGTTGCGGTAAGCAGATAGTAATTTAAAGTTAGGATCAGAAAAGACTAGGTTTTATACTGTATTCTAAATAACGTTAAATTGATCATTTAAAGTGAGGAATGCTATTATTATTATTTTTAATGTAACTTTTGTTGGAGATTCTCGCTTTTTGTTTCTTAAAAGAAAATGGCCCAAATTTTGTTATTATCGGCCTTTTAAACCGATTTGGTTTTGGACCAGGGATGGTTAAAAATTTAAAACAAAATGCATTAAACACGATTCTCTTACCGATACAACTTTTTTAAACATCCTCTTGTCTCCAACCGAAAAGACAATTACTAGAAATTGCCAGCATATAATTTTTATTTGCTTCTCGTTGCACTTTATGGCTCTGTTAATTACCGAATTTAAACAAAAGTTTGAAGCATACTTTACCGAAATTCCTTTAATAGATCACTTCCTTTGCAGGTCTAGATTAAAAAAAGAAGCATTTGGCTTCTTTATTACATAATCTGCACGTTTCTTTTTCCTAAAAAACTTTTCCTATCTTTTATCAAACAAAAATGGTTTCGTTTTAATTTTAAAATGAATAACGTTATCATTATTGACCCGTTATTTGCAATTGTTGCATTATTAAACTCAGATAACAAGTTCCGTTAACAGAAAATATTCTCAAGTAAGAGTTTTTGTAAATATATATTCCGATCGGTTTAAAGAAGTTTACGTTTTCATATGAAAAGGTCGAGAGAGGAAATAAGCACTTTAAACTAATGAGAAGCTGAATCGTCATTATCACTTTTATGTGATTAAATATTCTTCCCCTTTATGTCACCATTTACGTATCCGAAGTTTAAATCGTATTCAAGGTTTTCTACTTTCTAAGAAAACTCCCGAGAAATGTATGGCGGATATATTTTTAAATCGAATCCTTAAAAAGGAACGGGGAAATTCATTTCTTGGAAATGAGACTAGGACGTGTTCGGTATGTTTGTAACTCTTTTACGTTAGTGATGAAAGGTAGTGATTACTGTAATTAGCAAAATTATAGCAATTAACGAAAGTGAAAAACCTGTCGGAAGGGAAAAAATTTTTTTTGAAGGAAAAGCTTTTACGTCACATGCGGTGGGCTTAAAGGTAAACACGTGGGGGAATAACCTAGAAAGATCTTTGACAAGGTGTGAAAAAACACCTTCGTCATTGAGTTTAGTTCCAGGATGTTTCTTCTGTGAAAGATCATTTCAAAATCTTTCATTCATCCGTTGCCGAAAAGATGAAAGTACCGGTAATGATGCCCAATTAATCTCAGATGGTTTGGATCTGGTAATTCTGAATTTAGTGTCGTACATTCTTTGTCAATAGTCCAAATAACGCCCGGACGCAATATGTACTATAATGTCCGTATATACAGTATATTTGAAAAAAAATTTTGACGTTGTTTGAGGGATCTCAGTTTGACTTTATTATATTTCTTTTGAAAGAAAAATGCAATAGAATTTTTATACTGCGATTGGTATATTTTTTTTTTTTTTTTTTTTTTGGAACCTTCTTTTGTTTGAAAATAATAAACTCCAAATCGGGCTTTTAAAGCGGGAGACCACGTGAATGGTGCTTGCCGCTCCCACTCGCTCTTAAAAGCTTAATTCCATGGCAGCCTGATGCGGTATCTGCCTTTCATTTATTTCACCTTGCAAACAGCTTGGCACTTGAAGAGCCTACACAGGGTAATTTTCCTCACCAATTGCTCATCCGACAAATATAACTCTTCCTTTTTTCACGCATCCTTTATTCGTTGTTAGTTTTGAAATCTCCCTTTCACTCTAATAAGGTTACATTTGCCGATGCGAAAAATCAGAAGGGAGCTAAAATATTTTGTTTTTCCTCTATTTTGTACGCTATGAATACTTCTAGACCTAATACTTGCTTATAACAAAAAAAAATCTCTGCCGATGTGTGTGTTAAAGCAGATCTTTTGAAATTGTAGCCTTTCGATGTAGGTCATTTTCGGCTCCTGGATTTTCTGTTTACTGATGTCCAAATTTTCCAAAAAGGTATAAAAAAAAAGGTTAGTGCACCACACCGAAAATCTTATCTATGATTCAATGGTTGCCGTTTCCTTGCCCTTTAACCTTAAACTTGGACAGATTTATTTAAAATGAGTTAAATGTTAAATCATGCCTAAATGCTCTAGGCCGAGTCTCAAAAAAGCCAATCTTCTTTTTGACGGCTCCTGCTTAGGGTTTTCGGGAAATGTTCCAACTAATGTTTCGGGATCTTTCTATAATAAATTGAATTGATTTAATTCGTTCCTGTATTTTAATTATTAATTATATTTTGCTCGGGGATTAGGAACATTGAAGTTAACAAATTGAAATGACATGTTTCGTCTTTATATTAGACTCTTCAGGACACTACAAAAAACATTGAAATTAAAATCGATGCACGTTTCTAAATTAAATTAACTACACAATTTTTAATATTTTGTATAAAACCGTTTTTTTTAAATACCTATAATAATTTCAATCAGAGATTCTAATTAAAAGCATTATGGCAAGATTTGATTCAGAGTTCTGACTGCAGATAACGGATTCAAGAATTTATTCGAAAGGAAAAAATCATGCCGTTCATGTGAAAGAAGTTCAAATTCAGAAGTTTTTGCACGTTTCGACTGAAACATCGCGATCGGTCTCAACGCCAATGGGTAAAGCCTTCCTTTTGCCATATAACAAGTAGGCTAATATACGATTTATAATAACTTTTTAAAATAAGATCTTCGATACTTAGATCTTCGATACTTAGATCTTCGATACTTTCCGCTAGAAGATTCGAGTCGTCAGCATAAAGAACATCGCTGATCGTTTCACCTCCGACACACACGCCTTCCGTGCGACTCTCAAAGCCTCAAGAAAAACCACTTCTGAATAAACGCAGGAAACTGGTCGCTTAGAAATAGCCGACTTCCCACATCTCTTCGATCGCCCAACCTTCGAAGCAAACATTAACGCATGTCGACTCCTACGTAACCTTTTCTAAATTTTCAATTGTCGGTGCTGGCGAACAAGAGGTGATTGATTCGCTCGTTCCGATCTAAGGTCCTGGGATCCCTATTCCTTTGGTGAAGATTCATCATCTTCGGGGGTTTTTGCAAAGTTTTCCCTTCTAAGGATTTAGCTTCTGAAATGGGGGACAACATAAAAGTCGAGGCAGCAGAGTAGGTCGACAGTGCATCATCTGCATAAACATTTAACGCCTTTACAATATTTTCAACAAACAATTTCTCTTCTTGAGTTAGCTCCAAGGTGAGTAGCTTTTTACCTCCACTCCATATTTAATACGTTCCATTTGCTTAAAAAGCCACTTATAATCAGCCTCATCAAAAATTTCATCCGTTAACTCTGGACTATCTCTGATAGCCCAATTCTGGCGCCTCGAGGTTAAGGGCATAGGCTCAAGCTCAGCCAAGGCTCAGGGCATGCGTTGACTTCTTCGCATAAAACCTTCTCTACACAGAGCAAGGAACAATTTTTATCGATATCGAACGATTCTTTGTCTCTTGTCATCTTTAGGTACCTGTTCAGTTCTGTTACTAAACCAGAGTTGAATCAAAAACCCTTTTGAATTTTTTTTCGGAAGAGAAACCTCTGCTGAAAAGGTTTTAATAAAGTTATTTCCATTACTGGAAGCCTTTCAGAATTTAGTAAGGTTATCCCATGACCAGCAACCTCCATTTCTGCGTGTTACTAAGCAACCATAAAAAAAAGCGTCGCGACGTCCAGCAATTTTTTTTGCTCGTTTGCTAATCATTTTTTTTTTTTTACAAAAAAAAAAAAAAAAAAAAAAAAAAAAAAAAAAAAAACAACACATTTAATGGAAATATGGTAACGATGATGATTTTCCCTTCCTGTAACCATAGAGACTGATAATCATTACTAGCGACAAGGTCTATCGCATTCTAGACGAATAATGTCTTCATTTAAATTCAGATTATGTCCCTGTCAGTAGTGATCGCAGCTAAAGTAAAATTACTTTACATTATTGCATTTCTTATACTGTAGCTTTTGTCCTCTTTCCCTCCTCACGTTTTCATACCTTTGACTACCTTTTCGGAAGCGTTAAGGGCCATTTGTTTTCATTTGGGAAGGAATCTTTTTCCTTGGCATGGAAATCAACTGTTTAAAGAGAATGCGCTTAAATGGAAACTATAATTTTTTTTTAAAAATCAAAACAAGAGACGGTGGCATTGATCCGTGAGAGCGGCCTTAGGGAACCGCATCAGAAGCATCCTGCCTTGGTCCACGTATCTTAAGGAAGACTATCCCGTTGAGGAAGAAACGTAGAACACTTCCGATCGCCTTTACTTTCCAGACTGAATTCTACTTCAGGGGCTTAGAATAGAATGATTTTTTCCCCTTTCGGTAAAAAGTTTGCCCGCTCCTATAGGCTCATTACACCGCTAGTCTCAGATTATGTTAACTGCACGGTAGTTTTTATTTTTTTTAAATTTTCATTCATTACTCCTCTGGGGGGTCATGTACATATTACGTAAGCATTCTTTTTGCCATTTTCAACCCCCTCCCCCCCATATTACGTAAGTTTTTTTTTTTTTTTAATATAACCAACGGCCCTCGACTTCGGTAATTTTCCCCATAATTCATGGAACTGAAATAAACCAATATAAACACCTATATTGAGAAAAATTAAAGAGAAGGTTACCTTTATTTAGACGGTAACAAAATAATTTAATATTAGCTCGCCGCAACATTTACAATATTTAAAAAAACATGAAATTAATTAATTAATTATTTATTTTATTTTCAAAAATTCGTGGTCAGAGTAGAAAAAAGCTTACGTAAGAACGTGTGAGACACCCCCTCCCCTCCCCTTGATAAGGTGTCGTAAGCATTTACGAGACCCCCTCCCCCCCTTAACATGCTTACGTAATATGTGTACATGACCCCTGGAGTAAAAAGCCACTTGAAAATATTTTTTGCTTAAACATGAAGAAATATTACCTTTAACTGATTTCATGTTAAATCGTTTAATATTATTGGATAAAAACGTGATCCATGCTTGGTTAAGCGTCCGCGTGTCGCTTTATCAAAAATTGTCATTTTGAAGGGAAAAGTTAGTTCCCTTTACCTAAATATCCGCCAATAGGAAGTTGATCTCAAAGACACTGTTTTCCAGGAAAGGCGTTCTTTTACCTTTTCACGGTCGATTGCATCAAGTTTCGATATGTCATAGTGACCGAGGATCCTTTTCAACTTCCCTGTTTCATTCCCTATAAAACTTGCAATTTTAACGGAAAATCACCTTTTTTTTTTTTAGCTGCTTGTGTTTATCAACATCTCAGTTCGGTACATTTATTTCGAAAATCTTCCTTCTTTAACGGCTCATTTAAACTAGACCGTCTTAAACTGTCTTTTATTTTATTTGACTGCCCTTAATTCAAGGAAATCGAATTTTTATTCAAAACAGATCTCCATTTTCTCATATGCGAAATACGTCGAGACATTTTAACTTGATTTAAATAAAGTCCGAACAAAAGGGTTTAAAAAAACGCAAAACAAAACCTCAACATAAGGTCAGAATTCTCAGAAAAGCGAACCGCATTAATGATTTTTCGTTAAAAAAAAATTAACTAATAGCTTTGGAGGAAAGAGAGAGAGAGGAAACACAAAAAATCGAAGGTGAAAATCAGGTAAAGTCTGAGTTTTTTAGATACGAGTTCGAACGCAATAAAAAAAAAAAAAAAAGACCCCCACGTATTGTCTACCAAAACGGAAATTTCATCGACCCCCATGAAAATTGAAAATGTCATTAATCAGTCGCGGGTGGAATTGGAAAATCCCCGTCAATCTTTAACAAATTCGTTTATCGATTTGATTTACTTATGAGCTTTAACTACACCTGTTGTAGATAGACCGTCCGTTTTTCGTTGCGATTTGTTCATCCGTTGTTGATTATAATGGTCTTGAAATTAATGAAGTCAATGGCTCAAATGAAATGAAAAAGGAAATTTGGATCAAAACGAAGGAAGTTTCGTAATTTCTAATGTTGACACGGCACCAAATGTGTAAAACGCAGTTGGAAATCCGTAAAATATCCGCTTGTTCCAAATGAACAAGCTTCAGATCTCGCAAACCGCAGTTTCATGATCGTTTTCACATCCCTCGCTTACTTCCGACCTCAAGTTTTTTTTCAAAATGAGAGATGACCCGATCTATTAGTATACAAAGAGACTAAAAAATGGAAGCTAAGCAGCTTCGTTTTTTAGTTTTTGTAATATTCTGAGGGCCATAACTTTTCAAGGATGTTAGAGCAAGGTCGGGGGTCACTTGAGCAAGGTCAAGCAAGGTCAGATCTATGATCTGGTAAAAAAAAAAAATTGAAAATTCGAAAGTGCCCTGCTAAGTTAACGGACCTAATATTCTGTAGAAGTAAGAAAAAAAAAATTTTAAGAAACAGTTAATTACCCAGACAGCCGATATACGTATATTCTACCGTAAGTATACACGTGTATAGTAGATATCATGGTCAGGATCGAAAGCGAGACTTATCGTGAATCAAACTACCGCGCCAAAATTTGCCGCGCTTATTTTTATGTTTACTTCCGCTTCATTTAAACCAAAAATATGTTACAAATCCATTTTCCTAGGGATTCGTATGAGGTTCGGAAATGAAATCTAATAGTTATTTATAACACTTTTATTGAATCGAATAGGCTAACACGTTCTATTCCGACTTCCATTTTTTATTTGTTCTCTTTTTTTCGTGGATAGCTGGTATCGGGAAAACGGGCGCTCATAAGCTAACACATATAGGCAACTTGTGTTACAAAAAAAAAAAAAACAACCGAGAATTTTCTCGCCTGCTTTATACTGTGCTTATGACTCTAGCAGGCGAGCAATTCTCCCGTACTGCGGATTGCATAGCTACCCCCGTAATCCCGATACCAGCTATATACGTGTAGAACGAGAGTAAAAGTCGTGGCACTCAGCCACCGCCATCTCTAGCAAAATATTCAATGATTTATTTATCTTCGTTATTAAAATGTGGATTCTTTCGGATTAGATTTTGTGTTCGAGTACTTTAATGATAAAAATAAGACGAAGCGTCTCAGCTTTAGGTGTTAATTAGAGGTCTGTACTCGATTTCGTTACTTTTTGCAAAAATTTAGATGCTATAATTTAGCGACCAAGTTAGCGTCTCTTTTTTCTCTTCTTTTCAGCAAAACCTTTTTTGAATCTCACTATCGCTATGAGAGTCGAGGTTTTAATTTTCCGCATTAATGTATATTTTTTGATCGCTTATGTGGTCACCTAAGAGGCTGTGGCGTGCAAGACCTGAAACTTGTTCTATTGGAAAGTGGCTGCATTACTGTTTGGCCCACTTGTGACGAAACAGTGCTGTTAGTCCCGTAACAGGGAGCAGCAACCCTGCGCCAGCTTGACTTTCAATGGATGAACCCTTTTTTCTTAAAATAGCAATAAGTCCTACTACAGAACTAGCCAATTGTACATTGGTTAGATACTTTAATACTTAAGCCTTTCAATCAGTTTTTACACTTAAATTTTCCGACGATTTTTCAAGTGAACTTCAACCGTCTCCAAAATTTTAATCGTTTTTCCTTAAAAAACCTTGTCAACTTCGTTATCCTTAGAAATATTAGGAGACAGATAATTATTTTGTCCGTCGGGTCTTTTTTCCGGACAGGGGAAAAAACTGAAAGGAGATAACGATTAAAATGTGTCATTTTTATTTCAGCTCGTAAACGTTTATAATATTTATGAGAAATAACGACTTTGCCGTAAAATTTTAGCAGAGGAAGGTAATATCTAAAGAGTTTCATCTTTCTTCATAATCATCACGGCGAACACGAAGCTTCTTTTTTTTTCTCCTTATAAAGAAAAATATTTCCCGGCACAAGATCCTCGTTCAAAAAACAAAAAAAAAAAAGAATTTTTTTCGTACCTTTTGTCTTTTATTTTCATGTTTCCTTTTCGATTCTCTCTCCTCTCCGTTTCTAAATAAACTTATCTGCCTTTTTTCGCGTCTTAGTAGTACGCCCACTTTTTCCTTTTTTCTCCGTAAAACGCATGCCGTTCCTTTTATTCCGACATGATTTTATTAATATTATGACTTCTTGGGAGCTCACTAACGAACAAAAGAAGGATTTTCCTCCTTCAGGATAGCGAAGCAGCAGGCCGAAGAAAAAAAAGAACTAAATGAAATGAAATTTAAAAAAAGAAAAAAAAATTATTTGGGGGGGTCTGGGGCTTTTTGAGGTTATAGGAACCTTTGAAAATCGAATCGGGAAATAGCAGGATGCCAAACATTTGGAAAGCGTCGCGGGGGCATAATAGAAGTTTTGAAAAGGGGGTTCACGCTGTTCGGTCTCTCCGTAGAACTTGGAAGGTTTTTCATTTTCTAGGGTTTTCATTCGGTTTTCCACGCCACCGGAAATTTTATTCCTCTATTGTGCGGAAATGTCGACGTTTTATGCGAAAACGAGCTGAATCGTGAAGATGAATCCTTTTTTAATCTTTTACGGAAAAGGCGTTTAATCAAGGGTTTTGATGTATATTTTTGAGATACGGTTTTTTAAAGGTAAAAAGGATGAATGAATAATTTGCGATAAATTATGGAAAAACAATTTTCTAAACATGTCATCTTGTTTTTCATTAACGTCGGAGGTACGAATCTCCTTCCCTCAGTTTTATTAAATTAAACAACTTTCCGAGATTTTTTTTTTTTTTTTTTTTTTTTTTCGTATTTTTAAAGGTAGGAAAATTAAATTATATGCTGCTTGGAAAGGATCGAATCATCGCTTTTCTATACATATTATCGTGAAACAACGGCTTTTTTTGATTTCTTTCCTGAATTCTTTAAATTTCTCCTCTGCATAAAATTCGCGGGAATTCACGTGGTTGATTCCACCAGAATCCCTATACCAGATAGGTATAGACCCTTACAAATTGATTGAGATTATTGGCGAAATTTTCTTGCGGACAAAATTCTCCGGTTTGTAGATACAAAGAAAAGATTCTGATTGAATAATACTCCAACATTTATACTGTGATAGAGGAATGCTTCAATGTTTAAAAACAGAAAAAAATTTAAATTAAGGAGCTGAATTTTGATAAAATCTATTAAATCGTCCTTACATAATTTATGCAAGAAGAGGGCCTGCAACCCATGTTTATAACATGGGTGACAACATGTTATTAAACATCTGTAATTTCCTCTATTTTTGTTATAAACAAAAAAATTCAAATAGTCCTTTTTGGCAAAGACATGCGTTTGGTATATTTCATTCACCAGTAAGTAGGGTCAGTTAAAAATTTTAAGTTGAAACCTTTTGTTTTTGAGATGCCAAGTCATGCGATCTGATTACATTTTGGCAGAACGAAAC
The DNA here is from genome assembly GCA_037577465.1 of Liposcelis bostrychophila. NCBI lineage: Eukaryota > Metazoa > Arthropoda > Insecta > Psocodea > Liposcelididae > Liposcelis > Liposcelis bostrychophila. Next base: position 58,841,645 of record CM075208.1, on the reverse strand, counting down.
AGGTCATTTTAAAGGTAGAGCCGTTTTCGTTCGGGGAAGAAAATATTGGAAATTATGCTACTTTTTGCACGAAAAGTTGTCCGTCGCACACTATAAGCTGAAATAGCAGGGGGGCCTAATAACCAAATTTATGCCAATGTCTTACCGACTCCCTTTCTGCTGATCTTTCGAAATTTCTATACTTTATGTACTTTGATGCCCTGCCTCTGCAGCCACTTCGGAGATAAGAAATTCGGCTTATGTAGCAGCAAGTCCGAGAAGTCGTGTTCATTAACATGCCATCATACTTTTTTTGACTGTCTCACCAGAACTTCCGCCTGAACTTCTGTTATATTAGTACCAATACTTATATAGAAAACCAGTGCCAACTTAAGAATGGACATCCGCTCATTTCGGTCGACACGGCAGATTTAAGCGATCATATGGCTGATATAGAATTGGTAGCCAATCAAGAACGCTAACTTCGTCCAGTCGGAAACATTTTTGGTGTTTTTTAGACGTCAAATAGGACTTATAATAAAATCAACTAAGAAAAATATCCGTTTTGGTTTTCTAGGGAATTTAGTGTAAAATGAATACTCGGAACAACAATTACCTAGTAGTCCAAATGTCACCCGAAAACAATATTTAAAAAAATAAAGACAACAGAGGTTAATCCTACAAGATAAAAAATTGTAATTTTTTTCCTAACACGATAAACAATTAAATCATAAAATGTTAATCTGAAAACATTATCAAGATGGATCGTCTTTGTTCTACAGTTTGAGTTTGTTTTTGTTTCACAATCCTCTAACTTTTCGGTTTTTCAGAAAATGAAAAATAAAGAAAGAGAGAGAGGGGAAAAAAACAAAGAAAGAGATCCCAAACAAAACTAATTAGCGAAAGGCAACGGGTTTTTCTTTACCTACAAAGATCAGCATTGACTATGTTGCTATGGTTACTTGGCGCATACGTCAAAAAAAGAAAAAAAAATTATCAGATAAAATGCTGTTAATTAAACAATTCTATCCTTATAATGAGATAGTAATGACGAAAACAAAACCGTGAGCAGATATGATGGGGATTTTCGAGGTCGAGTCTTCGATATTCGGTTACTGTCAAAAATGAATCCCCTTTTATAAAGATTTTCTCCAAACGATTCCTCTTTCGTATTTTATTTTTGAAATTGTAAATATTTTCACAGGGGATTTGCGAGATAATTTTTACGTTGAATAATCGCTTGAACATAATCTCAGTATTCCAGGCTTTGCATCGAATTTTCCTTACAGATTTATTAATAATCGATTTTATCTGCCTTTTCTCTTTCTTGGTTGATTTACGAAATTTGAGCTGAGGGAACTCATGCCCGGGAGGCTTATAGTCCGGAATTATAGTGACATCAATATCGAGTGGGTCTTGATGTTTGTCAGAGGGGGCTTGAAACGGCCTCATGCGCGATGGCAGCTGCTCTTTGAGTTGTTGGTCATTTGTCCACGTATATGTTGTTCCCCCTCTAAGAATTTGAAGCCATATATATATATTTTTTTATCCCTTTATGAGACAATTCGAAACCCCCTCTGGAAATTCAGAGGCCACTATAATCACGGCATGATCCCCCCCATAGATTTTCCCTAGGGCGTCATCCTTCTACATTTTACGGCATCATGACAGTTGTTTGCAAATATTGGCGACCAGAGTTGTCACTTTCGCAGACCTACCATCCCCTCGAAAGTGACGAAAATTTTAGTGTAAAAAATGAAATAATCGAATTTCATGAAAAGAACTGGTAAGTCGATGGCTAACTTACTTAGGTCGGAGAAAGATACTATTACAAGGTACAAGTATATTCCGTTTATATTTGAGCTTATAACTCATACATGACAAAAGACACCATGGTGTCAACATCAACATCAGAGAAGTGATTGCAATCACTTCTCTGGCAATCACTTCTCTGATGTTGATTTTCAATCTTATTTTAGCTTTTATTCCGAAGATTAAGTACTTTCACTTATACGTATAGCTTAATCAGCACTGCGAGTAAAACCGATAACCGCCCAAATAGCATTTTCAATTTATTGTACATCCTGTTGATTGTCCATTAGATATCCACAGGATATCCAAATCCATGGAATATCCATAGAACCTTCAAAAGACGATTAGGATATAGGTAAATCCAATGGGCGTTTAATAAATATCCTCATGACGCCCTGAGGACGTCCTCGGGACTTCATAAACTTTGCTATCTGGGCGATAGACTAGCCCTTGGAGGTCATTCAAGTTCTTTTATTTCATCCTTGCCGAGTTCCTTATTATATTTTATGTTAACAGATTTACAGGGTGAACCCTCGGAGCGGTCAACGAGTGCAATATGACCATCCAAAGGATGATCTAACCAGAGCCTATTCAGCTTACCATTCCGATTGTGAAGAAACAGTCGTTTGATTTCCGTAGGAAACTTTATTGTATTATTGTAAGCTGACAGGGTGATAGTTCCTAGCTGTGAATTAAATATCATGTTCAAAACATATATTTTATTTACGTTATCGGATCATTAAAATATTAGAAACCCAAATTTGTCGATGAAAGGATCAAGATTAAAAACCGGTCGCTAGTTCTCTACTTCATAAATTAAACAACCGCCAGTAGGTTGCTTTGCTGAGGGAAAATGAAATGGTTCGATCCGACGCAAATCCCAGCCTCTGAGTAAAATCCGTTTGTAATACGAGCTTCCACACATGACGATTTCGAGTCAAGGGCATTACCTACAGCTACGCCAACTCTTATTGTTTCCAATGCAGAAAAGTTAGTACGAAGAAGAAAACTCGTGGTACATTTTCAAAAATTTATTCTTTACTTATTATAGGCAAAAATTTTTTTTAATAAAAAAGTTATTAATTTAATTTTTAGCCTAAAACCCCGAGATTTCTCAAAATTCATTTTAAATCAGCACGGCATTAACCATAATAAAATAATCACCGCGAGTTTATTTTCCGGTAAACGAGAAGTACTCTTAAAGCTTTTAAATCCCACATTAAATTTATAATATATGTAAATACGCTCGCAAGTCGTATGACATAAATCCATCTGGTCTAAATGGATTATCTAAAACAATTTTCATTCCGAATGAGTGCGTTATGGATTTTTTTTAAAAAGTCCCGCGCTATTTTTTTCTTTTGAAACTAGCATATTCGTTTTCTTTCATGCCATATAGCATATACTGCTTGTGGGTAGCACGTTAATTTTCGGATATCTTTGGCATTTCTTATGCGTACGACGATCTTGTTCGGTTTCGAATCCCTTCAAATACGAAAAGAAAACAGCGGGAAAACCCTTTCATAATAATAAATATTAGCCGTTCAAAACGTCCTGACAATCAATCCTACTATTGATTTAAAAAAAGGCTTGGGTTTTTTTTTTTTTTTTATTGATAGCTCGGGTTTTATGAATTATTAGCAACAATTCATCTCTTTTCATCCTCTCGTAAACAAATTTATTATTTTCTTCTTTGTCAAAGAACAAAAAAATTGGTATTTTTGCTAACTGAAAGGAAACTGATGAAATCGTGTTTATGCTAAGCGAAAAATTAAGAATTTCTTTTACATTAGCTCATACATGCAATTTATACGAATTATACATGAATTACATGCAAATTATTTAAAGTCGACTCCTGTTATAACCTAATCGTCGGAACCGGAGAAATCATTACGTAATAATGAGAGTTGCGTACTAAAGGAGCTTGGTTAAAAATGAAACTTTTTGCTAGCCTATAAAAAAAAAAAAAAAAAAAAAAAAAAAAAAAAAAAAAAAAAAAATTTACAATAATTTTTTTTTAAGCAATCTCTATGGGCACCAGGCCTTCTATAATAACTTTAAAATAACTTCGAGATTCAGCGCGTTACCATTTCCAAAGGAAAACATAATGAAACATAATTAAACGTAAAGCCTCATAAAAAGAAATCCATTTTCGTCAATACGTAAATGCGTCATGGAAGATCATAAATAGTTAGCCTTTCTTCCATTAATGTTAATTATTTAAAATAATACCTATGTATAAATTATGTAAATAATGAGAATTATGAATAATGCTTTTCGCCGAGATATTTAAATTTGGGTCACGTTATAGTCATCACAGGGCTTTAATATACATCGTTATGTAGGAGTTTGTCCGAACCTTGGCAATTTTTACGTACTAGGGGGTTTTACGTTATAAAGGGAGTCGACTGTGTAAAACGACAGATTTTTTAAAAAAATGTTCGTGAAAAAGAAATGTTAAAAGATCGAAAAGGCTGAAGCCGATGCTTATAGGTTTTCCTCGTAACTGGCATCCGACTAAAAATTCCTCGACGAGATCAAAAACGGATTGGGATTGGATTTAGCTCTATATCGGTTTCAGCCTTTCACCTTTTTTAATCCCTAAAGATCGAAACGTTGCAATACCATTTATTCGATCTTCAAAAGGGAGGGTAAAAAAGGAAAAAGGTCGGCTTCTTAGTAAAAACTAAATTCGAAAGGAAAAAATATATATATACAGTATATAGTAAAACCTCTTTATAACGTTTCCTGAAGGGAGAGAAACGAGCGTTATGGCGAAAAAAAAAAGTTAAACTGTGGGAGGGTTATGACAAGGTTTTATTGTATGTATATTTTTTTCTTTCCAGAATGGAACTCACACTCTTTTTTGTTACAAAAGTGCCAACAGGTTTACATGCTAATCGTATGTCAACTTAAAATGGGGTTTCAATTGCAAATGTTAAGGTGTTCATTCATTTTTGGAATTGTAAGATGAATAGGGAATAAAAATTACCGCAAAAGAAATTAACAAATCAAAAGCGACGAATTAAGAGTAATTAATTAACACAATAAGAAATTCTCAGGGGACAAATGAATGCGCTGCCGTTATTTTATGTCGGAATGAACTTGCCAGTACGTGCCTTGTACGCGGAAATTTATTATTTGCTAAAACTTATTTAATTTCCACCCGTTTTTCCTGGTTGATTTTTTTTTTTTTTTTTTTTTTCCAAAATGTGTTAAATACTGTTTTGCCTGAAGCATTCTTTTGAATCGCCTTGTGCTTCTGGAGAAAGGAACTTAATCTCGTGTAGGTTTGTAATCGAAATAATTTTTATGCAGCCATGATAAATTTCTAAATTTGTATATGCAGTTATATTTTCCTAAATTAAATTTTTGAAAATACGGTTTTATATTGTTTTGTTAGCTTTTGTCTTATTTTTGTCGGCATTAGTTTTACCGGCATCAGTCATTAACTGGGAATCAGTAGACGACGTTTGATGAGTCTAGTGTAGCATATCCATGATTTAATGTCCCCTACTCTCTTTTTGGTGGAAGTAATTTGAGATTTCTGTTAACAGGAATCCGGGACTTCACAGTGCATTACAGTTGCAGTTCTCAGTAATTGAACATATGTTGGGATAGCGCAAACCAACGTTTAGTTTTTGACAATTGTAGATATGAGGAAAGAGGCCGAAGCCAAGAATGCCGAGGCTAAAAAGTTTAAAAATAAGAAAAAATGATGAGGAACAGTCCTAGGATCTTAAGCACTCGCCTTCTATTGCTCGAGAGTCTCTTTTTTTCACTCTTATTGAAGATTGACATTGTTTCTGACCACTTTAGACAACAATTGACGAATGACTCCTTTTTTTTTATATCTCACAAAATAGTAAGGACTACAAAGACGTTAGAGCGACTGTAGTCGCACCAAGTTGGAATGAAAAACTAAAAAATTTTAGTTTTTTTATTAGGACTTTATTTGAAAATCCTGAGTTCGATGAAAATCAGTTATAAATTCGATTTTAAAAATAGCCCCATTTGTCTGTAAGCTAAGCGGAAAAAAGGTCAATCAGGAAAAGGAAAACAAGCAAAGAGAATTTTTTTTTTAAAGTAACGAAAAATTTCCATTTTCCTCCGAATGTTTAATCTAAAAATTTAAAAACAAAAAATAAATAAATTTTTTTTCTCATTGCCGTTTTCCCAACAACCCATTTCCCGTTTTCTTAATGAACTCTTTGCTAATTAACCTGTAATTATCCTCCAATACTTTTCAATCTTTTTTTTCTCCTTTCGTTATTTATTTATTTTTTTTTACTTGGAAGCGATCTCAAGAGGAAAAAGGATCCCGACTACCGCCCCCGAAGGGATTGCCACGCCAAGCAACCCGAAATCATTTCAAATTTTGATTAGGTTTATGCTTTTCGCAAAACGCAGAACCTCAATTTAACGCAGTTACAACTCCGAAGGCGATCCTTTATACTTTCCACCTCGGAAGTGAAGGGACCTCGTTTATTATCATCATGAGACGTTGTATAAACCTCCTACCAGTGACCAGTTAGGATTATCTTGCTAAACTCCGAGAACTACGGTCGACGTTTTGCGAAAATAATTCTGACCTGATGGAAATATGGATTTCTTAGTATAATTTAATCCTGTCCGGCGTTCGGATCGTGCTATCTCAACTTAATTAGGCCTCTTACGCTTTACGACTTTCCTGTCGTTTCCTCAGGTTCTTTCTTTTCTCTCGCTTTCTCTCCTCTCTTTTTTTTATGAATCTTTAAAAAATATTTAAGATGAAGAAAAAAAATGCCGGGGATTTAACGCGCCTGATTAAAATGTCACTAGAAACTAGAGTTTAACGAAGACGTCAGCTCTTTCCTCATTATAATTTGATTAAGTCCCATCTTCACTGCTAGCATAAAGAGTGATCATAAATCTGGTTCTCGAAGGGAAGTTGATAGTCTGGAAAACTTTGTCGTGGAAATCGCTTTTAGAAAAGGAAATCTTTTTACCCTTACCTTTCCCTTTGTTTAAAACATGTCTAACGGGCTTCCTAATTTGTTTCTCACGTCGACTTTATTCCACAACCCGAAAGGAATCATTTCCCCTTTTTTATGCTGGGAAAAAATTTTTGCCTTTTGAACCCTCCCTTGTTTTCTATGAATCGATAGGAAATTATATTTTCTTATCTTTCACAAAAACGAAAATTCATATAGTTTTAATTAAAATCTCGGAAAATCGGGGAAAATTAAATAGGTTTATTGTTTTTAATGTTTTTAAACTTCTGTCAAGAACTTCCCTTTTTCTTAGGTTTGGAACGGTGAAAAAGGATTTCTTTTTCGCCAACTTTTGCAAAAAGTATTAAAGAAAACTGGATTCGAAAAAAGTTTACACGGCTTATAAATTTTTAGAAAGAGATAGAATATTTTTGCATTTCACCCAAGTTTCAGAAATTACTTAATCCTTCAAATTCGTTACCCAACGATTATAATTTTAAACTGTTGTGACTTTGAAATTTAATTAGATAAAAAAATGTTGGACTTTTTTTTTTTTTTTTTTTTTTTTTTTTTAACTAAAATTTGCCTTAAGTAAGATATTGTTCAACTTGTTTTTCCTAAGTGTCGCTTAAGTTTTTGCACATGTTATTTTTAAGTTTCGCTTGCTTGGCTTAGATTTTGCTTTGGTTAAGGATGTCAACGGAAAAAGTCATAGTCAAACTTATTGCGTCTTTTGATAAGCAAAACGACATTTTTGATTAGGTAAAACTCAAGAAGCTAAAATGAATCAGATGATTCGGATATTTTTAGCTGTTCTGTGCCATTTAATTAAAGAAATCTATTGCAAATAAATCCCAAAATTTTTAAGTAAAAGTTTTTGAAATTTTTTCAATCGACGAGAAACGGAATTTTTTTATGAGAAGATTTGAAAGCTTGAGATTCGGTGTTTTTCGCTTCCGAAAAAATACAATTTTCCGGGATTCAAAGATTTCGGCGGGATCCCTCTAAAAAATCTCTAAAAAATTCCGGAAATGCTCTGGTATTATAGAGGATTTTTATTTTCTAAATCCCGGGATACTGTTTTCTTCTTAAAAACGGGAACTCCCGAGAAATGAGAGTCTCTCCCTTTAGTGGAATAATGCATCCGTTTCGGCGAATACTTAAAGATCATTGGAGGCAGTAGTTTTGGTTATTGATCTCACAAAATTGGGATTTCGGTCGCAGACCAGGTAAATAGACAAGTCACATGTTTTGAGATTTTCGCTGGAAACTAATGTATAGTATGCTCTTAACTAAAAAGTAGTATTTGAACGGGAAAATTTTTCACCAAATTAAAAAAAAAATAAAAACAAAGTTCGAAAAAGTTTTTGTCACGTGATCACTCCTTAAACAATTTTCTATTGGTGTGACGTCATCTGCCTGTATCGAAGCGAGATATCGAACTCGGAGCGAAACACGTCTTATTTGTAAACATGCTTGTAAACATTACGCAACGTTGCCGTTTAGAGTTTCAGAAATGAACACAACCACTTTTAGGCAGATGACGTCACGTTCCTTCACGTTCTGTTTTGGCGGGCATTCAAATTCAAATTTTTGTTTTTTCTTTTTTCGGGGGTTAACAGTTGTTTTTACCGAGTCAAAATTACGCTTTTTGTCGTATCTCCCCTAGCACAATTAAACGATGGAGTCATCTCAAAACATGTGACTTCTCTATTGTTGACCTCTTCAGTTACCTGTAAAATTAAATAGTCCAACTATTTTTAAGTTTTTCTATAGTGTTGATTTTAATCTATTTTCCTTGGGGTAAATTTTTTCCCAACTTAGTATCGTTCCCTATTTTTGTTATTAATAATTTTTTTCATTACCTTCGAGCATAGGACATCCATTGGAAAACCTTCAATTAGGTAAATATTCAAAGTTTATATTAAGCGAGTTAATCCCTTGCGGAATTCGGGATTACGTTTCAAATCTTAAATGACTCGTACTTCGTTCAATTAGTAGGAAAATATGTTTTATTTTTTTCTTTTCGGAAATTAGCAACCTGTTGAAAGTAATTTACCCGTTGAAGACATGCTTTTTTTTGAGGCCTTAAGTAGCTTCAGTTAAATGAAAAAAAAAAAAAAAAAAAAAAATCATCATATACCATATCTACTTGTACTTGTTTTTTGAATTTTCAAGTATTTCGAAATTAAATAGGATTTTACGTGAAAATTCTGTTTTTCAAGAAATTAGGAAAACAATATTTAAGAATACTTGTCCTGATTGGGAATTCTAGGAAGTGCCGATCGTCTTCGATGATAGAATCTTTAAATAAAAAGACCCATTCCCTTCCATCCATTACAATAAACAAGTTGATTAAATCTCGTTCGGGTGCCTCCTCCGCACTTCATTTCCGAGGGAAATTAGAGCGATTATTGAATATATATAAAATTTTGGTAAATAAGATCCCTATTTATAGAAATGAAGCACGAATGGAAAAAGTCCTCTCCTTTTATTTTATAGTCTCAGGGAATCCTTCTTAAGACGAGAAGTTTTATTGTGAATAAAAACATTATAAAAGACCTCCTTGACAGCATCGGAAAAGTAAAGTAAATAATGGAAAATAATAGAAAATCTAGCTTGATCTTTACTTATTTCGATTTTATTTCGAATTCCCCATTGTTAACATCTTCATTGTCTATCATTATTAATCTATTTTTAAAAGGGAGTTTTTTTTTCCTTCTCTTCTTTATCACTGGCGCTGTTAACATCTTACAAAGTTAATTGGTTTTAACCGTCGTCGGGGGAGAAAACCGACATAAAAGATGTTTTTGAATGAAGAACCAATCCGTTTGAAAAGCTACGGAGAAGCTAAGATCATTTTTTTTAAAGCAGCGGAATATTTGAGGCGTTCTCTGGAAAACTTAAACTTGAGAAAAATATAAAGGCATTTCAGCCAGAGAACGCATTATTTTTTTGGTCTTAACTTATATATCTGTGTTAAAGAGCCGAAAACTGCTTTATTCTGTGTTCCGATAAAAATCGGCTGGGCTTTTGCTTTCAAATTCATATCCTGGCTCTGAGCTGAAAATGTGATTTGGTTTAGTTGCTTCAAAGTCTTTTTCCGACAAAGTTTTTCCGATTTTGCTCCTCCATGGAAAATAGGTTCATTTTATGTTAAAACTGCGATATAAATTTTAAAATAATTTTTTTTTCACCGTTTAGGGGTTGCTCAAGGTCGATATAGGTTGCGGCGGTATGATTTATTTTAGGCAGGGCTGTATATTGGTAATACCTCACTAGTGGAAATATTGGTATTAACAAAAGTACTCTACACTAGGGTTTTCGAGGTCGTAGAACACGAATTTCACTATCCCAAATTTTTCCGATTACCCCTGTGACGTCATTAGCGTTTTTATCGAGCCAATGCTTGGTTTTTCCTCGTAAAATTCGGCTTAATCTCGAATTTGGAGCCCTGAAATTTTTTTTAAAAGTTGGTATCGCTCATACTTATGCTTAAATACCCGTAGAACACGAATTTCACTATCCCGATTTTCCCCGATCAACCCCTGAGTAGGAATATAAGTGAAAATTTGATTTTTTGGGCCAAAAATGGATTTTTCTGCCAAAAAATAACAACAACGCCTCACCTGTTTGATTTAGAGCTCATGTTCAATGATATTTTTTACTCTGGTTACTCTAATTAATTATTATCTTCTGTGTTTCGAATCAATTTCCGAAATTTTTTGCCGTCGGAAAAAATTTGAAACTTCAAAAAAATGTTAGGATGGAGCTTTTAATAATAAAAAAGTAAACTGTCACATGTTGACTATAACCTAACTATACAACTTTATATTTACATATATACAACCGTACAACTCTAAAGAACATTCTAGAACAAGGCGCCATCTGTATTTTTACTTATATTGCCAACCTAAAAACTCATCTTTAACACCTTTCCTCAATTAAAGAAAAAATACAATTAAAGAAAAAATACAAAAATACAAAACATTACAATTTTTAATATAAATTTAATTTTTCCCTTAGCTTCAAAAATTTTTCTTTATTTAAAGCTTTTGTTAATAAATCTGCAATATTATCTTCACTTCTGACATAATCAATCTGAATAATATTCTTATTTACTAAATCCTTTATAAAATGATACTTTATATTAATATGTCTACTTCTTTGACTATTTTCATAATTTCTTGACATTTGAATTGCTCCTATATTGTCAACATTTAATTTCACTGTAACATTTCTCTTTAATAATTCTTCCCCAATACCTTTTAATGAAATTAATTCACATGCACCTTTAGATGCTGAGATATATTCTGCTTCACAAGAACTTTGTGCTACAACACGTTGCTTCCTAGCAAACCAACTTACAGGATTTCCAAGAAAATAAATTACACATCCACTTGTACTTTTACAATCTATATCAGCTCCCCAATCACTATCTGAATACCCAATTAGCTCAATCAACTCTCCCTTAACTTCTAATTTAGGATCAATATTTTCATTTTTATAAAAAGTTAACTTCATGTTTTTTGTTTCCTTAAGATATCTCAACACTCTTTTTGCAGCTTTCCACATACTTTCAGTAGGCTTATCCAAGTATCGACTTAAATAAGAAACACTATACTGTATGTCAGGTCTAGTTGACAAAGCTATATAAGATAAACTACCTACTAATTGCCTATAAGGCTTATTTTCAATAATCTCTTCATTTTCATTATATTTAAAATTTGCTTCCATGGGAGTTGATTGACCTTTACATTCTTGCATACCAAAAATACACAAAGTTTTTTCTATCATGTCTTTCTGGCTCATTTCTATCTTATCTCCTTCCCTGTTAAATTGAATGCCTACAAAATTATCCATAGGCCCCAGATTTTTGGCTTTGAATTCATTCTTTAAATTTTCAATAATTTTTTCTGAGTCTTTTCCTGCTAATAGTTTGTCATCTACAAAGAGTAAAAGCCAGTTATTTTCATTGAAATACAAACAATAATCATAATCAGACCTAACAAGATTATTTCTTTTAGCAAATTCATCAAATCTTTCATTCCAACACCTTGGACTTTCTTTAAGACCATACAAAGCATTTATCAACTTTAAAACCTTATTCTTATTTTTATTAACACCTTTTGGAATTTTTATATAAACAGGCTTGGATAATTTTCCATTTAAAAATGCTGATGGGACATCTAACTGTTTTATTTCAAGGCCTCTCGATAAAGCAAAAGATACAAACATTCTTATTGTAGATAACCTAACCACAGGAGCATAATTACTATCATTTAAATTATTTACCTGTTGATAACCCTTTGCGACCAACCTTGCTTTCTTTATTCCATTTCTCTTGGTAGTGAAGACCCACCTTGTGTCGATTGCTTTCTCTCCTGGTGGGAGATCCGCTTCTTCCCATGTCCCATTGTCTTCCAAGGATTGAATTTCTTTGGCAATTGCTTGTTTCCAGTCATCCCCTGCATTGATTGCTTCCTCGTATGTGGTAGGATCACAATCTTGATTACTCAAAAAACAAAATGAGGAATAGTAGTTCAAATCATAGTCCTCTAAATATTTTGGTTTCCTGATTATTCTTTTCCTCTGATTATCATCCTGTTGCTGTTCAGTCATGTTATTAACCTTATCATCATTTTTATTTTCAATATCGTTCAGCTGATTTGAGTCAATTAAAATAATATCCCGGCTTTCATTCTGATTTTTATTTTTATTTTCACTTTCAACATTAGGCACAACACAATCCACTCTTAAATTACTTTCATCAAAATGAACATCTCTTGATATTTTAATTTCATGAGTTTGAGGATTATACAACCGGTATCCATTTTGAGCATATCCTACCATTTTCAATTTCTTTGCACGAGCTTCCATTTTACCTCCTTTAGGTAAACAAACCATATAAGCATCACTTCCGAAAACTCTTAATTTATCAAAATTAACTGGTTCACCATACCATATTTCTGCTGGAATCCTTCCTCCAAGTGCTTGTGTCGGTGACCTATTTAGCAAATAAGCTGCACACCTGACAGCTTCACCCCAAAGTGATTTCGGTAGACCTGTATTAAGCATCAGTGTACGTGCTTTATCTAACACAGTACGATTAATCCTTTCAGAAACACCATTCGACTGAGGAGAATAACCTGCTGTATCCATAATAATAATACCATTATCCATACAAAAATTTTTAAATTGATTTGATATCAATTCACCTTTGTCACATCTAACTTTCTTTACTTTTGTCTCATATTGAGTTTCTAATCGTTTAATATAATTAATCATATTTTGCGTTGCCTCTGATTTATGTTTAAGCAGATTTACCTCTAAAAAGTGTGAATAATCATCCACTATAACCTGAAAGTAACGTTCATGAGCAAATGTCAATGGTTTCACTTCACATACATCAGTATGAATTAAATCCCCTATCTTTCTTGATTGAGATTTTTGAACTCGTGGAAAAGGCAATCTCGTTGCTTTACCTAATAAACATTCCTCACATGGCTTTTTACTCACAGAAAATCCCATTTTTATCATACTTTTTCGATTTAAATGCCCTAATCTTTTATGCCAAATACTCGAATCGACGTTTGCTGCCATTGACATACTTTTAACAGCTGATAGCGGCAAGATATACATGTTGCCAACCTTTGGATGAGAAATTTCAATCCCATTCCCGCTAATTGTCACAGAGTCCGCATCAAAAATAACTTTGTAACCAGCTTGGTTATCTTACTCACTGATAATAAATTTTCTTGTAAACCCGGAACTACGAAACCATCCACTCTTATTTCTTGATTTTTATAATAACCGACAAATGTTCCTTTCTTTTCAGCATACAACTTTTCTTTATTGGCAGTTTTTATGGGAATTTGATGCTCCAAAGTTTCAACATCTTGTAGATACTGTTCTGTGTTGGGTTTTAGCCAATTTTCTGATGCTCCAGAATCCATATAAAAATCCTCATCGTCTCCAGTATTATCGCTTGACATGGCCATTGTTCATCATCTCTACTTAGCAAAAAACAAACTGGTTCATCTTGAGTCTGATAAGCTCCACCCCTGTCTCTAGAAGTTTGATCCTGGCGACCTCTTGAACTTTGATTTTGAGACTGAGTTTGAAAAGCCCCTCTACCTCTTGAATTTCCTCGAAATCCTCCTCTTGAGAAATTATTATTCCTTCCTCGATTTGACCTATAATTCTGTCTGCCTCTAGAACTAGCATTTTGATCCCGAGACTTGGTTGGACATTGTCTTTTCATATGTCCTCTTCCACCACAAGCATGACAAATAATTGAATTCGTACTAAAACCTACTGCTTCATCATGAGAACTACTAGCATTATTAGTTTCACTTGTTTCAGGCAAACGAGTAAATTTTAACTCAGCATCCAACAATGTACTTTTAGCTTTGTCGATTGTTAAAGTATCCACCATTGTTTCCATAGCAGTTATAACATTACCATATTTATCCTCAGGTATAGTCAACAACAGATGAACTACCTTGTCAGAATCATCAACTTTACTTCCAACTTCTTCCAGCTGTCTGATTAACTTATCGAAATGGGTGAAATGCTCTTCTAATTTCTGATTTGGTCCTAGCTTTAAACTCAACAGTTGCCTTTTTAAATATAACTTGTTAAATGTGGTTTTTCTCTCAAATGCACTTTTCAACTTTTTAATCATATCCTTAGCCGTTGTCGAATCTCGTACATATTCCAAGTGCTTGTCATGAAGGCACTGTATTATCGTCGATTTCGCTTTCGTATCTTTTTTCTTATTATCGGCCGTTGTCTCATCAAAATTCTCTTCTATCGCTTCCGATACGCCTTTCTCTTCTAAAACAGCCTTTAGTCTAAATTTCCAGCTTGAAAAATTATGCCCGTCGAAAAGCGGCAACCTTATCTGATTTACCTCGAACATTTCGTTTTTTTTACTTAACTGAAGCTTACAGAGATCGCTTAACATAATACGAAAGCCAGCCCATAACCTGTTAGGATGGAGCTTTTAATAATAAAAAAGTAAACTGTCACATGTTGACTATAACCTAACTATACAACTTTATATTTACATATATACAACCGTACAACTCTAAAGAACATTCTAGAACAAGGCGCCATCTGTATTTTTACTTATATTGCCAACCTAAAAACTCATCTTTAACAAAAAATTAAGGGTGGAATTTTCCGACCATAAAAAATTTTGGAAATTGATTCGAAACACAAAAGATCCTTATTAATTAGAGTGTCCTTACTAAAAAATGTCATTGAGCATGACCTCTAAATCGAACTGGTGAGGAGTTCTTGCCATTTTTTGGCAAAAAAATTAATTTTTGTCCGAAAAAACCAAATTTACACTAACACCCCTACTCAGGGGTTGATCGGAAAAAATCGGGATGCTGAAATTCGTGTTCTACGGATATTTTTGCATAAGTATGAGTGATACCAATCAAATACAAAACTTTTCAGAGCTTCAAAATCGAGATTAAGCCGAATTTCAGACGGAAAAATCAGGTACAAGCTTGATAAAAACGCTAATGACGTCACAGGGGTTAATCGGAAAAATTCGGGATAGTGAAATTCGTGTTCTACGACCTCGAAAACCCTAGTGTAGAGTACTTTTGTTAATACCAATATTTCCACTAGTGAGGTATTACCAATATACAGCCCTGCCTAAAATAAATCATACCGCCGCAACCTATATCGACCTTGAGCAACCCCTAAACGGTGAAAAAAAATTATTTTAAAATTTATATCGCAGTTTTAACATAAAATGAACCTATTTTCCATGGAGGAGCAAAATCGGAAAAACTTTGTCGGAAATGATACACCCTACTCTACATTTGCCATGTGGGTAACTAACTATAGAAACTGGTTGTTCCATTTACATTTGAGCTAATACTTAATTTTTAATTTTTCTGAGTGACTTCCAACAAGAGAACAAGAGAACCTCAGAAATTTTGTCCGATTGAAAAAAAAATCAAAAAAATGTCCGATTTTCTCGGACATTTATAAATTATGGATTGATTGTTTTTTTTTTTTTTTTTTTAGAAAAAACTGTATTGCGACCTTCTGGAAAAATCCGGCTATTCCAGGTGACTCCCGGTATTTCTTCAGAGGAAAAACAAACTTGAAAAATCTTAACTAAAATTGGCTTAAATTAATTCAAAATCCCGGGAACGTCCAGTCTCAAGTGAAATGTAAAAGGATTTTATGTGAAACTTGAGGATCAATTTCTCACGACTTTTGTGTATAACTCTTGAGAAATGAAGGAAACTTAGTAAATTTTTAATCCCGGATATCTTGATTGAATATTTGTTTCTAAATCGAACATTACACTAGACATTAAACATTTGTAATTGCCTGAAAAGCTGAAATATTGCCCACTTACGATACATATCACTCTTATCAAAATACGAGAAGAAAGTTAGTAAGTTTACGACCTTTGAGTAGGGTCGAAAACCCGTCCTTCCCGGTTTTTCAGCATCGAATTTCCAAAAGAAAAACGTCATTGTTGTCGTACGCAAAATTTTTTTTAGCAAGTAATTAATCGACGTCCGGAAAATGGAAAAACAACAAAAGGAAAAACCGAAAAGTTAAATAAAAAAAAAAAAAAAATGGATGAAATCCCGTTTTAGAAAAAAAAGTTAAGGTAATCGTCTTTAAAATTTTTTAATAATCGCATTCGCTTTTGTGTACCTAGGAAAGAGATTTCGTGGAAATTTCCGAAAGATAATTACGCGACGAGCAGTATAATTAACAAGACAAAGGTTGACAACGTATTTCCTATCAATACAACCGACTGTGTAAACAAAATTCAAGTGTTGGCGTCAAATTACCCTCGTGGAGTGATTAAATCATTGTTCTCACCCAAATCATAATCGACCGAGAAACTTTCTTTCCCGAAACTTGGAAAACTAATCAATGGGGGATAACTCTCTTAACAATTAGCCGAAATCATTATCATTTTAATTAAATTTTAATGATACATTAAATGATGGAAACCATTTCGGTTTTCCCGAGCCGTTTTAATTTTTTTTTCTTCCTATTATTATTATTATTATTATTTTCCCTTTTCCGTTGATATTTTCCCCCTCCTCCCGGACTATTAAGTTTTCCTAATGGATACCTTTTCATTAATGAACGACCGGAGAGCATAAATCTTGTTAGGTTTGTATAAACTTGTTTGTCAGCAAGTTTCTCACTGAGTCTTTCCCCAAAAGATTCCCGCTCCCTAAACAAATGATGCAAGTTCAACTGGATCTTTTGAATCCCCGCCATCAACACTTTGTAAAACAACCTTTAACTTTTTCATTCCTTTTAAATGATTTTATCCGCTTTAAAAGTTTGAATGTAAGTTTATTATCAAGTCTTTCGGATTAAACTGCAAATGATTTTCATCCCAGTTTGTAGGTGAAGGACTTCCGATATTGAGAAAAAAAAAACTAATTG
Source organism: Liposcelis bostrychophila (assembly GCA_037577465.1). Taxonomy (NCBI): domain Eukaryota; kingdom Metazoa; phylum Arthropoda; class Insecta; order Psocodea; family Liposcelididae; genus Liposcelis; species Liposcelis bostrychophila. The sequence goes on along the minus strand of CM075208.1, from coordinate 58,824,429 downwards.
TAACATTGAGGCAGCTCTCACGTAACTTAGTATGGACAAAGAACTGTAATTTTTTGGGAAGGCGAAAACTAATTGTCGCATTATTGTTTTCAATTATTTTCGTCTAAAATACACATACTGGAAATCCGAATTTCCCAGAAATTCAGAATCTCTAGCCTAAAAAAAAAGAGTAAATAATTTCTCTTCAAAAAAGTATACTTCAACTTAACTTTCCATCCTTCTAATAAGTCATATCGAGAAGAATTCATATGCTCGAGTGTAAGCCTCGATAGCTTAGTTGGTTAAAGCGCTGTCCGCGTATAGGACTTCAAGGCGTGTCCAGGGCCTTCGTGGGTTCGAGTCCCACTCGAGGTATGATTTTTTCTCGATATTTTAAAACCGTTGTCAAATATTTGTCATGGCGTAATGCATGATTTGTTCGCGATTTGACTTTCTTCGGGATTCTCGGGTTTTCTTTCTCAAAGTTTTTTCCCTCCAAAAAATTAACTTTCGTATTGGTCTCTAAATTTGCTATTGTTAATCTCTAGCCTAGTCCCAAAATTGAATGTTTAAATAATGCCCGGACAACTATATTCCTTTCGATAACCCGAAGCCTTTTTTTAAACGATTTTTTAAGATTATTGTAGCAAAAACGACCTATCGTTTTGTATAAAACAATATCGGAAAAGATTTTTTTTTAAAAGAAAAGAAACAAAATTAAGGATTAAACAAGATTTCTAGAGAGCTTTCTTTTACTTCGTTGGCTTGAGTTAAACTTGAAGAAGTTACAAGTACTTCTAGTTACTTAAAATCATAAAAACGAAGTGGAGTTTGGTTGTTTAAAAAAAAAAGTTTTCTTTTTTCCAATTTCGCAATAAGACTATTTTCCGAGAAAAATGAATTTGTGGAAATATTTCAGGAAATATATTTAACCAACGATATTTTTTTTAAAACCAGAGCTACATTTCAAAGTTACCGGGTGATTAATCTGTAATTTTGCGGAAAAAGGCTCCTTGAAAGAGAAACTAATTTGGCTGCATTTTTTGTGCGAATTACCCGGTTCTCTTCTGACGTCAATTTTGAATTTGTCGTCCAATGAGTTTTCGTTTTGGCTTTTTCAAACGTAGGTGTTTATGAAGAGATTAAAAATGCGAAATCAAAGGAAAAAGCAAATGGAAAAGGAAAAGAAAAAGAAATGCGAAAATAAAGAAGCGAACGTGACAAAAACTTCCAAAAGTTACAAGATATTAAATCCGAGCAACAGGTAAAGAGGAAAAAAGAGAAAAGGGGGGAAAAAGGCAGATGAACTGGGGAACAAAACAAAACTCCAAGGTGAAATAAAAGCGAACCGCAACAAAGGTATCAAATCGTTTTTCGGTCCCTCTGCGGCAGGATTTTATTAAAAGAAGATTTCACAAACCGATTATTGGCTCGTTTAACGAAAGTCGGTTAGCCCGAGTTTTTTTCTTTCTTTTTTTCCCTTCCTTCAAAAATTTTAAAAAGCCGTTTTCAAAAGGATTTCTAATCCAAATTCGGTCCTTTGAAGAAGGAGGAAAATAAATGTTTATGTTCCGCCAAGACGACGACGTTTTCATTACTCGAAGCGAAAAAGAAAACCTTTTCGGGGTTCTCAGAAATCTTAACAGCCAACTCCCGTTGTAATTAAAGAAACACTTATGAAAAAAGAAAAAAAAAATTCGGGAAGTGTCAAGGAGAGCGAAAAAGAGAATAATGCGTAGGCGTTTTTTTTTTTTTTTTTTTTTACCCGGGAGAAAACGAACAACTTATTTTTGTTTTTGCTCTTTTATTTCTTCTTTTCTCCCTTTTCAAAGAACAAGGAGGATGAGCTTAATGTCCGACTTAAATTGACGGTTCCTCTTGTGCTTTAGAATTTACAGGAAAAACCCTTTGTTACGAAATACCGTGGATGTAAGGGCGCGGAAATGAAAAAAAAAAGAAATGTGCGACTAAATTATAATTGAATCGGAATGGGAATTTCATGGACACGGGTTATTATGCAATTACGATGCTGAATTTTAAACACATTCTGCAGTATTTCGAGCACGCGTCAAAACGCAGCGGTCGGAGAATACACGATTACCGATAGATCTCTTATTGACAGAGGCGGATATCAACATGGTGATGCTTCCACCGCAGACCAGATTTAAACTCTTTGTACTGGAGGGATTTGACTTCGTTCCACCTGCAACCTTTTTCCCAAAAACAACACGGAGGCATTCAATTTTCTGCGGTTTTTAAGCTTTTCCCTTTTCTCCGCTCACTCGATTCATTCCCGGCGAAATCTCTCCATTAAAATTTTCTCTTTGTTTTAAATTATCGTCATACTAGTCTATAATTTTTTTTTTAATTAGTGAAAGGGGGGGAGGTTTCCAAAAACTAAAAGCAGAAAATTGCGGTTTGAATCTAAAATCAAAGGACTACCTCCATTTTTCGTCACGTATTTGCAGATGGCTGTCCGAAATCCAAAATGGGGGAGCATTAAGAAGCATGTGGAAATTCGCTACTCACTTCCAGCATTGACTAACCATTAGGAAAATCCCAGGACTGACTGATATTTCAGTATGATCATTGTCACGAGATTCTAAAATTGTCATAGCGGTTGGGGAAGCCTATAAAAGCCTGATAAATTTTTGATTGATTTGACTAGGCACTCTTACACTTAAGATGGTATCTTCGTGAAGGCAGTTACCACGTCCTGACTGCAATAAAAATTAAAATCTGTGCATTGGAGATCAACTAATGTACCTCCCATTTAAAAATGAAGATGATACTTTAGTTGACGTCGGGCGCACAAAAGTAATAAACTTCAAAAAAAATATATATTTATTACCTTTTATTTAGGTTTTAGCTATCCGTTCTGAAGCAGTTTTAAAAGTGCCAGGGCAATTCCAAAAATTACCTAACTGAAGTATCCAACGAATTTTCAGCCAAATCGGGGAATTGATTTTTGTTTTTCTCCAGACAATTCCGGACATTGCTTAGGCTCTAGGAACGAAAATCGACTTGACTAAAGGAAGCGGACCTTATAGAGAAAAAACAAAACAAACTTTTGGACAAACAAGGGCTGTCAAATATTTTTGAAAACCGTGCTTAATCTATGTCTTTGTTCGATAAAAAAAAACGATCATTATAAAATGGGGCGCGAAATATAATGTTATTTTCTAATATCCTTCCAATAAGAAACGAAATCGCCTGTTAGGGTTTCATAAAGATAAGGTAGCTGGCTAAGCTAAGCGTCGAAAACGAGGATCAAAAAACGTTGGATGTTCCATTGAAAATAGGAAATGAAAGTAAATGTTTATCTCTCAAATTGTGAAAATGTTAACTTTTGCTCTTAAAAAAGGTTTTCGGATTGAATTTTTAGAAAACAGGTCATAAAATGAAATTGCGGTTCATGATACGTAAGTTTATTACACTTCTGTTGATTTTGTTCGCGAATTGCTCCGAGAGGCCTTTTTTTTATTCGCTCTTCGTTCATCTTCTCCGCATATTTTATTTTCTATTGTTAAGAAGTTTTTTTTTTTTTTTTTTTTTTTTTTCTGAAGAAAAAAGCGAAGCTGGGCTTTTTTTCTTATTTTCTTCTCTTCCCTTCGTATTTCATCAAAAGGCAACCATTTTGATTGTCTCGATCAACGAGTTGGGAGAGAATAAATAAAAAAATATATAAAGTAAAAAAAATCGCACGCCAATTTGACTGATTGATCAGATTAAATGCATGACGTTCCTTGGGAGTGAAAATGAATTTTAAAAAGAAAAAAAAAATTGAACTTCGTTTACGCGTGAATTTCATTTTATTTCTATTTTTTTCTTTTTTTTATGTAAAAAAAGGAAAAAGAAAGAAAAATTACGTAAGAAATCGGAATGTAAAAAGTTCAATTTTTAAAGGACACTCTCAGTTAGACTTGAGTTCTAAGAGAGTAAAGTGAAGTCTACTTGGACGTTTTGAGTGGCAATTTAGGTCAAGAGGGGTAACTTTGAGTCGTCACTTAATAACAGGGGATTCCTGAGCGTTAACATTTTTACTTACATCCCAAAGGTCAAAGCGATTTTATTAAATGGAAAAATGAACTAATAATAAAATTAATTGTTTTTAATTGAAAAAAAGAATAAAAATAAAAAGGAAAAGTTTGAGAAAAAAAAAGGAAAAATGGAATAAATGACCGATGAGAGCCCAGCAAACAGAAGAGAAACAGATCTATCACTTTTTTTCAGGTTTTTTATTCCGTCTAGTGGTGATTGTGCTTTTAGCCTGGTACACCCCTTACCAATCAGCAACAAAATATTAACATTTATAAAATATTTTTCAATATTTTAAAAATATTTTATAAATATTAATATTTCTTTGCTTATTAGATTGTTTTTTACTTTGTTATGTCCAGGTGCAGATCCATTTCGGTTGTCTTATTACATCGCTCAACCATTCTGTACTGCGAGCTGCTTGATTTTGAGTTTTCCGATCTGTTTCGGCTGATTAGTTCTCATCTTTTAGCTAAGTATAGCTTGAAACGGTTACTCCCCTTTTTTGAAGGCAAGGGGATGATAATGAAGACGGTGGCTTTCTGCGCCATTTTAAATTTCAGAGTCACGTGACCTGAAGAAAGAGGCGCACGAAGTAGACAATTTGTAGCATAAACGTTCTGGCAGAGGGAGCCAAACAAACTACTGAGAGACTGAAAAGGACAAACAAATTGAGCGACCAATAAAGAAAGCGATAACGAAGATGAGCGACGTAGGAGCCGATACAGTGATAGGGAGATGAATAAAAGCAGGTGAAGAAGAGAAGAGGGAAAAGAATGAGGAAAAGAAGTCGAATAAAAAATTTTACAAACATTTTCTTCTCCGCATTTTACTCGTTTCCTTTTTGTATGGGGAACGTATTACGAGACACCGAACTGTGACATTTCATTAAAGGAAAACGGAGAGAAATCAGGACTTTCACTTAATATCGCATTGTACAAGTACGAAAGTGAAAATGTTACAAAAAAAAAAAGTCTCCGACAGTCGGCGTCTCTCATTCATGTTAAACAAGACTCAGCCTCGTGGAGCCGCGTTCTCCAGAGGTTTCAGTTGCCATGGTTACTCATTCTTAACAAATTTATTTTCTTATTTAAATCCAATAAAAACCATCTTCTTCGTACAATTTTTGACGTCATATCTTGGGTGCAGTTTGAAAGACGAGGCCCTCCATAAAGAATCCCTTACCGTTTCCCATCTTTTAAAAGCGGAATCTCGTCGGAGGTTTTTCTATTAACACTTTTCCGAGTTCGGTGTTGTTTTTCAGCTTGTAACTTTTTAAGAAGTCTTGACATTACAAATATTGAAAGGTTTCGATGCGAAGTCGCCTTCGTCCTTCGTGAAATTGTTTTAATAAAATATTTAAGAGAATTTTTTTTTTTTCGAAACATTTATCACACTTGACCGATTTTTTCATACCGCTCACGTATTTTTTTTATTTTTTTTAATATCGCCATACATTTTTTTAAAGTAATTGGATTTATTGCGAACAATATAAAACGCCATATTGCCCTAAATAGTTATACATTCGGATGTTAAATATTCAAGCCAGACAATTCATCATCATTATTATTATTGTTTTCAGTTTATTTGTCGTGATCGCTGTGTTACGTCATTACGTGGATTAAAACCATAATTACATTCGTGCTTTTGCTCCCGATCTCTTTAAGCTTCTGTTCATGGTTTCTACAAACTTGTGCTTTCCACCGAGGAGACTTTTGTTTTCTGTGTATGAGTTTCTATTTTAAAAATTGATTACATTTATTTTTATGTAGACGTAAGGTCTTATTTCCTGGGCAGTCCGATTCGTGGTGCAACAAAAATTAATGTCACACGTCAAAGGGCAAAGATTTTTCTTTTATTTCCGATGCGTTGACCCCGCGACCTATGACAAGAAAATTATTAAAAGAAAGCAATAAAAAAAAACGGGGGAAGCATAAAAAAACAAAAGCAAAAAAAGCAAAAAAAAAGTCGGAATGGTCGGGATCTCGCGATTTTAACACCGCGATATTGAAAAACTTTTTAATAATCGTTTCTACTCGGAAGCCGAAATGAAAAACTTTCTTTCGTCTTTCTCTCTTCTCTTTTTTTTATTTTCCATCCTTCTTTTCTTTTGATTGATCGAAATGCACCGGAAAAAAAAATTAATCGAAAAAAGAAAAAAATTAACAAAGAATGGGCGTTTTGTTTTTATGATTGAAAAAAGAAAAAGAGGAGACATTTCGCAAATATAGTTTATTTTTCGATATAAATGAAAAACAGAACCTTAATGAGGTCACTCGGTTTTGAACCCCTGAGGAGCTCGGGTATCTCTCGAGAGGTATCCTAGAAATTAAATTAAATAAATGGGATTTTCTTGGGAGAAAATTCATTTTCTTTTGGTAAATAGGGAGAGAAAATAACAAAAAAAAGACCGATGTTTTTAACCCGAAAACAATAAAGTTCGAGGAACGTTTGATCTTTGTGTACTTTGTTTCTTCGTTATTTTGTCCTTGGAATGCCGTGAAAGAAACCAGTTGCTTCCCTGAAAACAACAACTAAAACAGCGTTCAATCACCAGTTAATAAGGGTTTGTTTTTTTTTAATCAAAAAAAATATTCGGTCGAATCGGATTCAAGGTTTTGAGAAACCGACATCTTTTCCGAAAAAGATATTTTTGGGAACTTATGTTGCATCATTTTTGAGGAAAATACGGGAAAAAATACCTCCGGCTAATAAAATACCGTTAAAAATTATGCGATGGGGATTTTAGATACAATACGAGAAGGTGTTCATTCATTTATTTAAAAAAAAAACCCTACAACTGAGGGTACGTTTTTGAACGAGATTGTCTCATTTATTCTCGTATGTTACCTAATCATTTCGATTATTATACTTGTAGATGATTATGGTAATTAATCATGAATATTCAATTACGGTATTAGCCAGATGGCTCCCACTATCCATGCATTAGGAGGATTTAAGCTTTCTGAAGAAAGTACGGGCTGCTACTAAAGGATTGATAGTCTTGTATATTCAGAAAGTCACGACAGCAGATAAATTGCTCAATACTGAAGGTTATTTAGCCGAAGTAAGCAACTTTAACAGTTCTTGACTCGTTAAGGTCACTGTTTTTTCCTGGTGGCGATGGAGGGACTCAAGTGAATGGGTGAAGGCGACACCCGGACAGACACACCCACTGACAGACAGATTTCCCCAGGACCGAGCCCCAAGACACAGTCCTACATCAAACATTTTACATACATAAAAAATGCGCAAATTATGTATAAAGGGCTTAAACTTTTTTTGTTTAAGAATTCTCTTTGGATTCCACTTCAACTTACATTTTTACGGAAAAAATATAAAATATTTTTGGGCAAAAAAAAAAAAAAAGATAATAATAATAAATGAAAGAGAATGTTGAAAAATTAATTTCGTCAGCCAGCACTTCTTTAAAAAAAATGACTTACAACGTTTTCTTGAATTTTATTTTAAAGGAAAACCAGTGTCTTGAGCATAAGTAAAAACCGAAGCATGCTCACTTTTCCTTGCAAAAACTCTTTTGTTCTACGAGATTCATTTTGTTCTTATTATTTTTCATTTATTACAATAAAAAAAGAAGTGAAATAAAAATCTTCGCAAGGAAAAAAACAAAAGAAATAAAAAAAATTATATATAATAGAAGAGAAAATGAACTTATTTTACTGGCGTGGAAATTAAATAAAATAAAATGCATTAACTGCATTCGTTTTACGACCTTAAAAGTGAAAATTCTAAAGCTCTATATTACCATTTTCTTTTGCCTTGCATATTTGCGTAAATACAAGCTTTATAATGTGAAAGGGGGGGGGGGGGGTTATGTGTTCGTTTTAATTGCGAAAAATTGTAGCGAGTTATAATTTAATGAGATAGAATCAATTATGATTTCTCCAGCTTCCCTTTTTCTGAAAGCATAAATTTTATACAGTATAAGTTTCCGGGTAGTAAACAAAAAGTTTTCGAGTCGCGACTAGGTAAACATTGATTCTGGAATCTGTCAGCACTAAATTGTTCCGTACGACTTTTCTCAGCGCGGTGTCAGCTCACCGAATCAGCATTTTCGCTTACATTTCGTAACAATCAAGAAGGAAAATTAAGTCATCTTTTTTTTTCTAATTTTAGTAAGAAAAAAGAAAGCAGTAAACTTTAAAAAAAAAAAAAAAATTAAATTATTTTCCATGAAAATTGATTCGGCGTAATCAGTGATTAACTAAAAAACGGAGACGGCGAGGATGAGATTTGTTTTTAATTTTTTTCGTCGGGAATAAAGTAAGCTTAAATATTTCGAAAAAAAAGAGGGGGGAAAAAATCTCGTCGTAATTTGGGTTATGAAAGAAAAGAATGAATAAAAAAAAAAAAATGATCGTAACTTATTGTTTGCACAAACTCTTTAAAATATTTTCCGTGAACAAAAAAAAAAAAAAAAAAAAGAAGCAATTCATACTATAAAGCTTTAAGAAAGATGTTTTCTTTTTCAAATACAAAACTCTGCAGTAATTTTGAAGACTAGGGCTGCGCCTTGATTATTATTAAATGATTTCTTTTATACGATAAACGACGCGAAGCCACCTACGCATTTTATTTTGAATTAACATTTATTTAAAAATCGTTAAAGGGGAAACTCGGAGAAGCTCTGGCTACAGGTGGTTTTATTGCTTATGAATGTAATAAAATGTTTTTCTCTTTTTCCGTTTCGCTTGACGGGGTGCCGCCGAAAAAAAATGATGGCAAACATCTTTAGAAAAGATTTGTTCGTCAGGGTTACGAAACTGTTCGGTTTATATCATTTGATGCATTCTGTTGCAAACATGCGCTCCAGTCTAAGAAATACATTTAGATGCAAAATTAGAATGAACTTTTTGCGTTGGAATGCTGGAGATTTTTCTAATTTCTTTTCCTTTGTTTCTGCCTCAATTAGTGAGGAAGAGAGTTTGAGAACCTCTGAAAGGCCTGTGTTGAGCTCTGCACTTCCAGATGAGATACGTTGTGCAGTTTCCGAAGTTTGTATAAATCGTTTAAACCTTTTTTTTTAAGATATATTTTCCATACTCCCATGTGCTTATATGCCTCTCTGTTATGACTTGATTTGGAACTACAAACATAAAACCTTCCGTTGTTGTTATTATTATTATTATTATTATCATTCCGTTGTTATTATTATTATAAATGTGGTTTTAATAAAGTTTTTCCAACCGGAAAATTGAAAGTGTGTCAATAGGCCGCCGATCGTTTCTTCTTTCTTCTCTTATCCCATTTATATAACAATATTTGAAGTGGAAATTCATTTCAAGCTGTTATTGGGAATTTATACAAGATTTCCTTATCTCACTGGACCAGATGCTTCTTTTTGCTGCAATCGTCATTATTATTATTATTATTATTTATTTATTTATTTTTTTTTTTTTTGAAATGAAAGTTGGTACGGAATTGTAGTTACTGTTAATTTTTTATAAATTGCTTTTTTTAATTTAAAAAATTTTTTTATTCCTGTTTATAATTTTTTTCTTAACAAGGAAAATTCGCTTTGTTACACCCCTGTAGCTATGTCGTTTATAAAACATTTTTTTAATTTCTTTGTGACTTTTTTAAGAGTAGACTAGTTCAACTTAATGTTTTATGTAGGATTCGATATTGCACATACAGTATATATACTTGTAAGCCAAACAATTTTACCATCTTCAGTATTTAAGCTCATCATTTTTGATGTTGTTGTTGACTAGTCAAATAAATAGAAATTTTAAGTTAATAAAAAGATTTTTTAAAATCGTTTGAATTTCAGAAAATAGAGCATTTTATATAAGTGGCCAATGGACCAATATAATTCTTGAACTGATAACTTTTGATTTAAAGGGTAGTTAATAAGTATAATAAATACATGAATTAATTAATTTTTAAAATTCTAAAAAAGTTTTACTGAAATTAAAAATTAGATACATATGAATGAATTAAATCATCTATTTTTTAAAACTACTCTCTCATTTTAAAAAATGATCATATATTTGTTTTTTAATTTTTTAAGCGTTAAAAATGCTTGATGTGCTTACAATTCTGAAACGTCTACAGTATATCTAAGAGATACAAAAATAGATGTCTATTACATACTGTTATAGACTTCTATTAGACATATATAAGATATCTATAGTATAGCTATTTTTTTTAGCGATTCATAGATATCTCAAAGCTCAGAGGGTTTATGTGGCATATATTAATTCGAACAAGTCATCTTTTTTCCTGCTCAGTACCAGCAAAAGCCGTGCAAAATAGGACAGATGAGCTTTTCTTTTCTTTTCTTGCCTGGAATTTATCGCCTTGCTGCGATCATTACGGATTTTGGACCTTCTATATGATATTCTGTCGATGATGGCCACCCAGTTGTTTTTTTTTTTTTTTTTTTTTTTTGTTAACAGGAAGGAGATATTTTTTAGTTTGAAGCTCAATTTGTTAAAAAGATATAGTACGGCGATTTTCCCCGACGAAGGCCCTTCCTCCCTTGGCTGCGTTAAAATTGCAAGGATCATTACTTCCGGGAATATCGAAATGACGTCATTTTATTTACTGAATGAACATCCCAGCGTCGTAGAGAAAAGGTAATTAATGCGTTCCATTACGTATTTTAGCCATCCTGCAATTATAATTTTTCTCAATGTACCATTTTTTTGCCGCCTCCGCCATAAAATAAAAGAAAAAAAATGTTATTTCCGAGATAAATAAATGAATTGAATTGCTCATAATTACGGTCCTTCGAAACGAAAAAAAAAAATATATGAAAAGCGTGGGCGGTGCTCACTTTCCCTCGGAAAATTTTCACCTTTCTATTATTAATCTCTTCCGATATTAAAAAAAAAATCTTTAATAGCTGCGGAAGATAATATATCGATCAACACCTAAGAGTAGCGGGTATTGTCATCGGTGACGCAACGCTTTCGAATGACAGATAATAAATATCGCTGATGCAAGTTGTGTAGTGGGATGAATTATGAAAATAAAACGCGAAAATGATAACCTATGTAAATCACGTTGACAGTCATGGCGTGCGGATTTTCCACAGGGCTTCTCCCTAAAGGTTACACCTACTCTTCTCAAGCATTTACACCTGATTTGTCGTGTTCGAATTTTTTTTCTTCCTAATTTTCGGCGGGATCAAGTCGTGAATTTGAACGCAGACATGCAAAAGATACCGAAGTGAAGCCCAACGCCCCCCCCCCCCTTTCCCCCGACAGCAGGCTTAAATCGCCGAATTCGGTTTGAGCTCCTCTGTTAGCAGCCCGGCAGCCTCATGGCGAGTGTTTGTTTTTTATTAACTTAAAAGCCATTACCCCTAGACCTATCAGCTAAATCGAAAAGAAAGTATTAAAATAGCTTTGTGAAAGTTAAATAAAAGTTGAAATTCTTGCTAACTAGGCCTACAGGGGAAGGACATTTCAGAGTCCAGCATAGACGAATGGGATTTCCTTGAAAACCGAACGTACTTGAGAGAAACGAAAAAATAAAATAAAATAAAAGGCTAGAGTTCGCACATCCAAATAGAGAACATCAAAAAGTTGGGAGCCATGTTACATTTTGAATCATCGCAAATTGTCAAACTTATATTTCATACGTCTGATTTTGAATTGTTTTCGAATAAACGAAACGAGGAAAAGTTTGTGTACAAATTCCTTTAGGCAAATTCGAATCATTCATTGGATAGGTTTTTCCTCCAAGGGGGGGAAAGAGTCAAAAAGTCCGGATCATCTGAATTGCTTCCATTATCTCAATCTCGTCCGGGGAAAGAAAAAAAAAGTTAGGAAATCGTACTTTTTTTTTTGTTCTGTTTTTGTTTTTAACCGGGGAAAATAATCCCTGGGGCAAAATATAAATTTCGCAGTTTTAAACGATTTAATATAAAACCGGTCGTGGTGGATTTTTCGGTTTTGTTCACGTCCTAAAGCGATCAGGTCCGGATTTTCAAGCGGTCATGACGGTTTCAGTCTATGAACCGCGAAAAAAAGGATGCAGGGGGAGTTTTTCTGGATTATTAACACTTTTTTTTTTTGAGTGTTCGGAATTTTCATAATTTATTTATAAATTTTTCATTGCCAAAAAGGTGGATATGTGTCCCAGAAGAGCGGGCTGTCAAAAGAAGCTGAAAATTAGTAAGTGATGTTCATTGAGATGGAGTTATTCCTAGCTAACACGTTACACTTTCAGTAAATCAGTCAATTCCGTTGAATTTATATAGGTACTAACGTCAGATCTTGAGATTATACTTATCCTATTATTGTTTTTTAATCTAAGATCGTACGAAACGAATTAGATCACATAGCAAAGAATCAAAAGGACACAAAGCAATTTTCATTTCAATGGTGGGAATTTTTCTATCCTTTGAAGCTGAGAACGAGCTACCGACTTAATCCGGGATAGTCGCAGTTTAAACGAGTAAGGATTCGAGTCGTCAATATGACATGTGTCTGGATTGATGTTTTTGCATGGGGGAAAAAGTACGGATTTTCAAGAAAAATACGGATTTATCCTCTGTTCGATATGACACGTTACAGCTTTTGTAAGATAAACGTTAACGTGAAACCAGTAGGAATCTTCAAGTCTAACTAGCTGCCACCCCGTCAAAATTTGACGGCCCGTCATTCGTTGCTAACTGCCCAGTACCTCTTTATAAACGACATTTAAAATTTTACTACTTTCGGAATGACTTCCAGCCTCAGATTATCGAAGGAAGAGGTTCTAGATTTGGCCACGTAGAGTTGGCCATGACTAAAAACAGTATTTGGCAGTTATGCGCCGACCTTTTGGAAAGTTTGGGCTTGTTGAGTTATTGATTGTCATGTAAAAGGCAAGGCGGATAGGAAATAGACGTTTTTTGAATAGAAAAGGTGTTGATGAATCAGAAGGTCTCAGGTCAATTTGAGGAAGTAGAATTCTTCTTCCAACTTTTTAATTATTTCCAATTCTAAAATATTATCAGACATATTTTTTACAATCAAGCGAGTCCCATTTCAAAGCCCTTCCTTGGAATCGAAAATTTCTCAACAGAATAACAATAGCGCCTGGTTTAAGGGTTAAGGTATGAGGAGGCAATGACCCAATTTCAATACTATCTAAAATTCTGTGGGATATTGGAGCATTTCTTGTTTTTCTTACGTGATGAGGATTTTTATGCTTACGTAAGTGCAAGAGGTACCTGATAAAAGGGCAATAATTTTGTTACTAATGATACTGCAATGATGGTTTTTAATTAACAAAATCGTTATTTTAGGGAAAGTTTCACTAATTGTTTTCAAATCAAATTTGGTCCCATAAATTTCGGAAATAATGTTAGTTTCGGATGTTATTAAACATTGCGGAGTGCAACGTCAGGCTGCTTTCAAAGTGTAGGATACGTCCCGTCTCCGATTTTTTATGAGGACAGCGAACTCGATTTCTCCTTTATTAGCCCTCATATTTCTAGTTAATCTAAAAATCTTAAAAATCGGCCACTTTGGTGTTCGGTTCTGTTGTTTATGAGTTGTTAGGTGTATTCAGTTCGGCTTTGGGGGTTGTTTTTCCGACTTTTCCGGAAAACCGGGGAAAAATTTTAAAAATCCCGACCAAATGGGCAAATCTACGCGCCAAGAGCTTTCATTCAAAAAAAAGGTCGTCAAAATCGGTCGGATAGGGACTGCAGGGCGACTGGAAATACGTTTTGGGGGTGTTTTTTCGACTTTTCCGGAAAACCGGGGAAAAATTTTAAAAATCCCGACCAAATGGGCAAATCTACGCGCCAAGAGCTTTCATTCAAAAAAAAGGTCGTCAAAATCGGTCGGATAGGGACTGCAGGGCGACTGGAAATACGTTTGGGGGGGTCTTAGCGTTTTAATATATAGATTTCGGCTCCTATTTTGCTTACGTGTACCTGAAGCTAATTCCAGAGGTCAGCTGACTCTCTACCATAAATATGATTGGAGATAATCTGTTTTGATCGATCATGGAGATCCGTCGGTCGATGCCTTCTGAGACATTCCGCTCCATTTTGAGTAAATTTCTTTTCCTGGTAAAAATAATTGGTATTTTCATTTTTTTAATAGTTTCCCGTTATTTTTTGTTCCTAAAAATATCTGCTTACGGCATTATTGACGTAATTCCAAGAGGGGAGAAAAGAAGAGTGGAGAAGAAGGAGCGAATCGTCATGGGGAGCCACTTCGTCCGCAGTACTCAGAATAAAATGAAATGAAACAAATAAAATTACTTAGAGGGAAAAGGTATACTACACTCATTCGCTTTGTGGGTTATTAGATTTTCACCATGGCCTTCTTTTATTTTTTTTAACAGGCACTAAGACCTCTCGGCGTATAACGTTTTACCAGAGTTGTTTTCTTATTTATTATTTATTTGTTTCTTCTTCTTTTTTTTTTTTCAATGAAAATTTAAAAAGAAAAACCTACGATTTTATCGATTCTTGCTTAGGATTGATAAATTCTGATTATATTTTTTAATGTCTCCGAGAAAAAGCATTTCCCGCGGTGTTTTCGCTCTTATATCTTATTTTTTTTCTTTATCCTCGACATAGTTCTTTTTCGGGGGGAGGAAAATGGCTCTTATTCTGATTAATAACATTTTTTTTTTCATTGTTGCTAAAACACGTAATCTTGATGAATGAAGACGCATTTTGACACATTAAGTGCTCAGAGCTGCAACAGAATATGACAAATTATCATCCTTAAGTACGTTTGACTTTATTTATATACCCTTCGGTCCGATGTCTTAAGCAGCGAAATGGAATTCGTCTGCTTTACGACCAGTTAGGTTGTCTCATTTTTCAAAATAAAACCCCCGAAATTTGTTCATTAAGAAATGTTACATAATTCTTCTCTCGACATTTTCCATAACCTGTTATGTAAAATGTTAGGCCGGAAATCGAATATGAAAATAAAAAACTGTTATAAGTGAGGAAATTTTGGACTCTTAAATTTTCCAGTTTTTTTTCAAGTTCATCTTTCATGTGCATTAGTCCCTCATGTGCTTAAGTCATGTCCTTAATGTGCACTGCATGCTGTATACTGCGCGGAAATTCGAACCACCCAGATTTTCAATACAAAGTGATACAAACATCTGCATTTTTTCTACGAACTGCGTTTTATTACGTTTATGTACTTCCACTTATTTTCCACTAGTCATCGAAACGAACATGGGTGAAAAACTATAGGAGGGGGGACTCCAAAAAATGTAATATACCTCTTCCCCCACCTACTATGTTAAAAATTATCATTAAGTGTAAAAAATAGTAACGTTACAGGGGGAAAGATTTTCTTCTCAATTCTTACATGTTTCCCTCCGTTACAGGGAAAGTCTGCGTGGAAATCTTCCTAAATACAGTATAAATTTGTGGAATCTGGTGCTCTTTGTCATCGTCGCATTCGTATACAGTGATCTCCCACTCTTTTTGGAGTGGATACCTTTAATGACGACGTCGGGAAAAATGGTCTTTATCACCCGAGTAGTCTGAAAGTAACAATATTTTTATTTTTTCATTTCATTCATCTCATCAATTAAAAATGTATACATATACCGGTACCTGACGATAGGAAAAGGACATCGATCGGAATCTTCACCACCGCGGGGAAAAAAAAAAAACAAAAAAACAAAGCGGGAATTCATTATCCATTCAAAAAACGTTTTATCCGAGTGAAGTAAAAAGGCGGAGGGGGTGGGAAAAAAATTACAAAATTGAAAGAAAGCAACGCGTCTAGCGCTTTGGAATGACGGTCCCTTAAGCATTAAAAACTTTAAACGTCGTGAACGTTTTCTCTAATATTTCATATAACTGAGTTACGTATGAACGTCCGTTACTGAAAACTTGCGAGGCGAAATAAAAGTTGGTAAAAAGTTTTTCTCTCTTGGTCCGATGACCTTATTAAAGACATATCGAAGCCGAAACGAAATCAAATTGATATTATCAACCCCGGAGAAAATTATGAAATTTGTATACACTATAGCATTCATCAAGCAAAATAATATTATCACACTGTGTGTGTTAACTGTGTCGGAGAATACAAGGCTTTCATCGTTACATTAATATCCGAATACAATAACTCCCTCCCATGATATGTGTATAATGAATTCGAACCGTCATCTTATGAAGATTTCATTTGAAATGGATTAATGAACTGCATGGTGTAATTATTCTCGCAAACGACACTTATTAGGGAATATTGTTTTCACTTATTTTATTTTCTATTTTCGTTTTTTTTTTTTTTTAATTTTCTTTGTTTTTCCTCCCCTGCCTTTTTTTTACGTCTCTTTGCCTTCGTTATTTTTTTTAAATCCCTTTTTTTTTTCGTTTCATTAATCAAGATATGTTTTTTTTTCTTTTTTTTTTTTTTTTTTTGATCCATTCAAAGTTTTATCCCCTGAAGAAAAAAATGGAATGAATATATAGTAAAAATAGAAAATAAGAGCGCGGGAAAAAAAAACTTACAATAACCAGAAAAGAAAATGTCAAGCCAGGGACGTCTAAGAAGAAAAACAGGAAGTTAAACAGAAGAAAAGTAAGAAAAACAAGAAGGAGAAAAAGGCTTTTGTCGAGTGTGAGAAAAAAAAGAGGAAGAATGTGGAACTTGTAAATACATTCAGACTTACGTTGAAAGTCTCTTGAAAAACGAAAATCCTCCATTCTGGTTTTTGAAAGGAAAGGTTCGTGCAAAGAAAATCTTTTTTTTTTTCTTTCCTTGATTAATTAATAAGATTTCAATATACAGTCGAATTTCTATAAATTTCTAAATACTCAGCTTATAGACCGTCCATAACCCAAATTTCAAAAATTCAGAATTTTTGACACAAAATAGTTCGGTAGAAAATTAGAGGATGATTTGAAACCGGTGACGGATTTTTAGAGAAGACGTTTGGAAAGGCTTCCCCTGAACGGTTGGAGTTACCGAATGGTTGTCGGGGTAAGCAACCATGCCAGCTGGCACTCTTGCTTCTAAAACCGGACGAACTATTTAAGGTACGGGAAGGCAGGTGGAAGCCAACTGATTAATGGAAAGTAAATATTCTTTCCCGTTTTGGTATCTCCGACATTATGAAGTGGGCGGCATTTCTCATTTCAAAATACTGGCATTTATTTTTGTATCAAAACCAGCAGTACAATTTAAGGGCACACATTTCTACTTCGAGACTTTTTATCGCTGGAGAGGAAGTTGAACGGGTGCACTCGTATAAATATCTTGGAACCCTCTGAAACGATACTTGGGATTGTAGCCAGGAGGTCCGAACGCAAGCCAGAGGAACCTTCTTCAAAATGAGAGACCTGTTGTGCAATCGCAACCCGAGTTTCCGAACGAGGGTCCGTATCGTCCGATGTTACGTTTTTTCTGTGCTCTTATATGGGCACGAGGGATGGACGTTAACTACGGCGTTTTTGACATGTTCATTCCGAATTTTTTACGGTTTGTCAAAAGGTAAACGTGGACGTAACAGATTATTCCAAATGCTGAAACGTCCCTTCTTACTGTGTGGCCCTCCTTTTTTTAATCATCAGTGCTATTTTGTCGACCAGGGAGCAAATGTACTGATACAGGGCTAAGCCCGTATCTAATAAATAAACGTATACTTCCGATAATAATAATATCTCTATATTCACTACGGAGGACAGAAGCTAACAACCGTTGAACCTGAATCGACTCGGTCTAAATCGCTGAGCTTAGCGATTTAGATTTCGCCGATTCAGGTGTTATCGATCGATTTCTATATATCCTAATACTGCGCGTATCAGTACCCGATTAAGTGTCTGAGAACGGCATATTTAATAAACTTTAGGATATTTTTTTGCCGTCTTATTCTTCTTAAAATTTTACCTTTGCTTATTGACGCAGCGTCTTTTAGACGCCTCCACCTTAGTCGGCTGACTTGTTATTTGGATAACGATGACCCCTTTTCCAAGGATCGTGTTTGCCGAATAATAAAAAGTTACTAAGTATCCTATAATCATATTGGAAAAGTTTACCTGCAAACATTTTGATTTGGATTGGAAAAGTGTAAAGAATTTCCACTGATTACAGTTCAATCGGTTTCCTCTCCCGATTCAAAATGATTAATTAATGAGGACGGCACCGTTTTATCTCCATTATTCGAAAAGACAGTTTTAATGATTCGGAATCCAATTACACGCATCTCATTCATTTACTCTAGCCGACGATATCGGAGTCTCTTTCACTAATCCGGTTTTTTTTTTCCTTCTTCTTCTTCTATGGATTTTAAAAACCTTCCAGGTAAATTATGCCCGCCCGACTGGGATAACAAATCATAAAAAATGCAAAGCACTAAATCTGATTATAATTCTTGGAAAAGGCTTCTTGAGAAAAAAAAAAAAAAAGAAATCGGTTCCTGCTGAAAAAAAAAATGTTGAAAATTGTTTCTTTTGCGACAAAAGATATTTTATTTCTTTTTCTTTTTTTAGGTTTCGATTATCGAGACGAAAAGACGACTTTTCGAAATATAACAAAGACTTTGATTTTACTCTAGCTGCGATCTCACACACGGAGGCAAACAACATTTTTCCTTTAGGAGAAAAAAAATATACATTTAACGGGGCTGGATAAAGTAGGGAAAGCAACAAATGTTTTGGTTCAGACCCGTAGCCAGGGGCAGTACCTCCTTTTATCCGTTACGATGCAGCGGGGCTTGTGGTGACACAGCAGCTAATGCTCCACCAGCTCCGGGTCTGGTTTCGATTACGAAACCGGGATATTTCTGCCTCCTCCACCCACA
The DNA here is from genome assembly GCA_037577465.1 of Liposcelis bostrychophila. Taxonomy (NCBI): domain Eukaryota; kingdom Metazoa; phylum Arthropoda; class Insecta; order Psocodea; family Liposcelididae; genus Liposcelis; species Liposcelis bostrychophila. The sequence continues at coordinate 58,805,658 of CM075208.1, read as the reverse complement.
CGAGCAAAAAAAGTTTTCATCCGTCTGTCTGGGCAGTGGACTCTGAATAACTGCCTCAGCGTTGAGCATCCAAACACTTTTTAAAGGTTCTCCTTTTTTGGCGGAGTTTGGAATTTACGGGTCGTGGAGTTGATCTACCGAGTTTTCATAAAGTGTTGCCGTTTAAAAGTCCGACGGAGTCATCTGCTGAAAAAATTTAATTTTCACTGTCTTACACTATGGTGAACGTCGAGACCTTTTATTATTATTCCCATCTTGTAAAATGCTATATTTACACTGGGGGAAAGGATTTTCATGCGAACGTGCATAACAATATCGCATGGCTTAAGCCCGGAAAAGAAAAGGGGGATAAAACCCGTGAATTTGAATATGTTGTATACATATAAACCTAAAAAAATGAATAGAGCATTGTAATAAATAAAGAAATGGCACATCCACACACAGGGTTAAGAGCATTGTTTCGCATTTCTGAAAAGTCAATTTCTCGAAAAAATGTTTTTTTCCTCCCTCTTGTTTTACCACCTCATTTCTCGTCGACCCCAACGAAGCCTCGTCAGTGTTGAAAAGAAAAGCACGATGTGGAAATGCTCTTTTTATGTTTTTCTTTTCCTTTTAAGTAAAAATAACTTTCCATTCGGAGGAAATCATTTAAGACTTCTTTTTTCCCCGGGATGAAAGAAGACTAATTAATTTTCTAAAATTAAAGCAGCTACAGTATTTCCATAACAAAATTATATATGATCCTGGATTTACAAAGGCTGAAACTTGTTCAGTTGGAATGAGAAAACCGCTTACATTTCCAAATTTCCTTTTCCCCGGTTTTGAAATAGTAATCTTAAGTTCTTAAGTCGTAGGCAATCAAAGCCGCGGCTTATGCTTCCCGCGTGTGGGGAGATGGCCCTTTTTTTCCCCGTGTGGGACGAGGCCGTAACCGAAACCGATATATTTTTTTTTCCTCTTTTTCAGATAAGGTGGGACATGAGATCGGAGCCGAGCTCGGAAGCGACACCAGATACCGGGGTCATGGGTTGCTGGAGGAAAAGCGATCAGATTAACGGAGATCATCCGCAACAAACGGAAATAGACAGACACAATATAAATAATGTGGTGCAGGATACCACCATGACAGACAGCGAGTGTAAAAAAAACGAAGAAAATTTTAATTTGGATCTGAGGAGTCGGAGTACAAGAAGAAGACCGGCAGCGCCGGTCACCCCAGACCTCGAACTTACAGATTCGTCGTCGGTAAGTTAAAACTATTTTTTTTTTTTAAATAAATCGTTTGGATTTTTTTGAGCTTATCTCCTTCCTACGAAAAATTAATCAGAATCAGCCACTTGGCTCAGTGGTAACGTGCTACCTCTCAAGCAAGAGTTCCGGAACGGAGTGACCACTTCTGATCGAGAGGATTTAAATTCAAGATCACTGTCCCCTAGAGATCCTAAAAGAGATTAGCCATACCTGTAATTCCGGTTCTTCGATATTTTTCTCCTGAAAATTATTGGTCCATTAAAAATTTTTTTGGAAAATTAAGAACGTAAATATAAACAGTCAGGAACCGTTTTGTAAACTTAAAAAAATTAATATTTCAGATAGAAATTTATTTTTCGGATTTATCGAAAAACCGGAAATGGCTGAATGGCTAATCTCTTTTAGGATCTCTAACTGCCCCCCCCCCCCTTAAGGCAGTGAGAAACCTGCGAGATGTATCTTGTCACGAACGTTCCTCAGACCGAAAGTTGGAAGCTGTACCTCTAAAGAAGTCTAGTAGCGAAAGTAGATCGGTGGCCAAAGCACTTAGACCTTGTGTTCGACTCTTCTGTCTCCTGAATAAATTTTTATCTCTATCATTTTTTAATTCTATTTGCTGTTTAATTCCCCGAGAAATAAAATTCCACAACTCTACTTTGTCTCTTTTTTATACCTCCGCCCGTAATACTTGAATGACCCGCTGGCGTTGAATTTAGGAATGAGAGAATGAATGAGAACGGTCAAATTAAATGCTGTGCAGGATGAATAGGCTATGAAGTTCTCGTTATTTAATAAAAACGTACGTTTCCCATTCAGTTCCAACTTGATCGGAGAAAAAGTTTGGTTTTATTTGTTTTTGAGAAGTTTAAACATACACACACACAAAAAAAAAAAGTTTATGGTTAGGATGCACAGTAATCGCCTTTCGGACTTGAATTTTAAATGAAACTCGATTTTATTTACAAATAAGTGTTCGGCTTTTGCAATCGTTTCACCGAAATTTTCTTTTTGATCTAAGAATGAAGGGAAAAGTTTTTCTTTTTATGAAATATTATGATTGCTGTTATCTGAATTACAGATCGATATTTTATCCCAATAGGAGGAGAGTTAAGGCTAATACTCGCATTCTATATTTTTGGATCGATTATAAGGTCGGGTGAGTGTGTGAGCTTAGTTTAGTGGGCGTTCATTGATTAGCCGCAGGTATATCCTGGCACAACACACAGAGAATTTTAATTTTCACATTTTCCTTGTCATGCAATTTTCCGGCTTCACCGGCTCCACCATTCGATTCGTTCGATTCAGCGCGGAGCCAGCCCCTTTTTAGCTAATTGCTAGTTTTTATTTTGATTTAATTTTTGAGGCTTTAAGGTAGGTTCTGCCAATTGGTGAAATAAAAAAAATGTGCCGAAAAAAACCTATGTTTGTAGGTTTTTAAAAAATAATCCTTGATCCTCTTCTTCAACATCCAATTGTTTTCCTTTTTTTTTTCTTTCTTGAAGTTAGATGTATGTCTTGCAATATTATTAAAAAGCCACCCTTAAATTTAATCAAGTAAATTAAATTCTTCACCAGGAAAAAAAAAAAATACACCGTGCAAAATTAAATTTAACTGAGAACCGCATTATGTTTTTCCGTTAATTTAATAAAGATAAGCTTTTCTTTCTTATTATTATAATTTTTTTTTTGGACGAAGAAAAAAACCCGTGATTTGGATTTTTTGGATGAAAATTAAGTCGAAGTTAAAAGGCACTCCGCAAAAGGGAAGCTTTGACGTCAAACTGCTTTCGCTTCCGTTGTGAAAAATTTCCTTTACACGTTTCACTTTTCATTAATTCTCCTTTATTTTTTTTAACGGTTGTTTGTGCAATTTGAAAAAGAAATTGTTGAAAAAATTGGGATCGAGAAGAAAAAGAAAAAAAAGTCATGTAAATGTCGTTTTTACCCGATTTCCTTTTTCCTGGAATACATTTTTCTTTTTCTTATTATTTCCGATCGGGGAATCGGTTTCCTCTGCATTTCAATGATATCAAGTTACTCAAGCGATCTTATTCGCCCCCCAGAAGTAAAAAAGGAAAAAAAAATCGAAAATACTTCGGTTTTTCTTTTCCTTTTTTTTCTTGTAATAAAATTGGTAACTTTAGGAAAGCCGATGGAAAATCAAATGGGAACCTCTAAAGATAATTATCCCCGACATATCATTAATTCGATCAATTTCAAACAGACGTCATATTAGACTATTATCTTCGCGTAATCTATGTCAAGAGAATTATTTGTCGAGAAACAAAGCGTGTCTTCAACAGAGATGCCGGTTTTTTAATATGCGGTAATTTCGAAAATTCGACAACCGTGTGTGCTGCTTTTGACAGTCCCTGGCAAGCGGATGTGACAACAGCTTCCGGGGATTGGCTTTACTATGTTTAACTTATGAAGGAACGGTTACAGTTTTTTCGGACCGCGTTACGCATCGGTCTTATTTCGGTCATAAAAACAGGTTGGAAATTTCCGGGAAAACAGAACCTTTAAACGTGACGCTTTATTATTGAAAAGCTCCTTTATGTCTAAATGAGATTTTTTTTTTTTTTTTGCGCAGGTGAGCGACGACGCTCCTTATTCAAACAGAAGTGCCAGATCTCGATCGGGAGGATCCTCTACATCATCAGGGACAACGAATAATTCAAACACAAGAACTAGAAGAAAACCCGTACTCAATGCAAGGAGAGGAACATAAGGAGGCTCGAAAGTAACGAAAGGGAAAGGATGCGAATGCACAGTCTCAACGACGCTTTCCAGGTTTGTGCCCCTTTCCTAAAAGTTAAAAAGCCATAAAACCGCCGAGATACAGAGGAATCGAGGAGACGATCCCACTGGCAGAAACTGACACGCGACCAAATTAAATGATCGTTGCCGGTTTATAGGCGAATAGCTGACGCGGCTCCCCTTCCGTCCCTCGCCTCCCTCGACTCTCTCGTTTTCCCTGCGGTTTCCAACTGTCTCAAGAATTTCGTGAATAAAAGTGACTGAGCTTGCAGCTCCAGCCTTGATATCTTAATCGCTATTTAAGTCACACCTTTCTCCTGCTGTTGTAACCAATAACCATAACATCATTTTTTTTTTCGATTCCGTTAGTTAAAGGTTTTTTAAATTGAATCGAATTGAATTGTGTTATATTGCCTTTAAATTAATTACAAAATTTTTAGGCTAAGTAGCTTTACTTAGTTCGGAATTTGAAAATCAACTTTTTCTAATATTAAAAAACCATCGGAAAGTGGGAGAAAAACGGACAAATTTGGATTGAATTCCTTTTCGACTGTACTTCCTTTGCGCACTGCGCAATTATTGAATGAGTACATTCCTATACAAACTTTAAAAACCTAAAAGTTAATTTAATTGCGATGAACGATGAAACATTTTTCGCTAACATGGAAAAAGGTAACGATCAAGGAGGCTTAAATTTTCACTCCTTTGCCTATTTCACATGATTTTAAGTAAATTAAATCACATCGGTCTTTTAAGACCTGAAAGAAAGAAAAAGAAATTAATTTCAGCTCCAAAATTCAAGGAGTTTCGTAATTAAATTTAGAAAAGTGATCTCCTTTGCTTCTTGTTAAATCTTCTGAGTGATAAAAAGACCAGGAGGAATCAATTTCGTCCTTCTAGTGCTCTTTCTTGCCTACTTTAAACATTTATTGGGTCTAAAGGAAGAGGGCCGACAACCAGGGTTTTTGACCGCTTTCGGTACGTGACGGATAACTTCCCGGACACCAATGTACCAATATAATATGGTCTTCATTTTGTAAAAGTTTCAACCCTGTACTTGCATGCCGCCACCTTCAAGATTACCCTTTTAGGTTTGGCATCAGTGTAATGGAATTACAGGAATCGCGTAATTGAATTGCATACCGGGGCCCAAAAACCCGGGTTATCGGCCTTCCTCCTTTTCAATTTGACTATTTTTTTTTTTTTTTTCAAATGACTTTAATTTCGAATAGACACCCTGTTGGGAGATTCGGTACATTATTCAAAATGCTTTAAAAATGGTTGTACAAACTGCTAATTAATGTTAAAATAAGTTTTCCATGCTAAGTAACAATCTGAACTTTTCAGTGTTTAGCTTACGGGCGTTTTTTGTCATGCTTAGCCTATGAAGTTTTCCAGAATTCTCGTTTTTTTAAATTCTGATTCTCGCAATTTATTTTGAAGAGGGGATTTAGCCATTTTGACATTAAATTCGAATTCAAACTCGTCGATTCAGAAGTTTCTAATCTTTTTAAAGAATATTTTTTTTTTTTTTGCGCCAGGCTACTAGCAACACACAAAAGCAGCTTTATTCGCCTATTTAAATTTTTTCGGCTGCAAAAAGCTGTTCAAAAACTGAATAAAACATGGAAATATTAGCAAAAAGATTTGGTCCTGTAGACAAAAAGTTTTTGGTCAAATGTGATCGCTTAAGGATTAAAAATAAGTTTTGTGAAATGGTTGCTGGTGCCTGCATCGACGTTCCAAGAATGTCGCGACTCCTCTCTAAAATATTCAACGGACAACCTTTTTTTATACATGTGCAAAATGAGTCAGCACCCATTAAAGCGAATAATCAAGCATTTGACGATGAAAACATATGAAACAAATCCAATAAGTGAAAAGGAAAATCTTTTAAAAGGCACCCGGCAAAAAGAAAACAGTATGGGAAAAGGATCGAAGAGAAACCAATACCTCAAGCACCTTAATATAACAACAAGTAGACAAAATGAATTTTCGCGCGAAAAACGGGGGAAATAGATTTTCAATATTTCTTGGTTTTATATAAAAGCGAAACACCCAAGTTGAAATCTTTGAAATTGTTCGGGAAAATGAAATTTATATTTTAAAAATATGTTAACTTCCCTTAAGTTAAACAAAGGTTTTCCGCGTCATTTACTGTTCCGAATTAACATGAAGAATTCCAAAGTTTTCTCTTGTCACATAAGAGAACAGAATTTAATACACTATACACTTACTTATTTCCTCCCCTCCCTGAAAACTTTTTAGTTTAGGCCTTTCGGACATAAAACAGGAACCAGAAAAAGAAGGGAAACCTCTCATCTTTCCCTAAAACTATTTTACGGCATTAAACAACTAACGGCAAAATATTTTTCTCTTTTCAGAGCCTGCGAGAAGTTATACCACATGTAAAAAAAGAAAGAAGATTATCCAAGATAGAAACATTGACATTAGCAAAAAATTACATTTTAGCTTTAACTAGTGTTATATGCGATATAAGGGGTGAAAATGGACTAATACAAACGGAGAACGAAGCATCTGCCACATCTCAGAATCAATCCAATAATTTCCAAACATCTTTCCAGGATGACAATCAATTTTTCGATTTCACAGGTTAGAAAAAAAAAATTGAGAAAATACCCGGTTACCTCAGTATAATTTTTTTAAAAAAATGATGAACGATATAAATAATTTTGTGTTTTATGACGTGGTAAAATGAATTCAAAATCTGTTTAAATGCTTTACAAAGAGTCGATTTAAAAAAAAAAAAAATTCTCCTGAAAATATTGCATTTGGATGTGAGCTGTATATTTAAAAAAACGAATCGAAAAGTTTATATGTACCGTATATAAAAAGATATACTGTATGTATATATATTTAGATATACTTGACAAAGTGTATAAAAATTTTTATTGCTCGAGTGGGCGAAACCTAGCAAAGTTTTCCGTAGCAGTGGAAAAGGTTGCTAACTTGCCCCGTGGCAATTCAAGTGAAGAGTATGCGGGAAAACTTAGATCTTATTTTTGGCTTTTGTCAAAGCATTTAAAATAAAAACATGGACTCTGATCCTTTTTCCCGCTTGCTCTTCAAGTATTAATAGCATGATTTTGACCATTTTTCATCCCCTCCTTCAGCAGAGTGCCAAAATTGATACAATTTTAATTATATGATGGCGCTTTTCAATTTGAAGTCAAAGTCATTAGAAACCGACCAGGAGGCTGTTTGACATTGTCACTTTTCGGCCAAAAAAAGAAACAAGATTTCGAAAACTTTAACCGGTTTCTTCCTTGTTCTACTCGCGTTATGATCCAGGGTAATTCATTTTTTTTTCCGCCACTTCAAAGTTAAAAACATTAGAAATGTTTTGCGGTGAAGTTGTAACTCACTGCTTATACCCAAATTCGAATTATGCTTGAAAAATTATAAAAAGTAACTCTCAAAACTTGTTTTTATTTTTTTATTACTCAAAACAAACGAATTTTTGCCAATGCTCGGTTCTCCTTTTGTTCACAGGTCTCTAATGGAAAAAGTCACTCGGTCACCTCCTTCGCGCCTAAATTGGCTTGAAACCTAAAATATTTTCTTTGTAAAAAAATACATGCAACTTAAAAAAGAACAAAACGGCCTTCGAAATGTCTTTGCTAAGCCTCCCTAACCTATAAATGGCGATTTTCCACTCAGTAAAAAATTTTTGGGAAAAATTAACATAATTTTTATGTTGTTTTTTGTTTATGTTTATCTTTTGGAAAAAACAACATAAAAAATTTGTGTAATAATTACATATTATTTTTTACTGTGCATCATCAATACAAAAAATGGTGACTAAAAATTCGTTTAAGACTTGGGCTAAAATGTAAAAAAATTTAATATAAAAAAATGACTTAAAAAATGAGTTTTTGAAAATTATATGGTACTTTGTCAGAAAGGGGCAACCGAACAAATCATTCATCAAAGGCATTAAGAAACATCAGTAAACTCATACATATTCGAAAAACTCATTCATTTAAGACATTTTTCTCGATATTAAATTTTTTTTACATTTTAGCCCAAGTCTTACACCAATTTTCAATCACCATTTTTTTTTCTTGCTTTTTTTTTTTTTTTTTTTTTTTTTTTTTTTTTGAATTGATGACGGAAAATTGGCATTCATATCCCTGGTGGAAATTTTGGAATGTCGTATCGATATTGAAAAGTAACGCTTGTCGACCTCGGATCGCCATCGGGCCAATCTTGGCCAAGATCGATCCGATCTCCAATAACGGCCAATATTGAAAATATGTTAAATTCTCATTTGACCGATATTGAAAAGCGTTAACTTTCTGAATGGACGTCCGAGGTTGGATCGATGCTGCATCGACATTGATGATCTCAAAATTTCCACCAGGGATATGTTAGGGAGGTTTAACAAAGACATTTCAAAGGCCTTTTTGTTCTTTTTTAATTTGCATGTATTTTTTGACGAAGAAAATATTTTCGATTTCAAGCCAACTTAGGTGTGCAGGTGAGGACCGAGTAATTTTTCTTATTAGAGACATGTGAACAAAGGAAGAATTGAGAATTGACGAAAATTCGTTCATTTGGAGGAATAAAAAAAAGTTTTGAGAGCTATTTTTTATCGTTTTTCGGGCATAACTCGAATTTGGGTAAAAGCAGTGAGTTAAAATTTCTCCGCAAAATATTTCCAATGTTCTTAACTTTCAAATGGCAAAAAAAAAAAAAAAAAAAAATTAGTTACACTGGATTATTATGTCTGTCAAGCGACGTATATTCTTCGATTTTCTGGCACAATGTTAATGATTAATTACGATTCTTTTAAAGATCAAATCGAAATATATACTCGTTATTTTTTTTCTCTGAGAGCAGGAAAATCCGCCAGTCGTTAGAATTTAAAAAAAAAGTATAATGAATCGAGATACGTAGACAACGAAAACGTTAAAAAAAATTTTTTTATTACAAGCAAAAGAGCTTTTTTCATTTCCAAGCAGAAGCGATTAAATGGCAACACTGGTCTCTAGTGTGGGTGGCACACTCGAATCAAATTTCTTAAGGGCTCCGTAGCTGTTTTCCATCCTTATTTGACATAAACTGAAGTGAAAAGCAATGGCTAAACTGATGGACGCAAAAATTATCCTGGATTCCTAGTGCACATCGTGTGCTATAAGCCCAAAGCTGACGAGAATTATTTACACGACAAATATTGAGGCTTCGTCATAAGTTAAATATTGTTTTTCCTAAGAGAGCTGCGATCGATTTGCGAGGCATGTACGGTGCCTGTAAAGGTCACATTGTTGTGACAATGTAGGACGGACTATGTTTAGCATATGGGTATATACAGGGTGTAGAAAAATTTCGGCCCATACCTCAAAATTTTATAAAATGAATTTTTGGGGTTAATAAAGACGATGTTAGGCGCCAAATTTGCATGGAACCTCAGGTCAGAGCTCTGTGGAGGAACTGTAACTCAGGCCCGCAGCCAGCCCTCAAGCCCTAAAAGGTTCCAAATGACTCCAAAAGGCCTTTTATAGCATAGAAAATAGGAATCATTTAATTGCTAAAAACATTTTTAGGAAGAGCTCAAAATTTTGTAACTTGACAGATTTTTTCATCTGAAATAAAATGAAGGTTGCAAAATTTTTGGTCATATTATTAATTGGGGGGGGGGTCAAAAAGATAAACGTGATCCTTTGCATAGGCGAGGCTTCCCAATGCCAAAATGTAGTTGTCTTAAGAGCTTGGAGCTTTTGTGCACCCTATACACATCAGACCCACCCATCCCTGATTGGATGACAGCAGTGTGGCCTCTAGCAACCTTTCCTTGGTCTTGAAATTTTGCATCCGTTTCCCTTGTTAAATGTTGAATATTAAATATTATTTAAGAAGCCAATTAAAAGGTTAAAAAAAACCAAGTTCTTCCAGATCGATTCTAAATTATTTTGGTTAAGGCCTAAAAAAGAGCGACACTTTTTCAAATTTAAAATTTGTGAAACGAAACCCTCCCGTTTAAGGAAATCGATTCCCTCTTGTAAAACTTCCCTTTATATAATTAAATCAATCGCTTGAAATTAATACTTGGTTCGGCTATCGAATTTTCACAACGTCGAAAGCTTTTTCTTTTCGGTTAAGCTGCTTCCACGCCGGCAGCTTTTCAGTTTGAAAACCTTTCCTCCCCGCAAATTAATCCGGTGGCGATTTTCTTATTATTTTTAAACGGGTTTTTCGATTTAATTAAAAGCGGATAATTTAGTTAAAAAGGAGTTTAATTTTCATACTCTCGAATTTTCCTTCCCCCTTGAGGAAAAATCCATCTAAATTTTTTTTTTTTTTTAAGAAAAATTATTGAAACAAACCGAATGACATTCGCAGAAAAAAAATTAAAAATTAAATGACCTTGTAAGCCTACGATTAGAGGCGACCTTGAACTTGTTATTAATTAAACTTAAAACAGTCGTAATCGTGTTTGACGGAAAAAAAAAAAATTAAACCAACAAACGAAAATTTAAAAATAGCTTTTTTTTTTTTTTTAACAATTGAGAGAAGAGATGGTAATCAATGGTGTATCAACGAGTCTTTTTTTTTTTTTTTCAATATTGATTTTAGCCGAAATTGAAATAACACGGCCACGTTTGTTATTTACGCAAGTGTTAGTTGCCTTCCTTTTGTGCATATAAATTTTCTGCAATTTTAATGAATCTAATTCAGTGAATTCAAAGCTTTTAGCTAGGTAATGTCTCTTTCATTGAAAGGATCCGAATGCAAAACCGTTTACGAGGAAATATATCAAGGATAATACAGAGGGACTCGAAATATAATCCGTCTTAGTGTTCATTTTCATCTGAAAAAATTCCAATTTTTACTACTTTAGAACCTAATTTACGCGTCTCTGTTTCCTAAAAAAATTAAATTAGAACGGCGACACCCGAGAACGGCATCGTATTTTGAATTTTAATTGTAAACCCAAGAAAATAATCTAAATTCAAGAATCGAGAGGTTTAATTGATTTTAAACTTGAAAAAGTGTCGGTGAAAATTCTTCCTTTCAACTACGAAAATTCTGAGTTCAATTATTTATTTATTAAAAAAAAGATAGACGCAGTAAAAAATTTTGCGTGTTTTTAACATACACGGTCCACATACTCTGTATGTCACTTTTTTTTATGTTAATTTTTTGATATATTATTTATGTTGATATGAAACGTTGCGTAAATATGTGGACCATTTTTAACACAAAAATTGCGTCAAAAACACGCAAAATTTTTTACTGTGAACTGAGCGCACACCTAGTTTTTTTTGTCAATTCTTCCATGATCAATTATATTGTGAAGCAAGTTATCACTTATCTGCGATTCATAATTGTAACTGTAAATTATGCTAAACGAAATTTAAATTTAACGATAACGTATGTATTTAAAAAAAAAAAAAATTAGTCGTAAAAATATTTTTTCTTTCCTTTACAATTAATAAATTAAAAAAAAAAAAAGTTATATCCCTCCATTAAAAAAATTAATAAATAAATGTAAATTTGTCCTTTTATGTGATACGAAATAAAACAAATATAAATCATTCGAATTATTTTTAAAACCAAAAAAAAAAAAGTGTGTAACAAAATTTTGATATAAATATTGTAAAAATGAAATAAAAATAAATAGTGTAAACAAGAAGAGGAGTAAATGAAATTAAATTTTTTGTTTTAGAAAAATTTCGTTTCATTTCCCTGAAAATTCCCATACGAAAAAAAATGGTCAAAGCGGCCTACAAGGTTGGGAAAAATCGGAAGGGAGGAAATGACTCTTTTTCCCAAGTTGATATGATCCATGAGGCCCTTCAAGTGATACGTAAGTATGATGTTGCTGATTTTGGTCTTCTTTGCTCGTTGTCAGTGAAGTAAGATTTTTGAAGAGCCTTTTTCTGCCCTTACGTATCATTTGAATGGCCACGTAAGGTAAACATAGTAATTAGTGCTTAACTTACGGTCTGGCAGTTTCTTTTGGGTTCCGCTGAATAGCACCCCCATGGAAATTCAGATTTGCAGGATTTTAACAAATTTTTACAATTTTAAATTCCAAAATTTGTTCAATTTTTGTAGTGAAATCTAAAATCTATGTTTCAGGGAGCGTTTTACATGGAACCCCGGGGGAAAGAAGGTTAATAATAATTAAATGTTTAGTTTTTGACCAAAATCAGTTGGGAGGCAATTGCTCCCCCAAATCGCACCTAATGAGTCATTGAAATGTTACATCAGCACTTTAACTAGGGAGGGGATCAAAAATTAACAAAATTTTGCTGACGTAATGTTCGAATGGCCTCTAACCCATTGAAGGCAATAAAAATAAGTTTCCTCTTATAAAGATTTCTCACAGGAGGTCCTATCGTGTTCATCGTACAGTAAGTTAAACATTTGAAATATAAAAAAGATAATACCCTGCAATACTAAGGCGACGATTTATTGACAGCTCCTCCTCCCCCCTGTTTGTTTGAGTCATTACTTTATTGTTTTAAAGGAGAGGCGGTCATTCGATGAAGGGTCATTTGTAAAATGCTAATTAGACAAAACCACAAAACATTAGATTTTTCAAAACATTTTTGATGAAAAAAAGAAAAAAAAAATTTCCAACCCCTAAAAGACCCATATCTCCGTGAGCCCTGAAGTTGAAAAAACTCTTGGAAATTTTGGGATACGTTATGCAAAGCCCCTATAGCAAGCCCGGAAAGCCGAGGGGGCGGAAAGATGTCCAAGGAGGGCTTCAAATTATCTCCTTTAGCGTGGAAGATAAAGAAATTGCATTAGTCAAAACATTTTCGTGGGGGGGGGGGGAGGGGAGCTTAAACCTCTTAACAAGGGGTCTAGTTACCTCTTAACTGGGATGACCTACTTTTTGAGGAGACGTTCGGTTAGTAATGAAGGAAGCAATTTAAAATCACGAAAAAGTGATGACGTGACATTTGAAGGTACCCGAAAGGACATAGATGCACCTTAGCACATTTTGATCATTTTTTGGTTCTTTTTTTTTATGAGGAAAATAGCCCGTGGTTAGCACCTAAAAAGGGGGTTTGGAAGATTCGATCTTCTCTAGAATTGTTTTTCCGAAAGTGTTGACAAAGCAAGTTTGTCATTATTTAGAATATTTACTACCCTAAAAATAGTTTAAAACGATTCCATTTCAAAAAAAAAAAAAAAAAAAAAAATTTAACCAATTACTGATTTCAAAACCATGTGGATTAAATTGCAAACTAAAATAATTTTTTAGGAGGGGGATCAGCCTCCTTCGGCTAACTCACGGGTCCCTCATGGAACATTTTATGATTCACGTCTTGTGCCCGTATGTTTCCCCGTCCCGCCGGAAAATTTTTTTTTCGTATGGGATCTGTGCAAGACGACGGAATTACTGCTTAATAACTAAAAAAATCGACGGACATTAATTTAAAAAAAAACTTACTATACATCGATCATATTTTCATTTTTTTTTTTTAAAGTCATTTATTAAGATAAAAAGTAACTTATTACACGTGTCAATTGTTGTATATTAAACTATATTTAGAATTATCTATTTTTAAAAAAAAATCATATTTTTTGAAAAATATTTCTTCCCAAAATGTGATGTCTTATCTAGTCAACTATTTTTTTTTCTCTAATAGCTTATGTTAACAAAGTGCAGTCGCTGATTTTTTGAAAAAGTTAAATCAACAACTGCACTTTTTTTTACAAAATTTATCTCTGTACGATTCTTGTCTAGCTTTAATCTTGCTCTGTAAAGAATCGACTTTAAAAAAAAACTGCTACCTAGGATAGTAATGTAATATAGAAGAAAATGTCGGCAGAACTTATTTAATGATTTTTCTTTTCTCACTTTTTTTAAAATCCTATAAAAACCCCGAGATGTTTGATTACCTGTAAAACCGCATACGTGCTTTATTTCTCTTTTTTTTTCTCCCGGTTTTCCTCTCGTGCGATGTATGTGTGCCATTCCACCCACCCATACATCAATAATCAAATGTCTCTTGCATAATAATAAAAAAAAAATTATATTGAAAAACCGTTATACATAAATATAAAAATATAACCCTTTATCGCTTTTTTTTCTTTTCTATTTTTTTGCGGGTTTCAAAAGCCGTGGGATAAAATCATTTATGGCTTTTGAAAAAAATCGATTTTGAAAAATAAAAATGTCACCGTACGGTAGTGATGTCCCTTATTGTAAATCTCAAGTCTTACTTTCTGAATCGGTATTCCCCAGGCAAAATGTCAAGCCATTTCTGGAACAAGGGCAATTTTCAAAGGAAAAATTATTTAAAAAGGGGAAATCGAGGGAAATTTTTTTATCATTAATTTTCTGGCCATATAGAATTATGAGTCTTGTTTGATTCTTTTAAATAATTTGTTTGATTCTTTTAAATAATTTAATAATTTAATAACCCCTTTTAAATAATTTTTTTTGAAAATTGACCTTGTTCCAGAAATTCCTTCAAGTGCACGTGCACTTTACACCAGTTTTATGCCTGTTTTTTAAGACGCATGAGCTAAACATCAAAACGATGGTGTAAAATCAGTGTAATCGGTGTACAATCAAAAAACAGAAGCACCTCCGGTAACTGGAGGGCCGTCAGGCAAGTGAAATTTTTAAATGTCCTAAAACTGCATATACAAACTATTTTTTGCTTTAATTATAAACACGAAATAAAAAGATCTATCCCCACAATTCTTTTTTCTTCTCTAAATCTTTTGCTCAAATTCCATTGAAATATTTTTTGAAGGAAGGAGGAGGATGGGAGGGGCAGAGAGGAAGACCCGTGTTACGTAATACGTTCAGGGAGTACTACTTACATTACGCGCCCTTCACGAGGGGAGGAAGAGGTTGAAAAGTTGCCTATTTCACGTTACATAGCGGACTCCTCTAAGAAGACAGGAACTGAATTATGCTCACTAGATTCTCCGAGCGCACTGTGATTTTACCTCATTCCGGACTCGTTAAAGCAGCTCTCCGTGCAACAGCTTAAAGTGGGAGTCTACGGGGTCTTTTCACCATTTTCCAAATCTAGGATGACAAGACAGTCGAGATCTGTGATCTTATCCTGGCCACCTATGCCGAGCAAGTAGATTTTTTTATCCAATACAAGGAACGGGGAATTCGGAATCCAATGACACCAAATGTTGCTAATTTCGGTGGAGGATAAAGTCAGAGAAGATGGGAAACTCAGAAAAAGTCGAGTCGAGGACCCTAATCGACTTACTCTACCTACTGAGCTAGCGTATTTTTTATAAGTTTGAATATCTCATGAAAGCCCGCCGGAAATGCTG
Source organism: Liposcelis bostrychophila (assembly GCA_037577465.1). Lineage (NCBI taxonomy): Eukaryota > Metazoa > Arthropoda > Insecta > Psocodea > Liposcelididae > Liposcelis > Liposcelis bostrychophila. The sequence goes on along the minus strand of CM075208.1, from coordinate 58,790,355 downwards.
GCAAATGATATCGGACCGAAATCTAAATCTTTAACGAGCTCAACCCCACCCCACAAGGCCCAAAAGTTGAAAGTTGGAGTTGAAATTTGTCCAAAAATCAGCCACATCTTCCTTTTTTTTCATTTTAATCTCTAAATATCTTGGTTTAAGACCAACCTGTAGGGAACGTTGAAGTGTTATGTACGATCGGACAGGAGGCTAGCTCCATAAAAGAAAGCCCATTTCGTTTGGCTAGCAGAAAAGAAGGGGTAAAAAAATGCCTTTTAGTGATACCTGAATGGCCCAAGCAAAAGCGCACAGAGATACATCCTCCATTATATTTTGTTACACTTTTGTAAAATAATTTCCTTCCGATAAAGGAAATTCGTTTGTTTCGCATTAAAATTTTCAATAACCTAAGAACCACATTGAAAGGCATCAACTCTACATCTAAAAATAGTAAATCCTTTAAGCTTTCGCATACTGAAGGATATTCCCTTATGGTAAAATATAATAATGAGAAAATGCCTTTTGCAGTGTAAAGTTCGAATCCGAATTCCTATATTTCGCTTTGGAATAAATATAATTACTGTTCGGGGAGGGGGAATAAATTCTTTTTTATGATAATATTAAAAACCGTAGCGAGAATATAAATCTGAGAACCGAAAAAAATGGAAAACCCGTAATACTTTTTCTTTTACATAATCTTTGTTTATCAGATAATAATTGAAGTGGGTGCGAAGGAAATTATGTCCCAAATGGATTCTTCCATTTGATTTTTCTTTCATACCGGTTTACAAGCATTTTCAATTTGTGTTTGAAAGATTACTTGATGAAATTTTATAAGATTTATCAAGAGAGAGAGAGAGAAAGATTTTCTTTATTTTCCGAAAAAGATTTTCCCTGTGTGTGGGATTTTAATTGTGTTTAAAAAAAAAGGTTACGGCGTGTTCGCCTTTTTTTTTTTTTACTTCTGAAAAACGAACCTTTTGCGCTGTTTCACGGGTATGCAACATGTCCTAAGGGGCAGGCCATATATATTACGGATGCCTGGGGGGAGGGGAGGAATGTTACTCTCCATAAGACGATGTATTCCAATTAGCGCTACCATACGGGGAAGGGGATCAAAAATAACTTAGAAAGGCGTTAGGACTGTACTCTGAGAGGTCCCTTATTTTGACAACTTTCGGATTTGAAAATGGTTGATTGGGTCTTCCAACCCAATCTGTATTTCGTTGGGCACTAATAATGTCTAATTTTTTTAGTGGTTTTTTCATCAACGGAAAGTCGACTTGAGCTTAAAGTTCCGAAAAATTCCATAACAGTATGAAACGATACGGTCGTATCGTATGACGATATGGTCCGTATCACAGGGACAATGGATTTGGAGTGGCATGTATTTTCAAAGCTACCAAAGTAGGGTCGCCCTTGGCCTAGAAATTCCCTGAAAGCTCAAAATTTGAGCTTCTGACTTCACAGACTTCCTCAGGGTATACATTAACAAATACATTGCCCCTAAATATACAATGCTCCTGAATTTACTGTGAAAGAATTTACTTTAATTCCTGGAAATTCAGAAAATAAATAACTCCCGTCTCTTATTTCGATTTAGAACCCTTTGGTCTCAAACCTCTCGAAATGCGAAGCCCCAGTCCGTAAAATAAAAAAAATTAAAAATTAAAAATTTCACTCCCATGGATTAAACGATTTTCGCGGGGTTACAGGTTTCAACAAGAAAAAAGAAGGAATATTTTTCTAAGAAAACGTTATTTCGGGGTAGAGAGTAATGGAGCTTATTTCAGCAGGGAAAAGTCTTCCCGTAATTGAATTGAATTATGGCTGATCACAAGTTTTACCTGGGAAATGGTTTTTTTTTTCTGCTTTCTTTCGCCCACACTTTAATTCCTTTTTTTCCGGCTCAAAGATCATACAATCCGAATATTTTTTTCGTTATCTTCTTAACAAAAAAAGACCAGAAGAACGAAAATCCTTGATGGAAAGCTTTGTGCGTATAATCACTTTTCAACTTGATATGTAGAAAGGTTAACCTTTCTGCATATAACATACAGTACAGAAAGGTTAACCTTTCTGCTCCGAAAAAATCCTTTTTCGTCCGTTTTGGAATAATGATGTCGAGGGGGGGCAGGGGTAGGGGGTAGGGAGGGGAATTTAATAGTTTTCCGGTCGAGATTTCTTTTTTTAAATAACTCTATGTCAAAGTCGTTTTCGAGAAAGGTAAATATTTGATTATTCCAGACAGCCGGTGTCTATAGTCGAGTAGAAGCAAGAGCGAGATTAGATTACGGGGAAGCCGTTTGTTTCCATTATCGGACCGTAACCGTAAAGCTTTAATGTTATCTCTTATAAAATTAATATTCATATGGACCTTCCGTTTTTAAATTGTGAACTCAAGATAAATTACAAAAGCTGACCATGGAAGGAAATTCAGGTCTTAAGGTCAGAGAAACACCCTCATCGGATTTCTCCTTAGTCCCAATATTTTTTTAAAAAAATAAACACAGTAAGCGCTCGTGTCGTTATCATGATTTTGGCAATTTTTGACCCCTTTCTCCCGTTATATAGAAAAATACATTTTTGAAAATCTCTTCTCAACATTACGAACGATTTCAACTCCAAAATTCCTCTCGAAGTCGATTATTTTACACTTACGTGAGAGAACAGAAACCCCATCCCTAGTAAGCAAAAATAAAACATTTCCCCTTCCCCCTAACATGCTTAAGTAATACTTAAAAGCCATTCAAGTACTACGTCAGAAAAAAATTTAGACGATTTTCAGCCCCCCCTCTTGTCAGCAAAGATCAACATCACCATGACTCCCCTAATTGTCAGATTCACGAGACCTCCTACTGTTGAAAAGGCAATAAAAGACATGAAAAATTCAAAATTTAAAAAATTAGTCAAAATGAAAATAATTTGGAACAAAACTGATCACGGTTTTCTCTCGATATTCGATCATTTAATTTTTTCAAAAGGCTAAACACACGTAATACTTAAATAATGAATACTCTTTACGAGCAAAAATGTATTTATTAGTCTAGGTAGTCCTCCGGATTTCTCTTTAATTTTTTTTTCGACGATTTCAGACGCAAAATTAATTCGTTTGTCCTTAGCAAAATAATTTACGATGTTTCGTTAATTTTTCAAATTCTTATAATTTTTAAAAATTCCCTCGAAAGTCCGGAATATTCCCATTTCATCGATAACCATTCAAAATTCACTATTTCAAAAACCGTTAACTTTGATTGAATACCGCAAAGGACATGAAGCGCCCCCGGCGGAATAATTTCGCGTTTGTAATCTCCAGTCCCATTCCCGGAAATATTTTGCGAAAAATAAATTCCCGGTAATTTTAATTATTTTATAACACTCTAGGAATTACGAATGAAAACCTACGATGTGTTAAGGAACCAAAAGTGTGGACTCAACCCCCACGCAACGGTTTCCAGTTTCGTCTCAAGTTCTTTTACTTTTACTTTCTTTCGTTCGATTTAATTCGTTTTCCATTTTTTTCTAGCCAATTAAGCCTAGTTAATTTACTTTACTCCAAGAAAAAAGAAACGATTTAAATATCTCGGAACCAAAACGAAATCCCGAATTTTTTTTATATATATAAAAACATTAAAAATTATTTTATATTCCAAAAAAATGAGAAAAAAAAACAAGTCGAAAATAAACTCTCTTAAAAAGGGGAAAAAGCCGTGTAAAGAAAAAACTCTTCTCTAATAAATATGTCAATCAGATAGGAGCATATCCATAAATAATTTGATAATAACCGTTTCTATAAAAATTGATATAAAATAAAGATTAGAGAAGTAATACTCCATTTCCTTAAAATTAATAACAAAAGTCGTAAAAAAATTAAAAAAATTAATGTATCATAATCTTGTAATGGTGTAGAGATATTTAAGTTTGTTTTCTGGACTGTATGTGCTAAAGGATTTTAAGACGCTAAAATCGATGACTGTACAATTAGGGGAATCGAAAACGTCACTTCCGTTCCGTAAATCATCGTCCATAGTGGATTTAAAGAGGAATTGCCGGCGATCGTCCGCCGATTTCAAACAAATTTGATAGTTGAACTTTTTCGCGGTTTCCTTCGGCCCGATGTATTGAAAGCTTTTGAACAACTTTTTCTTTTCGCAATCGTAGTTGGACAGCATCCAAAACAATTCCTTTTCGATGACTAAGAGTTTACCGAATTCGTCGGAAGATGCATCGTTGTGCTCGAATTTCCTGGACCCAGCGAAATTCCAGTCTTTTTTCCAAATGTCGTCCTGGTGAATGTTTTCCACGTGCGTTCTCAGTTCTTCCTTTTTCCCGATCCAATCACAATTGTCAATTTTGCATCTGTGGACAATGTATCCGCATTTTTTCAAATGCCTTTCTTCGTCTCTTAGATAGTACACCTTCAGAAAAAATATAGCAAAATTAAAATATTGTTTAATTCAAGATCTACAAAGTCGGGAGACCGTAGTACATTGGTAAGACTCTCGATTCGCATGCGGAAAATCCGCGGTCGAGTCAAGTGTATCCAGTACGTTCACCTCTTGATTCATGTCATGAGATCAAATGAAAATCATATTTGATGCCCAACACGGTTTGGAACCCGTGCCTAAATATAATAAGTCCGTCTCACACACTTTTCAGTCAGAGGATGGTCGATGTCTCATGTCTGTGGCAGTGCTTATAAAATACAAATTGTGCTTACGGAGGGAGTTCACAGACAGCTCCAACCTCTGGTACAAAAACTGGGTAACACCAACACTTAACTTAACTTAATTCAATATCTACCAAATGGCTGAGATTGTTTTAAAAGTAAATAAATTTAATTACAGTAAAAATACCTCTTTGCAACCTCCGATGGTGTTGGGGCAGGGATATTTCACATACTCTGCTATTTGAGCCAACATGATATTTTTAGCTTTAACGAAATCAGCACTGCATATTGGACACTGAGTTAATCGACATCTGCATTTCAAGCAAACTGAATGCCCATTGCTGAAATATACAACAAACAAAAATCACTCTTTATCATAACACAAATTTTAGTTATTCTGATTTTTACCTGCAAATATCTACAGTTGGCCTAATCATTTCATAACAAACCGGACAACACAACAACTGCTGAAGCTTATCGATCCATTCTTTATTGACAGCATCAACATCATCGTCGACAACTTTTGAATCACCTGAAAATTTAATCTCTTCAAATTTTAATAAAAATTGTTATTTATAAGGGTTATGTGAAACATAACCCTACCAGACTCATCGGCTTTATTTTCCCTTCGGACTCTTTTGACAGGAACAACGGGATTTTCGTTATGTGACATTGTAAATAACCGATGCAGAGTTCGTTTTAAAAATCTTAACATCAAATTATAAAAAGTCCAAGTAAATTGTTTTTTCGCTATCTAGTTGTAAAGATTTAAACTGTGTAAAAAGGACTGGACAGCATTTGTTAACAAATTTATGTTTGGGCGATGAAAATAAATAATCGAAACAAATTCTAGAGCTGCAAAGTAGTTTTTATGTGCTCACTGGTTCTTACCGAATTTATATGAATTTGATTACTCTACCCTTTCAAAGATCATTTTTATTAAAAAATTGAAAAATTTGACCTTAAGTACAATTTTTAATCCATTTTGACAATATCTCAGATACATTTTTAAATTATCTTCTTATTTGGAAATTTAAATCTGTCTAAGTGTATAAATATACGCTTCCGGTATGATATTTTGATATTTCAATAAATCTTAATTATTTATTTAAAACTGAAATAACACTGCGCTTTTAATTAATTGCTGCTTTTGGGTGGTATTTAAAATATCCCATCCCCAATTAATCTAAATTAATAAATTTTCAAAATGAAAGAACATATGCTTCCATTCTACCATTCATGTCGCTGCCAGATTTTTATTGCGCCAAGTCTCCAAAGAATTTATACATTTAATTCTTTTTTATTTGTTTTATTTAAAGATCAGAATCATAATACAGCCAAGGTGGAATAAAATAAAAAAAGAAATCTGAAGAGAAAACCGTCGTCTTTTTAAAAATGATTTAAACAAGCAAAGACTTGATAATTCATAAAAGCTCGAATGCTATTGGTGAATCATTCATGGACGCCATTGATTCTTTCTGCTAGTTACAAGCAAAAATAGTAAACAAACCGAATGCAAGTACTTTTTTTTCTGATAAATTAGCCTTTGTCATATGTGATTATTTCATTTATTACCGTGAAGTTGCAGGAGAAGTGCCGGTGAAAATGAATTTTATTGCGTTTATTTTGTTATCTATTTCTGTGGCATTTTCAAGTCAAGTTCCGATTGTTTTATGGCATGGAATGGGTAAGAAAAACTTTGCAAATGACATTTAAAAAAAAATATATATATATTTCCTTAATTTTTTTATTTTATTTTAGGGGACAGCTGCTGCAGCTCGGGCAGTTTAGGAAGAATAATAAAATTAATTGAAGAAGAAATACCTGGTGTAGAAGTTTTATCTTTGAAATTTGGAAATAATACGCTACAGGTTTGCATTAATTTTTTTTTTCTAAATTAAGAAAATATGTTTCATGTGCCTGAAGAGACTTTGACTTTATCTTGAACATGTATTTTCATACATATTTATCTGATTATAAGTATTCAAAGGTTAATTTTCTTTTTAACAGGATATTGAAAGTGGATATTTCTTGAATTCCAATACTCAGGTAGAAATTGCTTGTAATGAAATAGCATCAAATCCTGCTTTCAGTGAAGGATATCATGCAGTAGGCTTTTCACAGGGTAGTCAGTTCCTGTAAGTCATCCATTTTTCTTAGTATGATACAAACAACTCAAAATAAATTTTTTTTTCCTAGACGGGCTGTTGCTCAAAGATGTCCTTCACCACCCATGAAAGTACTTGTTACTCTGGGTGGTCAGCACCAGGGTATTTATGGTCTACCACATTGCGGTCAGCCCACACCTGCATGGTGTGATTACATTAGAAAACTGTTGAACGAAGGTGCTTATACCAGGTCAGTGGCTAAGTACTGATAATTTGAATGATAAAAAATTTTTTTAACAAATATCATGTATCTATTTTAATGATGTTGAATTGTTTTCATATTTCAGTTGGATACAAAATTATTTGGTTCAAGCTCAGTATTGGCATGATCCACTTGATGAAGAAGCATATAAAAATCACAGTATATTTCTAGCAGATATTAATAATGAAAAGGTAAATCTTTTTGGTTCTCCTAAAAAGAATTCCAGACAAGAAGGGGAAAAAAAAAATGTTTCGTCCATAATGTTGGGAATTTTGGATCCCTAGTTTGTGTAACTTGTCTGTTGGGACTTATTTTAACAAATATCATTGTTGAGGGACCTTCCAGAATGCACTGAAATTACTTTCAAATTTTTTTTTCCAGGCTGAAAAAAATGAAGATTACTCCAAGAATTTGCAGAAGTTGGAAAAATTAGTCTTGGTTCTTTTTCAAAATGACTCAATGGTCATACCAAGAGAATCAGCTTGGTTTGGTTTCTTTGCTCCAGGTCAGGCTGATAAGGTTTTGTCTTTCGAAGAAACTGACCTTTTCACTCAGGTAAGATCATCTATTTTTTTTCTTTTATGGTAAATTTAAAAAAAAATATATTTCCATTTTTAGGATTTGATCGGTTTAAGACCTCTTGTCGCCAGCGGTAAAGTCGATTTCATTTCGATCGATGGGGATCACTTAGAGTTTAGTGAAGAATGGTTCAAATCGGAAATTATAAAAAAATACTTAAGCTAAAGTCGAAGACTGATTCAGAATTTTTTCTTAAAGATGTATTGAGGTATTAAAAGCCACCGAACTTAACGAGGGTGCAATCTAAATTTTTTAAATTGATTAATACACATCCGGGGGTTTTGGCGAATGAAGGAATGCACACTAATCGTACAGGTTTATCTGAAACAAAAGAAAAAAATAAATTTTTTTCAGTTTATAAATAAAATTTTTCATTTATTTTTTTACCTTCAAAGTCGATCAATTTCGTTTTAAAATCCGTCTGGTTACCAGCAAAATAAATGTCAGGCCTTTCTGTGATTATAAACGGATCGTCCTGATAGTACGGATAACAAGCTGAAAATTTCAAAAAATTCGGCTATATCTTAAAATTATATCGAAAAACTAGGCTGACTTACGCAGAGTATCAGGCGCCGTTGGAGCTAAATGCCCCCAGTTAAGAGTGTTCTCTAAAATCTCTAAACTATCTTCGATAACCGTTAGGGTTTTGATATCGTCGATAGGTTGACCAGAGGTGCCGAGAATTATCCGATCAGATATGCTGCACTGATATGGATTCGGCACTCCTTGAAAAGTTGCGTATTTTGACGATTCGGGAAACATGCAATAATGCATCGGCTGCTGAGGTAAAACGTGATTTGATGGATCATACTCCCCTGGCATTATGTCCACTGGTATCGTTTTCTGGAATTTAAAAAAAGGGTTTGTCCACGGATCCCTTCGTCACAAGTGTAATGGGGATACATGCTTAGCTTATGACTTATATTTAACTTATGCTTATATTTAATTTTTGGACAAGCCCAAAAATTAAAACATATAGAAAGGAATTCTTAGGTAAATTTATAAAAATACTAACAACTAAATCTTCCAATATTTTATCCAATGATTTCATGCTTCCTAACACATTTGAAGTTTCTTCGATGTCTGTGTTAATAACCATCCCTTGAGCTGGTTTATGTGAACTATGTACTGAATTCCCAGCAATGATTAACCTTGAAATTTTTGCAACTTTTTCTTGCTCTTCTAAACTGCCTGCCAGACCTGTCACCCAATCCAAAAACAAATCAAGATGGAACATATCTGCGGAACTTGATAAACTTAAACCACTTATAACAGCAATATACCTAGAAAAAATTAAAAAGGTTTTTAGACATTCAAAAAAAAAAAAAAAAAATCAAATCAAGCCAATCTTTACTTGTCTTCTTCTATGGTTGAAACTGGTCTCTCAATATTATTATTAACTCCACCATAACAGTAATCTTCAACTTCAAACTTCCCATCGCTATTCTCATACCCTTTCAATGCTATTACAATTCCTGTAATTAATTTACTGACATTCAAATTTCCAATCAGCCTAATTCTTTGAATTTCATCTTCCAATATAAGGACATCTTTGTCTGAAACATAATTAGACCTAGGTGGCTGGGGTATGAGTTGATTTTCCTCGGAAATTTCTTTCAAAATACTCGGTTTCAACTCCTGATGTTTGAACAATGTTCCAATGACAATACACGTCTCCGGATTTTCATCATTTAGTTCCGACAGTTTGCGAAGAGGAACCTTTTCCCCTAAAACAACAAATCCCTATGTAAATAAAAAGTTTTTAAAAAAGCAATTTTAATTGCCTTACCCCATTTTGATAAGCATTTCTTTTGTAAGTTTTCCTTGGATTTACTTAACCGACCGACATATATGTGAGCAAACTGCCTTGCAAAATCTTTATTTATGCACCTAAATTTATCTGACAAATTTTCGTAAGAAGCTTCAGTTCGATTTAACGATATCTCCGTATTTGATTCATATGGAAAAGTATTTAAAGATTGTGATTTATTTTTTTTATCAACGATCATTTTGTTGACACAAATATCCACAATAACATAACCTCAACTTCAAAACAAAATTGGCGGCAGTGACGTCAATTGTGCAAGAGACTCCTTCTCGACTCCATTATCGATCCACCAATAAGCATTAATGTTTGGTAATTAGTCGAATCTTATTGGTCGTTTTAAAAACATGGAGGTTGTTCAATTTCCAACATGGCAGACGCTTTCGTCGTAGCAGTAGCTGACTGTGTATCCATCCTACTGCTACGTTTTCTGGAAATGTTTGAATTGAAAACATGATTTTATTCGGAAGATTGCCTAATCTTATTTTTTTTTTGTAATAAAAGTATATTCAAAATAATCATTTAGGATATTTAATAAATTTAAATGTCTTCATCCGTCGTACAGCCTAAGAATCTTGAGTTTTCTTATGTGGCGAGATTATAAAAGTTATCCGTTGACCAGTGTTTTCTAACCAATAAATATGTCCCTGGAACAAACTGCTTGTGAAGGTAAATTATATTTATAAACACAATTTATTAAAATCATGATGAGTTTCATATTATTACTAGGATTAATCTAATCAGCTTGGATTAGTTTTAATGCTTGCATTTGTTGTAGTTCTCTTATTAAGCCATTTATATTTTTTTGTTCCATGCATTTTGAGATTTTGAAAATGATTCCCTTGAATCCTAATGAAAATTTTGTTTTTTAGATTTAAAAGCTTTTGAAAGGAGATTAACTGAAGTAATATCTTGCCTGCAACCTGCGACGTTACGATGGAGAAGTAAGTATTCATTGATATGTGTTCCCCAGGAGTTATCAACAGATAATTTATATTTTTTACTTTTTAGTTGTTTTAGTTATAATGAGTGTTTGTACAGCAGTTGGAGCTTATTATTGGCTCACTGACCCTGCTATTTCTTCCATATCATTTTCACAGTCTCTTTGGAGTCATTATTTCTTCACAATATCAAGTACCATATTAGGTATGTCAACAGATTTTGTCTGAAAGCACATTACACATTAATCGCTTTGTCTTGTATTATTTCACACTTACCTTGATTTTTTTTTTTTTTTTCAGCTATTTTGTTTTTATTTGGAATACACAAAAGGGTAATGGCACCCTCTATCATAGCAAATAGAACAAGAGCTGTATTAAGTGACTTCAATATGTCATGTGACGAAACAGGGAAACTAATTTTAAAACCTAGGCCAACTGTACAAGCTGCTCAAAGTAATTGGCTAGGTCAGGAATAGCATTAATTTAAGCATTAATTGAAAATCCAATTCCATTTCATTTCATTTCAGAAATATTTATTTTTGTTAAATTGTCTTTTCCCATTGTCAGTCAAACCAAAAGATTGAATAATTAGTGATTATTTATAAGCTTAATCCATGATATTCTGTCAATTAAGAATCATTTCCTGTATGTAGAAAAAAAAAAAAAAAAAAAAAGAATCATGTTCCGGTTGTTAGAACACAGGGCAACAATTTTTTCCCCAGTTTTGTATACATTGTTTTGCTTTTACATGTTCTTCCATTTTTTTTTTTTTTTCTGTTTTAATAATTTATAGCCAAGTAACCTTAATGTAAATGTGATATAGAGACAAAAGTAGAGCAGAACCTGATTTTTTTAGCTGTCCGATTTTTGAATTTGTAAAAGCCAGCCGACTGTATTTTTTGTAAAAAAAATTTTGTATAAAATAATATATATCAATGTTGACTTGGCCATGTTTAGAAATAGTTCTCATGAATTTTAAATACTTTTATTTTACTCCTTGGAAGAAGTAAATTTGAGAAAAATTTTTGAGACAAGACTACAAAAAAAACTTCAAAAAATTGTTCAATAAAATAAAGCTGTGAAGAGTGGGAGGGCGGGGAATTTAAAGTCAATTTTTCTGGGAAAAAAATGAACTGTAGTTTAGAAATAATTTAAAAAAAATAATAATATTTTGACGAGTTTCTTCATAAAAAACATTTCAGATATTTATACAGGAAAATAGATTGATAAAAAAAGGGGGTATAATATTCTGAAAATCAGGCCAAAAATTTGATTCTGCAGCTAGAATACCTATACTTATACCCAAACAGACACATACCTAAGGCATGGACAATTCAAACATCCCCTCTGCCCCAAAAATTATACTCAACTGGACAAATAAATTTTTTAACATATGAAACTCCAATATTTTGAGGCAAAGGGCAATCCACATTTATGATGTAAACTTGTTCAGGATTAAAATCCTTTTAGATCAGAAACTGAGCTTTTTGGTTGCAAATGCAAATACGTTTTTAACCAATTAGAGCCTAAATCGAAGACGTCCCTTTGATTTTTAAGTACAAGCGACCTGGCGAGGACTTCCACCATGGCTAGATGCAAAAAAAAAAAAAAAAAATAAAAATAAAATAAAATAAAAAAAATCCGAATGTTATTACCCGACAGAACGCAATCATTTTTTGGTCCATTACAATCAAAACCGATGTCAATGCTGACAAGATGTTTTTCAAATAACAAACCAGAGACCATTCTTAAATTACTTTTCAAAATTGGCTAAAGCTGATTAGTTTCAGTTCCAAAAAATCCAAAAACGCCATACTGAGTCAAGGCGTTTTTTCCCTCCGAGGATAGTCGCCAGAGATCTGTCAGAACAACTAAGCAGCAACATAAGCTTTGGGGTTGTTCATAAATTAACTTAAGCACGTTCAGGAGAAGAGGTGATCTGTAAAAATCTTGAGCTAATTACGGAAAGCTTGGTGGTCAAAATTTACCAAATTGATGCTTCTGTCATTTTTGAACGCTTTTCAAATTAATAAAAAAAGAAAAAAACATAATACTTTTCATATGATTGATTTATTATAACAAAATTATATGCATTACAACGTTATATTACACAAAGGTTTTGCCCCACGCAACCCCAAATTCGATTCTAATTTATACTTTTGTACTCAAGCTAAATAAGGTTATACTGTGGTGTTACAAAGATATGCCTATTTTTGAAGTTAGATATAAGTATAGGAGCGACTTGTTGCGCCTATGCTTAGCTTAAGGACGAATGTATAAGTCAAAATAAAAATCAAAAATTAGTCGAAGAATACGGTTCAAGGTTACCTGGGGGAGTACGGACAAAAGCAGTAATGTAAAAAATGTACAAAATATTTTATAAATCGCTACAGATCAAAATTGTTTTGTGCAATCTGCTTCACTTTTCTCGGAAGTGTCACCTTACCTCAACTTTGCCCATCATTTGGTTTGCAAAAAGAAGAGCAAATTTATGTATTTGCATAGAAAACTGTCAACTCGGACAATGGAGGATAGTTTGCTTTGATTCGAAAAGTTTATTCGCTAACAAAAGATTTCAAAAGAAAACATTCTATCAGACATTGTCGAAGCGAGTCTTTCTTGTGGGTCTGCAGACATTTTTAAAAATGGCGCGAAGATTAGGCAATTTAAAAAACATCTAGGTCGACGTAAAGGTCCTAAGACCGGTTGGCCATGATCTGTTTTCGGCTTTTCAATATGCCATAACGTAGACATTTGTCAACAAACCGGAAACGATTAAAAACATGACCGTATACGGTCAATCTCTGTTAGGATCTCAAGTTCGACGCACATATTACATTACAACAATCCCAGAGATATAACTTTGCGTGGGAAGCGGTATTTACTTTCGAACCCAGGCTCACATGAAAACCAATTTCGCTGGGGTCGTTACATAAGCAAATGCCATTTTGTGCCCGGACTGAACATTTTAGGCACCACAGGCTAGCTTTGTGCAATGTCTATTTAATGGCCAGTCTTAAATAGTGGCCTCTTTTTGTATGAAGTCCATCCCTGATTTTTTGACGTAACACAGATGAAATTGCTAAAGAATTGAAATGGAAACTGTCCTAATAAAACTAGCGTACTAAAAAAACGAGCCCCTTTTGGAGTTCCTGCTATTTAAAAAAAAATATTCTTTGACATTTTGTAGAATTTCAATCCTTTAATACAAATTATTTCTTTAAAAAAAATTGCACGGAACATCGAAAAATAACGGGAAGGGAATGATAATTTCTGACACAAAATTACTTTTGCTAGGGTCGCTGCATGTCATACAATGATTAATCGTTACATTCCTTTACACACCAAATCGCAAATCGAACTCTTTTATGGCCAAAAAGCATAAAACAAAATCCGACTTACAGTCTTAAGCCATCTGGTAGATAAAGGAGCAACAAAAAGCAAAAAAAATATTTAGCTACGGTCATGCAGCATTCCTGGAGGAATAATATTGCCGCCGTCAGAAATCCTCATTTAACAAAAAGCTATCATTTCACCGAGATGTTCATCATAAGAACACATTTTAATAAACTAAAAGGCAACAGCATCCAGGCGTCTTTTTTTTCCTGAATACAGTTTTTTTTACAAAATTTTATTAAGACATCACAATATAAATTATAGACTTAAAGCTTTTTCATTTTTTTAGATAAGAGATCTTTTACATAAAGTAGGAAAAAAATTTCCCAGAGTACACTGCAATAAAGTATATGTCTTTAAATACTTTTAAAATACTGTAGTAATATTGAATGTCGCAGTTGGGATAAAAGCCCCAGAAAAAAACAGCGTCATATAATACAAAGCATCTGAATTTTCAAAAATACGGGGGAATGTCCCGAAAACTCTGCTCATTTGTAATAAAATCGACGTCCTTAACTTTACTTTCATAGTCAGCAAAAATAAAGACTCGTTTACAATGGCTTCTACATCTAAATAGTTGATTTAAAAAAGGGGACAATTCACGTATAAAAGCTGTACTTTGTCGGACAATACTTAAACTGATTGGACTAAACCAAGAAATTTAAATGGTTTGATGGTCAAAAATATGGGACAATTTAAATGCCGATCCATTTAAATTCCTTTGGATTCCAATTGCATCTTTTTGGGCCAAATTGTTATTGATCTAAGGATTAGGAATAAGAGAATTGTCGCGAGTCTTGCCATAGTCCTACGTCCACGATTGAAACAAACAGAGTTAGTTTGCTTTGCTTTGGAATAATGCAACCAATACATGTTTGCAAAAACAAAACAAATTAACTCCCATTTCTTTCAACCACGAACTTAGTATTGTAAACAAAAGCAATGAACTCTGTTTTTACGGGGAGGAAGTCCGGTCTAGGCAGTATGTGTCCTTTATAGACTCTTTCACCACACTAACTAAACTTTTTTTCCATTTTTCGAGTACTTGAAAAATTTAATCGACATTCAATATACCTTGGGCAGTGTTTAAATTTTTTTTCACTTAGGCCGCTAGAAGATTTTTAATGTTTTTCGGAGTGGCGTCTTCGTTTAAATGCTTGGTCGTGTATCGAAGAGCGTTTAAAAGTCCTTCCGACCTTGACGCGGGTTGATCTTTTAATAATTTAACACAGCCTTTGACGTCTACGTTGGAAGCCTTGACGAAAGCTCCGTGGGGATGAACGTGATCATATAGAATAACTAGGCCCACCATCACCCTTAAAACGAACATTTGAGTTTCTTCTCTTTGGAATTGAGCTATTAAATTCCTGAAAAATAAAAACAAATTTTTAATAATAAATTTTTTTCTCCGTTGTGACATTAACACTTACGGGTTTTCCAGCATCCTCAAGCAAACCTTCGCCATCGTGCTTAAGGTTTCCGTGAGGTTATCCTTCGGGATTTCCGAATGTTCCAGCACGAACTTGGCAGTCGCTTCACTCAGAACTTTAAGCATGGGAGTCGCGTTCGCATAAAACAAAGACATCCTATAAGCCAGCTCATTGCTTATATCTTTAGAGTCTTCGTACTGATATCCATCTTGAACTACAGACATCCTTTGCCTTGTTATCGTCCTTCTGTAGTAACTAAAGTCGTTTTGAATCGCTGGGGTTTTCATCTTAAGTTCATCAAACTTAAGGACAAACTCTAAAATTTCTGCTAACTGCTTGACTAGGGCTTGTTGCGTTTCTAAATGTTGGGTGGGTGGCATTTCTCCAGAACATATCTCTGCCAGTATCTTTGGTATTACATTTTCTAAAAATGAAATATTTAATAAAATAATTTGTTAGACAAATCTTCTTTGGAAGTTATTTTTTCCCATTAAGATTAAGTATTCTCAAACAAGAAGAATACTGCTTTTAATTTTAATTGGAAAAATCCATTTCCTCTTCCTCATTTTTAAGCTTTTAATAAATTCAGGTATAAGAGAGAAAAAGATTCCCAGTCTGAGCCCGTTAGCCGCGAGAAAACGAACCCCGACCTCTCCGTTTGCCGGACGGAAGCTCTACCATTAAGCTACGACCTTTAAGCAACTTGACTGCGCCAAGAGTCTCAGGTATAAGAGAGTAATATAATCTTTCTGTCGGAGAGCAGGAGTCGTAGCTTAAAGGTAGAGCTTGATTCTGTCTTCAGACTGATCATTTTTTTCTCTCTTATACCTGAATTTATTATAAGGAGATTATTGTTCTTTAATTAAAAGCAGCTGGTGTTTAAGCATTCAGAGAGAGACGATAATAACAAAATGAAAAGTAAATGAGAAGACTTTTAATTTAATCAGATCTCACTAACTGATTATTAATCATGACACTTTTGCATTTTGTTTTAACTTATAAAAGAGATGTTTTGTTTAAATAATCCTACAACTTTTTAAAAAATAGACATCAAACGTGACAACATGTTGCAAAAAATAGCCCTTTTAACATCTTACCTAACTGAGTTGAAAACATATAAAATTTTTTTAATTTTGCTACTAGAGGCACAACAGCGTTCCATGCTTGTTGCTGCGTTTCCTCACATGGTCTTGCTATCGCCTCCCTTATCTCCTTTCCTGCTCCCTTATAACACTGCAATTCATCTAAGATTTCCTCCGAGTTCTTAAACACTTGATCCACTTCCTCGAATGTCTTCTTTTCACCTTCCGTAGGTTGTGCATCTGAAACAATCATTTTCAAACCGTTACAAATCCGATGCAAACCACTTCACAATTTCAACTCACTTTCAAAATCCAAGAAGACATCATATTTCTGTGGAGAACAACAGTTGGAGTCATCCCTTGCGAGCAAACTCAACAATTTCCCCATGATGCCTTCAATGAATTAAATATTATCGTCTCAACACGCAAATTAACTTGATAAAAGGCATTTTTTCCTATTTGTCCAGCTTTAAGCAAGAAATGTTTTGTTTTAATAATTCTAAGACTTTTTTAAAAAAATATCACTCAGACATCAAACACGACAACACGTTGCTCAGATCGTGTGAACAGCTGTTTTCGTCTGCTCGAAGGACGCGTACATCGACCATGTTGTGACGTCATCTTTTCGCACCAAATCCAAATCTTCATATCTGAAAAAAAAAACCAATGAATAAAAAATTAATCCGGTGAGTAATCAATGCGAGTAACAAAAGAATTAAGTCGAAAAAGATGACCGCAGACCAAGGATAACCTCCGTCTCGGTTAATAAGCCCGCAGTATAATTTATAGTATAAATTTACTCTTCATTTTTTTAAAGTCTAGGTTCGACGGTTGATCTTTTGGACTTTAAAATGAAAAACAGAAAACCCCACTGTAAATTATAATTAATCGTTTAACGACTTTCCAATGGTTTAAAAAGAAAAACCAAGATGGTACGGTCTTTGAGTGATTCTTCCTTTTTTTTCAAGGTGTTAACATAAATAATTATTTATTTTTAAAATCAATTGCTCTGTCTTTATTGGACAATTAACCCAGACAAAGTGGATCCTGGAATCCAGGTGGATTCTACCGTGGAAAAATTGTGGATGTTCCACCAGTATTCTACGTGGATTTTAAGACTTTTTCCACCACATTTCCACTACTTTTGGTGGAAAAATTGTGGAAAAGTGATAAAAAAGGGGTGGAAAAACATAAACCTGGAAAAATGGTGGAAAAAGTCTTAAAATCCAGGTGGAATACTGTTGGATCCATCGTGGTTCCACCGTGGATCCACCAAAAAATTCCACGTTGAATCCACCATTAATCCACAGAATTTTTTTGTCTGGGAATTGGAGGGCATAATTAATTGTACCACCGGGAATGCTATATATTTTTGGAACCGGGAATGCTATATATCTTCTGCCACCACTTTTTTTTCATTTTCAATATTTTTAATGTTCGAAAAAATAATCAACAATAAAAAAAAGTGGTAGCAGAAGAAAAAAGTCCAAAAATATACAGCATTTCCTGTGGTACAATTAATTTTACTTTTCGACTAATTGGCCAATGGAGACAGGGCTATAATTACAGTAAGTTACTCCTCCAATGGCTTGGACGTCATATGGCGTTTGGCCGGTTCAAATCAACCGAGAGGAGCGGGGCAAAGTATGCTCTGACCATTCTTAAATTTTTTTGCTGGCGATAATTTTGCTCCTATTCTCCATGTTAAAGGACTTAATTGGTCCCCCCTTAAAACTTGGCCTCCAGCTGGTGATCTTGAAAAGAAAGAGACTGGCGATGGCGAACTATAAAACTGGGCTGCCTTATTGTTAGAAATTTAGCAGCTCCCAATGCTGCAATTGTGGCAAAGGAAACTCCAGCATTTTTTTTTTTTTTTTTAATTCAAGCAAAAACATTGGAAGTTTTTTTCGTCAATCAATTTAATATTTCCAGAAAGTGCACTTGAAAGAAAGAAAATCGAGCTAAAAATGAGTGCCTTATCAGCTTGGACAGCAAAACAAATTTTTCACGTAGTCCCCCCCTTCCCCCAGGGAGGGGAAAGAGGGGATAGATGGATGGTCTCTAATGATTTGACTCCCATGACAATTAGAGTAGGCTAGGTACTTTTGGCTAATAATGCAAAAATTTGTTGAAATATAAAAAATCGAAACCAGAACTTGAAAATCAACTTCAGGGCAAAATTTTACCAACCCAACCCAAACCTGAACCAAACCCTAGTGTTGCTCCTTCAACCCTAAAATTTATTTATCTAATCAAATTTTTTTGAATGTTGGCATTGAAAACCAAATTTGGCAGTCGAAAGGGGGAAGCCCTAAGACGGAGGTTAAATATTGAACCTAACTCAACCAAAATAACTGGACACCCAAAACGAACCTGTACCTCTTCCGTGAGGGAAAAAACAGAAACCGGGCCGAACCTTTTTTTCCCCCATTCGGGTTCAATGGGAAGGTTCCATCTGCAAAACGAACAGAGGCAAAGGGCCAACATACTTCTTGTTTAACATTTTAAAACTTTAAATCCTAACTGGAAAATTTGGACACTCCTGGCCTTAATCAATTATAGGAAACTCAGAAAAAAAATAATCCAAAGAGATTAATTCAGTACATTAACATCCTAATTCACACAATTGCCTGAAAAACTTATAACTTTTTAGGTGGGTGTTAATAAAAGTGTCGTCATGATAGTTTTTTCCATCCAGACAAAAATAATCTCCTCTATAAATACCAATTGCAAAAGAGCGAATAAATAAGACATTTAAAATCTTTTCATTTCCGTGCTTAAGATTAAAAAAAAAAAAAAAAAAAAAAAAACATACCGTCAATACGGAAAACACATGGCACCTTAAAGCCTGAAGTTAATAATCACTTTAATTATCACTCGAGTTCGCTTTCCTTGCTGCGAAGATTACTACGTGATTTATCGCGGTCACCGAAGACAAAAAAAAGAAAAACAAACAAAAAATTGAAAACATAAAACAAGGAGCAAGGAGCGCGCGAACGATTGCTACAAACTAACAAACATGATTGAGAATAATTAATGTAAACGAAGTTTTATCGTTGACTCCGGTGACATTGCACTATCACTCGGTTGTGTCGAAAATATTCCTGTAGGAGAGACCAATTCGAGTGTTCCCAGGGGAGGAGAAAAAAAAATCTCATAAAGTCTCCCACATATGCAATCCCTGCTTTGAATTCTAACTCTGCTATTGCTTTCATTTTTAATGTCGTTATTATATTACATCGAACTCGTCAAGTGAACGCCTCTGAAAAAAAAGTCTCATTTTACTTTTTTTTTAGACGCGATAATATGTCTTTTTCTCTCGTATTTTACTCGTCGATTAATTTTCTGGGTTCTACTCTAGAGCAAACAGCACTATTACTGGAATCAAGGAATAGTATATTTCAGGCCTAAGATAGGAAAAGAGTAAATCTCATATTGTGTCCTTGGCACGTGCCTAGCCCTTTAGGAATTAGGGGCCAAACATCCCCTAATTCATGTGTCTATTTACGTATTAACCGATTAAACAAATTATGTCAATGGTAAAATTTTTTTCGCGATTTCAAGAAACTCTTTTAGGCTTCTAACGGGAAAAAGATCTGAAAAAAAACCTCATTGCAGCTCTAAAGCGTTCCATCTCATGATCGGATTAATCCATAAGTGGAGACAAGATGCTACATCGTAAGTCGTTATAGACTCTACGCCAAAAGTAAAAATTACGGTTGAGGTAGCGCTTAGAGCGCTTAAAGCGTCCAAATGGTACGCTTATGTTTGGCTTATGGGCGGTCGATTTTCCTACAAAAACCAGTTTGAAATTGTCGTACAAATTGCAATCAGTACCCACAAGTTTTACATGCTCGGCAGTAATCTTAAAATTTTCAATGTTTAGCTTATTCCAGTTTTTTTTGCAAAGCCGAGTTTTAAGGGGGGGGGGGGTTGGAAAATAAGACACTCTTAACTTATTAAGATGAAACTCAAGACATCGTGACATAAAATCAAAGTTCACGAAATCCCCTAGGTTTGGACGATTTATCGAGAAAACAGGTTTTTGCTAGGCAACCAGTAAAGCACGAATGCAACTTCATTTGCCTAAATGAATACAGGGAAAGAGGTACTCAAATTATAAAACGAATGACGATGTAATTGACGGACAGCCTGTCTTCGACTTCCAAGTAATTGTCAACGCTATCATCACACCATATATGTCCGTCAGCACCATCATCACTGTCCTCGACTTCGTCATCCCGGTCGATGATTGTCCGTCTTGTCATGGTCATCGTATCGTCATCGTCATCGTATCTTACGGTCTCCCTAATAGTCGTCATCATCATCATCAGCTCATAATTTCATCATTATTGTCATCGACTATAGGTCATGGTCATCGTCATCACTGCTACATTAAATGTTATATAAAGTAAGTTCAATAACTTTTCAGCTGGTAACCATATACTCTGCATTTTTATGGAATTCATACCCGCCATTTCTCTCTAAACCATTTACACAAGTTAGGGGAATTACCGGAAAAAATTCCGGTGTACCACACAGATTTATTTTTAAGAAAATCATTTCCTATCAAAAGTAATATTGTAATTTCTACCCTCAAAATATTTTCCTATTTTTACAAAACAAATTTTTAAAATCAAATTTCCACAGGAACTCTTTAACATCTTCAATATTTTTCCTACAAAATTATTAGATAAAAATAAAGCAAATTATTGCCTTTCTCAGAATTGTTCTTACTTGCTTCCTGAATGTATCCATAAAAAAAAACTGATCGACAAAACAATAGCTGAAAATACTTGAAAGATGAAAAACTTTGCACTTCACCTTTTAAAATAATAACTCCCCCACCCCCTAAAATAACAGAAAAAAAAACTAGTAAATATGGCTATTTAACTTAAACCATTTTAAGTAGTAATTGTTCTGCCACTTTTTTCCAGAGATATTTTTTCATTTGATAAATGTATCTTTTTTTTTAAAAACTAAAATCACATGCGGTCAATTAACCGTGTGCAATTACTGATTTAGCGATTGTTCATAAGTTGATAAAAGTCATAGAAGTATAAGTGAATTAAGCAGGTCCAACCATCAGATTGGTAGCACAAGATAACAACAATATTTTTGTTCATTACAATATTTATTTTACAGGCCAAATCCTGTACCTAAATGGGTAATTCTTAAAAAACGTACAGTGACGGGAAAGGTCAAACATTGCACTTTTTGGTAACAAAAAAAGGTTAAAAAGTATAATTGATTTTTTCTCAAAAAAAGGGATATCGTTCTTTACCTTCCAAAACACGAATTCACAACAAAAAAATTTCTTCTCGTTGCATCCTTAATGAAAGCTGCTAACAAAACAAAACGTGACGGGAGGACAAATAATGCACGCTTTAGCTAATTAAAAAGGTTTAAAAATCATTTTTATTTTCTTTTAAAAAGGGATATCATTCTTTACCTTCTGGAAAAAAAATTTTCTTCAGTGTGTGTTTGATAAGATATTAAGCAATATTGCCTAAAAATAAAAATTTACCTTTTTTTAAGAACTACCCACATGTATTTCATTGCTATAACTTTTTACCTTCAGCTTTTCATGATAGCTGCATACGGACAAGCAAAACTGGTTAAGCTAAAAAATGGCTGACTGATTCATTTATTTTTTTTAAAGTGTCATATCTCCAAAGAATGTTCAGGCTTTTGACAATGAATCAGCTAAAGGTCAAAGAATAAAATTATATAAATTTATACACTCAGAAAAAGGAAATGTTTTGAACGAATTCTGTCTTGCAGCAAAACTGAAATTATTACGGAATATTCCCGCAATGCATTGCGATTGGAAACAAACAAAATTAAATCCAAAATGGCGCAAAAACACACAACGCACAAAAACGCATTATTATAAAATGTTTCGGTTTTTTCTTAATTTTTCTTTTTGGGTCTACAGCAAAATACAAAAAATAACATACTCTACTCCAAAATGTTATTTTTAATGAAAAAGCGAGAAAAATATATTAAAATAATGCATGAGAGTATAAACGACAGAAGTCTTTAAAGAAAATTATGGAGAGTAAATGCAATCAATATTTTTTTCGTTTCTTCATTAAAAATAACACTTGTGAAGTAATGCAATTTTTTATGTTTTACTCCGAGAAAAATTCAGATTGAAATAATAATAATACTTCCGCGCCAGTCTTAGTTGGCTTTTGTTTGTCCCCAATCGCAAAGCATTGTGGGAGTGATCGCAAAGTATTATGGGAATAATCCGTGACGATTTGCGTTAAAGGAATAAGCACTATTCTTTCACATAATGTTGTTTCTTGGCAAGTTATGTTTGTTGTTTTTGCATGATTCTTCAGGAAATGTTTTGTCACAAAGCATTTTTGCTTTCGCATTAGCTATTTTCTTTCTGGAGTGTAGCCTGGGAAATTCTTATCTTTGCTTAGAAAGGGAAGGAGAGGTTGGGGTCGAAAATGGGATAAACATTTTTATGTTTTACTTGAAAGGCTCAAAGATATTAACTGGAAATTGTAAAAGGGACGATTCCGATACTGCGGCCTTATTTTCAAGTGGACGGAGGGGGTCCTAGATTTGATAAACGAATGATGACAAGGGGATGCGAAGCGAAGAGTTTCTAGAACGCTGATGTCGCCATTTACATAGAAAAGATCACGATTTTCATTTCACAACCCGGAAAACCCCCAGCGAAAAATTATCAGACGTACTTTGACGACCAAAATATTGCAGACGTACAAAATGAATCAGAAAAAGAATTTCAAGCGCGTTTTTTTCTCTTTTTCATTAAGACGAGCTCATCCTATCTTTTTTAATCTCGGATCCATGATATGCGCGGTCTGCTCGTCCGGGAAGTGACGTAATGATGATTTTCTACAAGAATCTTTTTTTTAATTTCACCGTTCATCATTAAAAATAATTATCAGAGTTTTCAGGGCGCGACTCGAAAAAAAAAGACAGAAATCCGTTCGATGATATCTAAAACATGGTCTTGCCTGCAAAAAGTAGGCGTCGATGCTTCTCTCTCTTATTTTCTCTCGCATCGCATCAAAATTAAATAAAAGTTAAATAGAACGAAAGAGGGGCAGATGGTCTCCGAAAGTAATAATGAGAAGAGATAAAAAGAGAAGAAAAAAAAAAAGGGGGTTGAAAAAAAATATCTGACTGATGACCTCTTATAATCAAACAGGTTGCACGGCAACAGGTGGGTAACTAACTCTTTCTTGATGCATCAAAAAAAAAAAAAAAAAATTATCAAACCAAGGACCATTTTAAAGGTACTTTAGTACCCGAGGATCCCTACGTCACAGCTGCTGCGCTCTCCCAACTTTTTTTTTTACAATTGATTTTTTTACGTCCGGTTCATCTTCGACGATTAAAGCTACGAATTTTTAGGAATGTCAGAATGAGAAATAAAATAATACACTTTCGGGACTCGTGGCTTACATTTAAAGGTAATCAGAAATTAACATGGAGGATCCTGGGGCTAGTGTGTTTATAGTGCAGGTGGCACGCGAACAGCTGGATTTCACTTTATCAATAAAAAATTCTTTTTAAAATTATTATTTTGTACTTTATAGGCGGGACCTGGAGCTAAGACATTGTCTCTGTCGTTGATCACCGTGTCCCGTTGGGGATCATCTCGAATCACGGAAACTCTCTAAGACTGGAAGAGCACATCTAAATAAGTAATTTTTTTTTGTTTGTTTTTATCAGATAATAAGAGTAATAAATACATAAAATTGTCTCCCATAAGCAAATATTTAGTGCAGGGGCAGACAATGTAGTTGTAAATTATTTACAATAAATAAAAATACACAACTGAACAATATAATGATATGAATGAGTGATCGTAAGCGATATGTTGGATGACTTATATGAATAATGAATAATTCAGTTTTAGATGATTTTTTTTCAGTACGTTATGTAGGTTATGTTTTATAATTTTTTTAAAGGAATTGATTGAAATGAAATCTGGAATCTACAATCGCTTTCTGGAATTTTTTTCATTCTTTGAGTAGTTTACATTATATTCTAGGGGGGTTTGATATGAAACTCTACTTATACTTTCTGTGCTAAGAGATAACAAAGGTAGATTTGTGTTTCTGAAGTGTGGCAGTTGA
The DNA here is from genome assembly GCA_037577465.1 of Liposcelis bostrychophila. Classification (NCBI taxonomy): domain Eukaryota; kingdom Metazoa; phylum Arthropoda; class Insecta; order Psocodea; family Liposcelididae; genus Liposcelis; species Liposcelis bostrychophila. Next base: position 58,765,946 of record CM075208.1, on the reverse strand, counting down.
AAAATATTTATTTCGTAATACAAAGAGGGTTAGCATGCATTGGTATAGTTGAGTAATTATCAAAATTTGAAACTGAGTACTTAGTTTGGAGGCAGAATAATTTTGATGATTTCCAAATAGACATCTAATAGTAAAATTTGAATCACCTTGAGTGGGTGAATGATGTAGTCAAAAGTGCCTCATCCCCAGAATAAAATTCCATAATTTAGTTGCGATCGATACATTGATAAGTAAATTTTTCCTAAGCTTTGATTGTTGAGACAATTTTTTATTCTAAAAAAAAAAGGTAAGTATTTGCTTTTAATTTTTTAATTAATTTATCTATGTTAATTTTTTCTCCAAAAATATGTTGTAGATTCTCCTATTTTTTCGAAAAAATTCTCGCAAGTATACGCCGAGTCAAACGGTTTCGAGGCATTGTGGAGTTTAAATTGATAATTCTTTTGATTTGGATTTTTAATCTGTAAAATAGATTCATTTTGTTTTCTTGAAACTTAGTACAAGGTTATTTTTTTTTAAGCATTGTTGAACAAAATTAAGTAATATCGTTTTGTAAATGTTTTTCTAACAAGTTTTTGTTTGGGACCTGAAATGTTGCCTTTGCACACTGTCAGATTCTAAAACCGATCCTATTTTATTCTAAAAAATTTGAGTCCTCGGGAAAAGAGAAATTCAAAATTTGAGCTTTTTTACATCTTCAGAAAGCTCAAATTCGGTAGAATAAGACGGGCTTTTAAAAAATAAAACCAGATCAATTATTAAACCCGGGCGTTCAAAGTTTAAAGTAAAAAAGTATTCGTTTTCAAAAGATGTTAAGAGTTTACAACATTTAATTTTCTTACGAAAACATTTTGCCCCCTCACCCTTCATATTTTCAGCCCTTCGGAGTGTCTAATTTGGAACCCCAAACTAGAATTACTTTCTTTAGAAAAAATTCCTCGAAAATGACTTGGATTTCGTTGATATTTTCGCCTCGATTTAGCGTTTCGTTAGGGCCAATCATCAGCTGACAGACCAAAAAAAAAAAAAAAAAAAAAAAAAAAAAAAAAAGGGGGGCAGCGTTAGCAGCCTTTCTCGAGTTCTGGACGAGCACTACACTTCCTACCTATTTAAGAGGAAAATAATAATAATAAAAAAATAGTAAGGATAGGAATCGGGTTCCCTTTATTATCGAGACGTTTTAAAAACCACCGGATAACCTTGTCTCAACTTGGTTCTCCCACAGTTACGTCTACCGTTTACTTAAAAAAAAGCCCCGATCCGCCCCCGGGCCACCTTTTTTTTAAACGAAGCTATCAATTTTTTTTTTTTTTTTTTTTTTTTTTCAAACCATTAAAATCACCAATATACTTTTCATAATCATAATTTTTATTCCCCCTTGAAAAAAGAATTTCGCAAAATGTAAATTACCCTTATATGCCATTTGTCGGAAACAGGTGCAAAGGGAAAAGGAGTTAATTCCAGTACTGCGGAATCCGCTTCCTTTCATTTTATAAAAAAGAAGAACCTACTTTTTTTATTAGGACGATTACACCTATAACTGTTTCCTATAATTTTCGTAAAAAAAAAAATTCGGTCGCAATTAAAATAGCGGGCCTATAAACAAGAGGAAATGTAATAGGTTTTTCAAGGTTTCAGTCTTGTTTTTGCGAAAATCGGCACGAAACTTTTATCGCGCGTGTAGGCTGAGGAATTTCTTATTTTACGAGTTTTCGAATTTAAAATCGCCCCGAATGGAAATGTTCTGTTCTCTAGGATGCTCACGTCCCCTATTTTTTTTATTCAGATTTTTTACTCGGCGGGAATGTTTGCCGACTTGAGCCTAAAGATCGGAAAATTCTTATAAGCACGAAAAAAAATCGATACAGTTGAACCTCCATAACTTTCTACGTCTTTCCCATAAGCTAAACATATGTTTTAAGTAGAGAATAATAGAGGTTCAAATGTAATTTTTTTTACGTCAAAAAGCAGTTTTTACTTATGGGGAATTTTTCGTAGATCGAGAATCTCAAGTCCATTTTTTAATACCTGGTCCGGGTTTCGAGCTGGAATGGTGAAAAAAGGTCGTTCAGCGACAAAATATGCTAGGTGCTCTGTTTTTGCTGATATTTTGGCTTTCAGCTAAAAAATCGAAGCAGATTCGTAAAAACAAACGTCAAATTAGTGATGTACATAAAAGTTTTAATAGGAAGCGACTGTTTTTCACGAAAAAAAAAAATAGTTTTCTTTTTGTGCTTATGAGAATTTTTTGATCTTAAGGCTCAAGTCGACCAGCCTCCCCGGCGAGTAAAAAATTTGAATCAAATTATGGGGTGTATATGAGCACCATAGAGAACAGAATTCCGTCCGGTGCTATTTAAAATTCGAAAGTTCGTAAAATAAAGGACACTCATTGCTCAAGTTTCCTTAAAAGATCAATTTCACACTTTTAAACAGCAATAAAATCCTCCCCGAGAAAGAAGTAAATAAATTCCTTCGCACACTCCATATCATTTAAATATTGATTTGCATACGTAAATAAAATAAAATCAAGTCCTTTTCGAAAAAAAAAAAAAAAAAAGTAGGAGCCAACTGACGCCTTGGATTTAATCGCAGCGTTAAGCACCCATTTTAACGCTCGAGGGATAAAAACTGCCGGGGGAGGGAGTCTGGTCGCCCGGTGTTAAAATGACATGCTTTCTTCCTTACATAATAATGACAATTATAATCTAATTTTCACGTGCTCATGGAAGGATGTAAATGTTATGTCGTTTTCCAAAAAAAAAAAAAAAAAAAAAAGATATTAGGCTAGGAAGCCAGTCTTATAATTAATGTCGCGTGCAAGAGAAAGAAAGAAAAAAAAAAAAAAGAAACAAAACAAAAAATGACCATAACAAAAATAAAAAGGGTGGATTCATCATCGAGACGGGAAGCGGAAACATTGGGACCTGTTAAAGACGGAAATCAGGTGGTAGATGGTAGATGTTCCCGGCAGATGCATTTCATCGTGGCACCAGATGTGCCTAATGGGGGCTATGTCTGCTACTTTTTTTTTTTTTTTAACTTTGGGATAAATTATCGTGATGTGCTACAAGTTTGAATAAAATTCGTGAATAAAGGCATTGAGGAAATTTCAACTAGCCACCCCTAAATTCGTAAAAATCGGGGGCCGATGCGGTTGTCTTAACTAAAAATGTACCCGCATTACTTCGTAAAAAATCGTTCATTAGTTTTAGGTTTGCAAAAAAAGCCGGCTTAAAAAAACTTGGGAGGGGCACCAATTTAAAACCTGGAGGATAGGAAATATTGCAAGATATATGGGCCAAAAAAATTTCCAAAGCGAAAGGAGAAGTGCAAAATCCAATCAGGGAACTGAGCCCCTCGATCCCCTAGTTACAATTAAATACGCGAAACACTGGAAAAATGAATTTTTCAACTTTAACTTAAAAAAAAAAAATTAGCAAGCTGGATATAATTTAACTATTTAACTATTTAATTACCTAATCATGTTAAAATGAGGTCTATTGTGCAGAGCTGTTGCGATTGCCCAAGTGCGAACTGGGGTCCAATTCAAATTGTATGCTGTATTTTTAAGAAACTCAGAGCGAAACCATGTTTATTAACACATTTTTCCGGCTCTATCACCGAAACCAACAACTTTTTTACTATAAAATCGGCTTCGGAATAGGACGGAGTTTTCTTTCGACAAAGTATAGAAGCGAAATAGAAATCGGCATCGGCATCGGCACCGACCTCAGACCCGTGGCTTAGAGGCAAAAAGGCACTTCAAAATCGGAATAGGACTGACGCCAAAATTAAATTTTAAACGAAGGGAATATCTGATGGGAACAAATTGCGAAAGAAGTTTTATTTGAATATCTTAACCCCCCGTCCCCCAAATCCGTCCAAAAATTTTGTGGCTTACGCAATCCCAGAGCATTACCATAACATAATGCATCCTAAACATTTTTTTTTTTTTTTTTTTTTTGCCTTTGCATTTGAAAAGGCCTTCGGCACCCGAAAAGAGTTACTCCTTTACGAAATCTCATGGTTAATTTCGTTCCGAACATAAATCAAACGAGTTATTTGCAAAAAAGAAACCAATTCTATTCTTTTTTTTTAAATCTTTCCTCGAAAATGAGTGTAGCCTTTAAAATTAAAACCGTAAAAATATATTTATTTGGATTGTTTTCCTTGAGAAATTTTTATGGATATAACCTACCACAATAGGGTTACTGTGCGGTACTACTTTGTCGGGGGGAATCTTAAAAAGCGGACGCTTTTAATAAGGTAACCCACGTGGAAAATAATAATTTTAACTATTTTAACATCATTAGGTGATTAAAAACTTGAATTATATCCAGCCTGCTAATTTTTTTTGATGTACAAGTCTCTGGGTACCGGAATCATTTGAATCGATTATCGCAAAAGAGAATAAATTAAAATTTTAATAAAAAGGGGATTTTGACTTACCCGTGATCTTCTTTTTATTTGGATGAAAACCGTGACGGATTTTAATCAATTTTAAAATGCATTTTTCCTCTTGTCGTAATCCAAACACCGGTTTTTTACCCAGTTTTTTCATTATCTGCGAAAGAAAAAAACAAAAACAAAAGGAAATTAATTACTGATGAGATATCATGCGTAAATGTTTTGAAACAGATACGATCTCTTGGGAAATTGCATATTTCCAAGTAGATGCAGAAAAGTTAAGTTCCGAATGAAGATGAGCTCCTATATTTCCCGATATCTGGAGGTATTCAGTATTTCCTAAAATAACGTATCAAAAATTTTTTCCGTCAATTCGAAAATTTCAATTCTTCGAATTTTATCTAATTTCTGGGTTGAAATTTTCCAGGATCACACCCCTTTTTTTAAAAAAAGAATTTCTTGGGCTAAAGAAACTGAACCGCACAAAAATACCGAACATTATCAGGGATTTTTTTTTCTTCCGAGAAACTTTTTTAGTTTCTCAAATTTAATTTTACCAGGATATCTTTTAACTTTTATTTCCCAGGTTCACGGGGGGAATTCAGCTTACGGCATCATTGCCCATTTTTCGACAACAGGAAAATTCTAGAGATTCTGCTCAAGATCCCCTAAATACTGAAAAATCCCGATTTCTGAGTTTGAAGTTTGTAAGAATCGTCTAGTCGAAAAAAATTCTTAGAATCCTGGGCAAATATTTTGCTCAAAAACGCGAAAGCGCAAAATTATAAATCTGGGGCATCAGAAGCACTACTAAATTCTCCATGTTATGTTCGTCCAATTATGGCGCTTAAAAATTAGGATCCCCATTAGGAATTACCATACATTGAAAGCCCTCTAAATTTTAAAAATGAAGGCATAGGGAATTTTACCTTAGATAACTTCTTGGTCGATCCAGAGGTCTGTTTCGTTCCGGGGGTTGTTCTTTATTTTCTGAAATTTTGAGTTTAATTAACACTTCAGAGGGTCTCCTGAAATTCCGAAGAATTCGGTAAAGAATTACTGTCCATTTTCCAAATACAATTTTTCCCCCTTTTTGGTAAATGACAACTTCTGGGATTGTAAATTTTTCTGAGAAATCCTTGCCTGTCAAAATTAAATAATACAGGAGCATGCCTGGAATCTTCCGTCTACGGGACCCTAGCAAATTTTCTATTTTGATTCCCTGATTTGAAATATTCCGCGATCATAAAAATCGTCGAGGTACCCGGGTACCGTCGAGAGAACATTAAAATTGCAATGATCCCGGAAAATTTTTATGTCTTGAATTCCTCGAAATCGTCTTCTTCTCAAACCCGAGAAATCCTTAATTTTTTAATTTTCGGGAAACCACGACTTTCAGAAAACTTGACACTATTTTTAAAAAGAGGTTTCGTCAACTGTAAAAAGTTTACAGGCAGCAATAAACCGGAAAAGAAAAAAAATCTGCAGACGACAGACAACAGCAAACAGCCAACAGCAATCAGCCTGTAAATGATCGTTTATGCAATTCGCCACCGAATCAATCCTACAACATAAACGCGAAATGGAAGGCGACACCAGTAGACAAAAAGAAAAAAATAAATATATTCCTTTTTTCCCCCACAAGAGCACAATTATCATCATGAGGGGTAAAATCGGGTGCGAAACTTGGCGTCGTGTCAGCATTTTAACATTTCCAAAAAAAAAAAAAAAAAAAAAAAAAAAAAAAAAAAAAAAAAAAAATCACGGCATTTGATATTTATTACAATTCTCTGTTGCGGCAGACGTCTTAGAAGCTTTTATTTTCTTTACGATTTTTCTCGAAATTGTCTAGATCCGAATCCCTTTAGGCAAGTTTGAACATGAAATTTAAAAAAAAGTGCATTACATCCCCCTAAGAACCTCATACCCCGAAAAAAAAATGTATGTGTAAATCTCGCATAATAAGAAAAAAAAAAAAATTTTTTTGAAAAGGGATTATTTTGAAAAGAAAAAAAATGGCGTAACGAGACATAATAGAGTATTAAGCAAGGTAGATTTATTCGAAAAAGATTTTTTTCTTTTTTCAAAAGAGGGGTTCCCAGACACAATCGATCTTTAAAAAGGAAGGCAGATGGCCAAAAGGAACTCCAGGTATCCAGTGGCGAGCATTTTAATTAAAATAATCCGCGGTCCTTATTGTCAAAAATTCAATTTTTCCATCTGGACCGCCACTGCCGAAAAAAAAAAAAAAAACATAAATCCTTGCTCCAATTTCAATGTGATGTTAATTTCTTTTACGAATTCTTGCAATAAAAGACGACATTAATGAGGTTTTCTTTTTCACGGCGGCAGCAGGCCTTCTCCTTTCATGACAAAATTTAGTCACCTATTGTCCAAAGTCCCGTGTATCGATCCTCACACATTAGCAACTAAATCATTCGTCAATTAATAAAAATTTTTACCGCTATACCAAAATTCATTCATTTTTAACAATGTGAAATTTATTGCCGTGTGTCCCCACGGGTGAGTTTTCAAGAGAAGAGAATTCTGCCCCGAAAACTGGAGAACTTAAAATTTTTAAGTTCAAAAAGTTACGGAAAGATTTTTCCCCTCGCTAACCGAAGTTAGTTCCGAGATTTCCCGAATCCTTAAACTGCACTCCAAAATTTTTTCCCGTCACTTTCGAGTATAGCGAGTTCGAATCTCAGAAAATTACGAGAAGAAAAATAAAAGTGTAAACCAACTAACCCCTTCTTTAGAAAATCTTACATTCGACAAAAATGCCCAGATGCTGATCATGCTTCCCCGAAAGCCATTTTTTTCCAGTCTGGATGCACCTTAAGGGATGATTTTGCATTTCCAAATGACATCGATAAAAGATTATATTTTCCAGTTGAAACCCTTTTCCTGAAAATAATACGGTAGATCACACCCGCAAACAACCCATTTAGATAGTGGAAGGCGATGGGTCTGACACCCAAACTGAGAAAAGGAAAAAAGCACCCTCGATCGAATTTCCGATAAAAATCTCTCCAAAAGTGACAAAAAAGGCAAGGGGAGTTTGTATTTCGAAACCGCTGATGACAAATCAATTTTTTTTCTTTTTTTTTAATGGCTGTCGCTATCAAAGAAAAAAGACTTGACCTTCGGTTGTCGGTTGTTTTATGAATTTTATTTAAACATTTTTTTTTCCTCCTTTTTCTAAAAGAAAGGTTCATCGAACACCCAAGTGAATGGGGGAATGACTCACAAAATGAAATTAGCGAGTCTGAATTCTTTAAAATGCTGCTGCCGTTGAGAGCGAGCCAAGTCTCTGACATTGAACTTTCATCTAGACCGACCCATCATTATATTTTATTTCATTTCTTTATTGGATACGAACGACTTTTTTTTTTCTTTCTTCTCTTTTTTTTTTGTCATTTTCGAAATTTTACATCCCGGGAGTAATTGCATATCGGCATTGACAATGTTTCGTAAGGGGAAAGAGGGGAATGTACTTTTTCTCTTTTTTAAAAGCGCTGAAGTGTTTCACGGGGTTTTCCAATGACACCGTCAGATTTAGAAAAATTTTGAAGCCGTTGAAGCGGAGGCAATTCAAGCATTATTTGAGCAATATTAGAGCCTTTTCTTCTCCCCCTCCCTTTTGTAAGCGACATGGAGCCCCACAATGGATTTTTTTTTCGAATATACACGATGATTCTGAAATATTTTCGGTAAAACACAGAAAACTTAAGGAGCAGTTTTCCAGACCCGGTCTTAACCAAATCTAAAACTCCACTCTCAATGGAGAATCTCAGAGTATGGCAGTTTGCATAGCTAACTTTTGAAGGAGCTTTGTAATATTTCAAAAATTTGTAAAATGAACCGTCATGAAATGGCTTTTTATTAAAAGGCCGATTTTTCGATCATCAAAAAAATGTTTTTTCTTTTCACGAATTCCTGTCACTGGAATTTTCAATTTCCTGAAAAATGCCAAAGGTCACAAGGAAATTTAATGTAACTGCAAAATATGCTCATTTCCCCAAAAAAGGCAAAATTCCGCGGAGATCCTGTCTGGAATTTTCAAAATCCTGAAAATCCTAATTCCCAAGATTGAAATTTCCCGAAATTTTCCACAATTTTTATAAAACGTCGACAACATTTTTTAAAATCGTAAAATGAATCGAGTGTTAGCAGGGATCCTGGCGGATTTCTATTTCTCGAATTCCGGAAAAACTATTGTGCTTTGAAAATTCCGCTTCCAGAATTTTCAATTTTTTAAAAAATCTTAACCTCTCGCCCTGAAAGAATTATTTCTACTACCACTGTTCTAAAAGATTTTTTTCCTGTTCAATTATCCAAAAATTGGGAAAATTTTAGAAATTCTATCGGAAAATTATTTTGGCAGTTTTCAAGAAACTAAAAAAATGACAGGAAACTACGGAAAATTTCGATACCCCACTGAGAAAACGCAGGAGTAAATCTAACTAAATAAATTAGTGGAAAATCGACGGACTAATAATAGTCAGTCAAACTATTTTTTTAGTTAGACTAACTAATAAGAAAATTTTTTTTTACTTAAATCAACTGAAAAAATAGTTTGGCTGACTAATTATTAGTCCGTCGATTTTCCACTAATATATTTAGTTAGATTTACTCCTGCGTTTTCTCAGTGCCCAAATACCTGGACACTGTTACTTCTCAAAAACACAAAATCCAAAATTTCTCGAATTCCCGAAAAATCGGAATTTCTAATGCTGGAGCCGTTGAAAAGATCAATATTTGAATATTCATTTATTTCGTCTGTTTTTCCTTTTCTTTGCCTAAAAACGTCAAAAACTGATTTTAAAATGACGTATTTGACATTCATGACTTGATTCCCCATTTGTTTCGCGGATGTGAAAAAGAGGGAATAAAGGAAAGGAAGAAAAGGCTTTTCCCAAACTGTAAATCACGAATTTATGAACTCGCAAAGACAAATAAAAAAAGGGGGGCGAAAAATCATTTTTATTTTATGATATATCTCGATTCGAGTGACACGAGAACATCATAAAAATAATAAAAATACGTTTTATTGGTTTATTATTTATTTATTACGCGAAAAAGGATGAGGGAATATCTGTCACCTTTTACAAGATGTTTTTCAAAAAAAAAAAAAAAAAAAAAAAAAAAGCGCGGTAAAACTTTGTTTTCTATCAAATACAAGAAACGACGTTTTATTTTATTTTATTTTATTTTTTTTTTTTTTACAAAATATACTGGCGGTCAATAAAAATCGGGCCATAAATTTTTATTTAGCGCGGATTTTTGCGAAAGGTGAAAGATCCTTGAAGACGCCACTAACAGTCACGCCGACAAAGGAATCAAAGAAAAAGAACGGAATATTTATGACCTTTTAGCATAAATTTTTTGGAGAAAGGTTTAAAAACGGAGAGTAACAAAGAAGTAGCCTTGTTTTGATTTTTTTTTTTTTTTGTAAAATAACACAAAAACCGATGAATGCAGTAAAATGTAAATAAAGATGGATGAAATTGGCGGATCGTAAATGTTTCTCTGCAAATTGCTTTAGATTTATTATACAAATGAATCTGGCGGGAAAAAGAACCCGTTACATTTTAACCTTTTCCTGGCGGACACTCCTACGAATCATGAAAATGTACAATCTGATTGACATAACTGAAGCAGTTATTCTAGAATCCCTCCACGCCCATATTTAACTTGAGCATTAACTATTTTTTTTTTCTTTTTTTCTTTGTTTAGGGGGAAAGAATTACGTTAAAATAGATTCCGACACCATGAAAACCGAAACATCAGAGACTCGGTTTTTCTAAAAACTCAAAAAATATCCTAAAACCAAGTATATTTAGTTGACTGAAGTAGTTGAAGAGTATATTTAGAAAACTGTACCGTATCAGCACGGACAGAGCTTCGTCGAAAAGCCCGAAGCCTTGGTTGGAATTTCCCATATACCTCCCATCATTTCGGCATGAAATTCGGCTGCTTTAGTCGTTCCAGAAAAATAAAGAAATGAATAAATAACACTGGGCTTAAGGAACGCTCAAACATGCTAGGAGCATCTTTTCCGAACTCCAGGTCAAGCTCCAACCCGACCGATGTTTCAAATTTTCGGCTTGACCCGGAATCCGGAATTTCAGGCAAGAAATCCAATATGGCGCCGAAAATATAATAATAAATAATAAATAACATTGATAACCCTGCTTTTTTGCAATTAAGCTTAAGCATAGGGGGTGTTACACCACACATTATGTCAACTGATAAAATTTCGCTTGCTTAAGCACGTCAATGTCTAGCTTATGTGAAACTACCGTTATACCCGCATCGAAATTTACCCAGCGCCTGCATGCAAGTATACTAGTAAGTTCCAACTTACTCCGCTAGATAGAGCGAGGTTTCGATGGTCACACCAATCCTTGTTTTGCGCCGCGAACTCAGAAGCTTAACTTCGCTGTTCGCCACACGTTACGAGACCAGTCATGCCAAGTCGACCTCTGGCGCCGAGAATATACGCAAAATTTCAGAGAAATTCTAACGAAAAATGACTTAAATTTTGATGTTTTGAGTCAATCCGGGAGCTAAATGTTATGAACCTCAAAAATTCATTCAGACGAAAAGTGAAAATTTCTTTTGCAGATTTCGGATGGGAAAGGATTAAATAGAAATGGATCGGATTGGATAAGGTAGCCTGGAACTGAAGGACTAGGCAAACAGAATCCCGTCCTGAAACACCACGACGCCTAGTTTCAGGGCAAAGATTTATTTTTAGCTCACAATTACATATTCATAATGTTCAGTTAATTTAATTACGTAAAATGTTTTATTATTTGCTTTTTTACGGTCTGGAAAACCTAAAGAAGGAAAAAGGGAAAAATAATAAACAATAAATTTTTACGATGATGGGTTGTTTGCCTTATAGCTTCAAAGTACCCACAACCTTGAAAACCGAGACAGTTTATAAAATAATAAATCCAAAAGAAAAAATATCGATATGGTGTATTTTGGTAAACAATCATGACTGGACTGAAAAAAAAAGAAAAATTGAATATAGTGTGAAGTCAACAGCACGACATCGTTTATACAAATGATACGTGAGGTCGTAAACCAAATAAATCATTTATTACTTAGCTCTAAAAAACCGCTCGCCTTACTTATGCTTAAGCCTGCGAAATCCTACATAAACCCATTCAAAAAAAAAAAAAAAAAAAAAAAAAAACGGAAACTCTCGTATAAACGTCATCTTATAAAGCGTTTTTACGACATCTCGTCTGGTCGATTATCGGCTGGCCGCAATCTCCCTGGTACCGAATGAATGGATGACGCATCTTGAAAATCGCAGAAAACACAATCCAGAATGGCTTTTAATAATAAAGAATCAACATATCTTGGACATCTCGGAACGCTCTTCAAAAAGAGGACAATAGTACTTGAAAATTCGTGCAAAAAAAAAAAAAAAAAAAAAAAAAAAAAAAAAAAAGGTCCAAAAACATTCTCATAAGGGTGGAATTGTTAAAAGGCGATAGCGTTATTCATTTTTTTTTCGACCACCCGCTGAACCCTGAAAAAAGAAAAATTGAAAAGGACCGATCTCCCGGTGATTCATGAAGCGTGCCACGATTTTTTTTTTTTTTTTCAAGTAAAGAAAAAAAAACGTTTATCAATGAAAATTTTTGGAAAAAACCAAAAAAGAAAAAAAAAGATTCTTGAACCGATGCAATCCAACACTCCGACGGAACGATCGTTTTTCGAAAAAAAAAAATAATAAAAAAATACGATGAATGTCTTGTCTTTGCGGAGATTTCCTTTGCCGCAAATAAATTAACCGGAAATTTCACGCTTGCGTCCGTGTAGCACACAAAAGAACGCAACGATACCGGTTATTCCTTCAGTGATAAAAAGGGTTCTCCTTTTTTGTTTTCTTTTAAATTATGTAAATTTCTTTTTTTCGGCTATTTTGTAGTCTATGCCTATGTTCCTCCAAACTCGTTTGTCTTCCTTCTTAAATTTTATTTTATTTTATTTTATTTTATTTTTTTTCGAGTCGCAGATATATCCCCACTCACAAATTCTGTTTATAAAATAAGATCCCAAATATATTAGTTGCTGTAGTACATAAAGTTTGAAGCTCAGAAGATGAGTGATCAACCAGTTAGGACCATTTTGGATCACCTCCCTGCCGTGTAGGCTAAAATTAGTTTTTGAAAATCCCCTCCCTATATTACGTAAAATTTCACACCAGAAATTCCTTAAAGTCGATCATTTTGCGGTTATGTAAGAATTTCCTGTACCCCGTACCCCCTGCTTCCTGCCCCCCGGACGTGCTTACGTAAACTTGAATAACTGTCATAGTCATCATGACTCTGACCAGGTTCCTGCAATTTGAGTTATCTGGTTATGAAAATGAAGCTGGCGGCAAATATCTCAACATTGGTGTTATCAAGGAGCATGAAATTGAGTTTAATGTATAAATTCTTAATAATTTTCCAGAAAAAGTTTTGAGAATGACATTCTTCTGAAAACTTCATATGAAGTAATCATTCAAAAAAAAAAACATCCATAAGCTAAATATTGATTGAAAATCTAGATTAATGCTTTTGAAGTATCATTTCAAGTATCGTTTCAAATCCCTCATCAGCCCCCTTCCCCCTTTATGACATAAAATTTGAATGACTTATCCTGATCAAACTGATTTGCAATTTGTACGACCACTTAAAACTATTTTTAATTAGAAAATGAATAAACCGTAAGATAAATGTGGGATGTTTAGGCTATTAAATTCTTGATTTAAATTTTTTAAAAATTGATCGTTACATACATACATGCGAAGTTGTCCCAAAGGTTTACATATCGAAAAGCATTCCCCCCCTCCCCCCCCAAAAAAAACTACCTCCCATGGATAGCTTAAGGATTCTTCAATGCAAATTTAAGTTGGAAAAATTCTTTCCTGTACAAATTTTCAATCGACTTTCTGACTCAAGAGCTTTATGACTTTAGAACTTAAAACCCTTAGCTTAAGGGATGCAGGCCAAATTAAAAATCACTTGGGCCAGAAATTCGGCTTTTGCGACCTCTAAAACTCCTAAACCATTGTTTTTTCGCCAATTTTATCCCCTCCCCATCGCCATAAAAAAATTAGCTTTTTATATCAAAATTTTATATATTGCCGCCCTTCCCAGTAAAACTGAGTCATAATTAATAAAAAACTCCTTGCGAGCCCAGAAGTCGATATTAAAATAAACTAGAGGCGTTACGTCTTGTTTCTTAAACATTTTCGGAAAAATCTTTGGACACATTAGAACTGTACAAAATCTTTAAGTTAAACTTTTTAAGAATATTCCCCTTTTTTTTCATTTTGAGCTTTTTACTAAACTGAAATGAACTTACATTTAAAGCTTTAACTAAACTGAACAGAATCCCTTAAGCTAAGTGTTAAAAGTCCTAAAGCCTTAAAGCTTTGAGTCGAATTTAAATCGATCGAAAATTTGTACAGGAAGGGATTCTTTGAACACAAATTTGCAGTAAGCTATCCATGAAGCAAGTTTTCATTTTTTTAGGAAATGCTTTTCGATACGAAAAGTTTTAGGACAATAAGCTTTACTATTTACTGAAACTGAAAAAGCCGATTTCCAATCATTCGCCTTCGTTATTTACCGAAATATGAAAATTTTAAATACTTTAAAAAACGATTTTTTTGATGGAAAAGGTTAAACCCGGCAGGAGTTTTTCTTCGAGCCACAACGGACTTGAACACAATGAATAAGAAAACAATTTCTCGAGTGTATTCCCCTTTTTTTTTTACGAAGTGGAGGATTATGTCTCGGAACACCACGAGCGTGTCCTTCATATATTAATATTTATAAACTTTTTATTACCGGTTCTTTATTGTTCTAATACACCGAAGTATTGGTCTCAGTTCAAGGCCGGCATTCCCGCCAATTTTTATTAACTGTTAAAATAAAAAATAAAATAAAAAATAAAAAAAAACCGATAATTGGAAGTTTAAAAAACCATATCGATTCTTAATTAATCGAGTGGTCATCCAAGTTTTCTTGTGGGGGATGGGAGGAGGTCATTAGCAGATCTCCTCTTGTTTCTCGTGACATATTTACGGGTTTTTAAAAAGAAATAATAATATTGATCCGTGATTTTTTTCTTTCTTTTTTTTTCGAAGCTTGATGATTTCTTTGTGCTGACGCAGAATGGGTGACCTGTGCCACACACGCACTAGCAAGATCAAAAACAACAAAAAAAAAAAAAAATAAAAAATAAAATAAAATAAAAAATAAAATAAAATAAATAATAATAATAATAATAATAATAATAACAACAATTTTGTAAAGTTGACGCTTTTCAAAGATCTGGTTATTCATTATTACGGAAGCACGATTTTGGTAATTCCAGACGCCATTCCCCCCCCCCCCCTTTCAGCAAAAATAAACAATTTAAAAACCTCCCTCTCTGGATTAATTTAAGTTTTCAGCAATTAATGTCCTCTAAATATCGATTGTTTCGCGTTTACGTAAGCATTTACTCTCTTTCCCCTGTACGGATCCCCTCCTCCCCATAACGTGCTTACAAAATACTTAAATGGCCCCTAATAAAACGTTTAATGGTACTTACATGTACTTCCGAGGCTCAAGCTGCAACAAAAAAGAAAAAAAAATCATTAAAAAAGGGGAGAAAATAAATTCTTTGTTCTTGGGTCCATGTGTTTTCAATGAAATCGGAATCGTAAGATGACATATAATTTTCAGGAATTCTTCTCCCAATTAACGAGTAGAAGAGCATAAATACTGATGTTTAAACAACCCCCCATTACCCCTAAAAAAACTTCCCAAGACTTCCTCAACTGAATTATCAACGTTTTGCTTTTGAAAACAATGAAAGGGAATTTTATCCGAGTCGAAGATCCCGAATTAGCCAACATGACTAATAACAAAGCCTTGGAGAAGGATATTGTGAAATCCGAAATTCTTTCAAGGATTTACGTCCAGAAATACGCGCAGACGATATATCAACACTTTTTTTTCCGTAGCTGCGTTAAAAAGAATAGCTCAGTAAATGTTCTAATAATAGTTTTTTTTTTCTTAAAAAAAAAAAAAAAAAAAAAAAAAAAAAAGAAATAAGCGATCGATTCCCACTAGGATTGTGGCCAAGTAACAATTCTGTAACTGTATCGTTTCGATTATTTCAATCAACACGTGTTATCACCTCAAAAGTTCCAACTCGGTCATGTTGACCAAATTCCGTCCCAGGCACGGATTGGCCAACAGGGCAAAACTTTGTTGCCCTTTATGAGATGTACCGTGTTCTGAGCCCGGTAGTGCTCAGTCAGTAATTAATAATTGTCAACTGGGATTTCCTATTCCAAAGCCCCGAGGATTATTTTCTGATTGCACACGGGAAAATGAAACAGGTTGATACGCGATTATCCTTGTAACATGACGACTTGGTTTGAATTTTGTTGTTATTTATTTTTCCAACACGTCTGATTTTAAAGATAGAGCATATTCTTAGAAATCCATATCTTTTGTTCTTATTTCCCTGAAATACGATGTATTAAAATTAATACTTGTCATTTGCTTATTGACGCTTTCCAAGAATGGAAAAGTGATAAGAAACAATAAAAAAAATGAAATTGTTTACAGTGATAATATTAATCGTTTTTGTGGTTGATGTTCAGGTTGGTAATCGATTAGGTTTCTTTAATTGATCTTTTTCTTAAACGGTTTTTTAATAAGAGATCATTTAAGTGTTATGTACTTAAAATTTTGGAAATTTTTCAAACCTTCCACCAGGTAGTAAGCAAAAATAGGCTTACTCTTATTGAGGTGCAAAATCGGGTCCGCTTTTTAGGGCTGTCAATTAATTACATCATCTTCTCTTTTTAATTTTTGACCCGAAATTCCCGGACAACTTTCAAAAATTTCAATTTTCCATTCTAATCTCTGTTTCAGGGATCCACAATCAGGCGTAAACGAGCAGAAATCGATTCGTCCATTCATACAGACTACAGAGCTCGTTTTATCAAAAATCCAAAAGATTGTGCCAGAATCGTAGGAACTCACAAATACCATCGTCAAGGCTCTGAGGCGGATTTGGACGATTTTAGTAAAAAGTTCCAATCGATGATAGATGCCCTCTTAAGGAGCATATCGTCGTTTATTTCACCAGAGGATCATAAGGACGGACACTTCAACGTTGACGTTGAAACCAAATTAAATCACAATAATGGACCTCGAAAATGTGATATTTGTACGTTTGAACCGCCGACGTGCCCGCCGTGGCATGGTCGTTTTCATGGCTCGCAAAATTCACTGAGTCTGAAAGATGAATCTTGCCACACTTGTCAGCATGGATCGGATCCTTTGCATCACGAAAAACACGGCAAAAAAAGCGGTCATCACAAACGCCTTGCTGAAAACAACGCACCCCTGGACGAAAAAAATTCTCATCCTGTAAATCCAAGACATCCACGCAATGATGGCCTTCATCATACTGACAGTCATAGTTTAAACGATTCATCCAATTTACACTTTGATGAGGCGAAAAATCCGCATCCAGTCATTCAAAAATCAGCGCATCATCAAGAATATAAAGAAAAAAATCCTCAACAGGAGACTTCAAACACTCCTAGTAATGGTAAATATCATCACGAGATACATGATCATGGCAAACACAAAACTGGTCAAGATCTTAAGCATCATGACGATCCCAAAACAAGGTTAGCAGCAGAGAAGCAGGAACAGCAGCATTATGAAAAAGCTCCTCACACATCAAATCATCCTAGTCATAAACCTGCTTTTCCATCTGATCATTCTCCTGATCTTAAACGATCACATCAAGCAAACCATCCTGAAAGCGAAGATCATTCGCCTGATCACAAAAAACATTCTCATGGTCATAAATCACTTTCTTTTGATCCAAAAGGATCTCATTCACCGAATAATCCTGAAATCAAACAACTACCAACCGATCATAAACATTCTGCATCACCTTCGGCCGATAATTCTCCTGGTCCTAAACGATCTCATTCAGAGGATCATCCTAAACACAAAGATCATTCGCCAAATCACCCGACACAGTCATCTGATCATTCTCCTGATCCTAAACGATCACATGAAACGGATCTTTCTGCAAATAAACCTCTTTCGCAAGATCACAACACTCACTCACCTGATCCTAAAACGTCACATCAACCAGGTCATTCTGAAAGCAAAGATCATTCATCCGACCATTCTTCTAATCCTAAACAATCTAATCAAACTGATCATTCTGAAAATACAACTCATTCTCCTGATTCCAAACCATCTCATTCCTCAAAACATCCTGACTCTAAATCTGATCACAAATCGCATATATCTAATCCATCTCCTGATCCAAAGGTATCTAATTCACCAGATCATCCTGAAAACAAAGATCATTCACAAAATCACCCGACACAGTCATCTGACGATACTCCTGATCCTAAACGATCACATGAAACTGATCGTTCTGAAAATAAGCCTCATTTGCAAGATCACAAAACTCACTCGTCTGATCCTAAACTGACACATCAATCAGCTCTTTCTAACAGCAAAGATCATTTTCCCGATCACAAATCACATTCCCCAGACCATACTCCTAGTCGTAAACAATCCCATCAAATTGATCGTCCTGAAAATAAACCTCACTCATCTGATCCTAAGAAGTCACATCAACCAAATCATTCTGAAAACAAAGATCATTCATCCGACCATTCTCCTCATCCTCAGCGATCTCATGAAGCTGATCATCCTGAAAATACACCTCATTCTCCTGATTCCAAACCATCTCATTCCTCAAAACATCCTGACTCTAAATTGGATCATAAACCGCATATATCTAATCCATCTCCTGATCCAAAAGTATCTAATTTAGCAGATCATCCTGAAAATGCATCTTTATCGGATGATCATTCCCCTACTCCTAAAAAATCGCATTCACCGGACCATGCTAAAAGCAAAACTCATTCACTTGATCAACAATCGCATTCTTCTGATGCCAAATCTTCTAATCCCCCAAATCATTCCGACTCCAAATCTGATTCGCCTAAACATAAATCGCATAAACCTAATTCAACTCCTGAGCCTAAGGAGGCTCATTCGCCAGATCATTCTGATGATAAAGCGTCTCAGCCGAAAACCAATAAATCTGATTCAAAGAACCAAAAAAATAACGAGAAGGGCGACAGAGATCATCATGAGTCTGGCAAAAAATCATCGCAAAATAAGGATCACAAAAACGATCCGGAAAAGGCATCTCATCCAGCATCGCCCCAAGATGGCTCAAATCACCACCACCTACCACTTCAGAGGTCTGCGCAAGGCGGAAAGGATGATAAAGATATTGCCGAAACTCAAGATGACAAAAAGAAAGGCCATGGAACTAAAATCAAACCACCATCAAAAGAAAAGCAACCACATGAAACTGACCACGAATCAAAGCCCGATTACGGACACGACAAGAAAAACCTTCGATCCGCTAATGAAAAAACTAGCTCTAAGGAACATGGCAGTCATGATCATAAAAGTGGGCATAACGTTAAAGATGGTAAAGGCGATTGTGACCCCATTAAAAGCGATAAGTGCGGCAACCAGGGGCAGCATTTAAATGATCATAAGCCACAACAGGACGAGCCAGCAAAGAAGATCTTTACTGATGGCAATAAATCACATGAAGAACATGGGAAAAAATCCTCTGCACTTCGGAATCATGAGGATCACGATAAAAATAAGCCCCATAATGTTCAAAAATCTGATAAGGTCGAAACGAAAGTAGACCATAAATCGATACATGAAAGTCATGCAGGTACTAAATGCCAAGGTGATAAATGCGGTGATCACGGGTCACATCCGAAAGATCATGATGGGCCAGAAAAAAAACCGATTCTTCATAAAGGACACGAAGAACTTGCTAAAACAACTTGTCACCCTGCAGAACATGAAAAATGCGAGGGTAAAAAAGAGCCTCATAATTTTAATCACAAGAAAGAAGATAGCCATGAGAATAAGGGCAACGGAAATCACGGTCAAAAAAAATATAACACTAGTCATGAAAAAGCAGATCACAAATCAGGTCATGAAAGCCACATTGGAATTGTATGTGACAGTCCGGATGATGATAAATGCAAAAAAGACCGGAAGCAATCTGCTGAACATAAATCACACGAGCACCACACAGGGAAAGTCTGCGATCCGTCACACGGTAAATGCGACGATAAAAAAGAGTCACATGAACACGAAAAAGATCGATCTCCATCTGTTCATAAATCAGCAAATAGGGACCAGCATCAAACTGGCCATGACCATACGCGTGTTAGCCATCATTGTCACGATAAAAGTAACAGTCATAACTCATGTGAACACACGGATCACAAGGCAGGAAACAAGCGTCACAATGGACATGACTCACAAGAAACTAAAGGCAAGACGATTCAAGCACCATCTTCACAAGGTCATGCACAAACTACACATCAGTCAAAAGAACACCACGTCGGGACCACCTGCCATCCGTCACAACATGATAAATGTGACGAGAAAAAGGGCTCCCATGGCCACGAGAAGGATCATTCTTTGCCGGTTCAGAAATCAGATAATGGCAAACACAAACAAACTGGCCACGATCACCAAACTTCTGATCACCACTGTGACGATAAAAATCATAAATATTTTGAAAGCACTGACCACAAGTCTGGGCACGAGGCTCACAGTGGAAAAAACTCTCAAGAAAGCAAAGACAAGAAAATTCAGACAACATCTTCTCATGCCACAGGTCAGTCACAAGACCACCTCAAAGGAAAAATCTGCGATCCGTCACACGATAAGTGCGAGTATAACAAGGGGTCACATGGTCCCGACAAAGATCATTCTTTATCTATTCAAAAATCAGTAAATAGTGAACACCATCAAACTGTTGGTCACCATTGTGACGATAAAACTCAGAATCATAAATCATGTGAACTCAATGATCACAGTGGCAAGAATTCTAAAGAAAGCAAAGACAAAAAGGTCCAGGCATTATCTGTACAAACTCGTTCAAATGATCATAAAAGCTGCGAACATGATGATAAACATAGAGATCAAAACTAGGACATGAGTGCCACACAGGGGCCAATAGCGCGCAATTGCCTGCTCGTAAAGGATCTCACGAGGTCCATTCGGCTGAGCATAAAGAGCAACATTTCAAAAAGATCGATGACAATAAATCACATAGTGGGCACCAAGGGACTGCTTGTCATCCTTCGGAACACGATAAATGCCATGACAAAGCCCATGGGTCAGGACAAGATCGTGACAAAAATAAATCCGTTCAGAAATCAGCACATACTGGACAGGATCATCACTGTGATGATAAATCTCACTCATCCGATCATAAATCCTGCGAACACACTGGGCACGAGGGTCATACTGAAAAGGATTCTCAAAAACACAAAGGACATACCGAAACATGTCATCCTTCCCAACATGATGACTGCCACCACGATAAAAAAGCGAGCCAAATTAAGTCAAATGATGATAAGGGAAAGAATGAAAATGCCACCAAAACTACAGTCACAAAGCACGGAGATAAAAAGAGTCCTTCACATGATCACAAATCCTGTGAAGATCACAAAGACCATCTCGATTGCAGTCCTTCGCATCAAGATGGGAAAAAATCTGATTCTCCGCCACATAAGGAACCAGAAAAGTCACGGGCCTTACCTAAACACGATTGTGACCACGATAAGAAAAATTCTCATTCTTGTGAAGAGCACGACAAACATGCATCTAAGGTACAAAAACAAGAAACGGTGTGCCACGAATGCGAAGAAAAAATTCGCAAGTCAGCACTCGACGACAAGAAAAATTCTCATGAAGAAAAGGATCACAAGTCTTCCATTGCTAAATCGGACCACAGTGGTGGCCACACTTGCCATCCTGATGAACACAATAAAAAGTCTCAAACAAGCAATAGTAAACCTCATCCGGCGGACCACGACGGAAAAAATAAACAAAAATCGGAACCTGAGTCACAAAAGCAGGACCACGATTGTCATCCTCAAGATGGCGATAAAAAATCTCACGATGACCATAAGCTCAATCCTCAACGTTCGGCAACTCAGCGTGCCACTCCTACTCCTAATAAAACGCCTAACAAAGGTGAGATTCAAATTCCATTACCACAAGAAAATGATGATAAAAAACTTGTTTCTCCACAGCTCACTGATAACAAGACCGACGACATTAGAGCTCCTTCTAGAAATTCTGACAAAGGAGAGAATCATCCACATAGCCATTTTACTGAGCCCTCGTCCACTACAAAGTCAGCTACAGATCACCCGTTTGGACATTTTGTGGACGATGCTTCTTCTCAGCCCTTACCAGGTTCAAAACCGAAGCCTGATCATCCTTTTGACCATTTTGTGGATGATGCTTCTCATTATCCAAATGCAGATGGCAGCAAAAAACAGCCAGCTTCTCGTTCAAGAACTCAGCCAAAGTCAAAAAATCCCTAAAAAAGAGGCATATTTTCAGTTACAGAATTTAATTGTCATTTTTCACTTATGTTTCTTTACCAAAGACGGCAATTACCATAAACGGCTTTCTATCAATTTCGTCATCATTTTTGTAGGGAAAGGGGGAAGTTCCGGAATGATGAAGCTAATATTGAATCTCTATAAGAAGCCTATTTATGCTGACAGACAGGAAAGGAGGTAGATAATTTCCAAAATTGTGTTAGCACAATAATACTTAAATAACCCCACTAGTTATAATACAGGAAATACTGAAGTCAAAAGTAGAATCTAACGAGGCCCAGAGCTAAAAGAGGGAAAAAAACAAAAAAAAGTGAGACAAGTGTGATTTTTACCATTTTGAACGATGAAACATGAAGCGAAATGACGAATTCTCTTTTTTTTTTTTTTTTTTTTTTTTTGTTCTAGTTGATCTTAATTAAAATAGTTTTAAAAAATATGTATCGTGGAATAGCATTCCATTATTTAACAAGTGCGACATTTACAGCAAAATGTTCCACAATATATTTTGTCATTGTAAATTAATATTAATAAAAAATTAACTATTATTAAAAACATTCCTATGTAATAATAATAATCATTTTTTCTTACATTAAATAAAACTTCCCAAGTCATGAAAATTAAATTCCAAAAATCTACATGACGCCACGTAGCGTAAACTAAATCCATTAATTTTTTTTTTTTTTTAGCCTGAGCAAGTCCGATTTGACAAACTATTATCAGCATTATTTTTCGGTAAAAACCTGAAATTAGACATACAACACCATCCTATTTCGATCCTAAATTTCATTTCGAAATCTTATCCGCTACGAATATTTGCCAAAGAGATCATCACCCAAAAAAAAAAAAAAAAAAGGAGACAAACAAGAGACACGAATTTAAGATTCAGTGCACTTTTTTTTCGGATCACTAAAGAATATTTATTCATATGCCAATCAATGTCACCCTGTATAGAGCAAAAAGGGAGATTCTTTCAAATACGCATCACGAAACGATTAGCCTAAAACGATTACCATTCAAATAAGGGAGGACTTACTCAATAAAAAAATCTGCAGGGTTGCTACATTTCTTTACATTTCGATATCTCCCCTGCAATCAAACAAAAAAACAAAAAATTGAATACTTCACCTGACCAATATTTACGTAACTCAGCGATTTCCCTATGAAAGAAGGTAAATAACTGAAACGATTAATTAATAGTTAGATGCGTTGCGCACATACGACCTTGCCAAGATAGTGCGTGAATCGAAAATAATCATCCGAAAAACGATTGTTTATTATTTATTATTTTGAATCGCATAAACAATTTTTTTTATCAAATGTTTGCATTATCTTTACTTTTTTCTTAATCGCTTTTTAAATCGTTTAAAGGATTTATTGTTTAATCGCAGGTCGAAGACCTTTTTCTTTAAAAAAAAAAAAAACTGCTAAAACCCGTTATTTCCCCGAAAAAAAAAGTCCATTGTCCCTAATCTTTTTTTCGTCCATCAAAGAAATAACCGGTCGACAATTTTTTCTGAAATAGCCGAAAAATATTTACAAGCTTATATTCCACAAAATCTACGGCAAACAAGAAAATTATAGAAGAGGGCAAAAATGATTAATAAACAGCGAAACCTGAGGACCCCCCTTGATTACTATAATTTAAACATTTTCAACGGAAAATGATCCCGAAATGTTTTTTCTTTTTGTTTTTACGAAATGTTTTTCGATTGAAGGCGCGGAAAATTGAATAAGTTATAAATATTTTTTTCCTCCCTCCAGCCTATGAAATTTTTAAATCACTATTATTATGGATAAATTTCAAGCGGGTGATTCCTAATTTAGGAGTACTCAAGAAATATCAACTAATTATTGGTCTGAATCAATTTTTCTGGAATTAGATTTTAGAAACTGTAGACAAGTGCATATAATTAAATTTACTGTTTACCCTGATTTTGCATTTGGTGGACGTTACGGGCCATTTAAGTATCACGTGAGCAATGAGGGGGTGGGGGGTGGCGTTTTTGACATGCTCGCCTCTTTTTTTTTTGACAAAAATTGTGTGCTTTGGAAAATTCGTACTTCCCAAATAAAAATTCCCTTTCCAAGTAAAACAAACAAACAAGTAAAACAAGGCTCCTATAGATGTAGATCTAACCATGGCGTAATATTTTGGGGATCTTCCCTGGTGGTCTTATGTAAAACAGTAAAACCTGTGCGAGTTGGACATTCTTGGTTCCTATGGCACTATAATGTGTCCATTATATAGAAGTGTGCAAGTTATAGTGAATGCATTTTTTTTAAAACCCCTTTCGGATGGCGGTATGAACAAAAACATTTGCACCATATATAGTGCCGTCCTAGGGAAATAAAAAAAAAAAAAATTTAACCGAGATTTGAACCCCGAAGTATTACTTAGGGTAAAATTAAAAAAATTTTGAGGCACCTCCCAACTCGGGGGGCCTGCCCCTTTATGGGATCACAAGAAGCCCCATATCAGAAATGTGTTTTGGAGACTGTGGCACTTGTTTCCGAATAAATTTTTACAGCAGAGTTCGATTCTAATTGAAAAAAAAAATTTAAACCCCCCTCTTTCACCCCCTTGTAGGAAAAAAACACCGGAAGCCATAAGCGCTTGTGCAAATATTTATAAAAATTTAAAAGTCTATTAAAATATAATATAATATCTTATAAAGTTTGATTTTTGAAACTAAACTCCGTCCCCTTTCCCTCCCCCTCCCCCATAAAGGGGTGGCCCCAGAAGTTGGGGATGGCTCAAAAATTTTATAATTGCATCCTAAGTAATATTCCAAGGTTACATTTTTTTTTTATTTCTCTAACACGGCATTATACATATCGACTGCTTCGAAGAAAAAGTCCCTATTTTTTTTTAGCAGTACAAAAACTCCCTATCTTTTTTTTGACGACTTATAAACGATCTATTTAAATGGTCATTGTTATATACGATAGATCGTTTTTGCACTAACAAAAAAAAGATAGGGAGTTCTTGTACTGCTAAAAAAATAGGGACTTTTTCTTCGGAGCAGTCGATATTGACTAATAGAATCGTTGTAAAGTTAAAAAAATATTAAAGGAAAATCCCCCCTAATTATGATTCCTATGCTTAGCTAATGGGGATACTTACTTCATTTGAAGTTACAGTTTTTTGATGATTAATTTACAGGCTTATGTCATAATTAACAAAATATTGTCAGAACTTTTTATTACAACGTCTTATGCCTCTCTCCTGTCCAATTCCTGTACTTGATGGCAGGATGAAAGAGGATCCCTTAAAATCTTTCAATACCTAAAATTTTTCACTTCTCCCCTCTTTCCTCACTTCTGAGAAAAGCTTTTCAGTTCCTGCTAACTTAATTTTAGAAGTCTTCAGTTTCAAATTTTTATTTGAATTTTTATTTGAAGTCTAGAAGCTGTAATATGAAAGGAAATCCGTAAGTCCCTGCGATTTCAAGCCTTTTCAGGGAAACCCGAAAATTTTTCAATTCCAGTTTTCCTCCTAAGTAGCCCTTGGAGGAAGCCTGAAAAATTGAAAGTCCTCGTTTTCGTCAGTTTTGTTTATTTCGACTGAATTTTTTTATTTCTTATTTCTTTGCCGTAAGGTTTCCTCTTCTGAATTAATGAACATTTTTTTGGTTGAAGATTTTCCGCCGAGAAATTATAATATCAAATTTTTTGAAACATGGTTTTCTTGTTTACATTTTTAAAAATCCTCATGAACGCGAAAAAGACTTCGAAATCAGCAAAACAATCAGTTCAGACCTTGGAGGTCCTCATTGTCTTACGAAATCGAACAATAGACGGGAAAAAAAAGTTACTTAAAAGCAGTCTTATACTACGTAAACAAGCAAGTACATCTTCTAAAATCGGACGATTCAGAAAAGAAAAAGAAACGATTAAAACATAATTTTTTAAAAATCATCTCATAAGTCGCGGAATCGGAAAAAAATGGAAATGATTTTCAGGAAGTCAAAATATTTGAAATTAAGAATCGAAATTTCCATTTTTCCGAGAACCAATCAGTGATGATTCAAGGATGAACATTTTTTCGATCAATAATCGATCACGGATAATAAACATACATGAATGCGTGCTTCCTTTAAATTTTCGTAAAATTCCGTACTGAAGGAAAAAATTACTAATCATAAAAAATGATTTTTTTTTTTAAAAAAAAGCGCTTCCCTTGATTTTTTTGTTAAAAATAAAAACGGATCGACATCCACTCTTTCCCCTAAAAAAGCCTCGAATCCATTCTTATAATTAAAACGTATGCTGACCCAGCAATGATGCATAAAAATCAAATCCATCCGCGACCTTGTTCCGAGTGCGGATTAAAGGTCGTTCGATATATTTACAATCGTTCGTGAAAAAACCAACGTTTTCATTTTCACCTCCAGAAATTGTTTATAAAACTAAAAAAATCAAATAAGATAGTTTGATAGAATATTGGATCAGTATCGATTTCAGCGACGACCTAGACAGGTCAAATAACAATAATTATAAATGATAGTGATTGATTTTATTGATTTTCTAACTTAGATGAAAAATGAGGATTTTAGTGGTCTTTCTACTTATATTTGCAGCTCAATGTAGCGTAAGTACTTATTTATCAAGTAATAGTTCACTTTTTATTTTTTATTTTTTTAAATATTTGACGTTATTTCAGGAGAGCAAATCGATTAGTTCTCATCCGAGATGTCCGCGATCGGCAAAAGCTTCCTATCAGTATAAGGGAAGTTACACCCAAACGGATAGTCAATTCGGTAATAAAAGTTGCGGCACGATCGTAGGAAATCATACTGTCGAGCATGAATCGTGTCACAGTACTTGGGAGCAATTAAAAGATTACTGTGTTCCTTTGTTGAAAGAATTGGTAGAAACCATCTTTCAGTCTGTACCTCCTAAACCAAATGCAAAAACGGACTTAGATATTGATCTCAAGAGTAAAATAAAACATGATCATAATGACAATGGAGAATGTAAAGTTTGCTGTGAAAGCTCCACTTGTAATTCTCCACGCCCGCCACCTGCTACAGAACCTTCACCGACTGCCCCTTTACCAACTGAAATGCCAACTGTACCTCCAGTGATACCATCCAGTCCCACTAACATACCTCCAAGCCCAACTCCAGTACCACCTTCTCTTCCAGAAATCCCACCAAGCCCATCTGAAGCACCGCCAAGCCAACCGGAGGTACCTCACAGCTTACCGGAAGCACCTCCTAGCGTACCGGAAATACCTCCTAGCTTACCTGAAGCACCTCCTAGCCTACCTGAAACACCTCCTAGCCAACCGGAAGTACCTCCTAGCTTACCTGAAGTACCGCCTAGCCTACCCGAAGCACCTCCTAGCGTACCCGAAGCACCTCCTAGCCTGCCCGAAGCACCTCCTGGCGTACCGGAAGTACCTCCTAGCCAACCGGAAGTACCTCCTAGCCTACCCGAAGCACCTCCTAGCCTGCCCGAAGCACCGCCTAGCCTACCCGAAGCACCTCCTAGCGTACCCGAAACACCTCCTAGCCTACCCGAAGCACCTCCTAGCCTGCCCGAAGCACCTCCTAGCCAACCTGAAGTACCCTTTGTCCAACCTGAAGCACCCGTTAACGAGTCAGAAGCACCACCCAGTCCCTCAGAACTACCGCCTCAAGAACAGCCTAGTCTACCACCAATGGCAACAGAAATTCCAACTGAACCACCTACAACCGTGACGCCTAAGCCTTTTAACATTCAACGTCATGCTATACCAAGACCGACTACCCTCCCCCCTCCACCCCCAGTGTCGAAGACTTCGATTACTCCCAGGCCTCCAAAGCCTTCTTATGACGGGTGTGATCATAGTAAAGGCTCATCTGAAGAGTGTCATCATTTACCGACCACCCGTCCAGCTTCAAAACCAACCTCTTCAGTCCCGCCAAAAACACCGGTTCCTCCTATGACAACACCTTGTCCACCAACTACTAAAAGTCCAGTCACTAAACGTCAAACGGTTCCACCTCCGACTACTACTCCCTGTCCCGCAACAACTAAACCTCCAGTCACGAAACCTCAAACGCATTCGCCTCCAACAACTACTCCATGTCCTCCGACTTTACCTCCCTCTCCTCCAACTCTTCCATCAACATTACCTCCCTCGCCTCCAACTCTTCCTCCAACAACTACTCCATGTCCTCCGACAATACCTCCCTCACCTCCAACTCTTCCTCCAACAACTACTCCTTGTCCTCCGACAATACCGCCCTCGCCTCCAACTCTTCCTCCAACAACTACTCCTTGTCCTCCGACAATACCGCCCTCGCCTCCAACTCTTCCTCCAACAACTACTCCTTGTCCTCCGACAATACCTCCCTCGCCTCCAACTATTCCACCAACAACTACTCCATGTCCTCCGACAATACCGCCCTCACCTCCAACTCTTCCTCCAACAACTACTCCTTGTCCTCCGACAATACCGCCCTCGCCTCCAACTATTCCACCAACGTTACCTCCCTCTCCTCCAACTCTTCCTCCAACAACTACTCCATGTCCTCCGACAATACCTCCCTCGCCTCCAACTATTCCACCAACATTACCTCCCTCACCTCCAACTCTTCCTCAACAACTACTCCATGTCCTCCGACAATACCTCCCTCGCCTCCAACTATTCCACCAACGTTACCTCCCTCTCCTCCAACTCTTCCTCCAACAACTACTCCATGTCCTCCGACAATACCTCCCTCGCCTCCAACTATTCCACCAACGTTACCTCCCTCTCCTCCAACTCTTCCTCCAACAACTACTCCATGTCCTCCGACAATACCTCCCTCGCCTCCAACTATTCCACCAACGTTACCTCCCTCACCTCCAACTCTTCCTCCAACAACTACTCCTTGTCCTCCGACAATACCTCCCTCACCTCCAACTCTTCCTCCAACAACTACTCCATGTCCTCCGACAATACCTCCCTCGCCTCCAACTCTTCCTCCGACAACTACTCCATGTCCTCCGACTTTACCTCCCTCGCCTCCAACTCTTCCTCCAACAACTACTCCTTGTCCTCCGACAACACCTCCCTCGCCTCCAACTATTCCACCAACGTTACCTCCCTCTCCTCCAACTCTTCCTCCAACAACTACTCCATGTCCTCCGACAATACCTCCCTCCCCTCCAACTCTTCCACCAACTTTACCTCCCTCTCCTCCAACCACTCCTAGACCTCGAGTCACAAAACCTTGCCGTCGTAGACGTCCTAAAACAACTACAACAACAACAACACCTCCCCCTCCTGAATCTGAAGAATATTCTTGTTGCTGCGATCGTGACTATAGTGACGAGGAAAGCGATCCAAATGTTAGTAATACGTGTAGAGACTTGGAACAAGCGCGACAAGAACTACAATCAATTTTTGCTAAAATTAAAAAGCGCCTTAAATGTGGCAACAAATAAAGTTGCCCAATTACGCATATAAATTAGCACTCAGTATTGTACCTCAGTAGGAAAAAATTGGTGCTATATTACTTATTATATTCGTATAGTGCATATACTTAAAAAAATAAGATAAAGTTTTTATTAGGTACCTTAGTTCAATTTCACAACCAATATACTAGCTAACATGTTGATCAAACATGTCTGACCTTTGTGCAACAGATATATTCGAATAATTTTGAAAAATAAATCGAAAAGATGTTAGCTGACATGTTCGTTTGGAGACTAATTCAAGGTACCTAAGGCACCTATGACAAAGGTATTCAAGCTTAAGTTAACTATAGTTTTAACTATTGTTATTGTTATTCTCTATTTTGTTTGTACAGTGTTCCTATTATTGTAAGCATGTGATTAATAAATTTTTAATATAAATTCTAATCCATGTTGATTGAATTTCCCTGGTGGTACCCGGAAAAGCCATCTCCGGAATGATATTGCAGGCTGTATATCAAATAAAATGTCTTTTGAAGACCAAATGAATAGGGATTTCTATGACCAAAAACCGATTGAGTTTGACCGAAGAAACAGGCAAACCCGAAGAACATTTTGAATTAGAAAAATGCGGAACAACCATTAACCCGCTAATGAATCTTTAAAACCGTTAATTAAGACGTCCTTTTCATTTTGTTACATTTCAAACGACCCTCGTTGATATTGATTTATGAAACATGCTCACCGAGAGGTCCATCATTTTTGTTAATTGCTAACAATGACCCTTGAAGATTCAACTTTTAATACATCAAGAGCGATAGGGGTAGTCGCGTGCCACGCGTCTAAATCGTTTTAACTCCACGTCATTCAGATCAAAAAAAAAAAAAAATCCAAAAACGTAAGGGCTAATTCAATTTCGGGTTGTCACAATCTTCCCCCTTCAATCCGCAAAATTAAAAAAAAAAAAATTTCGCCCTAATCATAATGACAGTTGACATTCGATTTGATTTTGTTTTTCGATTCGAATACCGGAATGCTAGGACACGTCACGATCTCGTCTTTTTCCCCGAAAGACAATTTCTAGATTACCTCAGGGCCCGTAAAAAGAATATCGTAAAAAATTACCGATCAGACAGGAAATTTGTTCTTTTCTTCTTTTAAGTACAACTGCAAACTTTGAATGTTGTAGGAGTAAATGATCTAATTGATTTTGGGATAAGTGTGTCAATTCAGACGTACAGTACAATGAACAGCCGGAACTTTGTATACAAACTTAAGTCCAGACGACTTTTTCTCTGCATATTAATCACAAAAAAAAAAAAAAAATCATTCATTAGCGATCATACTTTCGTTTCACTCTCAATTCACTGTAAGTAGCAGCTGAACATGGATCGTTTGTTGTAATGATCAGTGCCGTAAATAAATATCAGGTTATAGGTAAATGAGCGGGGAGCTTCTTGATTTGATGACACATGATGACGAGGGATAGACGGGCTTATGTGGAATGCTGACGTCATCATGTATGCCAAATCAAGACACTTCGGAAAATAATTTTTTTTGACTTAAAAAAAATCGGATTTTTCGCATTTCAAGATCTGTGGAAGAAGGGGAGGGGGTCTCAGAAATGATGTAGTATTTTTTAGAACAGATTCGACTTATGACATTGATGATCAAGGAGGAGGGGCAAGGGGATCAAATACCTCAAAAAAAAAAAAATCACCTTAAAATTTAAATGTTTCATGTCTTTCCCTGCGAATACTACTACGTATTTTGACTGGGAGGGGGGAGTGGTTAATTTGTAAAAAAAAAAAAAATGATGCCGTTTTTAATGGTCCGCCTTTAAGTTAAACGCAGTAATCTTGATAAACTTAGGTTATACCTTTGCCCTGCCATTCCTTGAGTTTCGATGACATAAGCTCATATGCTCATAAGCTCCCACGTACCAACAGTAGCTGAAATGTACTTTGGGGCCATTTTCAAAAAGGGGGCGGCCTTTGCAAAACGCTGATGTCATCACATACAGTAAATAAAATCGAGAAACTTCGGAAAATTTCGGTAAATGTTTTAAAAATGGTCTTAAAAATGGTAACGTAATTTTTAAGGGGGTTGGAATGTTACCGATTTCTACGATCAGGGGAGATGGTCAAATATCGCCAAAAAAAATGATGCAATTTTTGAGCGTCCCCTTTTGAGGGTTGATTTTGTCCCCCCCCCCCCCCATCACCAGGAAAAATAGGTCTTCAATTAGGGATATTAAAAATTGGCGTCCGAATTTTGTTAACCTCCCCAATGAGCTGCACTTGAATGGCCCCCACAGCTTTAAAGAAGCTTCCTTTTTAACTGCCTTTGATTTAGCTGCATGGTTTTTTCGGTCCATGGCCCTCCTGCTTCCGCCACCAAGGCAGCTCCAATTCATTACTAATGAGGATTTGACATTGAATTTTTCTTCCCTCTTGTTTGAAAAATCAGTTAACTTTATTTTTACTTAATATCTACTGAGTCCTAGGGGTAATTCACAGTAGTTATCGATATAAGCTAAGCTTCGCCCCTGATCGTCATTCCCATTACCAAATCCAAATGGCTTACAAAAAAAGGTATCGGGTTTATCTCGAGATAAAGATGGATCGAATATGTCAATTTATGACGAAAATTAATTTTGAGAAGTAGAAGTGATTTGCCTGAGGTAAAGGAGTGGCAGATTTCGTTGAATGCTCATGCAACTCCATTGCCAAAACCTCGGTTACTGAACTTTTAGGACCCACAAGAATTGGCAACGGGGAGAGAGACATTTCGATTTTTATCCAAGTAAAAAAACATTGATTTCATTTCACGGTCAACGCTTCTTTTTTTTTTACCCGACAATGTTATTCTTTGCTGACCACCATTAGAATCCTTTCAATTTTCACACCAGGGTTTTGACCTTTTTTTTTTTTCTTTTTGAAAATCGACAAAAGCAATTATCCCGTCGGAAATTTCATTGCTCCGCAAAATGCAAAATTAGAAACCTTGATAAAGACCTTTCTCCTGATCGAAAATATAAAATTAGATCACCACTCAGCCCTTTAATCTTCATCCGAGGCCTACCTCAATTCGAATTCGTTTCCACCTCCCACGCAGTTTAACCAATTTCACAAGGTTAAGGATAAACTTCTCAAATTTGCAAGATTCGTTTTCCAAATTTAAATTTGACTTTGATTTTACTTACAGCCCACTCTCTCTCCTTCCTTTCCTCCTCGCTTTCTCAGAAATCTTGTTTCCATCAACTTATTCGGAGTTTAATTACACGGGTTCTTGTTTTCCTTTCTGCTGACGTGCTTCCTCCGAGTCCGAGGTGTCCCAATTTCGGAGCTTCTGCAAATAAAAATAAAAATGTGAGTGGCGTACGAGGGGGCTGTAACAGACAAAGCGGCTTAGTACAGTAGTTTCGACTTCTTAATAGTGCTTTAAATAAAAAATAACCTCACCCCCTACTTTTTTTGCCCTACTTAATTTTTCTTCATATGGGAAGGAAAGGGTAAGATCAAAACAAAAATGGTAAAATAATACTGAAATAATAATTAAATAGCCCCTATATAGGACATGATTTTTTGGAAAATTGATTTTCCACTAGATTAAATACAAATATTTGGGCATACTTTAGGAAAACGTCTCTTCCCTACCTCCTCAGCTGATTTGATCTTCAAGCTAACAGTAAAAGTACAAGAGTTGAATATAATCATCAATAGTTACCTTATTGCTATTCCTGCTTGTATTTCAACGAAATGGGCCTGGACATCATTAGAAGACAGAATGCCAATTTTGGGTTATAGGACACTTTATAACGCGTCAAATAATAACGCGACAGTTTATAACGGTCAGTTGGTAACTTGACATTTAATAACGCTAACAATTGGTAACGCTACCTCTTCATAACAGCGACATATAATAACACGTCATTTAATAACGTGCCAAAATATAACGGGTCAATTCGTAACATTCAAGTTTTTATAATAGATTTTTTATATAAAAATTTTTTATTCGCATATATACAGTAGCGGACAAAATAAAAAAATTAGATAATCAATGAAATCGATTATTCATATAAAATATTTAATAATCTGCACTAAGAAAAAAATTCGTTGATAATTTAAATTTAAAATAAAATGCACAAGTGGTTTATGGCCTTCCACTTTGACTAAAAGTAGATCAATCTACCCTGTGAATTATTGATTTTTTCACGAAAACTTTTAGTTAGCTTGATATAAGCTAACAATAGAATTAGCAATTAACTTACATCCAAATTTGCAAGAAATAATCTCTACATAAGGTAACAACAGGATTTTTTTTTTTTTTTTTTTTTATTTTATTTGAGAAAAATCTTTATAAATACATGAAATTGTCTCCCCTAAGCAGATAATGCGTGCAGGGGCAGGCATTGTAAATATTGTAAATAAACTTTTACATTAAATTAAAATTAAAACTTTAGCATTGATAAACAGAAAGATTTGTATGTGTGATCGGAATGATGTGAATGATGATTTCCTAAGAAAGATTTTTTTTTACAATTTCTTTTATTTAATTCTACATACTGTCCGTCAAACATGTTACGAAATGACGCGTTATATTTTGGAACGTTATTAAATGTCGGTGTTATTATATGTCGCCATTATTAAAAGGTAGCGTTACCATTTGGTAGCGTTATTAAATGTCGTGTTACCAATTGACCGTTAGAAACTGTAGCGTTATTATTTGACGCGTGATAAAGCGTCGGGAGGCCCAATTTTGAAAAATTTCCATTAAAAAAAAAAAAAATTAGGTGCTTTGAAAATAATTTTTCAAGAATGAATAGTGCCAGAAAAAGGGTTGAAAATTGAAAAAAAAAATTAAATTAAATAAAAATAACTAAAAACAGGCATATTGGAATGTGTCCTTAAAACGAGCATTGGAAGTGCAACGCCACCAACTCTGAGACATTCATAAAAT
Source organism: Liposcelis bostrychophila (assembly GCA_037577465.1). Taxonomy (NCBI): domain Eukaryota; kingdom Metazoa; phylum Arthropoda; class Insecta; order Psocodea; family Liposcelididae; genus Liposcelis; species Liposcelis bostrychophila. The sequence goes on along the minus strand of CM075208.1, from coordinate 58,731,655 downwards.
TTTAACACGTTGTTTAAAAGTTCTGCGCTAGTGGGGACTTAAAAAAAATTTTTAAATTTGAAGGTGCGAAATTATAAGAGAAACTCTTGCCTTATACTACATATTTTTTATTTATTGACATGGGGTCATTCCAATACAAAGTCAATTTAATTTTGGTAGATTCTGACAAACTAAGAAAAGTTATTCTTTTACTCAATCAAGTTTGCAGACCCCTTCCCCCCTTGAAATACTCCCGTAATATCTGAATAACTCGAAGGGTCTACAAAATGTTTGCTGACGAAAAGAGATGGTGTCGAAAAGGGCCGAAATTAATCTGACATAATGAACGACTCCTTAAGACAATTTTCGTAATCACCTCCAGGAGATAAGAATGCACTGCATAACTTAAAGTAGTTTACGAGTCAATCGAATATCGATAGAATTTTTTTATTTTCCGCTTATTGATTCTTCAGGACATAATCTATCAACTGGAATTTTTTCAGATTTTTTGCTTATGTAGTTTTAATGTAATTAAATGTCAAAGTTACCTCTCAAAGTCCGATCAAAGCATTGCTCTTATGGGAATCAGGCACCGGAAGTGGGATATTTTCACAAATTTTAAAAAATCTACTCGATCGATTTGCGAAAAAAACTAGAAATGAATTGATCTTCGTACTTACAAAGATTCTATTTGAAAAAAACGACCTCGCCTTTAAAGGATTGTTAAATATTTCGATTTATATTTGGAAATTGAAACTTTTTTTTGGCGAAGATGGAGCCATGTTTGTAAACATTTACTAAAATTTCGACTTTTCACCGCCTTGTAAAGCGAAATCGAAGTCATTTGAGTGTCTTTATTATTAAAAATTTTATTTTCAGAATTTTTAATTAATTCCCTAAATCATCTATGAGAACTGTTCTGGACATGATAAATAAGAATCTATTTATTCGTCCGAACAATTTGGCTCAATTATTTGATAAAAAAAGTATTTAAATTACTACGCACGGGGACTCGTAAACTACTTTAAGGCATCGATAAGTTTAAAGTTCCAAGACCCTCTTCCTCCGCGATTTAATCTGCCCTCGTAAAATTATGAAGCTTCCGAATTCAAAAATGTGTGACCTACATCCTGGAGGATTTCATCCCGTGTTCGAGGATAACGAAAATTGCTTTCAATCCTTATGCGCTACACACCCTCCTCATACATTTTTTTATTAATGAAATGGCTTATAAGTAAGCATAATCGTGCAAGGTAATAAACCGCTCAAAACAAGGTAACCTATGACCCTTATTTAAAAACAAATCCGCATTACAATAATCGTAGCTTTATTTACCTCCGGTGTCGATTCTGATTCTCATGGTAAAATGTCTAGGAGACATGGTCCTGTTAAAAGACGCGAAGAGAAAAAAAAAAGAAAGAAATTAATATCTCGGTAAAAAAAAAACCGATTGTAGAAAATATGCGGTGTCTTATCAAGATGAAAGATAGTGTATAAGGTCGATGACTTTCATACCTGTACCAAAAGTTAAGTATAGAGGTAAGATAATGATCCGGATTTAGGCGTGGTCCGGTGCTATGCACTTGGTCAGCTTACACATGCCTGTGGATCACAACTCCCACTATTCCCCTCATTAACTTTCATCAATTATTGCTTTAGTTTTGATTCGGCGTCTTTTGTCACATCCTCACGCTCAGTGGGGGTCTCATTTTCTGGCAATTTTTTTTTTGTTCTTAAAACCTATAGAGTTCTTTCACCCGCTCATGTCCGAATTTCCCATCTTTTTTTTTTTTTTTAATACATGGTAGGTTAGCATGAATACCACTGTTGTATTACTGGAGCTGGGAACCAGGAAATTTAAGAAACTTAAGAGACCCAACCTTTCTACACTGCATATGATTCTGGGCGATAAATTAATCCTTTAATCGAGCTTTGTTGATATACCACAAAAGGCTATAATGGCATATTACAAGAATAGTATATCATGCATCGCAGTCTAACAGCAGTATTATTTAACATTCAAAATCAACGGTCACCACACCTCGGCAGCCAATGGCAAACCACCGAGTGGTAGCTGCTTCGTAAATCTCTCAAAAATAGCCGTTCTGAACCGGCGTTAAACTGCAGGTCCCATATGCCTGTGAGCGCACGCACAGGTATATGTGAGAGATCACGCTCGTAATCGAGTAAAGGACGATCGCAAATTTAAAAATATGTAAATGGGGGAGATGGGAAAATAATTTTCGGTCTGGGTCTGGCCGACGATAGTTTTTTTTTCTTTAAATGTTCCCAATGTATTTTCCATCGCCTTGATCAAAGGCTACAGAGAAAAAAATATTATGTAAATATGTTCTAAGCGGTCCACATAAATTTTTTCTGTTGTTTCTCCCATAAGGTAAACATAAACAAAAACAACATAAGAATTATGTGGACCTACTTATGTTGACTTTATGTTGATTTTGACATAAAATTTTTTACTGTGTATTTAAACAATTAAAAACGATGACTTTCTAAAAATCTCAAAATATTCCTCTCAACTGTATAAAAGCTTTTTTGGCAATCTAGGAAGCGATTCCCGAACCGCAGCACTTGAACTTGATAATTAACATAATTCACAAGCCTTGTCGCACGATTCGACCCCAAAATTACGACGGGTTTTTTTCATCAACCAAACATTTAGCATGACCTTACGCACGTTAATTATCTTTTGCTAATTTATCAACTCAGCCTTAAAGAATCCCCTTACGTAAAAAAAAAAAAAAAAAAAAAAAAAAGTTTTGGCGTAATCTTAATAAAACCAAAAAAGGGAATGATATTGTTAAATTGAAACCGTGCGAGAGCACGACGGGAAAAATTACAAAATGAAATTTTTTACCAGTCATGTTGATCAATTAAAAAGAGAGATTACCAGAACAATAAAGCAGAAGGTGGTGCAAAATTGATAACTTAAACTCAATATTTCCATTGTTTTCTCATGCACAAGGAGTTACATACCAGAGTACTTTTAAAAAAATGATTTTTCAGGTCGGTCTTAAAAGAGAATAGTTTTTAAAAATTTTCCATGACATTTGAAATGTAGATTAAAGATTTATATCGAATTCGTCTGTTCAAAGAATGCATAAATCAAAGGAGGGTAGTAAGTTCGATGGTACGGTTTTGGGAAAAGAAAAGGACTCCTGTTACCCTTGGATTAGTGAACCCAACATATTTTGCATCACATTAACCGTGAAAATTAGCGTAAATAAGATTTTTATTCTGTAAATAAGACTTCCTGCAGAGTTTCATTGACGAAAAAATAAAGAAAAAAAACCTAAATATTTTGGTTTAAATGAATTGTTCGCTTATGGCAACCAGAGAAATCCAGTTATGGATGATTTACGAATTCAATCATTTGTCGAGAGCGATGAAGGAAAAAAAAAATGTTTTTAAAATTTTTGACCTCACTGGGTGGTAAAAAATAGGTGGATATTCCAAAATGGTCCCATTAAATGTCCTTCGACAAGTTTAACCTCGGACATAGAAGTCATTAAATATTACGTAATCGTTTGGAATACCCCTTTCCCTCTTTCACAATTTCTGAACTTTTAAAAATGAGAATTTTGGTTTATTAGCATATTCAGGGAACCGAGTTTTTGTAATACGGGTAAAGACTTAAGATAAGGCCCATTTAAGTGTACATGGCTTCAAAAATAGCATTTGAACCAAAAATGCATCCTATGGTCACCTTATGGCAAATCGGGACTTCTTCAAATTCCATTCTAATTTGAATTCTTAATGTCGGATTTGGCTTAGAATTCCATTTAAATGTCCTCTGATAGTTCCTTTGCACTTTAAGAGTGCCAAATAATTGATACTGTATCCAATTCGTGCTATTAAAATGAAGATAATCCATACTACAGAAACTCCATAAGCTAAACAAAGGTGCATTTCTTGATAATAGCTAAAAACAGGCATATAACATATGTCGAGTCCTAGAGTGTCGTTATGAATAGAGATAGTCCTGTTCAAGGAAGAAACCACTGTTTTTGGTAATGTTTGAAACAGTTCCCGATTTCCGAAGCTGCCTACTGGGAGCATAGAGATTAACAAGGTCTAATTTCAGGCGTGTAACTAAAATTTAAGTACACTATATTCCATGAAAAATCGTTTGCAGCCAAAGAGGCTAATGTTGACACCCCCGTGAATATTTTTTACCGACCTATTTCATGTTCAAAGAAGCCATTCCATTGAAGCTTCCCTTTTAGAGATCTTTGAACCCCCTTGGCCTCTCGGATTAACTGTAAGCCTGAAAACAGGGGTGTCTATTTATGCCTTAAGTAGTTCCCAAGGCAAGGGTATCTTAATGTACCCATAATGCTTTCAAATTCACTGAAAACCCAGTCCTGAGCTTCCATTTTCAAAGTTGATGGAATTGTGTAACGTAAGTTTCGAAGGCGTCGTCGCAATTTTCTGCAAAACACTCTTTAAAAAGATTTGAATTTCGGTCGTATTTTCGGCTTAGGAGCTCGAGCTATATTTCGGTATTTTACTTGTCAGAAACCTGAGATAATCCATTCTCTTGTCATTAAATGAAATTTACGGCCCTTTTTGGCCACGTCAAGGGGGGCTCAGAATTCTATAGGCTCCAAACGATAGCTTTGAAAATGAAACACAGGCGGTCCCAGCCTTCTTCTCCTTCTCTATATCTACAGCCCTGCTTTTCGCATTCCTTATCGATAGTTACCTAAAGCGATTCCTTCCAAGTCCAAGAACAAATCATGGTGGAAGAACCAAACCGATGCCAAACATCTTCCAGTCATTACTTTTCACCAATCTGGAAACAAAAATAAAAATTCCGTCATTGACATCATATTAATTGTAAAATATCAAGAATGGAATAACTTATAATATTTCAAATTTTTTGGAATGTTTTCAAAACGAGGCTCATAAGTACGATATTTCTGATGCAATATCATAATAAAACAAAATTCATTTTTCGCTTTTTTTTCCGTAATCGCTCGTAAAAGAAAAAAAAAAGAAAATAATGAACACATCACGTTCTTTAATTGCATCAAATTAGTGCTGCTCAAAACCGTCGAGCTCATAAAGTTTGTTTAAAACCTCGATGCCCCAGGAAACGAATTAAATTTTTATTTTATTTTATTTTTATCATTTTTTTTACTTTTGCACCACCCTAATAAACGAAAGGAGAAAAAAGCATCCCCTTTCGATATTTTTTTTATCAGATCCAATTTTTTTATCAAATAAACGAATCTTCCTGGTGTCGGAAAAAATTCGGCCATTAGAATGCACCGAATCAGGTATAATATTAATTTTCATCGATAATAGTTTTGGGAGGCGGAGTAAAAAAATTTGAAATGTTAATGACCTTTATTAGGCGAGATGCTTTGACTGCCAGCCAGCAATTTAAAAAGTTTGATTTAACCAGTCAGACAGCGTTTGAAGCCAAGCACCTCTATTTATATAAAAAAAAAAAAAAAAAAAAAAGCTGCCGCAGTGCCGCTCGATTCCGATTTTGTTTTCAATTGTCATTGTTCGACTTTATTAAAAAGTGACCGGATATCATATCTCTTTAACTCTGACACTTAGTAATTAATCCAGCGGCTGTCGCTGGACGGTAGCAAGGAATATCCGAGTTTAAAAGGAGACCCTCCAGGGTTTCTACTTTTCTTCAATATAATCATATACCACCGTCTCTTTAATTTACACCTTGTATAACTGTCTTCCCATCGTATAATTTTGGATCCTCGTTATTATCATTATTGAAATGGGAGGAGGATACAGTTTCTTTCATTCTTTAATCTACCTTTCTTTCCCGCTTTTCTTCTTTACCTCTTTTAGGGCTTTTTCCCCTTTTTCTTGTTTTTGCTCAGAAAGGCCATTCAAGTGTTACGTAAACATGGTTTCACCCATTTCCGATATCTCCAAAGGTGGTAAAGTAGTACCGGCATGGTGCCAGACCTAAAAGTTCAAACCCTTTTCATCCAGAGATTTAAAATCTAAAACCTACTAAGGAGTCTTACGAATATTACGAAAGCACATTTAAGGGCCACATCATCATTTTAGGGGGAGAGTAGGTCCTCTAAATGATGAGGCTAGGATGAAACGTTCATAAAAGTTTGCTATTTTATGTCGAAAAAAGGAGAGAGACTCCAAAATGTCAAAAAATGATGACGTATTATTTCAAAAGCTCCTTAGGAGGAAAGGGCTCGAAGACAGCTGCTATCAAACAAGGAGGGGGGGTTTAAAAATTTTATATAAGCATTTTTTGGAGTAGATTGTGATTGTGATTGCTTTGCTATATATATATTTTTTTTAAAAGCTAGAAAATACGAATTCTACAAAAAGAATTCTTTTGCAACCTTAGAAAGGGGGCCGAAAATTGTGAGAAAAATGTTCATATAACAAAATCCCGAAGTAAAATTTCGGGGACTTTGCGGTTCATCCAAATGACTTTTCCTCCAAAAAATTTTGGACGAAACGAATATCGGTTATTTGCACTTGATCCAAATTCGTTTCATCCAAAATTTTTTGGATAAAATGCAAATTGGCCATTCTTGCATTTCCTCCAAATAGCTTTTAGTCCAAAATAATTTTGGATGAAAAGCAAAAAATTAATTCTACAGTTCATCCAAATTGCTTTTTATCCAAAAAATTTTTGGACGAAACGAATATTGACTGTATTGCATTTTCACTGAGAACCTTATTATATTGGCTGCGCCATTTAATTGTTAAGTATTTTTTTAAAAATTGGTAAGTATTTAAGTACGATTCTGGGAAGTATTAGCTTGTCTCCACTTGTGATTTAAATAGAGGATCGAATTAAAGAATCGTTCATTTAAATGAAGCACCGGAAGTACTGTACCGTTCCAAATTCAAAAATTAGTTCAAAATGGAGAACTCTGGGGTTTTGTTTATGTTTTTGTAAATTAATTTTAGTAAATTATAACGACCCAGTGAAAAAAGAGCTAAGTATGTAAGTACTTAATAACTGAGAAACTATTTTGAAGAAGAGATTATGGCTCATGCAAAAAGTTTTAGATCTTCCGAAAGAAAAGGTAACATACAGTACTTCCGGTGCTTGATTTAAATATACGATTGCTTTAATTCGATCATCCATTTAAGTAACTAAAGGAGACAAGACATATAATAAATAAAAGGGAAGTAAAAATTTTAATGGTAAGTAAAATAAAACCCAATGGTACCATTAAGAATTAAGAATTACGTAATTCTTAATAAAAATATAAAAAAAAGAGTACTCTTTTTTTTCGATTATTCGAAACGAGATGTCAATGGATCTTCTAAAAAATTGTTGAAAACAATCAAATTTTATCTGTAAGCACATTTAGCGATGTGTCTTATGTATGTTCGGCCTCCAGCCTCGACAGAAACTCAACTCATAGGACAGAAAAGGAAAGGGTTACCCTAAACTTGCTTCCAAACCTCTCTTACTAGGTTAGGTAAGCGTAAAAAATATTTTTATTTCTCATTACCTCTTTATTTACTTACCAAAATAATTTTTTTTTTTTCTTACCATTGGGTTTTATTTTACTTACAATTAAAATTTTTACTTCCCTTTTATTTATTATACTTCCCAGAATCGTACTTAAATACTTACCAATTTTTAAAAAAATACTTAACAATTAAATGGCAGCCAATATAATAACGTTCTCAGTGAAAATCGTTTTGCAAAGACACCCCATAAAATAAAATAATTTTGATTTTTTTTTTTTTTTTTTTTTTTGGATAAAATGCAAAGTGATCAATATTCGTTTCGTCCAAAAATTTTTTGGATAAAAAGCAATTTGGATGAACTGCAGAATTAATTTTTTGCTTTTCATCCAAAATTATTTTGGACGAAAAGCTATTTGGAGGAAACGCAAGAATGGCCAATTTGCATTTTATCCAAAAAATTTTGGATGAAACGAATTTGGATTAAGTGCAAAATAACCGATATTCGTTTCATCCAAAATTTTTTGGAGGAAATGCCATTTGGATGAACCGCAATGGACCCAAAATTTCGACTTTTTAAGTGGGAGTTAGAGCACAAAGCACTCAATCCCATTTCCAATTTGGAAAAGGGATGTCGAGTAGTATCCTCTTCAAAGCGATTTATTCGCCTAGATATCTTCACCCCATACAAAACGCATTGCAACTTGGCGATGACTCTTGGCACCATTTGTACACAAGGCTTTGTAGTTTTTTCACTTTCAAAGCCGCCAGAAAGGGCTACTTTTTGGGTTTCGGATACTACAAATCTAAAGCCTGTAGCCAGCTCAGTAGTTTAAAGTGGAGCAAAGTTTTCTACATTGGAAAAAAATTTTCAGAGGGAGCTCAAACTTCTTCAGAAGGGGGCTGAGCTTTCTTTGTCCCCCTGCCCCCTAGCTACGGATTTCACCTAATTACGCATGGCATATTAACGTATCCATGGACTCCGGTCCCTATAGACCAAGTCAGCCAGGAAAGAGAGTTATTCCCTTTCTGTCCGTTGCCCAATTGGCATCCTTATCAGTCTTCAAACTAATTAAAGATCAAAAATCTCCGAAAATTAAAAAAAAAGAATGTAATCGTCCGTCCTTTAGAGTGTATAGCAGGGATCATCGAAAAAAATTAACAAATGAAAACAAAGTCATCGCCTCGAGGATTTTCCTAGGTCAAGTTCCTGAATGCACATTCTTGAGGTACCTCTATAGTCCAAATTCAAACTGAATCTGTTGAATCATACTTAATGGTGATACCATTTCACATATGATTCGCCACGAGGTGCACGATTTTCAACTAGCGTTTGACCTTATCCGTTTACATTCAAAACCTACTACCTCGCAAATTTATCATATGACTGAGGGTCCGCATATGAGTTTTTTTTTTTCTCAAACCTCGATAAAAAAAAATTCGGAACCAGGAAAAAAGTAACGAGGCTTAAATGGAGTCAACATATGACGTCCCCTTTTGTATTGAAATTTTTAAAAATTTATCTCTTTTTTATCTCGTATTGAAAATAAATTTATGGGAGGTACTTTTAAATCTAGATAACCCGATCACTATGTAATTAATACTCCAGTTGTTTATAATAATATTATTGGGAAAATTGGTTGGTGCGAGGAAACATTAACTGGCAGCCATTCAAGCTATACCCCGCTAAAAAAGCTTCATTCTCTTATTTATTAACAAGGCTCTACCTGCATTTGCTACTTATTTTATAGTTAAATAATTATACGGACATTTTATTTTTCCCATTCCAAGAATTGGATTCTCCTAAGTTTTCGATCAATAAGGCTGATATCAGTAACTTGTCTCGGTCAGATATTCAAAAGTAAGAATTCTGGTAACGATCATATAAGTTTAGGACATAAAGTCATGATACCAAATTCAGGAGTGGGATCTTCGGAATCGCCATTCTAGAAACAAATAACGCCTTTACAGTCCTTTTCCAACTTTCCTCGTCTTCGTCCTAACCGTCCTCGTCATCGACTTGTCTCTTTTTCGAGAAAATCCAAAAAAAGTCAGCGGATTTTCACCCTGTGCAGCTTACGCGAGCACTTAGAAGGCTACCGCCTAAGATTTCCTATACTTGTAAATTTCCTGGAATATACATTCATCCTTTAAAATGAGGAAAAACTACACAGACGGGGATAGAATAAAAATCTATCTAGCTATGTTATTTTTAGACTGCAAAGAAGTCTTTTTACGGAAATCCGGAGAAGGGCCAGGACCAGGACCATAAGTTAAGTATTAATTAATATGTTTTAACTTATACTATTTAATTTTTAGCTAATGGAACTTAATGTTTAGCTTATGATCAAAATAAGAGGCTAATAGTCCTCTGGCCCCCAGGGTGTTGCATAGAGTTTGTTAAAAATTTTTGCAACAAGAAAGTCTAATATTGTTTTTTCCAGGTACACGGTAAAAAATTTTATGTTAAAAGTAACATATTTTGCTAGTAAAAAAAGAGGCTACATATATTTTCTATGTAAATTTTACATAAAACGATTGCGTTGCATCAATCTGATTGTTGATCAACCAATAAACAATCGTCATTTGTCAACATAAAAATGTTTACATTCAACTTTTAACATAAAAAGTGTTACATATTGAATGTGTAGCCCTTTTTTAGGTTGTTAACATAAAATTTTTCACCGTGTACTGAATTCAAATTTAAATTTATTCAAGCTAGTTTTATCGATTGCCTCCCTCCCTAGTTCAGGGATATTTAAAAACAGGACCGTCAATTGGAAGGGGGGCAAATAAGGTCATCTAAGCGCGAGAGAAGAGGTCTTCAAAATCTAACTTTGAAATTAAATGTTCGTGAGAGAAAGTATATTCTGCTTACTAAAGGAGGGGGAAGCTGGAAACTGCTCCATTATTTAGTTAATAAACTAATTATAAGATTCAACAAATTAAGCAAGAGAATAATGCTTAGCTTCTGGACTTGCCCCTGCCCCCCTAATTTCTCTAAAATGATTATCCCATACATGATCTTGGGGTTTCCCAAGAGAGATAATGGAGCATCACCCTAAATTGAAACAATTTTATATTACAGATAAAATTCGAATTTTTAGGTTTTTTTTAACTTTAAAAAAAAATCCTAGATTCGTTACAGCTACCAAAACTGGCTTCAAAGTTAAATCTTTTTAAAACATATACAGTATATATAGATTTTTTTTTTTTTTTTTTTTTTTTTGGGCGAAGAAAAAGGGGTCAAAAGTGGAAAAAAAAACCAAAGGAGACTAAATGCTTAGCTTATGAATTAAATTAGCCGAGACGAACGAAGCTTTCTCTGCTGCACCCCCCCCCCCCCCTCCACCCTCCCCCTCCCCAAAATATGCCTTTGATCAAATACCAAATGACTCGTTTTTCATAAACGGAAATGCTGCGCTTTCTGTCGGTCAAAATATTTAAATTACGAAAAAGCTGTAGGATCAAGAAACCGCACTGAAAATAGATAATTCCAGACCGAAAAGAATTTTTTTTTTTTTTTTTTTTTTGTTTAAATTATTGGTCACAGATGCATTTTATTCTTATTTTTAAGGTATTAGTTCGTTTACATCACCAGTCGGTTAGCCGGGCGGTGGAGACATTTTAACGATAAAAAAATACGTAACAAAAAAATGTTTTTTAAATCCGGTATTTTATACATGAAAAAGCGTCTAACCGCACCGAAACCGTGCCAAAACGTTTTATGTTCAGAGATACAGATCCATAATTTGAAATGCGTGAACAAGATTTACCTAATTGTTCTTATATTTCACCATTTTTAATTGTTTTCGCAATAAAAATAGTAGATTTCTATTCAAGGAATGCAAACGACAAAATTGCCCGTCGAGACCAGAACGGGAAACTTTTCACCAAGCGGTGAAAAGCTTAAAACTCAGCCCGAGCCGAAGGCGAGGGCCTTAAATAGGTCGAGACGGGCAGGTCGTTTGCATCTCTTGCATTGAAAGTTATTTTTCATCACAAAGTAGGGCGTAATATAGTCTGCAAACACTTCCACTTATCCGCCCTAGGGCGGATAAGTGGACTTTTCTGCGCTGTGTGATGAAAAAAATTTTCTTTCCGAGAGACTAGTACAGCGCTCTAGCGGTGAAATTGGGAACTATTTCAACAACAAAAAATAAACAATGGTGCTCCATTTTTTTATCGCGAAAACATTTTAAAAATTATCAAATTTAGGAACCATAAAGCCTTGTTTATACATTTTAAATATTGAAACTTTGCCTCTGAAACATAACAAAACTTTTTGGCACGGTTTCGGTGCGATTCGATCTCGTTTTCATTTGTAAAAAGCCGAATTTTCCAAAACAAAATTAATTTTCTTTTTAAATCGATATAATTTTCCGCCGGCCCGGCTAACAGGCCGGTGGTGTAAACGAACTACTACCTTTAATTAGTTGAGAGGAGTTTTTAAAAAGTCTTCCCCGGAATGCGTCCCGTAAAACTCAATACAATAAATATATTTTAACAGCTATTCTTGAAAGTGCAATCAATGACGCCATTTAAATTTTATTTTTTCAACTTCAATTTATTTCTGAAATGACGCAAATAATTATTAAGACTTAACATGAATGAAAAGGGTCGACTACCTTTTCCTCGGAAAAAAAAAAATCCCCGAAAAAAAAGCAAAACTTTCGATCTTGACGCAATTTCATAATTGTCTACGAAGAAGAATGGAAAAGTTGGTCGTTTTAAGTTCGAAAACCGACACTGTTTGTTTAAACAGTTCGAAAATGAGGTCAAGAAACTAATTACTTTGTTGCGAAATTCTCTTTCTCCTTCCGAACGTCAAAATTTCAAGTCCTTTTAGAAAAAAAAAGAAAGAAAAAAAAAAAAAAAAAAAAAAAAAGCGAAGAAAAAAAATGTTCAAAAGTAAAAGCTGATTTCTCCAAATTACTTTCTTTCGAAAGCTTGTCCACGGTGGCGGGCAGGACACACTGCCAAAACCTGGGGAAAAGGATCAATTGTACAAAAAGAACAGGGCCCTCCTTGTTCAAAATGCTAAATAAGACGTGAAATTTTTAATTTTCTTCCTTGTTCTTGTCTTTAATTTATTGCTATCGAAGCAAAAAAAAAAAAAAAAGTCTAAATTAAATTTGTGAAAAATGATTTTTGGTGGTTTTAAGGGTCACTCGTTAATTTCCATTTCGATTCGGTAAAAATTTTGACAAAAGTGTAATGTCCGATATACAGGTGAGAGTTTTAAAATTCTTAAAAGTTGTCAGAGCATGTGTTCCCTGAAATGAAGCCAACGAGGATGCGAAGCAAACGCGTGGGAGCTACGTCTGGTGTACTTGGCAGACCGAGAGCCATCAAGGAAATGTCCTGATATCCCCAAACACTTTTTCTTTTACAATTTCATTATTCATGTATTTTATTGTTATTCGATTTAAACTCCTTCGGAAATATTTTTATTTTCCCTTTCTTTTGTTGTTTCAAAACAACTTGAAAAATTCCGATGCTGTCGAATCGCTGGGAGGATCCGGCACATATTTCTGACTTTTCTTGGGGGTGTCAACCATTCAGCAAGCAGTTCAAGGTGAAGGGTTAAAATTACTTAAAGCGCCCTTATGTAATACTTGGAAGGCCCCTAAGCAGGATTATGACGATTGGCAACTTCCCCCATTCCATGATTGAAAATCAAGATGATAGCTCCCTCCACTTTTTTTTCGCCATTCAATAGATACGCATGTATTAATTTGATCATTTTGGACCCCTACCACTTTTTCAGCGAAAATAATTATTTTGAGGTCCCTCTCGTCCAAAGTGCTGATGTAATATTTAAATAACCCGTACACTGCCATTATGCGATGTAAAAAACGGTATAAGTATAGTCGGACAAAGTACAAAACTGCCCTTCCCTTCCGCCCCCTCAAATGTAAGCAGAAAAAAACTTTAGCCTACCTGAGAGATTTGATTGACACGTTTCTTTCTGAATTTTTGACAGAATCCAGCTTCTCTGCTCGTCGTTTAGCGTTGTACACAGAGCATGTTGCACTTCAGCAGTAGCGACAGGAGACTACAATTGATCATCCAGAAGTCCTAGTGACCAATGAGCTGTAAGCAAATATAATAATAAATTAGTAAATTACTTTCACAAGAAGTATATTATTTAGTTTGTGTACTATGTATAATTGTTTCAGAATCAATGGAATTTTTCTAAAAACCATCCTAAATGTTTCCAAACACTGGAGGAAATCTGACCGCACTGCTTTGGAAATCGGTTTCTGCGAAATAGAAGAAGCCTAAAGCATAATTTTATAGTTAAAATACTAAAACAAAATAGTTATAGTATTATGTGATTTGTACTGCATGCGAATCTAACTTATAAACTGCAGGCGTCTTGTACACTTGATTTAGAGACATAGGAGCTCCAATAAAATCCTGTCTAATACACTCACACAGGACGGTCCTGTCCTGATCAGCTCAACAATTCGATTTGTTTACCTTTTCGACATCCTAAAAATGGATACCCGGTATTAGGGTCGTCCTTATTAGGACTTTTTTCTCTTATATTTTCAAGTAACGGGGGTTTGAAACCATTACCAGAGATATTTAACTAGGCCAAATTTCAGCTCTGTCGGACAACGTTAGCACGTGCCTCAAAGGATCCTAAAATTAATATGGATATAGCCATATGCATATACAGTCAATTTTTTACCTGTTTTGTTCTCTAGGATCAAAACGGATTGAAATACGGAAATTATGACTTCGTTTTCAAAATCTGCATAAAAAATTCTGATAGCAAACAACTATTTTCACGTACAAATAAAACTTTTGATTTTTCGGCTCTTATGGGATTTTAAAAATTTTTAGGCCGTTTGAGGCACGTGTTAACGATGTCCGACTGAGCTGAAACTTGGCTCAGTTAAATATCTCTGGTAGTGGTACCGAATTCCTAAAACTTAGATGCATTCGAGAAAAGAGTCCTAATAAGGATTACCCTAACCCGGTATATTGTGAATCTCCTAACATTGCAAAACTTAAACTTTGTTGAAATTAATTCAATGAACTCCTCGGATGGATGCCAGTTGGTCTGTAGCTTGTGGGAACCGATATTAATTCAGCACACTGCGTATCCCTTAAAAGTGCGGCATCAACACATGTGTGGAAATTTAAGATACAATAGTACCTCAGTGCCATTGATTCACAATGAAACATCTTAAATTTCAAGCAGCAAGCGATTTATAATTGCGAAAAAAAAAATACTTATAAAAAGTGCATTCATTCAGGTGTAGGATAACTTTTTCAGGATGAAAGGAGAGTATTGAAATTTTAGCGAAAATACCTGCGAGCATGGGAAAAATAAAACCTCGCGCATGGAATATAAAAGGAATGTAACTAAAGCAAGGTAGACAGGTACGACAAACCCTCTAATTTGTTGATATTGTTAAATAATTCACTACTTGTAAGAATGTTCCAACCCTCTCAAGGGTTATAATCGGGAACCCAGTTTCCAGTTACCATTTCCTGTATATCTAATGTAATGTTTGTCTTTTTTTTAATTTCATTATCTCTTTCTTTTATCGGGTGTCTTTATGTTCTCCGTTATACTTCCCTTTTTTACGAGCAAGGGATGATTCGTAATATGAAATTTTATATATATAAAAAAAAATTATAAATGAACAGGGCGGGGAAAACCCAAAATAAAAGTTTACGTATGTTTTAATAAGGCGTGCCTTACGGTTTCTTATTTCCATTTTTTCGGAGGGGTTTAACTGTAGCAAAGATGTTCATCACAATTTTTTTTTATTGTCGTGTCTCGGGGCTTCCGGAAGAGTTTCGAAAACTTTTTTGGGATATGGTGACCGTTAAACCGTTTAAAATTTTATTTATTATCAGAAAAAAAAATTGCTTAACAGTTGTTCAGTGTTGGACTAAATCTTAAGAAAATACGGGACCCAATCCCATTGTTGTCCGAATAGCTCAAACGAGTTTCGCCAACAAAATTTTAAGCTTCATTTTCTAATCCTTTGACTGCAATCGGTATCAAAGAAGGTTTTTAATCGATTTTAATACATTACAATTAATTCAACTTGGATAAAGCATTTCAAATTATTCTGTAATAAGGCCTTTTTCGGCACCATAATGGATTTCTTACCTAAAATTTTGTCATTCTGACATCAAATTTGAAATAAAAGGGATCGAAAACTCGTAAAACCGGGAAAAACTTTTTTTTTCGATCAAAGCAATATTCACGATATATTTTGGATTACATAAGTTATGCAGGTTGTTTATACAGGAAACAAATGCGCGGTTTTTATGGATTTGAACACTGCCGTGCTAAGCGACTTGGGCGTAAGTGTATTTTTTGTAAACATTGAGAAAACGGCGTTTTAAAAAAAATCAATACATAAACAAACATATGTAATATAATATTTTTTTTGAAATTTTCAAAGCTTTTTCTTTTTCAAAGCTTTGAAAGGAATTTACCGACGGATAGATAATTTTACGACGAATCCATAGGTACCAATAACTCAATTCAAAACAAAAATACACTTACGCCCAAATCGCTAAGCACGGCAGAACACGCAGCACAAATCCTTAAGACGTTGTATGTTAACTTCATACTCGAAATGATAGGAATAACATTTGGGAGAAATTTTCACGAATTCCCCGGGAAATTGAAATATTTTATTTTCTCCCTGTTGCTGGCAGAAGACTCTATTTGCCTACAAATTTACACTGTGGGCTCCTTAGGTAGTGGAAAAACAGTTGAAAAAAAGAAAGTTTGCTTCCCTTTGTGTTCTCTTCCAATTAGCAAAACAATCTTTACAAAATCTTTTCCAGACAAATAAATAAAAGGGGTCAGAAATATATTTTTAACACATTTCAAATGTATTTCTAAATATTGCAAAATATTTGAAAAATGATTTAAAATATTTTGAAAATATTTTCAAAAGAACTAAATGAAATATCCAAAGCTTGCTGATTGAAAATTTTAGTATACGTCACAGATAATTGAAAGGGCAACGAGGTAACCGCCAATACATACCTGTTGCATGAAAGCATTTTTTATTTTTTTATTTAACTAATTATGTAGGAAAAGCCTGGCGAGTTTTCGTAACAGGTAAATTTTTATAGAAGCCCCGCCGCTGAAAATTTAAAAATGGATCAAGTCTGGATCAGTGTTGGGAAAACTGACTGAAATGTAACGCCTACCAAGATAAGACTTACGGCTCATTTGCTGCCGTCCAATATTAGTTAATATTGGAAATTTTACCAAGACTGGATCAGGATGAATGTTATATCCAGGCAGATTTTTTTCCAATCTTGTTTTCTTAGTTAAAATTTCCGCCAGGGGCCAGAAAAAATGATTTTGGGGGGAGCTTAGGGTTGAAATCCATGCAATAAAGAGTTTCAAAAGATAGGGAGGGATCCAAAACTGCCATAAGTGCGTACATGTTTTTAGGGACTACGATAAGGACTTAATTTTATATTTATCGTCTCCTGGCTGCAATGGGTCCACAAAACGATGTCCTTTCAATTGGATCCCAGCGGGCCAAGTTGATCCTCAACGAGGCATCAAAAAGCCGTTCACTTTTAGAAAATGACCCGTTAAATAAAGCAATATCACCCTAAACAGGTTGCAACACCTTCCTTCAAACTGGGAATAAAAACATCCTGTTCATCCAATGGAAACTAGATAATAATAAAAGGCGGTCTCCTTAAGTAATCCCCAGGCATTTTTTCTAAGAGTATCTAGTCCCCGGGGAAGCTGTAAAACTGTCGTCTATTCAATTTTTGGGGTACGTAACACATCTAAATTTAAAGGGCCATTTAATTCCTTGTTTAACACATACGATTCCATATTTATGATTGACTTGTGGCAAAAAGAGGGGCGAGGAGTAAAAAAAAAAAAAATCAAGATTTCCTTCTTTTTTTTTTCATTCCTTAAATTAGGATTCTCAGACTTTGATTTTGAATTTAATCCTCTCGTTAGTTTCACCGAGGGCAGTACTATAAAGTTAAAACAAGTTAATTCCATTAAATCCATGTTAAAACACACATACGGTATGTCAGTATCACATAGTTTTACGGTTCACACGTGCTGTCTCTCCATTTTATTTATAAATCCGAAACGAAAATAAGTCGTTGAATGAAGTTAACGTTTCGTTGGTCACATTATTGTCGGGAGCCCCCGAGCGATAATGAGATGTTTATTTTGGAAATCAGAGATGATGTTTTCCCGGAGTATGCGACTTATCAATTTATTAAGTCCTTTTGTTTTGTTTTTTTTTTCTTTTTTGACAAATAATAATCCCAGACAGAGTGTGAATGAAGCAGATGTAAAAATCGGAAAGGGTTACGTAGGAAAAGGTCTCCCGGCTTAATTTTTAATTAGCCTCTTTTAAGGGAGGGAGATCACAAAAGCAACCTACGCTCCCAAAAGAAAAGTTGAATCGTCTTTTCCACCTTTCCACTTGCCATATATATGGCTATATAAAAAGAGCAGAGACTATAGCACCCCACTGGCTACAACAAACGATTTTATACGATAAAAATGATTCCTTTCAAGAAAAAAGATTTAGATCACCCCAACTAACTACATAACAATGCCTCGTGCTTGCTTTCAGGTCTTATTCTTAGTGACATTCACCTGGACATTTCCCTTTTTTTTTCTTACACTTATATTTATCATGATACGGTTGACGTATTCTTATGCTTTTTTTATACTCTTCTCTCTCGAGCCACCTGGATCTTTTTTTTTCCTCTTCTTTCCTTCTTCTTATCCGAAAATGTTATTTACATCTGTTCTTCACACCATTGTTTGGCGCTGAAACTTTTTAGACGAAATCAATCTAGAGCATTCCAAATTTTTTTTGAAGGGAATCAATCTGCGGTTTCTCTAATGAAAACCATCCGAGAGGAAAATACTGGAGAATATCGCTGACGGTGATGATATACCTCTCCACTCAAGAGCACTTTTATTTTTGTATTTCAATTTTTTATTATTTTTTTTCAGGCTCTTTGATATCCCATAATCCTCATATTTTAATTTTCGTCCTGTATAATGCTGCAAAACATTATGTATTTTAAGGTAGCTTTGATCCTCACTAGATTTGTCTTCACCCATGCCAGTTCTTTTGCTTCCTTCCATGTCTTCTTGACATGTCATAGCTTTTTTTATATGTCATTCGCCTCCCGATTTTATTTTTGGTCGTCCTCTCCCGTCTGTTCCCAAAGGATTCCTTGATTTTCGCAAATAAAGATAATTTGGGCTTTGAAAGGCCCAAAGAAACTAGGATATTTCAGAAATTATAGTCCATCTCATATAGCTTGCAATATCAATCATTAAGATTTCGACAAGGGATGACAACAGTGACAGGTTTTTCAGGTTAAATTCAAGAAGTCAAAGGGGACTTTTTAGTGATGTATATACACAAACTTCTTACTTATGCAACTAATTTTCGAACCTTTTTTTTGAACCTATGATTGATATTGCAAGGTATATGTGAGATGGACAATAATAATTCAAACTTGATAGCAATAACTTACTCTAAATTTTTAGGTGAAAAAAAAAAAACATAGGAACAGAGTAATTTTTTTCGGTCGTACATTTTTGTGAAAATTGACCTACAAAGGGACATCCAGATACTACGTCAAATATTTTTCTCCAATATCAACCATTTCCCTTCCTGACATCATAAGCCTGATCCCCATTTAAACATAATGTCATCATTTATAATATCCCCCCAATCATCACATCGAGGACCACCACAAAATGATACACAATATTCGAATGTCCTCTTAATCACTATAGGCTAACTTTTAAGAAGAAAAAGAGGTGCGTAACAATTTTTTTTCAATAGCAATTTCTATCATTTCCAGCCTCTCTGACTTCAGTGTTGTGAGTGCAGGACATTTTGAAAAAAGGCGACCAAACCCAAGAAAACGTTTCAGGAAATGTCAGGTACTGTTAAGATTTAATGAGGTGTGGCCATCTCCGAACAAAAGGGTTCACCGAAATGCACGTCTTAGAAAATATAAAATAAACACAGTAAAGAATTTTCTGTTAGTTTGAAACATCACCATCATCAAATAGGTTAGATACCCAAGAGAATAGGAGTACAGTTTTCTCAGATTTGGTACCTCTTTGAAAAAAGGCCAGCTCTAATATTTTCTAACCACAACCATTTTGAGCATATGGTTTGTTTATTTTACCCCTTCCACACCAAAGTCTGTTCTTAAAAAAATGCCCGGAATCCCATTTCTTTTTAAACTGCTTCGCCTTCAAAAATGAAGTTATATTATTCTGACAATTTCTAAAACCAAAGTTAAGGGTTCACGCTTCAAGTGCCACAAGCTTTACATTATTTCGTATTAAATCTTAACTCATTCAGTAACTGAAACATCCAAAGGCACATAAATGACCTTTCCGTAATCTGAAATTGTAAAAAAGACTTCTATAAAGCCCGGAAAAGTGTCGACTGGGAAGTGAAATTCGAAATTTAGGTCATTCTTAGGCTTTTCAGGTCCCATTTGTTTCGCTTAGAAGATCAAGGAATCGGAGAAAGGGATTTTTATAAATTTCATTACGAAACTTCATGAGGTTTTTGTACTTTTTTTAAGGGCTTCGAAGACCCTAGTGTTTTAATTACTCAATTTGTAGCGAGGGAAAATTGGTAAAATATTTCAAGTGAAAATTTAAGCCTCTTTGATCACTAATTTTTTCAAACAAGAGCAAATTTTTGTTTCGCCATCGAAATGGAGATTGTTTTTAGGTTTTCAGGTCAGCAGACAATTTGTTAAGCAAATTTCGTTTAACTTGTCATCAGCAAAAAAAAAAAGGTTTTCTAAGCAGTGCCTTTTACAAAAAAAAATCCAATTTAAAATTAAATAACACATACACCGTTGCTTAGCCTTAATTTTTTGTTTCGGTATTACCGACATCGACAAAACCGGTACACAGTAAAAAATATTATGTAAATATGTTCTAAGAGGTCCACATAAATTTTTTATGTTGTTTCTCCCATAAGGCAAACATAAAACAAAAACAACATAAAAATTATGTGGGACCTGCTTATGTTGATTTATGTTGATTTTGACATAAAATTTTTTACTGTGTATTTTTTCAATCCCTGATACTCTTTCGGTCATTAAAGAGTAAGACATAAGCTAATTTTCACTCCCTTGTCAGCAAAAATTATCTTTCCGAACCTTGAATGGCCCATATGCAAGTCTCTTAATTTGTTTTGATGAACGGCTAGTTTTTTCACGTTATTAGTGACAGAAAAAAAAAAATTAATTGCAAAGTTGAAAACCGAAGGGCTACTTGCAGAGCAGATATGTCAGGTCTGTTGCCTAACTGCCACTTATAGGAAAAAAAAAAAAAAAGAAAAGAAAATTCCGCAACACACAATGATTATCAAGCAATTAATTTGATACTGAAGATAGATTCTGAAACTTTCTCAGTTTGGGTTTTTTTTCCTAATCAGAAAGCCCGTGTCAGCAAATCGAATCAATTTGTTTACCGGTTTTTGTATAATTTTGCATGTTGAATCTTGCTTTTCGTATTAAAAAAAATCAATTACCAATCTATTAATATCCTAATTGCTAAGAAATTTCCTTTTACATTCTTTCAAAAGTTCTAATGTTTAGCTTACCGAATATGTACTTCTTTAGAATGATAAAATTCCTGTCTTATAAGCGCAACAATATACATTGTATTTCTAAGAATATTTTACGAAAAAATTCAGGGTACCTGGTGACATTTCCTAAAAAGTGTTTGCGATCAGTGACCTTTCTCCGAAGCGTTCAGCGCCCTTTCACGCAGGTACCTGACCAATCAGGATTTATCCGATCGTGTACTAATGCGATTACAATTAAAATTTTTAAAAAAATACATTTTTTTTGGATTAAGAGTCAAGAGCGGTAGACTAGAAAATTCGCTGAAGTCTTTTTTACTCCAAAGGAAATTAACCCCTCGTTTTCAAAAATTGCTTTCAGTACTTAGCTTCCAGAAGATTTTTCTTTTCTGGTTTTTTCCAATGCTTAGCTTGTGGAACTTTATTTCGAAATATTTTGCCTATTTTAAGTAAGATTTTTTTATAAATAATTTAATTTTACTGTTCCGAGATTATAACTGATACGTTTAGAACACAATTAGAGTCGAATCATAAAAGGTCCTTAATCTATTCCAGAGCTTTCAAGTATAAAAAACCCAGCCTTAGACCTAAGAATAGATTCCAAATTGAAAACGAAACCCACCTTCATTTAGAAGGTTCTAGATTTGTGAGCGCATTAGAGGTTTTCGCAGATGCACAGAGAAAATAAAACTTTATTTTTATTTAATCCATGAACAACGCCATGTTTTTTATCACAAAAATTCAGTTGCAATGGCACTAAAAAATTGAGTTAGTTTTAAAAAAGGCTCAATATTATTGATTCATGCTTATGTTACGCCCCGTTTGTGAAATTGCCCAGTTCATGAAATGGGCAATTTTTTTGCCCCGTTCATGAACTGGGTAGGCTGCTTGCCCCGTTCATGAATCGGGCAGCAAAACTGCTCAGTTCATGAACTGGTCAGCCTTATTTTTGCCCATTTCATGTAATGAAATGGGCAAAAAAGGCAATTTTTTATCACATTTCATGTGATAAAAAAGCGTTAAAGTATTACGTAAGACCGAAGGGATGGGGGGGAAGGGGGTTCTCGAAATTCTTATGATTTCTTACTTGGGGGAGGGGAGGGGGAGTTTGGCAAAATCTTAAGTAAGAATTTCCATTATAACTTATTCTTCAGAAATCTTTAATTTTCAAAAATTAAGTTGTTTTAATTTTTCTTCAAATTTCTAAAGTAGAAAAATTCAAACTTTTTTTCAAAAAATTTTAAAAAATAAAAATTCAGCTTTTGATGAGATTTTGTGCGAATTGCAGCAATCTTCAAGGATATGAGTTTGAACTATAAATTTAGATTCAAGAAAAATATCACTCCAATTTAAAATTTAGTTTAAATAAAACGGGGGGGGTCCGAGAAAATCTTACGTAATATAATAGGGGGGTCAAAAAATCTTACTAATTCTTACGAAGGGGGTGGGGGTTTCCAAAAACCCGAAAAAAGTCTTACGTAATACTTGAAGGTTCCCTAAGTGAAAATTTTATGTAAGTATTAATATTGGAATCGTTTTCAAATTAAAAATGAATAAAGTGCCACATTAACTTTCAATAATAATTTTAATAATTTCCGGGGTTTTCATGCGGTTGAAAAATAAATTTTAACAAATATTTCCTATTTTAATCTATATTTTTTTATTTTAATATTTCTCTCGTTTACACGCAATTTTTATATTTTTCGGCCAATGTTTTATTATCAATTTTATTTTATCTTTTTATCTAGCCCTATTTATTCAAATCTTATTTGAGAATTATATTTCATTATTTATTAATCATGCATTTGTTCATTAACTCTTTCCATTACGTCTGGTATTTAAGTCAAAATATTACTTCAGTTTCATTCAAAGAAATGATTTTGAATCGGGGCAAACCCCTTGCCCCGATCGTGTAATTTAGTATTTTATGCCTGCCCCGTTCATGAAATGGGCAAAAATAAGCTGCCCGGTTCATGAACTGAGCAATTTTGCTGCCCGATTCATGAATGGGGCAAGCAGCCTACCCAGTTCATAAACGGGGCAAAAAAATTGCCCATTTCATGAACTGGGCAATTTCACAAACGGGGCGTAACACTTACATTACGTGGGGCCGAAATTCCTATTAAAAATACCTTTTCAACGGTCGTACAAACTGCAAATCATAGTTAAAACAAGTTTAATACACGTTTAGTAATACTGCACATTTTTCTACATTTGACTAATTCCTTTTTTTTTTCTTTGCGCAACGCTTTTAACTTTTGAAATTTTTGAAAATTGACGTTTTATTTGATATGTAAGATACGCAAAAATTCGGTTCTTATGTATATTATGAGCATAATTAATTGAAATGACCTACTTACATATTTAGGAACACTGATTTCAAATTTTTAGTCAAAAAATTGAAACAATTTAAATCCGAAATGGCGGAGCAATTTCATTTTTAAAAATTTTACTTGTGGCCCCGTAATGTTTTTTCTGTTCTGCATCATTAAAATCTACGACGTCGGAAACAAATACAGAAACCTCTTTTCCCCTATTAAAAAGAATTAAGAATTATGCGATAATTTGTATCATATGCCTGCATTGGATGTGTTGCCTATACTCACAATCGGTATGCGCTCAATATAGGTTTTAACCCATAGGGCGAATAGAGGGGATAGTTTTTTGCTTTTTGCTTGGCATTATTAACACAGAAATTTTGGAAAAAATATTTACGGAATATTCCAGGAATTTTCCATAAGTTTGCCAAAATTTGGGGGTCGAAAGAAATCTCACTCTCGTAACTTACTAAGAAGATGAAACATGATCAATACGACATTAAATTCGAATTCATAACCCTCAGAAACTCAGACATTTTTACGAAAAAACAAAAAAAAAAAAAATTGGCTAGGCAGCCAGCAACACCATAAATAGAGTCTGGAGTTTGCAGTTTTCAGTTTCCATTTGCATTATCAGATAGTAAAAAAAAAAAAAAAAAAAAAAAAAAAATGGTTCAGAGTCCATAAAACTTTAAAAATTATAATCCCTTAAATTCGGAAGAAAAAAAAGAGTTCATTTTGGGAAATGGTTTTTACGGAGATTTATGTCAGTCAATACTTACCGATACATGAGACATCCAAACTTGTCAGAGCCCCCAAGACGAAATTTCCAGCTCAAAGAGTCCATTCCAAAAGGTCTACCATAAACAGCCAAGGTTCGTCACTTTTGTTTACTTTATTTTCAAAAATAAATCAATGTCCTCCAAAACGTTTTTTTCCTTTTTTTTCTGGAAAAGAAAAAAAAAATATTGTTATGTAGAAAAAGACGACATTTTAATGGCGTTGACATCGAAAATACAATGACGCGCGGCCGTTATAAACAAATAGAAATTTCCAAAATTACCATTTCTCTTCAGGCATTCAATACCAAACATATAAAAAAAAATCAATCACTCAATTGCTCACCTACGGTGAACATTTGCAGAATATACACAAAAAAAAAAAAAAAAAAAACTCAAGACTGTTTCTTGGTGGTTTATGACATCCCTATTGTTCATTTCAAGTGCATCGGACATTTCATTTCATTTTGGCACCTTTTGTCCAATTTTTTTTTTTTTTTTTCCGAGAACAAATAATCTTATACATACTGAAAGGTCATCGATTTTACTTTCCCGTTATCAGGCGGGGAATAATTAAATATCAGAAAAAGCACCTGATTCTGAGAAACGGATTAAAATTTACATAACACCCAATTATACGGTGTGCATCACATTCACCTTCAGCCGTGCAAACTAAATTGCACATCCCCACAATGCAATTAATTTCCTCATTTTCCTAATATTACCGGCTCAAAGGGGGAGAAAAAAAAATGCGCACCCCCGTCTACCCCTTTCCAGTTAGAGAAGTAAAAAAAAAAAAAACTGGCTTCCGTTTTGATTTACATAAAGCATAAAGGAGGCACTTGACCATGGAAATAACCGAAGGAAAAAAAAAGGCGACTGTTGCTTACTATCTAAAAAAAAAAAAAATTGGTTGGCATCTCTACATGTCAAACAATACCTACATAATCCTCAGAATTACTACCTGATATAAGGTCAATTCCTTTTCAAAAAAGTTCAAACTCAAACCCCTTTGACAACAATAGAATTCCCAACTTGCAAAATACCATGAATTTCACAGAATTTCTTTTCAATTGTTGGATAATAATAAATTAATCCTAATTTTTCAAAAAGATTTTCCTTGTTCTCCACTGTTTTTGATTTTGGCGCATTGTGTTTTGCTTTTACGTGTTGCCAGATCGTCTCTGATAGTTTTAACAACCCTGATACTTGAAATGGAAAAAATTTGAGATAAAAAAAAAAAAAAAAAATTTATTTGGGGAAAATTCGAAAGGGAAATCAGAATGAAAACCTTATTAAAACTTATTTTAGTAAACCCCCTTGGGTCTGAGGAATGATTTTTCAACAAAATTAATAGAAAGAATTATTTTTTTAATAAGGCAAAATTCAAATTTGAAAAACGGTATTAAATTTACTCCGGCGAATAAGGAAGTGAGGAGTTCCTATTTTCAAAAAAAAAATTCAGCCAAAACATTTTCTGGATTTCCACATAGGATCATACAAGTATTAAGTAAGCATTTTATTGCCATTTTGTACCCCCCCTCCCCCCGGGTGTAAGCAAGCTTAAGAAATGGTCGACCCCCCCCCCCCCCGATGCATAATTTTTTTTTTTTTAATTTGCAAAAAAGAGATTTTCACTTTATTTCATTATTATTTTCATCTTCAAAAAAATTATTACAATTAATTGCTTCTTTTTCTAAAATTAAGCGTCAAAAAGAAAATCGTGAAATTTACCTTTAAAAAAATTAATGAATTAATAAAATACTGTAATTAAAAATCAATGAACAAAATCAAAAATGAATTTAAAGGAATCATGAAATGAACTATGAGCTAATGAGACCAATTTTTACACTGAATAATGCAGCAAATATTTTTTAATGGCAATTTTTTAAAATTTCAAATCTTACGTAAGACAAGGAATACCCCCCCCCCCCCCCCCCCCCTCCGTAAGCTCCCGTGTTGAATGCTTACGTAATGAGGACTGCAACAGATGAACTAACCAGATGGCGCTGATGGTCAAAAAAATGTCCCTCGTCCATTAACTTTCACGTTGAAAAATCAATTTTAACCAAAAAGAAAATATTTTGGTGTTTTCGAAATATTGGGGTACAAGTATTAAAAATCACTCATTTTAATTTAAAAGAAATGAGCAGGATATTAAAAAAATCATTTTTTTGCCTTCCCTATACCTTTGCATTGGAGAGGATATTTTTCTGACATGGAGCGCTGCGGCGGAAAATGTTTGCGTTAACCCTCGACACCCTATATGGCACAACTGAATAATTTCAAACAAGCCGACGTCGGCTTTTCGATAAGTACTACTACGTCTTTCAAAAACAATTTCTCGGAAAAATGCCATGCAAGAGTACGTTACATAGCAGGTGTTGATGTAGCTTTTGCAAAGCGCGTATTGTTATCTCTTTCAAGAAAAATTCGGCAAAACTTTTTAAATTTCTCGGAAAAATAGCCGGAAATTTCATTTTCCATCTATGAGTGATGAAATTCTTATTCTCACGTAGATATTGGCCTGGCCTGGTAGATATTATTGGGAGCTATAAAAATAGCCAACTGTAATTTTTGTTAAGTATAAAATGCAAAACAAAAACCGTAAAAGAAATTGTAAACAAGTAATCACTAAAACAACACAAGAAAAAAAAAAGTAACAAATTTGATTATATTATTCATTACCATTTTCAACCCAATTTATATTAAAAGTAAATTGCAAACTTTTCTGCCGTTTTTTCGAAAAATTTCTGCGCCTTCAAAAATGCGGTTATATTATTCAATCAAGATTTAAAATGAAATGAAAGCAAAGGATCTGTGCTTTAATCACCAAATGATTTCGATTTAAATTCCTCTGTTTTTTTTTTTTTTTTTTTTTTTTTGCTGATTCAACAAATAAACGTTTAACGGCCCATGAACTATTGCTAGGAACCGGTTTAAAATTTTAAACTCCCCCCCCCCCCTTCAGTATTACATAAAATTTTCTCCTCCCTTCCAAATATATATAAAAACATTTTTAATTCCTAAAAAAATCTACTTTTTCTACTGGTACATTTAATGCTAAAACTAAAAATTGTTTTCTTTTAATCTTCGAAAAAGTTAAAAGCGATGCTTAAAAGTGAAAAAAAAAAATTAATTTTCATTTTCATTTCATTGCTATATGCAATTAAAATGCTTACGTAAGGTTGCCCCTAAGGTGCTTAGATAATACTTGAGAACGGTTTTTTTTTTTCAAAAAGGAGTTGCGGGTTGAAAAGGGGTCTCTGGAGGAAATTGAACTAAAAGCATGCCATCGACTCCAAAGTTGGCGACCCAAAAATTTACAAAAAAAACGGAAAGAAACTTTGGAAAAAAGACTTGGAATAAATAAACTATCCCTTATTGTTTTAATTAATTAAAACAAAATTTGTTAGAACGGATAAGAGTCTCTGCGCATCCTCAGCTACAGTTCGGAACCAGTCCAATAATGTGTTGGAACAAACCTTATGGTACTTTATTTTGAGCAAAAAGAAAAACAAAAGTTATTTTAAATTCGTATAAAACATTGACCCCTTTTGTTGCAATTACAATAGGACTTAAACCGAAATATACCTGATGTAAAAAGGTTTACCTGCGACGTTTTTTAAATGCAATTAGAGCGCGGTTACTGATATCGATGTTTTTGAAAAATATGGATATGTAGAATTTCGATTTTTTAAAAACCCGATACCGATTTATCGAAATACCGGTTTAAAAACATCGATATAAGGTCAAAAAAGATTACATTTTTATTACCACTCTGCCTATTTGTAGCCCGTTTTGATAGGGATGCTATGAGAGTTCGAGTACACATTCCGGAAAAACATTTTGCAAAATTGGGGCTTACTGTTAGAAAAAGAGGGGAGGTAGCAAAATTCTTAGCACTTTTTAGGCGCAATTGGAATACTATTAGAAAAATGAAAGACAATTCGAGGAAAAATCTAATGTAAAACCAAGCGGGGGAAGGTGATTGAATTCAAAAAATCTTACCTACAGCTTACCCCAGGGTGTATATCGACTCAGATCGGATTGTGTATGTTAAAGAAAATTCATCATTGAATTTTTGGTCAAAAAAAGTATTCCTATGTTTAGCTTATAGGAGCAATTTTTAAGATTTCTCTTTATTAATTAATAAAATTAAAGTTATATTCGGAATAATTACTTTAAATATACTGTAACATGGTTTAAATTAAAAATAACAAGTCGCCATGTTTAGCTGGTGAAGATTTTTCCCCCCATGCTTAGCTTATGGGGATATGATACATTCCATTTTCGAGAAGTTTTATAGGCTAAACGTTACTAAAACAGTCCATAGCTAAGCAAGGAAGTCATTTAATGGTTCTGGCAGTTTCAAACTTTATTACGGTACATTCATTATTATTTAAGAATATTTAATCAAATTTTACAAAAAAAAAAAAAAAAATTCGCATAAGCTAAACATAGACCACCAAAAAACGTTTTTGACAATGCCAATGAACTCTACGGACGTTGGTGTATCAAAATATTATAAAAAGCAAGTGTACAGTACATTATTGCCGCCCGTGTGACGTCATAAAGGAAATAGGCTTTTGACTGCAATGGGCTAAAAAGCGGCAAAAATGCTTACATAATACAGTACGTGAACCTGAATCTGAATCTGATATTTAAATCCTATCCTAGATCGGAAAAGTAAGGGCTGTAAACATATCTTACGTTATAACGTATCTTATGTTATGTTATATAGACGTTCTTAGACATTTATTACTGACGATGTCTCGATAAAATCTTCATAAAGAAAAATCGGTGCCGATTTTTTTCTATATCAAAAAATTCCCAATAATTTTGGTTTAGATATATCGATGCAATATCGGCATCGCTAAGAGTGGTCCAAAAAAAAGCGAGTACTATACTTTTACAATAAAGTAGTGGCATCGACCTTTAAGTTTCCGGGAATTATTGTAAAAGAAGGCTGAGAACAATTACTTTGAAATTTCTTTTTGCAAAGCTCAAAAAAATGAGGCAACTCACTGACCCTGTAAAACTCTTTTCCAAAGATTTTACCATATTAAATCCGAGAGGAGATAATGCGATTTTTCACTTGAAGTAACTCGTAATCCCTGTGTATAACTTATAAAATAACAATTATTTTTCCATGATCAGATGTTCAAATAAATAAAAAAAAAAAAAAAAAAAAAGGACTTGTGCACTCGCAACATTATTTGAATTTTTACGACCTCAATCGAATATATATTTCACACAATATTTCTTTGTAAGCATCAGGGAAACCAGAGTTGGAGAAAGACAGAAAGAACCCTAATAGAGTGCAAGAAAAAAAAAAAAGGGTAAACCACCCTCCTAACAAACAAGAACCCGAACTAAACACTGCAAAACAAGTTGTCATCTTGTGATTGTGGGAAAAAAAATATTTCCATTATTATACTTTCTATTCGGGAGAGGAGGCTTTTTTTTCCTTCTTCTCCTTTTCCTTCCTGCTGGGTATAGTAATCCTGCATTTTTATGACCGAAAGTCATTTGGCAATCACAGTCCGTCGGGGATTTTCGTTAATTATTAATTTATGCGATAAGGACCAGTTTGCAGAGACTTATCATCGTCCTCATTATCATTATTATTTTATTTTATTTTATTTTATTTCATTTAAATAACAATTATTCACGTTCCAGTGACTTTATTAAAGGGGTCCATCCGTCTGTCTTGTCTGCTGCTTCTTGATTCACAATTTTTTTTTTTTTTTGTATCTTCCACACTAACACTCGAGACCGAAATAATTCTTTCACCCTAAAAGACATATTCGCGCCAGACGATTTACATTTTTTTGCAGTGGTTTTATACAATTTTATTGTAATTCCAAAGATTTATTACCGTTTTGACTGTTACGGGTTAATAAGGAAGTCGGGGAGGATATATCTTTCTGCTTCTTTATCCTGTCCTTCGAAAACGGATCAATTAAAGGCGGAAACAGATTCAAATAGATAAATTTGAGGCTATTTATCTTCAGTAAGGCAAAATATGGAAGAAAAAAGGTGATGTGGGTCTTGGGAAGGGCCATCCTAGCCGGATTTGCCATTGTTCAAATACTGAAGGCTCTGAACAATAGGTACAGTTGCGGATTTAGATGCATCGACTAGATATTACATCGGCGGCAACAAAAAGGAAAACATTCTTTACTTAGGGGTATTTCAAGAATAATTCTGGAAATTTTTGATCACGTTTCCCCCTGGACAGCAAAAAATTGGTCTTTTTTTTAAAAGGAGATTTAACATAGTGCATTGTATGCACTCCCCCACCCCAAAGGCGCTGATGTAATCCTTGGATGACCATTTCCCTTCCCTTCCTTACAAAAATTTAAAATTATGAATTGAAATATTTTTTTAAATATTTATTACAGACTGGGAAAAATCCGAAAATAATTCAAAACAATCTATCATTTTCATACTAAAAAATAAGTCACTTCGATCAGTTCTAAAATCATTAATTTCCGTTTTTTTCTCGACTTTGTCAATTTAGCAAAATGTAATTGGTATTTGGGAATTAGTTGTCCGCCATCTTGGATTTTGACTTTAGTCTAATTCTGACTAAAAATTTGAAGGAACTGAATTATTTTAGAATTATCGCCATCACAAAAATTGAAGTAGTTAAGTTTTTTTTTCTTTTTTTTCATGGACAAAAGCATTTTTCATTTCAATTTTACCTCCAAAAATATTCCCTCTCCCCGTACCGACCACACCAGCACAAATTTTTGGCCCCTTAATCATCAAAAGCAAGCCCTTATCTTACTCACGTCAGCATTTTATATAACGCCCACCCCCCTAAGAAGCTGATGCAATGTATAACCTCTAGGGCATGCAATGCCAATGTGTCAAACGATAGTAATACAGATAATTAGCAATGATTAAACCAAAGTCTAAATATAAAATTTAAAAAAATAAAAAACTTACGTTCTTACTGATTAAGTTCCAAGAATCAGACCAAACTGAATCTTTTGACCTAAAAAGAAAAGAAAAAAAAATTAACTAGGCAAAATCCTATTTATGAATTAAAAACAACGCAATCCAAATGTTCAAGAACACCAAAATTCGCAGGCCAAATAACTAAAGCGATAACCTCTCTTGCAAAGTAAAACCCGGCTTTTTTTTTTCAACAAAAGAACCATTTACAAGCCGGCAAAGCCAAAGGCACTTTTTCAGAAACCGATATCGCCCGAAAAGGTTGTAAAACATCCTCCAAGTTGTGTTTGATAATTACAAGAATGTGACTACAACAATTGCTTGCTTGTCAATTTATTTCAATGAACCCGAGGTACTGCATGATCGCAAATAGGTAACAAACCTTTTTCGTTTTCAACTTTTATAATCGCACCGCCAAAAGAATTTTTTATCGATTTAATTTTCCTTTGAATTTCGCCGATTAAATCACTTCCGGCAGGCCCGTAGCCAGGAAGACCGAGGGGAGCTCGGACTAAAAGCCTGAGCCCCCTCGGGAAATTCAATCCCAGGAAAAAATTAGTAAACAAATAGGTCAAGATTTCAATATTTGAGGGAAAATTCCAGAAAATGCTTGAGAACACTGTCATAAATTTCTGACAAATAATTTTTTCAGGGAAAGATACAAGTAAAAAGTCAATGACTTCTCGCAATAGACGTAGGAGTTCAGTCACTGGCAGATCCAGGAATTTTTTTGACGGGAGCGAAAGCCTAAAATGAGCTAAAAATTCGCATTCTATTTAGTGTAAAATTGTTTCAGAGTACGGGAGGGCGCCCCACCCCCTTGGATCCGCCAGTGATTTCCATCCCGCGAAAAGAGGTTTTGAGCTTCTGCGAATTTTTGATTCATAAAATGGAAGTCATTTGGAGATCATCCTAGCAAAAAGTGACTTCCCGTGGCAATTCTGCAAAAAAAAAAAAAAAAAAAATTGTAATTATTGCGAATCTCAGCAAGGGATTCCCAATATAAAATTAAGCATTAATCTTATTAATGCATTGATAATCGCATTAATTAAAAGCTGGCTCATTTCCAGAAATGACGCAAAAGTGAGGGAGTTCACGATAACACATGCAATTTTATACTCCATAAATAAAAAAAGAAAAAAAAAATACAATCAAAATGCCACACAGACAACGCAACGTAGTTGGGAGACTGCAGAAATCATTCATGACTAATAATACCGAGAAATGATATTTCTGGACGTCATAATAAACGATAGTGTTTTGTATTTCATTCAAAATATCGCTGCAGAGGAGTGAATTTTTTTTTTTCGTCTGTAAAAATTAGTTGGAATATAATTTCGAACAAAAAAAAAAAAAAAAAAAACTAGATCATTTTCTCGATCAAAACTGGATATGTATAGACACGCTACAACTTTTTTCAATAGGCAAGAAAAACAGAAGGAACCGAATTTTGGGGTGCTAGGTTGAGACAGTTCGGCTGGGGAAGGTCTTGTTCTTTCAAGAGGGTTCAGTATCTTTTGTCGAAACCAAAAAGAAGAAGGGTGAGAGGGAGTCTAGGTGTGCGAAATTGGGTCTTTTTTTTTTTTTTTTTTTTTAACTTGTTTTGAAATAAATTCAATAATAGTTGGGTGTATTGCTAAGAGACGTAGGGCGGATTTAATGGTCTGCGTCTTGTGATCATTTTGTATTCTTGTTTTTTTTTTCTACTTGCAAATAAAAAAGATGAACTGAAATACATTTCAAGAGAAAATTCGACATTTTCGTCAAAGTGACAAAAATAAAGGAAACCTTAGCTTACGTATGTTATCCGAATTTTAAGTTACGTATCTCACTTAGTGATCGGAACAGCATTGGTTCCAATATTAAGAGTCCTTAAGAGTCCATAACACATGGGGGGCTTCGCCTCGGACCAAAAAGAAAAGGGGGTAATATCCTCTAACGTGTAAGGAATTCTATTCAGCAAGTTTTTTAAAGTTTAAAAGCAGGGTCCAGAGGCGGATCCATTGTTGAGGGCACTAAGAGCGAAGCCCCCCAAAAGCTGTAGGTAGAAAAATTGCACAATGAACTGCAGTTAACTGTGTGGAGTTTGTGCCTATGCATTCACCGGCATTAAAAACGTAATTATTTAAACGTTTATTCGTTTTTGTTTTAAAAAATTAATAATTAAACTATATGATTATGCCCGGGGAATTTAAAAAAATTTCATTTGAAGGAATAATTCCTTCACATGAACTATACAAAATATTCCCCGACTGGGAATTTATTTATCTGGTTTACAGTTACTTTTTCAAGACATTTTAGTCCTGCCTAGCGTAAATGCATTTTGATTTAATAATATACGAAATTTATTTTAAATTTTCGGGGAATATTTCATACTTAAAATACTAGTTTCTAAGTCTTTCATAACATTGTCCAATTGCGTCTGACTTTCTTACTTTCTGCCTCCTTCACTTGCTTTTCGAAAATTGTTACTTTCTTTTTTAAATCAAGATTTTTTACTAATTTGCCCTTTTTTTAAAAATACTTTTTAAAAGACTCTTGATAAGGGGAATTTTCCCCAGAAACAATGATCAATTACATTTCTTCAGAAATAGTTTCCTGGGAATTTTAAAATTCCATGGGAACTTGGATAATACTCATAAAAAATGGGCTAATCTCATTTTTTTTTTTTTTTTTTTTTTTTTTTGGCATTTTACCTTCAGAGAGAAGTGGGCTTGCTTTTGGCGAGTTTTTTTAAAATTTAATTTTCTAAAGAGATTGCAAAAAGCCTACACCGAAAAACTTTGTTTACGTTAAACTGCATCATCTTTAAATCCTCCTTTAAATGAAAGAAAAACCAGTTCAAATTTTCTACAATAGAATTACTGTATGAAAAGATCTTATTTTGGAACCTTTCCGGTGTCTACCCTTCTGCCTTTGGTCCCTCCTTCCACGTAAAGCGCACGTGATCGCCACTTTAATTAATAATCATTCGGCTAATGCTTATCTTATGCATTGATCGCATGCATCCTTCTTCAACTTTTTTTTTTTTTTACGAAATCTTTTTATGTACGAAATCAGGTAGAGATTTATTACCTGGAGCTGATGCTTCTGTAGCGCTCACGTTTTTTTTATCTGGATCATCGTTCAATTTAAACTTCCCCCCCGAGGATTGTGAAAAATAGTTAGGCAACCCTCAACTCCAACTGATGGAGAAGAGATTTAAGGTCAGGGAAGAATAAAGCAATTGTAAAAAGGGAAAAAATAAATCACCAAAGAAAGAATATTTTAAAAATAAAGATTGCACCATTTTGACAATGATCTTTCAGGCCTCACTTTTGGTAAATGCAATTTTTTTTTTTTTCTTGAACCACTTAGACAGCAAACTTTTTCAAAAAATATTTTTATTTTTCACCAAAAATTCCCACAATGTTTGCTGGATAAACAATCGTGCAGTTTTCTTGCAAAAATCCCATATTTATTTTAATTATTGTTCTTGTGTTTGCTTTTTTATTTTATATTGAAATCCGTGTGCGCTGGTGGTCTTGAAAAAAAAAAGGATCAAAAAGATGAATAAAGACTCCGCACCCGGTTAACCAATAAGAAATATATTCATAGTCAGCAACAGGTAAATATAAAATCTGGAAAAAGTCAACCCTCCACTTGACATATAAAACAAGTCATATTCAACCCTTAACAAGCTCCGTGATTGACACGTTTCAAGATCCAATGCCAGTGGGTCGACCTCAGTTATTTTGGTTGTGGTCAATCATTGACTCTTTTCACAGAGAACAAAGCCATATAAATAACAAGGATTCAATATAATTATGATGGTCTTCCCCCCTTTGAGCACCCTTTTGCATTTAATTTTTTAAAAAAATGAAGTTAAGAATCCAAGTATGCACCTACAACTTATCAAATTTCAAAAATATTTTTGTTAAGAGCTTGAATAAATGGTTCTTTATATGAAAATGACAAATTTTAAAATAATTGACATAAAACCTCAAGATCAATACCAGGAAGGATCTCTTTAGTGACTAAGCATAAATTAAAATATTTCTCAGAAAAGGGATATTTTTACTATAAAACAAATACTTTAAATTTTAGAACACTTACTTACTTCTCCAACTAAAGGAAAAAAACTCGAAAAGCATTTGACCCCCAGTTTCCAGCTACAACATAGAACTGTGCAGCATTTTCTTCTTTCAGATTCATGACCTGTTGTTTCTATCATGCTAGCAGCCCTGAAATGATGATAATTTATATCCAAAATTTAGTTAAATAAGAAGAAGGGGGATAGGATGAATGAGATTTTACTATACCTTTTTTCTTTATATACTTCTCTCCAACTGTTGAAATCCATAAAAAAATCATTTTACAAACACATAAAATTTCATCCCTCATAGAGCTTGAAGTGTGCTCAATGAACCTTAGTCCTTCCTACTTCTAGTGAAAATGGCAATAATCTTTATAAACGATCTCTCCGGCTTTGTCTAATACAAAAAAAGATGACTCTCATCTCTTCGCAAGTACAACAACGTTAAAATTTTTATTACCTAAAATGAAAAAAAAAAGGGGAGGTAAAATTTGTGTTAATGCAATTATAAATAGATAAAATAAAAATATAAGTAAGCAAGTAAATAAATAAAAATTACATAATAAATGCAATCCCGAAAATATTCGATAGGCATTTTAATTTATATTGCCTGCGTACGTAAAGCTATCAGGTATCATTTTACCGGCGCCATGTTTCATTTCATAGAACAAATCTTTCACATATTCGGCTTTTAATATATTTGATGAGAGCAAATGTTTTCGCGGAAATTGATAGTTCTTCTAATCCCAATTAAAAAAAAAAAAAAAAAAAAAACAACAACAACAACAACACAAAAGTAATCCACACACA
Organism: Liposcelis bostrychophila; assembly: GCA_037577465.1. Lineage (NCBI taxonomy): Eukaryota > Metazoa > Arthropoda > Insecta > Psocodea > Liposcelididae > Liposcelis > Liposcelis bostrychophila. The sequence goes on along the minus strand of CM075208.1, from coordinate 58,695,648 downwards.
ACTATTTTCGATTGGCCATTTTAATGGCTGCGGTTAGAGCTGGTATCGGGATGACGGGAGCAGCTATGCAATCCGCAGTACGCGAGAATTGCTCGCCTGCTAGAGCCATAAGCACAGTATAAAGCAGGCGAGCAATTCTCGGTTTTTTTTTTTTTGTAACACAAGTTGCCTATATGTGTTAGCTTATGAGCGTCCGTTTTCCCGATACCAGCTACATTTTCATATAAGTCAGGGAGAGGTCAGGTGTCATTTTACGGGCGCCATGTTGTATTTCGCAGCCGTCGTTCTGTACCGTATCCACATATCGCTCCGTATCCGTATCCATGCTCCCATAAGCTCATATATATATAGCACTTTTTACTCAATATACTACTACAATTTTTTACTCAATACTTTACAGCCATTTTTTCTCAATACTTCGCTTATGCCTTCCCCTCGATTTTCTTCAGAATTACGTCACATGGATACGGTATTCTTGCGGTAGAAAAATTCAATAAAATATACTGTATATTCGAATTTTTTCTTCGTAATGAACACATCACGGCAAATTCCGGAAAAATGGAAGGCCAAAATCTTGTGATAAAGGCAAGAAATGGAGGGTTTTTATAAATAACGATGCTAGTTTTACACCATTTCTGTATTTAGCTTGTATGAAAGCTTCCATTTCCCTTAAGCCTTCAGCAGGTTAGAGATTCTGCTGAGCGCATGAACTCGGTTTTTAAAATGGCTTTGAGCCTAAATTATTTCAAGCAATAAGCTCAAGTTCGACATATTGTTTCAATGTGTTTTCAATAATCTGACAATTATAGCTTACCCAAGCTCGCAGATCATGCAATATCTTCCGTTTAAGTCTAAAAAACCATGGTAATGTAGGCCCACGTTACGCTTATGTTGATGTCAAAAAATTGATGACGTCACTGATTTTCTAATCAAATCCAATAAAACAGGCAGGACTCAGGAGCAGACGAATTTGTTTTTATTGGCATAATCCTCTATTATGTATGTAATCGTAAATTATTTTACAATTCATACAATACAATAAGTGTCTGGTTGAACTATTTTTGCTGATTAACTTTTATTAACTTGTCACTATGTCGCTGCATCGACAGCGATTACGAAAAAAAAAAAAAAAAAAACAAAGGAAATTATTAATTTGATCGGACGTTAAAATTTCCTTAGCAGTGTCAAAATGAAATCGCTCATTAGCAAAACAAACAAATCCGAGAAGAAAAAAAAAAAAGAAATATGTCAGTAAAATATAAAAATGTTAAGAAAATGCTCGGCCATGTCGGATGGCAATGCTCGATCCGGGGCCCGAAACCGCCACACACACAAATTCTATTTCCATAAGTTAAAGATAGGTGGCGTTTACCGCAATAATAAATCGAATTCTTATGATAAAACAGTGAAAGTACTCGATGCCATAGTTCAAAATCCGTAATAGATGGTCATTTAGACCTCCAGTGATCATTTTTAACATGAAATCAACCCCGGAAAGGATTATTTTCAGCGATTTCGGTGAAAATACCAGTGATAGGCGTGACCCATATCACTAATAATGCCGGCATAAGTATTCACTCAAGGACGCAGTTCGGCGTATGAATAATATGGGCGGGAATTTTTTTTCACATTGATTCGACTTTTAGAGAGGAACAGCTGCTATCTTGAGTGAAGTTGTGCAATGTTTCATTTTTCACTTATCAGTTTGAGTCGTGGGCAAGAATGACCATCGGCATTTAAAAAAAAAATTATCTTTCGTTCCTGGGTTGAATTGCACCCTCTGAAGAATTTAAGAAATGCATTTTTAAAGTCGGAGCCGTAGCAAGGGAGGATTGGGGAGTATAAATGGTAAAGATCTTGGAAAATTCTTATGAAGACCTTGTAGGTGGGAGTGACTGGTTCATTGGTCATATTTGCTTTTAAAGTGACTGACCGGTCTTCCTCCAACCCTGGCTGCAGGCCAAAGCGCTGACGGGCCACAGACATACCGAGGCAATTCCGGGGGCGCCTCTTTAGTAAAAAGAGCATTTTCAAAAAGTTTTATAACTGAAGCCCCAAATTTCTAGTTTCCCCCGTCCCCCCTTTTCCCAGTCAGTCTGTGCCTTACAAGCCTGCAAATTAAGTTCTCTTAAATAAATTTTTTGTAATGAAATAAGCTGAGGAATTTTCGTGCGTTTTTAGAGAGCTCGGAAAAATGGGCTACTCAATCAATCAATCGGTTCATTTTGCCAGCCTCCCGGAAAACTTCTTTTGCTTTAAAAAATTAAAAAGTTACCTCCTTTATAGCTCTCATGATGTTTTGAACAAAGACGGTCAAACAAATTTAATACGACATTACATTCAGATTTGACTGATTCAATAAATAAACAGTTTTACATCTGGCAACGCTGTCAAATCATTGTTTCGATTTCAGACAGCAGAGGCTGTGTTTGTAAACAAGGCCATATTGCCAAATTACTTCTGAGATGGCGGATTCCAGGAATTCAATTCGATCGAAAATAGACTTTATTCAAAGAGCAAAAATTCGCGAGCGCCTCCAAGCGTGAACTAACATAACTAATGGGAACATAAACGTAGTATAGAACTAAGCGTATTTTTATTGAATCTCATGAATTCCTAATGTTTCAAATTTTTGTACGCTAGACTTTTTCCGGATGATGTACCCGGTACCGTGTTGCCTGCATCGTAGGATCAGTCTAAAACACAGACCCTTAAAGACCCACACAGACCCCGAGAAAATTGACCGGCCTCTGGGGACATTTTATTTTAAAGGCTTTTTTTTTTAGAATAATTCGATTTTTTGAACCGAAAAAAAGATCTTTTAGAATTTAGAGTACACGAGAGTATGCGGAAAGAAGCTTTTAAAGAGTATAATAAGAGTGTACAAAGAAAATTAGAAGTACTGCTAAATTGGAATAAATTCAGGGTGACCACACGGGCCTATTTTGGCAGAACATGCCCGGATGTCTGTTCATCGATACTCCCTCCCTCCCTTAGAATAGAAAAAAAATTGAAAATTAAAATAGTCGAGGAAAAAAATGAAAGGTTGATTTCTCAACACTTTACAACTGTCACTAAAATAAAGAGTCAAAATGAGAAAAGTTTTTGACCTTTTTTCTCTTCTATGACCTTGAATTTCAAAATTCATTTGCATCGAGTAAAACGTCCCCTTAAGAAAAGAACTTATTATATTAAGAATAAAGAACCTGTTCTTTTTGCCCTCCATATTGATTTTGTGCTGCCCTTATCAGATATAACAACACTGAAAGATTTTATCTTTCGGAGCCAAATTTTTTGACAAACGGGACTTTCTTTCCAGCAAAGCACACATAGCCATACAAAACTAACAGCCTTTCATTAATGTAAAAACCAACAGGAGTCTACTCCATTCAAAATTTAGCATATTTTGCGATTGTATTTTGATAAATGTCAAGGGATTATTTTATTAAATTTACAATAAAGTTTGACCGGTTTTTAATTCTGCCACTAATTTTAAAATAAATTTTACCATTACTGCGTGAGTTTAATTTCAGCATATGGCATATTACTTGGAAGCAAAAAATTGTAGAACGGTCGTCGAGTGACGCCATGTTGATTTGATCATGATCATCATAAAAGTCTGATCAGTTTAAAGTTTGGAGAACGTTCATTTTTCGGTTGAAGTAAGTTTAGGTAAGGTCAACAGCTTTTATGGTAAATTTAGCCATAGTTTTGAACCAGGTCAGAGATTTTATTTATTTCATATTTGTAAGTCTGTCGGGAGTTCCTGCAATTTCTCGTTTTCATGTTTTTTTAAGATGAGTGCTGGCTGATTTACAAAGTTTAAGAATTTTTAAATGTCTTATTTTACAGTTGAAAAGAAATGGAAAAACGTGCAAATTTTTACTATTGCAACTATCAGGTCTTCAGTTTAAAAATTGATTTAGAGCCGCTTTATAATAATTAGAGGTCTTTTAAAAAAATCGAAAAATGAAAAGTATTTTTTTAAACTAACCACCAGCCTAGCCTGGTCAAATTTTAATTTCTTTTTCCAAAACGAAATTAAGAAATGTTGCGTAAAATGACCTTGAAGAAGGACCGAGCAGATGAGTCTAACATTAAGTGAATTATGATATAATTTAATGATTAATTAGACAAATAAATCGGATTTAATAAATAAAATATTTCATTTATTAAATGGTATTTAAAAAGTAAAATTGAAATGCCCGACGATTTAAAGGAGAAATGCACAAGCAGCCGTTCCTTCATCGAGCAACTGGTGGAAGTAGGTGAAACCAAAATGGCCGCGAGATCTTCTTATTCATTTCAAACTTCTTAAAAGACGGCGGTGACGTCAATGAACCAATAGAACAAAGCGTCATTCCAGTGCGTATACATTGATCGTGCATAACATTTACTACGAGGAATTTTAAGTTGACGGGCTTGATTCTGTTATTTTTAATTACCGGCTGATTCTTTGAATTTTAAAAACCGGCGGGGCCGACTACGTTTGCTGATATAACTAGATTTGATTTTACTTCAGTCTTCGACGCGGTGTGTGAAGGTTGATCGCGGAGTTGTGCATTCACCAAGTACAACTTTTTCATTTCAAAAAAAAATTAATTATGCCGGTCGCATCGGTCCTATCATCAAACGTATCATCTGCAACAAATAATTATTTTTTCGATTTATACGGTTTAACGTGCATTCAGTTCAAAATCGTTAATTTTAGTGTTACTGTTTTTGGGCGTTTGCCAGTGTAAAAAGAATATCTGAAAAAAATTATTATTTTTTTAACAGAAACTTGTGATTTAACACATTTTGGATACGTTTCTTCTAGAAAAAGGATTAATAATTATTTCGTTGTTCATCTTCAACTTAATCGAAGGTAAATGAATGGATTAAGTGATAAGTGATTAGTGCAGTGATTTTTTTTTTTTTCTTTTCGGGTCCGCCCCCCTCCCCATCCCCTCGACTCATCCACCCGGTTAATTAGTACGAAATTTAAAGGATTTCACATGTTGTTAATTAAGGGATGTCGTTCCAGGAAAATTCCTTATCATTGCGTAACCTAATTTGGTTGCAATATGTTTGCCGGCCGGCATTTGCCGCCTATGTTAATTGAACTAAATTAGTTGTTTTGGCTCGTCCTCCTGCGATGTCATTCCGTCTCAATCATTTTGATTCTTTTGCGAAAATAAAAATTAAGAATTCCATTACTATTTTTTTCCTTACTCCAATGCAAGTTAAGTTAGGTTTGGGTTTTTAAATGGGCTTGAGGAGATGAAGCTAAACTTGCATCTCAGGTAGTTTTTATCATTTTATATATTTTTTTTCCAATGGGAGTTGAACAGCTTTCTTCTACCTGTCACATCTTGTTTGATTTTGTTTCTGTAAATATAATAAGGGCTTTAAAGGGCATTGGACTTCCTTTTAAAAATAGATTTTTGTAAGGAAATTTTGAAGGATTTAAATTTACCTATTGAAATTTTAAAGGATTTTAAAATATTTAACAGTTTGAATTTAAGTTTAACATTTGCTAATTTTTTTTAAAAATTTGACGAACTTTTATTATTGTATTTAAATTGGTATCAAATGCAGTGCTAGAGTTGCAAGCTGATAAGGCTGTGGAGAATGAAAATTGCTGGATTAAAGAAGAAAAATTTACTTGAGATTTTTGCTTGTATTATAAGCAATGGCATTAAACTTGCACCCCTTTATATGAAAAAATGTGGATTCTCAAGCTGACATAAAGTTAAAATTTTTAAGTTGACGTCTAAGGCTCGCCAGAAATGAAGAACACCTTTTGGTCAATTTTGCCTTGTAACCTTTTCCTTTTTTTCTTTTTCAAATAAGCTGGTTCCCATATTCAAACATTAAAATCTTAGTGGAAAGAGTTTTAACAAAATCAGGCAGCCTTATTTACTGAAAAAAGACTTTGAATCAATTGAATCTTAGATTCTTTTGGATTAATGCAAAATATTAAATAAAGTGATTTGAAAAAAAAAATATTGAAGCTAAATCTAGTGAATGATTGAGTTTAGAATTTCATAATCAGGGGTTGCAACAAAAATTGTTAAACTTTATGAGAAGAGAAAGAGTTTCCGTTCTTTTGGTTTTGTGGGTTGATAAAGTTTGGAGGAAAAAAAAAATTGCAACTGCAGATTACTCAAAATATCAAAAATGAAATTCCTTGATACAGGTATTTCCAGGAAAATAATATTATTTAAATACAATTCTCAGAAACATCCATATTTTTATACCAGGAAAATTTTAATGAGCAATTTATGGTTAGATTTTTTTAATTTTTTGCAGTGGAATCCATAGGTTAGGCTGCACAAAGTCCAAAAAGAATTTTTTAAAGGAGATTACTCTTTCTAAAATATTCAATTGTTTTGATATATTATCCTAAAGTTTTCAAACCTATTTCTGGAGAAAGAAAAAAAATTAAATAGGTTTCCAAGGGTGATGACTTGATTTCATTAAAAATAAAAAAATTAAAGAACTTTTTCTTAAAAAAAAAAAATTAAAGATTTTCATTAAAAATAGATTTAATTAGGGGTTAGTACTTTTTTTTGTGCAAAGAGGAATGTGAAAAGCTATATTATTTGTTGAGGCTTGAATATTGTCGAAAATGGTCTGAGTAATTTTACAGCTATGTATTTTTTTTTACTTAAAAAACAAATTAATTATTTATAAAGGAAATATTTTTTTCGCGCCAAAAACTTTGAATTTGCTAATGTTTTGCTGTGTGGGAATTATTTTATTTGAGAGTATAAGCAGAGTAAGATATTTGAATTTTTTTTTTTTTTTTTTTTTTTTGTCATTTTAAATTTTTAGTAGCATAAAGATATAAACAAAATATTTTAGCCCTGTCAGTTTCTAAGTCTAATTGGTCCCATAGTGTTTTCTCCGAAATTCGAATATCTTTCCAAAGGATTTTTCCAATGATGATTTTTTTCATGTACTTGATAGAGGCCATCAGGAAATAAACAATTTTTTTCCCATCGGCCTGATAGGGTGTTTGCAAAATCCTCACATCAATATAGTTTTGAAACAAAATAGAGAAGAAAAAGAGAGAAATGCAATTTTTTAAATTCCTTCAGCCTGTTATAAGGTGGAACCTCAAAGGATAAAATTCTGTCATTTAAGAGCCAGGGCTGAGTTAATGGCTGATCAAGTTTTTTCATAGATGTTGTCTTGATAGAAAGGTTCTCAAGTGGAAAGGTTCTCAAACCATGATTCGACTTACTGAAATAGAATTTGAGTTATCTAAAAATTTTATAGCAACCCTGTTTTTTTTTTTTTTTTTTTTTTTAAATCTTAAAATTTTGTAAAATGGGAAAATCCTATAAGGCTAAATATTTGCAAAAAGTATTAACATTTCCAGTTTTGCAGCAGCTGAGATTCTTAAAACTTTTTACCCAGACCAAAAAAAAAAAAAAAAAAAAAAAAGAAAGAATAAATGCAATTTTGTCTAACAGATAAGGATTAAAACAATTAAATGGCGCTATTTTAATTTTTATCAGCTTTTTAAACCTAACGTAATTATTTATAATTGAAAAGGTGAACGAACCAGACAGTGTAACATCAACCTGAAAATGATAATTTTTTTTTCCCGTGAAGGCGTTTTTTTTTCTCTTCCGAATAAATTTCAGAAAAAAAATGACAATGTAAAAAAACGTGAGTTCATATTGACAAGCCATCGGGTTACCACACACACACTCACACACGTTTAAAATATACACTGGATTTTTTTTCAATAGGAACCTGTGGAGTCAAGAGGTGGATTAAAAAAAAAAAAAAAACGGGGATTAATTAATTCATAAGAGTTTTATGCTCGCTGATTTTTATAGCCGGGACTTGATTATGGAAATCGTGAGTGAAATAAATTTTGGTTCACGGGTTTCCAAAAAAAAAAAAAAAAAAAAAAAAAATTCCTGGATTAGTTTAGGTTTAGCCGTTTTAAAAACCAGGAATGTATCGGTATGTGACTGCTTTTGCAATGCGGCCACCGGTCTTACCTCAGGCCAATTTTTTTAAAGCTAGTTTTAATTTTTTTTTTCCCGGTACTTAGGAATGAAAGATTATTTGGTGTGATTCTTGTAATAAATACAAGGTTTTTTTTTTCTCCTAAGTGAGAGATCTTGCTCGAGTGATTAGGAAAACTGCATTTCAAAATTTTTTGGTTTTATCTGGTTCTGGTATCTTGGAAGGTGTACTGGGTAGAATTTTTTTCAATTTTGAAATTTAATTGCCACAGAATTTTTTTCTTTCTTTTCCTTTTGGTCGGTTATCAGTCAAAGCACTTTTCTTTTTATTATTCATTCTCATTAATAAAATATTTTTTGGCAAATCATAAACGATTCATATCAGCCATAAAAATCCAGTAATTAAAAAATTTTGTGGTTTCAAACAGGTTTTTTTTTTTTTTGTGAACGAGGAAAAAGTTTCATCTATGAAGCCTTTTACATGGAGCAAAATGAAAATTCAATTCTTTTTCCAAGAAGTTTTTAAGGATATAGGAAATATTTCGTAATAATAGAAAGCTTGGAAAATATTGGAAAATTTGACATGTATAATTTTGTGTGTTTGTTACTAAAAATCCGCGATTACAATTTTTTTCTTTTTGCTGAAGGGAAGAGTGCATTTCTGCTACTGGATTGATTGTATTAAAATTTTTAGAATTTACATCTTCGGTCTTAGCGAGGCTCTTAAAGTAGCTCTTGATGCACTTTTCTTTAATATCTTGCTGAAGTTGTTAACAAACTTTAGACTCGTAATCAGACCCTTGCTAAACGGAAGTCTCAAGCAGATTCCAAATCGAATGCCAGGCTCTTTAAAAGCAGTTGCTCTTACCTTAGCAACTCTTAATAAGACTAACTGTTCTCACTTTTAATGGTGGTTTATCAAATGCAACGAGTTAAAAATTAAATTTTCGTGAATACTATAAATTTTTAGGTTCAATTTTGGGATTTTAACATTTTAATCGCTTTTAATGAGGCTCCCAGCATGGCTTTATATTTGGCTGTGAGCTCTTGACGTAAATTTTTTAAATTTCTTGCATCATTTTTTGGTATTTTGCTATTTGGTATTTTGCTATTTGGATAAATCATTTAAAAATATTATTACAGTGCTTCTTGCTCTAAAGATTTCTGGTAGTGAGATTTTCACTCTTAATCGACTTTTGATAACACTCTTAAAGTGACTTTTGACCTAACTAGCTTGCCTCTTAAACTTGACTCTTAATTTTGATTCAAGGCAATAATTCCCTACTAGTGTCTTACGTTTTTCTTCCTAATCCTGGATGCTTCTTGGACCTCTTTAACTTACTGCTTTATGCCTCTTAATTATTCATAATCCTTTGCAGACCAGGACCCTAGCATAGGTTCAAAATTTGAAAAAAAAAAAAAAAAGGCTTTCTAAAAGTGGCACCCCCACAGCTTATTCCGCGTATTTTTTGCTGTAATCGGACTCGTTTTGTTCCCTCCACCTCCTCTTAATTTTTTTTTTCAATTATTAAAATGTTTATTTTAAGATCGCTATCTACCCCATTGAATATATAAAAACATTAAAACACTATAAAGTCTTTTATTTACAGCAGCGGAAATGTCTTCGGGAAAAAGGGATTTAATGATTATTAAATTCTGGTAGATAAAAAAATAAAAAAAAAGTTTAAAACATGAAAAGTGACAAAGGTTATCTTCATGCATAGTCGTACGGTGACGTGCATTTGATAAATGTTGTCGGGTGAGGGTGAAACAGTGGGATTAACGAGTCTTCTCTTATTCTAATGTCAACTTTTTTTTAATTATATGTATCAACACTTTTAAAATAAAAATTAGGATAATCAAATCCACGAGAAAGATTTATAACGTGATCGCCCACAGTGATGGACAAAATGGAAAATTAATTAAACGATTAATTATTAAGAATTAATTATTTAATTAGTAATTATTAAAATTAATTAGGCATATAATTTTTTGATTAATTATGCCTGTCCCCGGTCGTTTGGAAAATTGTTTTTTATTATTAATTCTTGGATTTTAATTCTCTGGAAATTTAGAAATTCGGGTTTTCAGAAATTTCCTGGGATTGAGAAAATTAAAATAATCGGTGCCTTGGGATGTTTTGGAAATGACTCTTAATTTTCCCACGCAGTAGTCTGAAATGGAAAAAATCTCTGAAAATTTTTATCTTGGATTTTAGAATCCTAGGCATGTTGGCATCAAAGATCTTAATAGTCCCTCTGCCTTTTCCTCCAGTTTTAAGCCTTTTGGGCAATAATTGTATTTGACATTAACGCTTAGCTTACGGCTCATCCGTCGATTAGCACGAAAGAGGTCATAAGTTAAATATTGTATTCAAAAGGCTTTGGGTCTTAACTGAATTTTGTATCCTTAATTTTCTATTTATTTTTCGATTCTTAAGATGACACTTTCTTTCTGACCCCAGAAAGAAATGCCCCCACTGCTTCCTTTTCAGTACTGTTCCCCTCATTCTTATCTCCTTGATAATTTGGCCCCTCTTCTAATTTTTGTGTTAATTTTTTTTCCCCAGCAAAATGCCGGTGAAGTCCGAATGGGATCTCGATCCTGGATCGCTTCAAACACTTCAGTTCGATTCAAACGTCCTCAACATTTCGAACGAAGATAATGCAGCCGAATTTTACGGCGCCTGCCCCCTCGGGATAAGCCCCCCGGGGACCGTCCCTAACGACGACATCTGGAAAAAATTCGGATTGGGCGACGACTTCTACGATGATATCGATTTCGGAATATGCGAGGATTTTGCCACCGCCGCAACTACGTGGATGAATCCCACGTACACGAAGACCACAAGGGGGGAGATAATGAATCACGATTGCATGTGGGCCGGTCATTGTGTTAGCGACAAACACGACAGGAAGGTCGAAAACAAAACAAACTGGACCGCTTTCGTCCCGATCAAGAAACCCTTGATGACGCCGACGGTCACTCCGAAACCCGAAGAACCGAAAGTGATTGCCGTCACCACGCCGGACGGTACGATGACGCCGGACGGCGGGAAAATTTGCGTCAAGAAAAACGCTGTTGTCGCTCCCACCCACGCGAGAAGCCTCCTCCTCCCGACCAGAATCATAAATAACAACCAAACGACCAATACTCCGATGCAAAAAACCAACAACAACATCAGCATCAGCAATATCTCTGCGAATCGATGCAACAGCAGATCTAAAACTTTGGATTCTCGCGGGGAATCCCCCCGGCCGGAAACACCTCAAAGCCTTTCCGACAGCGAGGATTTGGATATCGATTTAATGGATTTGCCAACGGTCGAAGACGTTGTAGATTTATACGGGGCCGACATGGCCGATATGTACAATGACATCGTTAAGGACATCGGTGGTTTAAGTGATTTTTCAGACGATGTCGATTTTTATTCGGATGAATCTGATTCCTCCGTCAGCAAATGTTCATCACCATCCAAAGTGACAGCAGTGTCCCCATCGAAAGTGACGGGATTTAAAGTCGTGAGTCGGACTAACGTTAATCCAGTTAGCAACGGTAATAGTAACACTAATATTAGTAATAGTAACAGTAACAATCCCGTGACCGTTAAACAAGAAGTGCCAATTTCCAGACATTACACAACCAACAGTTATTTCAGCGACCACTGTTATCATTTGAGTAAAAACGCAAGGATGGATCACCTAGGAGTGCAAACACCATCGGATTCCGGTGAGTACCCCAAAAATGGTACTATACCGATTTTTACAAATTTTTAACAGTGATCCTTTGTCATTTTGACACTGTTTTACAAATTTTTATGTTATTTGTTGGAAGTTTTGAGGGATTTCCTCGGAACTCCAGGTTTTGAAATTAACAAGTTGGTTCAAAATCAAGGCTTGGGAAATCTCTTTTTAGGAAACTTCCAGGAAGGTTGCTGAATTTAGTCCCGATATGTGCAAATTTGTTCCGGAAATTAGCTAAAGAAATTTAACATAAAACTCTGAACTAAAGACTTTCAACTTGTTTGAAAGTCCGCTAAAGGTTTTGTCCAAATTTTATTCGATATCACTTCGCTTAAAATCGACTGAAAAAAAATTCCAAAAACCTTCCGAGGAATTTAAAATATGTTTCAAATGTTTTGCTTTAATTTTTTGGCATAGGTTCCTTGTGTTAAAAACTTTGAAATCCGGAAGGAGGGCTCAGATCGTTTTCCCGCGCTTTTTAATTTTCGACTCCGAAAATAAAATAAATGAGTAAAGCTAATCCCAAGCGAAGAAAAAAAAATTTTTTTTAGTCATTAAAATTCTCGATAAGACTATGAATCAACTCCCCGAGCTCTGAGAAAAAAAAAAATGATTTTTACACTCGAAATGGCATTCCTTTAATAGAAGCTTGAAAGAGAAGTTATTTGATGAATTAGGCTTTTTCTTGCCTGTCACGACACAACACACACACAAAAAAAAAGCGCGGGAAAAAGATTGTGGGTCTTCAAGGCCATAGTTGCTTGCTCCAGGGCCCCGGGTTCCATCGGTCATAAGCTAAGGCATCCAACTCTTTTTAAATAAGGAAAAAAATCAAACGAGTTTGATATTTTTTCGGCGGCTGGCTCCTAATTTGATTGGCTCCTCATCGGTTTCGAGAGTGAGGGTCCTCTCTTCTTAGGGTTCTCCCCAGGTTCTGTAATTTTAAGTTCACGAGTCTGTCATTAGGTTTTAAATACCCGACGAAATGATTTACGCTGCAGTCGCTTTAAAAAATCCTTCTTAACTTTTTCTTTTAAATGACCTGAACCTTTAAAATTTTTGTTCCCCGAATGGGGGTTTTAAAAATTTAAAGGTACGGATTTTTCTCTCCTACCTGACGATCTTTTTTCTTTTTTTTTTTTTTTTTTTGAAAAATGAATGAAATTTGGTCATCATTAGTCACTGATGATGTTTTCTGCATTATTTCTTTTTTCTTTTTTTTTAATGTTTGATTTATTTAAAAATTAGGTGGATAAATTACCCTCAGCTTCTAATTTTTTTTTTTTTTTTTTTTTTTTTGAAAATGTAAAAGGAGGTAATGGGAACGCTTTAAAACTCAAAAGGGTTTTTTATTGTATGAAATTTTCATTTCTGTAAAAAGAACACAGGATTCGCCTCCCCCCTCTCTTTTCGATTTATCAAAAAAAAAAAAAAAACCCTCCCTACATTGTCGTAAAATATTTATTTCCGTTTTGGTCTAAGTACACTTTATCGTCTACATTTTGCCGAAAGGGAAACGCTGCACTGTTTTTGAAAACCTCTTATATTGTTATTACCCTAAAAATGATTTTTTTTTTTTTTTTTTTTTTTTTTTTTGAGTTTTGAATTTTGAGGTACAAAGTTGAACTTTAGAGGTGACCCTAATTTTACGAATTTTTTATTGGTATTACTAATCTTACGGCTATTTTACTTATTTTTAAGACTCTTCCTCCCCCTCCCCCCTTCCCCCAAATTCTCATCTCTCTACCCATGTTTAACATTTTAAGAAGCAAATGAGTCAATCAGGTGCCGAAACAAATAACCGGCGTTTAAAGCTAAATTTCCAAGAATAAAAAGAAATATCCGAAAAGAAATAAGATGCGTCTGTTATCTCTCCTTGGCGCTAATCCACGCCAAAAGAAGCATCCCTCATGGCGAAAATAAATGAGGCGTGACCGCAAACTATCCTTAAAAATTCCCACTCCTCTCATTTAGAAAAAAGGAACCAATTATTATTCTTATCACCTACGAAGTGGAAGAGAGAGATTTCTGCCCCTTTTACTACCCACCGAATGGAAACTCCCATACTTTTCGCCTTGTATCTACTTAAACGGTCACGTATTTACATTATGTCAATTTCGCAATAATTGACAATGAATCACTGAAGTTGATAATAATTTTTTTCCCCCATAAAGTTGTCCTGCCCGCATCATTGCAAAACTGTCATGCGGGTTGCCAAGCGGTCAGAGAAAAAAAAATTGCAATTCCATTAATTCTTTTTTTTTTTTTTTTAAGAAAAAAAAAATTAACGACTGTTGTATAATAAACAAAAGGCAATAATAAGTGGAAGTTATTGGTTTTAAAGACCGGGTGTTTTGAAATCCAAAGACCCCCCGCAAATGGAATAACAAAATTGTGTGAGATCTCACGATGTTTACAACCATTGAGAATAAAAAAAAAAAAAGGTTTGTTCTTTGAAATCTTTTGGCGGTTTAAAAACTTTTTAAAAACATTTTTTTTTATTAGAAAAAAAATTGTTTTTGGTCCTTGTGATTGTGATTTTCACCATTCAGGCGAAGGTCCGTTTGGATATAAATGAGACGATTTCCCATTTTGCTTCTTTTGACTATGGCCTTGTATTAAAAATTACTGGGGTCCAGATTCTGGAAAATCCCGAAAATATTTTGGCAAATTTTTATTAAGTAAAACATTATCCCCCGTATTAAAAGCTATAGGCAACCAGCATTACATGCATGTAATACTATATATCGCATTTTTTTTTTCGTAAAATATTTGGGGGAAAGATGGTTCTGTGTTTTGGATGCCGTAGATTTCAAATTTGATGCCAAAATGATGCACAGTAATATGGCACTAAAAGTAAAATTGTTTCAATTTTGGATTTTAATTTTTTCAATTTTCTGAATCATATATGTAATATGTTGGGCAAGGGCAATAAGGAGCAAATTTTTTTTGATGATTGAGTTTCGGGATTAATGGAACAGGTTAATGAAACTACCTGTATCTCTACAAGTAATTTCATTAACCTGTTCCATTAATCCCGAAACTCAATCATTAAACTAACAATTAGAGCGATATCATATTAATTTAAATTTTTTTTGGTTCATAAATTTTTTTAAATTATTATTTTTAAAAAATTTCTTCGAATTTTCCACTACCAAGAAAGCTTAAACCACCCGCAAAAAGAAATTCCAGGAAAAAAACACAGTCAGGAATTCCTGCCACCTGCCAGTAAACCCCCGGTATTTATTATTATGTTATTATTTTTATTTTTATTTTTTTTCTACCGTGAGAAACTTGATAAGGTTGAAAGTGCAATTCCAACAGGAAGTCGTGTGTATTTACAATGTGATATCTTCCATTCCGTGTTATGTGTATGTTTGATGTTTTTTTTTATCATCAAAGGGGCTCTTTGGGTTATTTTCTAATGTCTCAATAAATAATTATAAAAAATAAAAAAAATTCCGTATCGGTAAAATTAAAAAGTGTCAACGTCCCGGAAAAATGTGTAAAGAGAGACGAAATCCCCTACGTGACGTTTCAAAAGTTTGTTGCTCTTTTTTTTTTTTGCAGAACGAAGAAAAAAGCGATTAAAATTTTTTTTTATTATTTAGCGTCCGGGGCTATTTGAACTCGGGATGAGTCTAGACGGGTCTCAGCGACCCAGACGCTCAAAAGATGCATAACCTAGAAATAGATTTTTTTTTTTTTTTTTTGATTAAAATATATGACAAAACCTCAAATGAACGGTCTGCGTTGTTTGATGGGCGTGACCGAATCTGCATTTAAATCCCACTTATGTGAGTGTTTCACTTTCGATATGCACTTTTTTTTTCTTCCTTAGTTAATAATTTTTTTTAATAAGAGGCATTTTTTTTAAATAAATAAAAGAGTGTTTAGCCGGTTGGTTGATTATGCAATGTCGATTCATTTATGATTAATGATTTGTTGGAATGAATGGGAATGGATGCGTTGTGATTTTTATGTATGTGTGTCAGGTATATTGTCTATGGCGTGACTCTCTTTCAATGAATTGAACTATTTCACTGCATAAATAATTTCGCTGATGTGACGTACGCTTTTTTTTTTTCTCTCGTTTGTTTTCGCTTTCGGTTTCGGTTTCAATCATTTCTTTTCTCGGAATTGCACGCGTGCGAACGGGATATGTGAATTTTTTTCCAGAAGTTTTTAAGTGTGCCTGACCATGTGAAACATTTTCCAGGCAACATAAAAATTTTCCCGAGGTAATGAAACGATTGTAAGATTTTCTGAAATATTTTGCCGGCTTCCAGGGAATTTCACCCAAAATTTATTCGGAAGCACTGAACCAATCATATTCTGAAAAATTAATTGTTTGTCGGTCATATCCATTTTTTTTTTTCGCCACGTATGAAAATGAAAATTTTTATCATAAAAATCAAGATTATCAAGCTTTTATGTTGGATTTTTTATAGTTACTTATTATTCCGGTTTCGCAAGCTGACGAACGGAAAAGAGTAATTGATAAATTTTGATTCATTCAAACCGAGTGGCGTGAGAAAAAAAATGGCTAGACACGATTCATTCGCTTAAGAAAACTCTTTGCGATAAATCTTGATATTCGACCCCGGCTTTTCTTTCGTTTTTTGCTGAACCACCACTTGCGTCATTTTTTTTTTTTTTTGAAGGAGCTTTCATCGGGTCGGATGTCTTGAACATTTTTTCCCCCATCCCCGTCCACTTTCTCTCAAGGTCTCTTTAACTCGGGCCAAAGAACCTTTTTCCGATCGATGAGGATGATTTTTTTTTTTTCTCTGGTAATTTTCACCCTTTTATTGCAAAAAGTTTCCCTTTAAAAGAAAATGTTAAAAACTGATTTCACGGATTGTTAAAGAGTTTACGTTACAACGAGACGGATTTTTTTTTTCCAGATTAACATCCCTTTTTTCGATTTGCTTCGTAAATTTTTATACCCCTTATCTCCTCTTGATGTGTCACGAATCGTTTCCCTATCTTTTAGTCACCTTTTTTTTTTTTTTCTTCCGGGACGAAAGCAAACATAACGCATGATAAAATGTTTTCGGAGGGAGGAGGAAAGGGATGAGGGGGCGGGGGAGGGGGTTGATAGTTGATATGTCTCGATTTCGTCGTAAGGTTTAGCCGAGGTCCCCAAACTCCCTCGGGGGTCAGACGTAAGCTCGGGATCTTTCTGGATTAATGCATCTAATTAATAAGTGCAAAAAAGTTGTGGAGTGATTATTATTGACAATTATGGTTAGGATAATGTGCAGTAGGAGTGAGAGTCAAGGTTCTCAAGAGCGTCGCCCCATTCTTCACACCTCATATTGCACACAATTAGCGAAACCATTATAAAACAGTCGGGTTGCAAGTCCTTCGGGAGAGGCGTCATTGACCTCCCATCTCATTTTTTGATTTACTTTTCGAAACTAATAGACTAGTTAATGCAGTTCCTATGCTTTGTCACGTTTGGATAATAACGCTAACAATATCATTATAAAACATTGCTATCTTTCCAAGCTGACACCCGAGAGACTTCCAGAGACTTTGTACTCGATAATAACAAGAAGAAAAAGAAGGAGAGAAAAAAAAAAGTCGCAGTTTATTTTTAAATAAGATTTTTTTTTTTTTTTTGTTGAAGAATTTTTCGGTTGATTGGCCGTTAGAAATTTGCCGAGATGTCCTGAATGCATCTGACCGTGATTATCAAAACCGAATGTCGATTTCGACGTTGATAGCAAGCGGTTCATCCTAGGATTTCATTTTAAAATCGGTTTTAACTAAAGGAGCTATTTTTATTGCAACTTTGTTGTTGATATTCTTTCAATAAAAAAATTTTGGAACTAAACTTTTAGGGTCCATTTTGGAAAACGTCTGGGAAATTTCGATGATATTTTTCCAAACTGTTATTCTTAAGCAATACGACTCCAAAACCGACTTCAAATTGGAAATCAGAAATTAACCGAAATAAAAGCCTTAATTTCTATTTGCAAACCCGATTTTCTCATGACAATAAACCGTCTCGGTGAATTAAATACTCTCCGATATATTTTTTTTTTTTACTGTCTGAACCCGCAACGACTTTCTCTTCGTCTTAAGGTCCCGTTACCGAAAAAAAAAACTGTCATTACAAGTCATTAATTTTTGGGCAAAGGTTACGTAATAATCTCGAATTCATCAAAATCATTCTCATTATGTTTTAATTTCTTGGAAATGAGTGACGTAACCCTCGAAAAAAGAAACCGCCAAACACCCCTTATTAATTTTTTTTTCTTTTTTTTGTTTGAAACAATTGCGAAACATGGGAATCGAAGAAAAACGATTAAATTTTGCACGCTACTTTCCAAATCGAAATGATTCTTTTTTTTTTTTTTGTTTTGTGGTCGGTTTGTTTGTTAATTAACTTGTCGAAATAAAAATTTCAGGAAGGTATGAATTAGGTTGTCGGGGGTTTCGCTTAATGGAACAAGGGTTTAAACCGAAGATCATGATTCCCTGTGACCTTGACGGGTTAAGAATATTTGAGTCAGTGCCAAACAAAACTTGCTATTAAAAAAAATCGATTCATAATTTTTTTTTTTTCTTGAAATAAAATCATCTAAAAATGGTTTCACCGGAAAGAAGGAAAAAAAATTATATTAGGGAACGTGCCGGTATAATTTAAAAGTGTAAAAACAATTGTTTAAATTTGTGTTGATTGGTCGAGACCTCATTAGTTGTGCTCATCCCTCGAATGGGAAACCGATGATTATCATGTCGAAAACCCTTTATTATCCGGCACCAAGCTCACAAAAAAGAAATTCACATAATGTAGTTTTAAACTCTTACTGGTTCACAATGGCCAAAAAAAAAAAAAAATCTCATGTGACATTTCAAGTGTTCAGAGTTTGTAGGTTCCGTCACGGAAACCCTACAAACTCAGGCACCTTCATAAAAACGACCGATTTTTTTTTTTTTTTTTTCGTCGGGCAACACATAAAGGTTAACGTTTTTTTGTTTAACACGAGCCGCCAAGTTCCCACAAAAAAGTGGGGGAGAAACTAAAATAAAAAGCGTTTCGATTTTGTCAAATTATCATGAAATTGTTAATTTAAAAAAATTATAACCCGAAATAAACGTGTTAGCCATGATCTTTTTTTTGCGGCGAGAATGGATTCCAGGAATTACACGATCGAGAGCATTATTTATTTCGGGAATGTTTATTTCAAATTATTTTAAAAAATGACCTGGGTCATCCTGTTTAGCGAGCATGACAATTCTGTTATTTTTGCTTTAAAAAATTAAATTTTTTTTTCTCAACCTAATTCCATTAAAAATTTAGGAAATATTTACGTTTTTCATACAATTCCGCATGAACCGTAAATTACGGCTTTCACTTCTCATGTGCTGTGCCATTTTGTTTTCTAAGCTTCCGTGAATTTTTCCTGTATCTTTTCCGGACCTGAAAATTTTTTTCCAGCCATTAATTGGACTGTTTTAGATTTTGCAATTTCGCCTGTTTCTCTGAAAGTTTTTCCAACGATACCGATTTTTTTTTTCTCTCAAATCTTCACTCTTTTTTTTATGGTCTGGAAAATAAAGTAAAGCATATGACAGAATCTCCTTATTTTTTTGGTAAATAAAAAGAAAATGAGTTCGGATCCCATTCCAGGACTTTTTCAAACTTTAGAAGAAGTCCTGGAAATGGCGTTTCTGTCCGGGAAAATTTTTGTAATTCCAATTCCTGAAATTCGATTTTTCTGGGGGGCCTCGCTCTTTTTTTGTCAAGTATTTTCGGAAGTTCGGCAAATCCGAGCGAAACCGTTTTAAATTTCCCAGTCTCCTCCAGGAATTTTTAAGATACCGAAAATTTCGGAACTTAAAGAAATTTTGCAGCATATTTCTCTCGGAGAACTTTAAAACCTCGTAGCCTCTTTTTTTTTCATTGCCTAAATTCTATCAGAATTTTTCATACAAGGAAAAAAAAACCCCGACGGTCGAAAGGAATTGAACGAGCAAAACCATACATGGTCAAGAAGTATTTTTTTTTTTTTTTATGAGATGCAGTCCAATGACCGAACCGCCTTGTGGAATGTTGATCGGGTCTTTTGCAGACCTGATCTCGATCAACAGCCACGCTAAGAGCATTTCTCGTTCCTCCCACTAGTCACACTCATTCACCTGTTCAATTACTTGCCCCCCCCCCCTTTCCCTTATTCTGGTTCATTTGGCCTACTGATTTTTTTTTTTTCATTGCAATTTGGTCGGGTTCATTCATTTAATATCTACTTTCGTTTTCATCCAAGAAATTTCTTCTTTTAAGAAAATATTTTAGGGCGTTTCGATCCGGCGTCTGGTCTGTGATCTCAGCGACCTTTTCAAAACGATCATTTCGATCACGATCGATTATATTTTTAAAGGGATGATGGTTTTTTTATTTTTTTTTTTTTTTTTTTATTTACTTGATGTTAATGATATATCGTATTTAATGCGAATTGTGGAGATGCGGTAATTATCGAGACCGCATCCAAAGCTTTTCACAAAGCGAAATGAAAAATCGATTATTTCAGGTATATTATAACCGTTAAATGTGAAATCTTTTCACGATTTATGAACTTTGGAATTGGTCTTTTTTTTTTTTTCTTCGATTGCCAGGCCCGTATGGAACCGAGAAATTTTTAGATTTTCAAAACGTGTACCGGCTCAAAAAAAAAAAAAACTTTTCGAAGGTCGTAAAATTCCAGTCGAACTCGGAGTCATGCGAAGCAAGAAAAAAATGAAATTAGCCAATTATAAAATTATTATTACTCGTTATTGGTCTGCTGGATTTGGTGATAAGGAAATTTTATTTTCTCGGATGAGGAGAGGCAAAACGCTTAAATGTGGCCGGAAACGGGTCATCAGGGTTAGGCTTTTGAACCGAATTTGAATGAAAAAAATTTAGAAAGAAGATTTGCCATCCTGTGAACTGCTTCTCCTGGGATTTCTTGCTTTTTTAATCCTCAGTACCTTAGGAGTCTCCGCCATTCGGTCCCTCTAATGTTATCCAATTTTATTTATTTTTTTTAAAAATCAGGTGCCATTTAAGAGATTAATGACATAATAAAAATGTTTACAGTTTTCTAATTGTTTATAATATGGAACGAGTTTGCTAGTCTACACATTTGATAATGAGCTTTTTTAATTCGGTTACGGTTTAACTTGAGGGATCGATTTTAAGACGTGTCAAAGTCCCTGCCGCCGAATTCCCATGTGTTCGAAAATAATAATAAAAAAAAGAAATCGAATCTCTTTGAGGAAAAAAAAAATTAATTTAGAAGAGTAAGAAGGCTTGGGGGTTTTTGCTTTCTCCTTTATCCGGCTTCGAGGTTGTCGATAGCATCTATTAATACAAGCTCGTATTTTTTTTTTTTTTCAATTCGAGCGTCGTAGTTAGGCGTAAATAAAGTTTTCCCCGACCAGGAAATATGAAGAAAAAAAAAATTTGCACTTGATCTAGGTCTTTGAAATGGTTGACGTCAAACGTACGGTTCAAAAAGCTTTTAGCAATTCTAACGAGTTTAAGATCGAGCCTAAACAATAATTATAAGTCATGGATAAATTTCAAGTGTGCATAAATTGCATTTTCAATTTTTTTGGAATATTAACGAGGTGTTCTCTGGAGAACGAACGATCCTTGGAAAGAGATCTCCTACCTAGCATTTTTCCCGATTTTGTAAAAAAAAAAAATTCTTAACGAGGTTGGATTCGAGAAAGAAAAAAAGCCGGCGACGACCACGTGAGAAACCCCTGAGATCAAGGATGTTGGACAAGATCGATTTCGGGGCGAGTCTGTCATAGCGTCGAACAGACTGGAAAACGGTTAAGTCTCCATACGTTAAACATGAGATCGACCGCGAAGCTTTTCCTGGAAAATCTTGTGGGACGCAAAGCTAAGCATAACAAGGATCCGAATATCGAGGGTAGGGAAAACGAGGAAGAGAGAGAGAGAGAGAGCGAACGTTGACCTTTTTATTGGCCTTGAACTTGTTGCCTTGAAATTCTTGCACAGATATAGTCGCGCCGTTGGAAATCCTCTCTTTAAAAACATTTTTTGACTTTTTTTTTCTTCTTTCCCCTCTTATTTTTTTTTAATCAAAATAAAAAAAATCTCCGCATGACTTCATCGTCGGGTGTCAATCCCCCCTTGTTTTTCCTCGTAATGTCCTCGGAATTTTTTTTTTTTTCCACTCGCCGCCATATGTTGTCACCGTTAAGATCTCCTGTAAATCCCCCGTACGTTTTCGTCGTTTATCAAGGAAGTCAGAGAGGGAGATGGAAGGAAGAAAAAAAAAGTTGTAATCGGATTACTTTTGGAATCCCACGTGCCACACCCATTCTACACGAGTCTAGCCAAGGCCGGAGAGAGGATGGTAACGACCTTTTTTTTTTTTTTGCTTTTTCTCTTCTCCCCCAGACAGGCGAGGCTCTCCCTCCGTCCCCCTTCCACCCCCTTTCCTTGCCGCTTTCCCCGGAAAACTGCATTGCGCAGGGCGACGCGATGTCCCACCGCATTTTCGCTTTCCGAAAATTCAGTTCTAGTTTGCCGGCTCACGTGCCCGTCCCAATTTTGATTTCTGATGAAATTTCGTCATCCCCCCCTCGAAAGAATCCAAGTCGTCTGTCAAGAAGGGAAATATGGTGGGCAAGATTTTTTTTAATTTCCCGAAAGAAGTAGATGAATCGAATTTTAATAAGCGACAAGGAATTTTTTTTTTAATGCGTGGGCGGGGTGCTCTTTATTCGAAAATCGATGGGAGTAAAAAAAAAACGTGGACGCGGAGAGGAAGGAAAATGGGTAACGTGAATGGAACGGTCTGACAGACGTCGGCGATCGATTTTGGCGGGAACTCCACTTGCTCCCCGAATATTGTATTTCACCGAGGTCAATGATTGAAGGTCTTTTTTTTTTTTTTTTTTTTTAATATACTTTCACGTTTTGATTTAATTTTTTTTTTTATTATTTAATCAATCAATGAAATGTTTTAGGGTGGTTTTGCTGTAATCGAATAGATAGTAAAGTTTGTCATTATTTCACGACGCTAAAACTTTTTCTAGATTAGATCCAACATTTTCCGAACTGAAAAAAAATTTTCCGTAGTTTGTAAAACTTCTTCCAGACTATAAAAAACTTTTTTTTTTAGATTTAAGGCATTGTTTCCTGTTTTTTTTTTAATAAGAAATTTTACTTGGGATCCCAAAAAACTTCAGTCAAGATTCCTGGGATCACAAATTTTTCTGGACTTTCTTTACTTTTCAAGAATTCTAAAGTAATTCTGGCAGATGGAAATTTCCGGAAGTGCTTTTTCTTATGCAGAGTTTCTAAATTTTCCGGGAAACTGTAACCGGCATACTGCAAGAGTTTCTAGAATTTTTTCCTGGTGCCTAATTCATTTCTAGACGCGGGATCTTTTCCCAAACCTCTTGAACCCCTTGCGTTATTTTCCAAGCTTCTCGTTTTTTCCGGATTTTCTGGAATTTCCTAGTTCCGGAAAAGATTGTCAAAAATTCCCTAAAATCGATTTAAAAATTTTTAAAACCGATTAATTAATTTTTTTTTCCTTTCGTTTTGCAGAAGAAGAAATAGACGTGGAGACGGTGTACGGGGACAGCAAGAAACCCAACAGTCGAAGCAGCAGCACAGGAGGGGTCCTACCCACAAACCCTTCGTTTTCCGACCGTCAGCAACTTCAGTTAACCGTCGCATCAGCGATCCACAACAAAAAGGAAGTGAAAAAAGCAAGTGCGCGGACTTCGTCCGTACCGAACCGTTACGATTTAGACGAGAGGACGCTTAAGCCGAATAAAATAGTGGCGTGTAAACGTGGGAAAAACTCTGTTAAAAACGGTGAGCTCAGGCGGACTAACAAGCGGAGTGCCCAATTTGACGATTACGAATACCTAACAACTAAATCTGTGAAAAGGAAAAAGAGTCAATATCAAAGACATTTCAAATCCGGGAAATCGAAAAAATCCAAGACGAGGAGAAACCAATCGAGGACAAGCGGAGGGAGCTCGGAGTCGGAGGAAGACTCCTCCCAAAAGAGATCCATGCACAACAGCATGGAGCGACAGAGGCGGATAGACCTAAGGAACGCGTTCGAGGAATTAAGAAAATTAGTTCCGAAAACGGCGGACAATGAAAAAGCTGCCAAAGTCGTTATATTGAGTTTCGGTGCTCAGCATTGTCTAGAGTTGACACAAAAGGAGGCAGAGTACCAGAGGAAAGCCGCGGATTTGAGGAGGCAGCAGGAAATGTTGAGGGCTAAACTTTCTCACTTGAGAAGATACATATTTAAAATGAGAGAATAAAGTAAGAAAAAAAAAAATTGAAATCGACGAAATTTCTTTTTCGAATTTTTTTTTTTAATTTCTCTAGTTTGTACTTAAAAAAGATTTAGTCAGGATTTAGAATTTGCGAAAAAAAGTTTCCTCGATTTCTGTTTTTCGATTTATCCCTATTGCATTTTTTTTTTTAATGTGCCAGAATGATCAGTAAAAGGAAGGAAGTAATTTTTTTTGGCTTTGTTTACTGATAAATTTTTTTTTCTTTTTTTTTATTATTTGGTTTATTTGGTTCCTTTGAATACACGATGGAGGGATTTAACGATCCTGAAGCGGAAATTTTGAATTTTTTCGGTTCTTTCGGGCTAATTTTCATACCGAGGACCATGGCTGAGTTTACAAGGATTTTGTTGTAAGAAGAACGTCCCAAGCCTAAAAAGATTATCATAGGGACCGTCTTCTTACAATATAATTTTTATGAACTTGATCTAGGCTTAGCTGATGAAATTCCACAAATTATTTAATCAGAAGTGTGATCGCTATGAATAAAAATTTTGAATATTTGGCAGAAAGTGAGCAAAAATGCTTAAAGCAATTCCATCGACTTCTGCATAATGCGCTTTCCACTTTTTATCGCTCTTATGTACCGAAAAATGCAAAATTTTACGTGGTTGCAAATTTGCAATTTTTTTTTTTTTTTTTTTTTTTTCGAATCTCCTTCGCGAGTTCAAGCGTTTCTTTTTTTCTTTTTTTTAAAATTAGAAGCGTTAAACCTCTCCACCTTGTAAATAGCTCCTTAAAAAAAATTAAAGATGAGTATCAACTGGTCCATGAATAAGTCTTAGAACTTAGAAGACTAGTTTTTTTTTTTTTTTTTTTTAACAAAAAGGATTCATTGTCCGAAAAAAAGAAAAATATTACATGGAGGAGCAGCGTTCTCCCTTTGTATATAATTATTGGGAAAAAAGACTATTTTTTTTTTAAGTTTCTTTTTTATTTTTGTTGATTAAAATACGTTTTCACGTCAAAAAAAAAATGTTCATTATGATGAAAAAAAAAATTCAGGTTTTGTCATACCAATTTTTTATTACTACGCATTTAAGTTAATAATACTAAAAAAATAAAAAGCCTTTGAATACCTCAAAAAGTGTAAATAAGTGTACAAATTTTTCAAGAATTACGATTTTTTTATTAGAAGAGAAAACATTTTTTATTTTAATTCCGTTACATTTTTGTTCTCCTAAATGCGAGAAAAAATTAATTTTCATTAGCTTTTCATTAAAAAAAAAATACAGTTTTTATTATTTTTCGTTGATTTTTTTTTTCGCGCTCACTTTTTTTAATTTTTCAAGAAAAAAAAAGAGGGGTTGTTGTTGTTTGCATCTGATAAATTAAATGCCCATCAGAAAACATGAGCTTCGTTGCCAAAACAAAAAATTTTCTTTACATAAGAGAAAAAAGAGAAACAATTTTCACCCCTCTTTAATTTTTTTCCTCATTTTTTTAATGGTTTCAGTTTTTAAAAGTTTTTAAATTTTTTAAAAGTTCGATCGTCGGTTTTTAATTTTTTTTTTAAATTTATAAAAATTACAAGGATCGGAAAAATTTTCGGAACTAATGCCCCTTCCGATTCTTTTTCTTTTATCGTTTTTAAAGGCTTAAGAGTAACCCCCGGAAAACAGTTGGGAAATATTTTCCAGCAAACTGTTTTAAATAATAAGTTAATAAGTTATCTGGGTCAGCTTCCCCTGACTTTCTTTAAAGTAGTAAATAGTTGTTTTTTTGGTTTTTTTCCTAATTTTGTGATAAAAGTTTCCTACATAAGGGCTGACAAAATGAATGATCATTTTTGTTTGTTTCATCGACCCGCGGGTTGGATGATGTATTGTTTCTCTCATTTTTTCTATTAAAATTTTTTTTATCGATTTTAAAAAATTAATGAATATTTTTTTTGTAATGCAATCAATGCAAGCTTAATTATAAATAACAAGAAAAAAAAAATGGAGTAAAATTACCAATTTTTATATATTTGTAAATGTAGCGGTCTGAATTTTGTAATTATTATGGTTTTTTTTACGAGGTAAAATAAAGACGGAAAAACGGCTTAGAAAAAAAATTAGGCTTTTTTTTTCAATGCTGTGGAAGCCTCAAAAGTGTAGAAAACAAACTGTAAAAGTAATTTGGTTTGCGAAGGCCATGAACCGGTTCAAACCAGTACAGAAATCGGAAGCAGAAATAATAAGTGCCCAGAAAATGTTTGGTCGCTAAAATATCTAAAGATTTTTTGTACCAAATGGCAGGAGAGATATATAAAGCATTTCTTGCCAGTTATAAATCGCAGCTTTGTTCTCATTCCAATTTTTTATCACTATTACTTAAAAAATTTGCAAAGTTTACAAATGGTATAATTTTGCTGTAAAATTGGAAAGATTTAGGATTTGCAGCTTATTTTCTGAGATTTAGATTCAGTCAGCTTCAGAGATAATTGCTAAGCTAGAAAAAATGCTGCAGGTAATAAGACAGAATGGCAAAGCCAAGCCAAACACCCATTGCAACTAAATAATAAGATAATTTGAAATGCAAATTGCAAAAAAAATTGAAATCATAAAATTATTGCGTAATATAGCCAATGAATAGAATAAAGATAAAAACAGGCAGTCCGTTACTAGTGCAACAATTTTTGGCTGAAATTACGATTTCCGCAAACCATTTTTAGTTTGGAAATTTTTACTCATAAATTGCAATATGGCCCTCAAAATCTCCAATTTTTACTTATCGTTTTTCCTATTTTATTTCACCTGGGATCCGCCGCGATTTATTCGGGCAATAATTTTTTTTTTCAAAAAGATCCCTAGTAAACACGGCACCGATAATAAAAAATGATTGAGATTGGTTGGTAGCCTAAATAATTTGATGCACCCTTTTTTTCTCTTTTACTTTTTTTTTTCCTCCCAAGTAGAAAAAAAAAACAATCTCAGTCATCTTGAATTTATTATATTTTATCAATTGTAAATACTTAATAATATTATGTATAGTTTTTTATAAGAAGTAATAAAAGAAAGTTAAAGTAGACATTTTTTTAAATAAAAGCAAAAATAAAAAATAAAAAAAAAATATGGGAAATAACATGTTGAAGAAAGCAAAATTCAGACTTTTATTAATTATTAATTAATTATTATTATTATTATTTACTTTTTTTTTATATGAAAACATGTATTACATTGTAAAAAAATTATTAAAAAAAATTAAAAACATGTAAATTGCTATTTCTATGTAAATTCAGGGATTTTATTATTATACTATAGTTACTGATAGCTATATATTATATTTTTTTTGTGTCGGAGAAGTGACTGCAGTAAAGGAATCATAAATCGTCCGAAACGATTATTTTTTTTTAGCAATATTGCTGCTCAATGATTTTTTAATGAAAAAAAAAATTTCGCTCGATTTGTTGCTCTTTTACTTTTAAAAAGCTGTTATTGCAATGTTTTCTTTGTCAAGGTCATCCTTTCAATTGAACAATACAATTTTTTATTCAGTAAATTGTTTTACTATTTTAAACGGCAATAAATTTTTACCGAAGTAGTAAAAAAAAAAAAAAAATTAAAAATTAAAAAAAAATTAGACGTATTCACGTCAGATTTTGTAAAAAACATTTTTTTGCTCAAAATTTTGTTTGTAAGTTTTTTTTTTTTTTTTCGTTCAATTTGATTTTTTTTGTGTTGGTCATTGATAAGGGCTACCGTTTTTTTTTTTACAAAACGCAGTGTTCAGAATTTAGATCTTTTTTTTAGAATAAAAAAGGGGCGTAGTTCAGTAAAAAAAGAAAAAAGCTTTTTATACTTAAAAAAAAGCCATCCGCGGGAAAATAATAATAATAATTTTTTTTTTGTACTCGACATAGTTTCCTATTTGCCATTACATGTCGCTCACGACGTTAGACGAATCTTGTTTCCTATTAACGACAATAAATAATTTTTTTATTTTATTTTATTTTATTTTTTTTTTAACAGAAAAATAATTGAAATGTACCTCTACAGTCAAAAATAGTTATGTAATTTTTTTTTTTTTTTTTTTTTTTCAGTTTGAAAAATTATTTTATTTTCCCGTAAATATAATAAAAATTATAATAACAAGTTAAATGAATTGATTAATTTATTTATTTATTAAAGTTTCTATCCCCACGTCCTTTCCTTCGAAAATTCGCGCCCTAGGTCTAGACACGTCAATCAAATCGTTGACATGTGTTCTGAAGACATCAAAAAATATTCGATTCCCACTTTTTTTCTTATTCTTGATTTGTCATAGCAGGGGATCGCTCAGGCCCGGCTTTAGTCTGTTTCACATAAAAAGCTATCTCTTCTTCTTAGTCCTTTACTCGAATACGAGCGTGATCTCTCACATACACCTGTGCGTGCGCTCACAGGTATATGGAACGCCAGTTTTAAACGGTTATTTTGAGAGATTTACGAAGCAGTTACCGCTCGGTGGTTTGCCATTGCCTGCAAAGGGGTGGTGACCGTTGATTTTCTAACTGGGGCACTAGTTTTGACCTGAGAAAAGTTCCAAGGTGTGAACTAGGATAGAAGCTTGTCACGTCCCATCTCATGATTGAGAGTCGAGCGCGCTATAAACCACAACGATAAGTGGAAAATAATTTTTTTTTTTTTTTTAATGTTCTTTAAATAATTTTTTTAGAAAAAAATAAATAAAAGATATTTAAAATCTGAAATGCTGTTAAGGGTTAGCTCATATTTGAAAATGTAACAATTTTGCTAAAGATAATTCAAAGTAATAAATGAGCCGCTAATGGAGATAAGAAGCACATATGCTACATTTTTCCTAAGGTGGAAAAATCCAAGATGGCTGTGTACATGTAGTAACTATGAGAAGGAATTGATTGGTATAGAGAAGGTAATTTGTAGATGCTAATGACACAAACGCTTACTTGTCGAGCATACGACATCATCGAGTTTACATCAGTTCACGATTGGCTTATTACATCACGTGACCTGTCCTACTCTGGTGAACGTTACACAGAGCTTTTGGAAAAATTGCGTCAAATGAATGCAGAAAATTTAAAATCACAGGTTCAAAATTCAATACATACGGCATATCTCAGTTCTAAGAAGTCTGCAGTTAAAAGCGGTAAATGAAAAAATGTTATATCATCAGCTATACTATGCAACACATCAATTATTAATAAAAATTCCCATAAATACCTGTTTAGCTTATGACCGGGGAATTTTCCCCTTCTGCAAAAAAAATTCCCTTAAAAATACCTGCTTAGCTTATGTCCTTGCAAAAAGTTACGAAAAATCAAACGTAAATGTCGTGGTTGACCTTGGAGATATCAAAATGCGGGAATGGAACAAAAAAAAAAAAAATTAAAAGTTGACGGAATATAAATAATTTCCAAAAATTTAAGGACATATAAAACCATAAAGACGGGCCTGAAATCATTAATGAGTTTATCTTTTGATCTTTGAGGAGGCTTCTCTTTGTTATTCACGCTTGTTTCATTCATTTTTTTTTACACGCGAACCCGAATAAAAAAGCTGATCTGAGAAGAAAGACGATATTTTTAAATTTGATCTTAAAGAGTTTTTTTTCCCCCTTCTGAATAAGAATCCCGACGGATAATAAAAATCGCTTGTTTTTGCAATTTTTACCGTCGACTACGCATCTATTTATACTTACTCCATGAATTATTTAAAATTTAAAAAATCGCGGGGGGATGTTAATTTTTTCACAAGTTGGTACTTCCGGAATTTTCGGCACTCACCGGGCAGTTTCAATGATGACGTGTGAAGTCGGTAAAGCCTATGTCAAGTTTTGTTTTTGTTTTTTTTATCCGAATCAATTCCGTTGATTTATTGAATAAAATCCCCGGAAATCATTTCTAGTGATTTATCCACGATGTGTGAAATAATAAACAGCCGGAAGCGGTCCGAAAATAAAGAATTTTAGGCGACAAAAAGGTGGTTTTACTTGGAAGTGCAAAAGGTTCCTTTTTTTTTCATTTTTGAAAAAGCCGAAACCATTTTAGTGTTACCGAAAATACAACAAAACATTTATTTGTAATTCTAAGAAAATGTCGAGATTTTGGACAACGGGCGCCGGTCGAGATGAACGAATGTGATGGCGTAAGGTAAGCATAAGAAACCGTCCCGTTTTGTATAAGTAAATACGGAGGTAAAATTTTTAACAAAAGAATTAACAACATAATTTTTATAAAAGGATCCATTTTTATTTAAACCATCCTTCAAACTTTTTTTTTACTTAACTGGGTCGGAGCAGTGACGAATCAATGTTTTGTTTTTTTTTAGGGGAAGATCTGCAAGGACGTGCTTAGGTAAGCAAAGCTGTTTCCCTCACATGCTACATATTAAGTAAAAGGTTAAGCCAATAGCTGCTGGTAAGGAAAAGGTGCAAGTAAACATGAGTTTTCCTGGAAATTATTGTCTGTAATGTGTGTGTTAATGGTTCCTCTCTATAGCAAAAAAGATTCATGTTGGATCTTTAATGTAGTAAATGTAATGCCAAATATTTTGGCAACGCTTTCTGTTAAACAGTGATACAGATGTCCAAAGCACTGATCCAACAGCCCTTTGCATCCAGATTGACATCCACTTATTAATAAAGTGAATTATTATTATTATTATTCCTGAGGCTGCACTTTTTTTTCAGGATCATATCTCTGGGATATTGTGCAATGAGTATGTGACTTGCAGACAAAAAGAACCAAGCCCTTTCCTGCCACAATAGGAAAAGCTAAAAAATTTTCCGATTTAATAAAAAAAGGACCACCTGGTTTTAGGCATTAGCGTTTGAAAAAATTGTTATCCTATTTACAAGCAGATTCTCGAGGAGAAAGAATTTCTAAAGACCTTTTGTTTTAACTTTTTTAGTTTCCATAACCAAAATTACCAGACTAGTACTTAGCTATCACTTCCAAAACACAGTTTTTTTTGTAAAAGTTTTAAAATGAAAAAAGAAAAGAAATTACTGGTACTAATCGAATTTAATTAAGTATAACCGCTACTGCTACTCTTACGGAAATTAATGCAAAAAAGGGAATCGCTGTCTTATCTGGACACAAACCATTGATCCTTTTTTTTCTTTCTTATTTTTATCTTTGAAAGGTTGTCCAAACGATTTGTTTAGCACTATAATTTAACACTTAATAAAAAGGAATGCGACCGTTTTCGGTGGGTTGATACAAAATTTGAACATTTCTGAATTGATTTTTTCCCCCTTGTATAATTTAAGGGGTGGAGTACAACAAACCGACTTTTCCGTTCGGTTTTGATTTTAAATCGATTTGCTAATCTTTTTTTCATCCTCATTTTTAATTGACAAAAAAATCTGTTGGAGTACAGTTTTAATTTTTTTTTTTTTTTGAAATCTTAAAAAAAAAAAAAAAAAAAAATGGAGTAATTTTAGATGATTATTTGGGGAGGTTAGACTGGGCTTGATGGGGCCTAATACCGGCTTTACCACTTGCGCCACTGAAATCAGTCTGCAAATGCTGTCAATCAAAAAATTTAATTTGGGACTCTTAATTGGAAAAAAATAGTTTCTTGGTCGGATGATTGCCATTTTTGTTTTTTGAATTTGTTTAGGCGCTCGTGATCATCATAAAAAGTATTCTGTTGGTGCTGTCAATCATATAAGTGTCAAGCTCTTCGGCTCCGGTCAATCGAAGCAAAATAAATCTTTTTACTACTTTCTGTCAATCAGAAAAATTTTTTGTTGCGCTTGTGTTAATCCGAAAGAATAGTTCTGACACTTTTGTTAATTAGGGAAAAATTTATTGCCGCTCTTGTAAATCACAAGAAAAAATAATGGCATTCCTGGTTTTAGTGGATTGAAATGGCTCTGAATTGCGAAAAAATGTATTACACAAGCCGAAAATGAACCCTTTGCCCTTTCTGGCTACAAACCTTTTTTTCAACCTGACGAGATTAGTTGAAAAAATTTTTTTCAGAGAAATTTCGAATTTACAACTCCTCTGCTTAACGTATATAACTTTAAACAATTTTTTTTTTTTAAATTTATGATGTTCGTTAATTCGAATCTGAGCACAGGGCAGCTCTTCCAAGAACTGAGCTTAAGGGAAAGGGGTGCATTTGTGCATAAGCTAAATATTGGGGCTATTGACATTCATATTTCATAGTTAATGATATTCAGTGCCGACAAGGCATCTAAAAATTTTGAGAAAAAAAACTTTTCGATTGTTCAGTTTGGGCCACTCATTGGTGATTATGAATAATTATATGAAATATACAATGTACACAGTAAAAAATATTATGTAAATATGGGATTAGGAGTCCACATAAATTTTTTATGTTGTTTCTGTTTATGTTTACCTTTTGGAGAAAAACAACAGAAAAAATTTATGTGGACTCCTAATCCCATATTTACATAATATTTTTTACTGTGTACGTACAACGGTTTAAATTAAAGGTAACAAGCCGCTATGTTTAGCTAATAAAGATTTTTCCTCCCATGCTTAGCTTATGGAGATATGATAAATTCTATTTTTAAGACGTTTTATATAAGCTAAACGTTATTAGAACAGTTCATAAGCTAAGTAAAGAAATCGTTTAATGTTTCTGGCGTTTGTAAGCTTTACTGCGGTTTATTTCTTTATTGTTTAAGAATATTTATTATAATTTAAAAAAATAAAAAAAAATTATTCTCATAAGCTAAGAAAAAACCACCAAAAAGTTTTTGACAAAGTCAATGACCTCTTTAAACGTTTGGGTATCAAAATATTATCAAAAACAAGTGAACATTATTTTCTCCCCAGTGACGTCATATGGGAAATAGGCTTCCGACTGCAATGGGTTAAACGAGCCACTAGACAGAAATATTAAAAATTGAAATAATTTGTTTCTGCGAAGCAAAAAATAAACTTAAAACCGGGTGCAAATACACACTTCATTGCAAATTTATACTAAAAAAAAAAAAAAAAAAAAAAAAAAAAAATTACAGGGAAACTCTTGTGCAAATATAACGCAGAAATTGAATGGATGAGTATTTCCCAGAATTTCGATTGTCGGAATGTTCATTGGAAAGAAAAATATCTATTGTCACGTTTGAGAACCTGCTGTGCGAAGATATGCATAATATATAGGCTTCCAATGAAAAACCGTTCTGTCGGTCGGGATATTTCCACAGCCAGGGTCGTACGAATATCTTTCTTTCCTTTTTTTTTTTTTTTTTTTAAATGCTAAAATGTAATAATAAGAGTTACAATGTTGTAGTCAACTATAAATCTTTCAGTACTAAGATTTTAGCAATACATCTGTACTTAAAAGACCGTAACGGGAACCGTCTTTTTCAAAATAAAATAAATATTCGCCCCTTTTTTCTTGGTTGAAAAAACATTTACAAAAATGCATTTTTAGCCATCGAATTCTATTCAATTTAAAAAAAGTTGGCAAATGCATTTTACGAGCAATTTATGGGGTTGATCTTTATTAAACAACCATTCAAGGAGAATAAAAAGTTTTTAAGGGGTTCGATACCCTTGCGCGATCGAATTCCAATTTATACGGGATCGATCTTTATCTTTAAGAGAATGATTACGCCTTTTTTCCGCTAAAGACCCTGTTAAGTCGTGTTTTTTTTTCGGATTTCGCTGAAAAATATTTGCGGAGCGTCCACAACATGCTCCAAAAATAATATAATTCTAGGTAAAATTTAAAACAAGGTATAAACCTGAAACAAAGTCAAAATTTATGGTCCTTTGTCCTTTATTTTTAACCCTGTTCGTACTCGGAGAGGAGGAGGGGGGGGGGGGGGTCTGACGATTTGGCAGGAAGGGCTTTGGAGCCCCAAGCCCCTCTGTAAATGATGTTCATGTATGTGTATGTTTTCATGTCACCACAATATTTTTTTGGACTGCGAAGGAGCAGACATTTGTTCGTCAGCTCAGCAGCTAAAGTTGATCTCTGTGGCTCTAAAAATTTCCAAGGTAACCAAAATTAAGTATCAATCACCCTGACCCCCCTTGGCTACGGGCCTGGTCGACAAGGCCTCATTTCTTCACATTAAAACTTCACTCAAAAATAAGCGGAAGGTTAATGAAATTTTGGTGCCCATGTAATTTTTATAAAGTCTCTCTGATTTTTTAGGCACTCTGTGCCAAAGAAATAAGTATCTCAATCTGCTGCCACGAGACTCTAATTTCTTTCTTTCGACCATTTTTTAGTCAAATAACATTCCCCCTGCCCCCCTGCTGCAATACCTTTTATTTTATCACAAAATATATCACATCATTTTTTTTTTTTTTTTTTTTTTTTTTTTTTTTTTTTTTTTTTTTTTTTGTAAAACGACATTACGTCTTTAATCCGCAATTTGTTTGAAACGAATTTGAAAAAAGAAACAAGCTACCCTCTGGCGTAGCTTACAGATTTTATATTCACCGACAGTCCTCAATCTAATGAAGCAATATAACGAAGAAAAATATCCCTTACTTTAAACTATCATCTGCATAAAAAAAAGGGAAAGAAAGAAAGAAAGGGAAGGGACATAAAGGCGGCCAATATATATTGATTATCTTCTTTATTAAAAAAATAAAAGATTAAGTTTAAGTTTAAAATGTTGCGCATTTCAAATTTAAATTTAATGAAAAAGTAATTGATTTTTCCTGGGTTACTCGGACAAGCGTCATTTTAATGAAACCGAAGTCAAGCCCAGGCTGACTATGTTTAACTTATGGCATTTCGTCTTTAGTTAAAGGAACCAATTAGGTGCAAGGAAAGGATCCATTGCCATCCTTAGGAGAGTTTTTGAGCCCTTCCCTCCCTCCTCACTTTGCATAATGCTTAAATGGCCCTCAATCCCCCCCATGCCTCCTAAATATGGCCTAAAACTGGAAAAATGCTCCCTTAGAATTTTTGCCCCAGGTTTTTGAAAAAATTTCTCAGAATTACTTTCCTTTGAGTCATATCCCGACTCATATAAATTAGCCAAAATTTTGAAATTTCCGTTGAATGTTTCACCAATTTTTCTTCGCTCTAAACAAAATAATTTTTAAAATTGAACCAAAAAAAAAAAAAAAAAAAATTGTCTATTGCATTTGTTATTTTTAAGAAAAAGACTACCCCTTTCCTCCCCAAAAGATATTCGATTTGGTTGGGGGAAGCTTTTACCGGCGTGATTTATACCTCTGCTTGATTCTTTTCTCACGAGACTTTTCGAAATAATTTATGAGCGACCTTAACAGCTTGATGACTAAATACAAAAGCATTACTCATTAGGTTGACTAAAATTAAATTTTTTTTTTTGCAATGATTCAGAGCTTTCCGGCAATGGGAAATTGTATTACAATTGCTCGGTAACGGAATGAATTTCCAGTTCCGAGAAAAGCATCAACGCCCACTCCCGATGCCCACGTTCGTTACGGTTTTCCTCAGCTTTTCCCGGTTTTTCCGGGAATGATTAAGTCTTCGTTTTTTGAAATCCCCAGGCTTTTTTTTTCTTTAAATCCTTTTCACGTGTTCCGGAAAGGTGTCGATAATTTTGGACCTTTTTTTTTTCGTTGTAATTACTTTTCAATTTTTCATTCGAAAAGCTGCCCTTTTGAATGAAAATTTTAAGCATGCGCACAGCTTTCCCGGCTGCTTACGACATTGATGTAATTTGATGACGAACACAAACTTCTTGCGTAAATAAGATGATGAGCTTTTTTTTTAATTATTAAAGTCTGAAAGCTGAAATTGACAATCTCTTACATCAAATTAGGTGGACCCACGCGGATCCAACGTGATTTTCCCGTAGAATTTCGGCGAATTTCCGCTAGAATTTTTTTCCTGATTTCTTGCGTCGAAGTATCCTCCAATTAAAAAGTGAAAGAGACATGTCTCCTTTGACCTTCGGCGCAAGGAATTATTTTTTAGTCGTCAGCTCAAATTTTAAATTTCGGAACTCTCGGGTAGTATTTTAGTCGTCTGAAACTGAATCCTCCTCACGATTACCATATTGCTGTTATAAGAAGCAGGTTTTTGGGTTCCTGCTTTTGCTTCTGAACAACTCGTCAAGATCTATTCTAGTAGGAAATTCAACATTTTTCTCCCTTATCATTCTTTAAGAAAGTTTTTCATTCGGAACGAATTTTTTAAGTTTGACCGAAGTTTGAACAAAAAATAGTATATTTCCACTGCTACAATTTAAAGCGAGGCTTTTTGAGTCAGAGACTGATTTTGCCGCGCCGAACGGCACGACCTCTCTCCTCTCTTCTCCCCTTTCTTCTCTCCTCTCAAGGGAGGGGATTCCCTTTTAGAGAACTCCCCTCCGCTAAAACGATGACTAATATTTGAATCATCCCTTACAGGTGCACAGACGAATTAGAAAAAATCAAAAAGGGCGCTGATAATGGTTTTTTTTTTTATTTGTGGGCATTTTCTGGCCGTTTTAGGATATTTAAATTACTCTATTTCTCGTTTATTCCTTATCCTCTACAGAATGTTTTAATCAAAAAAAAAGTTTCAAAGAACTTATTTTAGTATTAGAAAAAAATAAGCATCAAGCCCGTAGCCAGAACGAAGAGCCGGAGGGGCAATATTGCCCCCCCGACAAAGAGTATAAGTATAAGGCCTTCACCCCCTATATCTGTCATATTTAGCCAATTTACTCCAGGGGGGCACCAAGTCGGGACATGGGAGGCGTTGCCCCCTGCTACGGGCCCGATAAACATAAAAAAATTGCTCTATTGGTTAATTAATTGATTAATCAACTAATTTGACCAAAATCTGCACACCAAAGCCCAAACGCCGAATTTGGAATTACTGATGTTTTTTTATACATCTTTCCTCATGCATAGCCATAGTTTTAAGATCCTGATGTAATTTGAGAAAAAAATTGCTTTCCGGTTCATCTGGTTAGAAAGCACTTAAGTGTTTTTTTTTTAAACTTAAAAAATAAAAAAATGAATCAATTGTTTACCCCCAAGGGAATATTCAGTAATTGTGTGAAACCAGGGGGTCGGAGTGGTGACTTGCCCATGCAGCGGTTTCTATGAATGAAGTTAACCTCATTGATTCGGGCCAGCTTCTGGATGGGTGACCACACCAGTAATCTTCGCCTGCGGGAATTTACAAATAGAGTCATCTTAATCTCACTCTACGAGTTAGTTGTCGCAAAAGCACAAAAAACACAACCCCCTGGTTTCACGGATGCCAGAAATGGCAATGCAAAAAACAGACCTGCGTTACGCAGTTAATTGACGAAAAGACAAAAGACCTGCAATAAGCAGTTGAAGAATAATTATTATTAAAAAAAAAAAAAAAAAAAAAAAACTGAATATAAATTAATTTGAGCGGGAACTTAAGAACTGATAAACTTAATACCAACTTAAGCAATCGAAAATGCAAGTGACGCAAACAAAGAGCTCCGTTCGTTTTCTCGTTGTGTCAAAATGGCCGCCGTCAAATGCAGGAATATCGTGAATAAGTTACCTATTGTGGTAATTTTAGGTTCAACCGGTACCGGTAAAAGCAAATTGGCTATCGAAATAGCTAAAAGGTTTAATGGGGAAATCATTAGTGCTGATTCCATGCAAGTAAGTTTCGTTTTTAAACTATTTATGGCGATCCGGCTCAATTGTATATATGAATCAAGACGAAAACGTGTGAAACTAACCTCACATGTTTCATTCATTTTTTTTTTTCATATTTATTTATTTATATTGTTCATGCAATTGTGCTGTGTATACATTGGTCATAAGCAGGAACTGCATTTATTTTCATTGAAACGATTTTTTAAAACTATAATTATTTTAAACTATTTGTACATTTTGTCTTATATATGTTTGACAGATACAGGAATCGAATACATTTTCAATTAAAGGAAATGAAAATATCTGGTTGAATTCAATTTGATTCAGGTCAGTTTACAGATAATGGGATTTGGGGAACAAAAATAGAAGAATTTGTTCCCTGAATCCCATTATCAGACAATTAACCATATTGAATCATGAATATGAATGGTAACATCACTTTTATAAACCAATTTTTTTGTTTTTTAAGTCATCGATTTGGTTATATGGAAGGTAAGATTTCTAATCAGGTTGTTGTTTCTGCTTGAGATCAACCGAGATCTAAATGAAAAATAAACAATTGTTCTTTGACATTTTATTTTAAAAATAAGAAAAATGAAAATAGATGCAATTCCGTGAAATATAAACACATTATCAAAGGCTTTGTTTTCTACCTTTATTTTTTATTTTCTTTATATTTGCTTTTCCATAAATGTGTAATTTTTAAATTGAAAGTTTTAAATCAATGGCTGTAGAAAAACAAACAGTATTCTTGTAGCATGTATTGGCAGTTGAAGCTGAATAACACTTTTCAACAAAAAAAAGGAAATAAAAAATATTCTTAATTACTCTGCATATTTTTCTTGCATTAGACTTTAAATTGAAAAATGCATTGTTTTCAAATTTCATTTTTTGTAGAAGAAGAAAAAAAATGCATAGTTAGCACAAGATTCGCATAAAGCAGGATTATTGATTACTTGTCTAAAATATCTTGAATTTTCAGGAATCATCTGTATTGATTTTACGCATTACTTTTTATTTATTTATTTAAAAAAATGAAACTTTTGTTTTAAAAATTATGAAACTATGAAAAAGCAAAGTAAGGGATAAAAATGTAGATGTAAAACAAAGGCTCTCGATTTAAACATTCCATTTAATTTGAGGGAATATTGAAAATGCCTGGTAAAAATTTTATTTTGCACATAAATGTCTCGTATCCAGCAGTTTGTTCTTCCTGAGTGTGTGTTCGATTTTGGTTCCAATTATTTTTTTACTCCTATAGGCCTAGTATTATTTATGTCTATCCTTTTAATTTATTTCTATTTTTGCTTTTAAAAAATTAATTGTTCATAAATCATAGTTTTTTAGGTCCTATTTTTTTTTTTTTTTTGAATAAATTTTGATGTTTGGTTGGCTGAAGACATACTCAGGGATACATCGACCCTGAGACTGGACCTTGTCCCCCTCTCAATGGGAAAAAATTATTTTCCCTATTTGCATTGCTGCTCCGGGCAGAACATTTTTCTTCCTGGGTTCCAATTTTTTTTTCCGGTGTTGAAAATTTCTTATTGAGTTGGGGAAAAGGGTCGAGGGACATTCTCCCATATCCCCCCCTCCCCCCAAAAAAAACAAGAAAATATGTGGACTATTTCAGAATATTTGGTGTTGGTACTCAAACTTGAAATTCAGAACTTCAAAAATTTTACTAAAAGTTTTACAGAGTAGAAATTTAAATACTGGACTGGTTTTTGCCCATTAGGTGCTTAATACATGTCAAGAAATGGAAAGGGGGCTGGACCCCCTTTACCCCCTTGAGAAATGGTTTGATTTTCATGTGGATTGTAATTCTGAAGTCATTTGAACCTCTTTATTTTTACACCCCTTGGTGTCATCCCCCTCTAAACTATAACAATAGGGAGTATCAACGGGGGTTTATTAGGGGGCAGGGACCCCCCATGATATTTTTTTTCTCCTTGCCTATACTTATAACAAATAAAATAACCCTCCTCCCTTCTGGAATTTTCTTTGCAAGCTGCCCTCCTGGTTGAAGTTGGAAATCGTCGTACCACTGACCCCCTTCGAAAATCTTACTCATGGTAAATATTTTTGCCCTCTCCGACCCCTGCTTTAATTTCTCGGATATTTAAAATGTTTTACGGTCTAAACATTTTTATCTACTGCCTAAGAAGGACACGCAGTATAGCGTGAATCATTCACTGAATCATTACCTCCCGAATCATTTGAATTTTTCCGGCGCAATAACTACTCGGAATCCATTATTACTGTTTCATTGCTGACTCTTCATTAACATGGTTTGGGAAACATTTTTTAAAGCCCAGGCTGGAGGAGGCAAAAACTTTGACCAACGGAATTAGCAGCAATATAATGGAAATTCATTTTGAAAGAAAAGATATAAACAAAACTTTTTTTTTTTGCGCATTTTCTAAAAATTGTCATCGTAAATTCTTGTTTAATTGAATGGTTTTGCCAGGAATTGTGCAATGTCGAACGAAAGAGAGATAAGATGTCCTTGAAGTAATTAATTCGGCAAGAACCTAGTCAACTTGGCCATGAGAGTGTCCACGACCTCTGGAGTACCGACTCTAGATCAGAGCCCGAGCCGTGAATCCAACGTTTTTATCTCT
This sequence comes from Liposcelis bostrychophila, assembly GCA_037577465.1. Lineage (NCBI taxonomy): Eukaryota > Metazoa > Arthropoda > Insecta > Psocodea > Liposcelididae > Liposcelis > Liposcelis bostrychophila. The sequence continues at coordinate 58,655,444 of CM075208.1, read as the reverse complement.
CTCCTCTCTTTTTTTTTTTCTTTTTCTTTTTTTTTTCTTTTTTTTTTTCTTCTCACGGGTTTATTAATGAAAAAATTTGTAAAATAAATAAACTTGGGTTATAATTATATATTTCATTCAAATTTTTCCGACGGAAAAAAAATGGCTCTTGATCGTGTAAACGATTCGATCAAGAGTTTTTTTTTCTTCGCTTTAAAAATCACGACGGGAGAAATTTTTCTCGCCTGATATCGCCACTGAAATGAGCTCGAAAGAGAAAAATTGTTCTAAAGGTACAATGGCAGTGGACAATGTCACTGGCAAGGGCGCTAGCTTATTGCCCTCATCAAGTTGACGTCGTCTCGGGAGTGAAACAGGTGATTTCATCGCTTCATACAACTTAATTAGAATTCGTGTGGCCATTTAAAAACAATTGTTGGGATTGTTCAATTGTTGTTTGGTCTCACTTATTTTCATCTTGGAAGTGGTAGCTATTTAATTCCGCCTCTGTTTTGGAATATTAATGGGGAAATTATGTTCGTACATTAAATTGACAGTATTAAATTTTTGCAAAATTTAAATTAATCCTAGGAGGAATTAAAAGGCAAAGGACCTAAAACCGAAAAAATATTCGTCTTCAACTCAACTCAACAAGCCTAATCCGGTCATTTATCCTTGAAATACTTCTCAACACGAAAATCATCTCCTACCGCCTAAGTTCCTATAAACCATATGTTTTTATCAAACCACGGTTACACCATTCCTGTAAAAAAAAATAATAATTTTCCCATTAATATTCTGAAACAGAGGCGGAATTAAATAGCTACCTATTCCCAGATAAAAATAAGTGAGACTTAATGCAATATACGGGATTAGTAGAGTCATAATCTGGGAATATAAAAACCTTCCACCTGGAAAATGGTACTTAGATGGCAGTGGACGTTTAACCCTTTCCGGTCGGCGCCCCCCACGACAAAAAACTATTACCTACGGCTTTTCATATTTTAATTTTTTTGTTTTGTAAATAACATCAAGTTTTTAGAGTTCTAAAGAAAGAAAGAAAAAAAAAAAAATCTTTATATCCCCCATATTTATGCAGTATAGGCAACCCGCACTGCATTTATTCGAAAACCATGGAAGCTCCTTCATTGCAATACGTAAGAGATTAAAATCTTTGTTCATATGTTTTTGAGGCCGCTTATTTGAAACATCTAATCATAATTTTGATGGGCCTTTTCACGGGACATATAAAATTAGGGTCTTTTTTATTAGTTGGTGGAAGTCTAAAATTTTTTTAAAAATAAAAACTCAAATTTAACAATCATTTTTATTAACTGCATAAGCTAAGCACGAGTGGACAAATTGCTGATACGCTAAACACAGGAAGTTTTATTTATTAGGTCTGGCAACATATGAATACTATTATTATATACTCATATAAATTGACGAGTAAAAAAACATTGTTTCAAATTTAAAAAAATACTCCCATAAGATAAACATAGGAATTGTATTTTTGTAAGAAACATTTTTGAATTTTTGAACCCTGAATTTAAATGTATCCATACTAAGTTTCCTCGCTTAGCAATTAATAATTTTTTAATCAAAGTAAATTGGCGTTACATATAATGCTGCCGTCAGGAAATGGTTGATTTTGAAGCCCCGAATTCCAGAACAAAACGTCTGAATTTAATTCTTTGCCTTCAAAAGATTCTCGGTAGTTAAAAAATTGAACCTTTTGGAATTTTTAAAATATTTTGAAGTTTCAAAAATTTTCCAAGTTTTATGTTTTGGAAGTTGATTCGCAACATGTAACTTTTTTCTTCTTCTTGCAAAGTCACAGCAGTTTTTTAAGTAATTAAAACATTAAAATGATAATTCAGTAATAATAATTATTATTTTATTATTGATTTTATTATCTCAAACCATCTTCCAAGAATTAGAAATTAAAAAAAAATCTGGTAATTCCCATATAAGAACATTGCACCTTAAGAATGACGGTAGAGGTATAGATGTTGGCTTTTTGTATACATATTTTATATAAAATTTGTAAATATTTTACCTATAAAAAAAAGCCAACATCTTCACTTCTACCAGAATGACGATATCAATTAGCACGACAACTTTTCATTTTTTTTTACGTTAAGTACGATTAACTTCTTTTAAAAATGATGGATGTTAAAGACTATTTTTTTTTCTTTTTTTAAGATTTCACATTTTGATAATAACGAAAAAGGCTTCGAAAACCGATGGAGCATCAAAAAAATATCGCCCCCATCTATGCATACTTTTCATTGAACTTGGCCAACCAACGCTTTTTTTTCTCAACCTGAACCAAATCCGGCACGTGAAAGGAAGAAGAAAAAAAAAAGTCATTCCTTCGATTTGAATGAACTCCCAAGTCCAAGTTCAATGTTATTGATGCCATCACCTTCAATCATATTTATTTTATTTTTGCAATTAATTTATAGTTTTACGACCTTGCTTCCTACTTGGAACCTAAACGACAATCTCCGTCCAAATTCTTTTTGTTGAGAAGAGTTCCCTTATTATTATTTTTTTTAAAGTTTGATTGATTGTCCGTGAATTCTTTTTTTTTTTTAAATTTATTTAAAAAACCGCTGTGACTTTGCAAGAAGAAGAAAAAAACCACAAAGCAAAGAAAAACACGCGAAGGTGTTAACAGAAAACGTACTAATTGCCAAAAATTAATAAGGTCCCTATGGTACAAGAAGTTGGGATCGGATTTCAAGGTCACTCGGACACTGATCTCCAGTCCTTGAAGGAATTTAGTGCCTTCTAAATCTTGATTTTTGCCAATTTCGGTCTGATACAGATAATAACTTCTTTTTTTTCGCTTGTATTACCAGTAATTAAAATATTACCGGTAATAAATAAAAAATTAATTTGGAGTCCCCGGGGGAGGAATGTATACGCGTGAGCTTTTTGCGTTTTTCGGATGGTTACGCTACTGAGAAGGTAAACAAACAATTACCGATTTCATGATCCTCGAGAGCCACTTCGATTCCGGGTACTGAATCCGAGGTATGGGCCATTAGCTTCGCCTATATCTTTACGGAAATTGCACTAGGGTTTTGATGGTTTTTCGATAATGAAAAAAACATGTGAGTTGCTCTCCTTAGCGAAACTAATTTTTCCAATTCCAATTTGAAAAAAGTGGACATTGGACCATTTCGCTATTCATGTAGTGGAATCGTTTTCCAAAGTTTAAGCAAGAAAGACTAGCCATATAGCCGGAGGCGAAAAATGTTCAAGGTGCTCAAACATAGGTCTTTGATCTACCGGTAGCTCTTTTCGGTCTTAAGTATACTCATATCACACGGGTTCAACTATTTTCTCAGCTGTTTTTCCTGTCATCTGCTTTGGAGGAAAAAAATTCGACTCGATTTTGTTACCCTAAGCAGACGAAAGAAAAAAAGAAGCTGAGATAATTATCTTGGATTATCTTGGCTCATGAAGAAAGGCCAAACTTTGATTTGCATTTTATTTTGATGCTTCTCCTTATGTTTTTCTTGGATAGGCCTTCTAGACTTTGTTCAGCAATTTGTTTACAATAGCCTCCATGTAAGGATACACGAAATATTATTAAAGGAATTTATTTTAAGAATGCTTCCTAAGTTTAAAAAAATGGCATTAGACCTATTAGAGGCCAGCCCTTTTCGAAAAGATATCGCACTTAAAACGATACTTAAGATGCCGAGGATCGAGCCAAGATGACGAGAATAAGACTCTTCCTTTTCCGATTTGAGAATAGAGATTGAGACTGAGACGAGATCATCATATCGGTCTCGGCATAGTCTCGGTATCAAAATCGTTTTTGGCCTCATAATCTCGAACTCATCATCATCATCATCATTTATTTTCATTAATTATAATATTTAATGAAAATATTCGGAGAACACAGTTCGAGACAGGAAAGGATTCGGATTCCAAGACTGTTCTAGACAGGGATGGTATGCAGAATAGATTTTAATCGGAATCAGAATCAGATTCGATCGATGGAAATTAATCGGAATCGGCATTGGCATCGGAAAATTTTTCTTGTAGTTTAGAATCGGAATCGGAATCGGAATCGGAATCGGAATCGGAATCAGCATGCCATCCCTGTTTCTAGACCGATACAATATGAAACGGTTTTGTCTTGGTCTCGTTTCTCATTTCGGAAAAGACGAGTCTCGGTCTCGTAATCTCATCCCAATTCTCGATCGTATCGTTTATCGTCTCTTAAGGGGTGTATCTTGATTCTATTAGTTTATGATTGACTGTGAATCGCGGTTTATGACTTCCTACATTTTTCGCTATACACTCAGAAAACAAAATAACTTAGCATAAGCTGTTATTATGCTTTAAACGCTTTTGTTTTGGGGGAAGACATTTTCTGACTTGTCGCAAGTCATTCAGTCTGCTGTCGGCAAGTCATATATTGTAAACAAACAAAATGGCGGCTTACGTAGAATTTATACATTATATGTTATGATAATACTGCTCATGCTCGTGTTAATAAATATGCATGCAAAACCATCATAATCTATGTGACATAACTTTTAAGATTTTTCATTTGATTTTTAAATCTTCTTTTCATAATTTTATATGAATAGTAATAACATAACCTAAACATAACCCGTATCGTCTGCAATGGACAATGTTAGCTTTCAATTCAATTTTTTTAAAGAAAATATTTAATTTAAGTTACGTGAATATAAAAATAATCCTGAATATCCATCTTGGTTAATCCCGATGTCCACTTACACGTTTTTAAAATAAAAATTAAAATGACATTAAGTTTTTATTTCATTAAATAATAATCGTTGTTTTCGCGAGCCGCCATTTTGATTCTAATAGCATAGTATAAGAAATGTCCGCTAGTGTCGCCTATTGTTTTGTGGCAAGACATTTTATCTCAAGGCGAACCGAAATGACTTATCACAAGCCATTTTCTTGTTTTCGCACGGTTTTTACGAAAAATGTCTTGTCTCAATGCACTTTTGCGTTCGCATTAGTCATTTTTTTTTCTGAGTGTAAATCGTAACGAATGATCGATCATTAATTTTGGTTAATAATCTTTGAGCTTAATGTTTGGAATAGTTTTTCTGTCCTAAGCAAATTAGCTTTATCTGCTTTTTGTAAACATAGGGAAGAACCCTTTACAAAATTCCATATACGCCCTTTTCGTTTAGGACGACAGCAGTGGCTGACTTTAGATGTGCAAGAGTCTTTTTACGAACAGAATCAATTTTTAATTTCTCCAACAAACCTGAAACTGCTTTTAAGGCAGGGGGGGTGTAATTCTCTCAGTTGGGGTTATCGATATGCGGATCAAAGAGGGAACCGGGAAGATGTTCAATAAAAGAATACACCAGAGGCACTCCAAGAGTGAACTCGAAGAGTGGAATCCATTTTTGTGAGCTAGCAATTTGACCGCAATATGGAAATCTGTAACATCTTGATTTTTGTTACAATCAAGACCCATAACTGATGGGAATAATTCAGAAAAGATTTATTCTCCTAATTTTTTCATTATGGATTTTCTATGCAACTGGTTTAAACTCTCGCTGTAACCTTTTATTCCTATTGGGAGACGGTTTTTCCCGGAACCATAAAATGGAATTTTGCGAGCAGCTTTGCATATGGGCTTATACGTGGAGTAGATGCCATCATTTCTACAGTCAGAGCTTATTTTAGGAAGAGCTCTAAGATAAAGCTCTTCGGTGGAAATGCACCTTTTAAATCTTCCTCCGGAAACAATTCTAATTAATCGCACTTGCTGCTGAGCTCGATGCAGCAGAACGGTTTGCCCTCGGGCTGTTGTATACATGGGCGGATCTACAATTTTTTTAGGGGGGGCTAAGAATAGGGAAAATAATTATCTGGGGGGAGGGCGCTGACCCTATTCAGGCCATATAATTTTCAAAATTCTAGGGGGGGATCCGTCCATGGTTGTATAAAAATTTTTTCTTGATGCTGAATCGTTTTTCTTATGAGACATTCCTTTGTCAAAGGAACGTGCCTGCATCGGAAAGCGTCCATATGAATTTTTAATTTTCCAAAAGGATGAACCTCTTGATTGGAAACGCATGTTTAAATCTTAAATAGGTCAACGCAAAACGACTTTGTGTTAAAATCCGGCTCAGCCGTCAAGGCGATTGAATCCTTATATTAAAAAAGCATTGTGTATTTTGCCACCTGATATTCTAAATACCGTGTCTAGTCTGGAATGGAATGATTAAAATGAATGGTCCAAAGTTGGTTTGGAGTGTTTTAAAAGTCGTGTCAACGTCCTCTGATTCTTGCTATCAGTGGAAGATTTTAACCCATCAAAAATATTTCCGTTCGTTTTTTTTTCTCACTTCATCTTTTTATCAACTTTATTTTTTCTTCTTTTTTTTCTCATCTTTCATTTTCTGAAAGATACTTTATTTTCATTATCTTAGCGGGTGTTTTGTGAATGGACATTTTTTGCTTATTTATATTTTAAACAATGAATTTAATGAATTTTTCTTGTTGGTTTTTATTTTGCTACATTGTTGTTCTTTTTTTTTGCTCCGATTTGGATTGTTTGTCGTTGTCGTCTTTCGGAGATTTTGTATGTTTCTAAAAAGAAAAATGTGAGAGGAATTTCTGTTAAGAGGGAATCATTATTAACAAGCAGTCTTCATCGACTTTGAGGGCGATGAGCCCTCCTCGGAAAACCTTGTTTTGGGTGTATACATAATTGGTCCATTTTTGTACAAACAAATGTACGCGATAGCCTTTTTTTTGCATCATATTGGTTGGCTCTATATAAGCAGTGTGGAGGAAAGATTCCAGGCAGTAAATCTTCTTCAGCAGCGAGGAAAACTACCCAAGATACCGAATGGGTTTCTGTTTGATGTTACCCATGTCTGGAAAATTTCGTTCATAATTCGTTTTTTAGAGGTATAAAAAGCAGCAGCGATTAAACCCTGTAAAATGATTCTTACTAAGAAATTGATCAAAGAAATTTTCCTAAACTTCTGCAAGAGATCGGAGCTTTTAATTTTAATATGCGCGGTTCCAATCCAAAGAAAACATTTGCTTAGGTTTAGTGGAGATATATTTCATTGTATTTGGTTCCTCTTAAAAGCGGACTACTCTATTACGTAAAAATGAATTCTTAAACGAATCATAAAAATATTTCTCCAGATGTTATGTTAGACAATGTGTTAAGTTTGGAGACCAAAAAAAAAATGTTTGGCCCATGTTTAACTTATGGGAAAAAGAGTTTTGGTCCTGAAGAGCCTTGTTTGGCATCACCAGCCCTCAATTCGCTGATTGTGCGTCGTAATGAGCAGAGTTGAACTAAACTGGAATTTGAGAACTTACATAGCATGGCGACGTTCTATTTCCACATTTTCTTTTTCGAACAAACAGTGTCATTTATAACAGGGGCTCATTGGGGGTCGCCGAACTGACGAGACTGTCAAAACAGAGAATCGGATGTCGGTCTTCGAAACTTTAAAACTTCGTCACATCATATAGCCTTCCATAGACGGATGTTTTAAAACCTATGAGAATGTCGAAGTCACTTAGCCACTCGTTGAAGTCTCATTTTTTTTAATATAAAGTTACCTTTTGGTTTTGAGTTTTATCTTACGAAGCATTTCAATTGCACAAAGGCACACCACACTTCTTCATCTTGATAATTAAATCTTAAAATCGGTACCTCCAAGGTCACCAATCAGCGAAATGGAGGTAATCGTTTATTTACTAATTTACAGGGATTTGGAAAATCAAAAATATATCTTCATTCTGCTGATTGGTGACCTAGGAGATGCCGAAATCCGCGGGTTTTAAGTATAAGAAGAGTTGGTCAATGTTTTTTGAAAAAATCGCAGCACAGATTTCAATAATGAGAGATTTAGTTACGAGTTAAAAGCGATTCAAAGCATTTAAGAAATTGAAAGTCTTCTAGGAGATCTTTTGGGCTTTGCATTCGTTTAGCTTCTACTAAAACGTTTCGTTAACCTTATAGGTCTTAAGGTTCTACAGTCTCTGACTTTCTTAGTGATCCATAATTCAATACAATGCAGAAGGAAGATGCTCAAGTAACCATTTTTGGTAATATTTTGAGACCAGTTAACTAAATTTCCTAGAAGAAAAGAATGTTTTTCTTATGGTTATTTAGGGGGAGTTGGCTGTATTACCCGAAGAAGATATCAGGTTGTAACTCCGATATGTAAAATGTTTGAAGAACATGCCAGCTGACATGTTGGTACCTACGTCCTAGGACCTCTTATTCTTGCATTAATGCAGTAACTTCTACTTGTACTTCTAAAAGTTGAGTTTTACCTTAATGTTCCAAGCATGCGAGAAAAATTTCTGAATTTCTATGGGCCGTGAAATCTTTTTAGAAATTGAATGAACGGCGTATAAGGGTGCAAATTCACTGTGGGATGTTCGACCAACATGTTGGCACAACAAGCTGGACAAACAAATCGACCATTGCAAAGTTTATTCCTACGCCAAAATTAGTGTGGAATGTTGGTTCAACAAGTTGGTACAACATTCCATAGTGAATTTGCACCCTAAGAAAAATGGCGCCTTGTAGTAAATCGTTCTGAGAAAAGCATATTTTTGAATCGCCAATATATGTGAACGCATCTTAATAAATCCTTTTACAGAAATCTAATCGTTTCTGAAATGCATCCCGCTCAGATGATCGCTACGAAATTCCATCTAATTAAAAAAAAAAAAAAAAAATACGTACATTTTCACAGGAAACGGACACCTAAGTAGGATCATAAACACTTTCGGTTTCATTGGCAATCTGTCAATGTTAGGAGGCCATTGTACTCGGCTTGTTCCACTCCCTGCCATCGGCCTCCGTCATTTGCATTACATCATTTGTATTTATTATTAATTATTTATTACCATTTTAACAATTTTTTTTTTGTACATTAGATTTTTTTTCTTATACGCCGTTTATCAATTTCTAAAGATTTCACGGCTGATAAAAATTCAGGAATTTTTCTTGGGTAGGCTTCGGGGCAATTAACCATTTTAAAATAAAAGAAAACCAACAAAAAAAAAAAAAAATTATGCCTGATAACGTTTTACGGATTAAACTAAAATTTTTGTTGTTGTTATGAACCATTGTTTTGCCGGGGATCAAAACGCAAGCCTTTTAAGACGTAACGGTTGTTTCGTTCTTTTGTCTGGACCACAAAAAAAAAGGAGGTGCTTAAAATTGATCATTTCAATTATACAAAAATTTTGATCTTGCCCGCCAGAAACATTTCTGATTGTGACCGTGCACAGGAAAAGACTAAAAAAAAAAAAAAAAAAAAAATTGGACATTCCACGAACTTTTGGGAGGATTTTTTTTTAAATCGTTAACTCCCCCTTTCCTGTGGACTGTCACGGTTTCTGATGATCATCAGATCGAAAAACGCGACGAAATTTTAAAAAAAAGTGTGAGACCGTGAAGATGAGAACATAACGAACACTCCCGACAACAACATCATCGGCGACCTTGAAACGTACCTTTAGGTACCGATTCTAAGGTACTTCACCTCGGATTGCAAAATTCTTTACATGATTTACGATCGTTTCATCGTATGTGTGCTGTTTGTTAATGAGGAGTCGGGACACCTGTGCTACATCGGTATTAAATATCTAGTAATAGGAATTCTTCTGGTAGCCGGTTCGGAAAATTTAAAAAACCGGTATTTAAATCTGGGCGACACTATAAAAAAAAAGTAGCTTCTTGATACTTCGTGTTTTTAGGAGTTGGCTATTTTAATAGTTCAAGTTTCTAGTGGCCCAATTCGAAAGTGATTGTATGCTCCCATATCCTTTTTCCTTTTTACCTCTTCCGGGCGCGAACGCCAAATTTGGTTGTTTCCTCATTAAGCGAATAAACCTTTACTGAGCAATGTCCTGTGGGCTTGGCATAACAGATATTAAGCCCAAGAAAGGTTTCACCCTATTCAGGAAAAAAATAGTTCCTATTAATCACTAATGAAATCGTCTCTTCAATGTTAAATAACGTCAGTTTGAACGTTTTGTCTTAGAGGTGAGTGTGTAAACAGTTTTATTTTCAGTAAAAAGGAAATCGTTTGTCCTATGCTTAGCTTATGGAGTAAGTAGGTGACATGGGGAATCTGGTAGAAGTGATAAAACTGGCAGTTTACACCATTTTAGAAATACTCCATAAGCTAAACATGGAAAAAACGTTCGTAAGCTAAACATTGTGGCTTACAAATTTTTTTCCACCGAAATGCTTTCTTGTATGAAATTAAATCCAGTAGTACTGAAAGGGTGTTTCAAACATTTAAAAAATCGGGAGTAGTATATTCTCATAAGCTAAACATAGGCGACCCCGGTTAATTTTTCATGGACACTGCATGTTTCATCAACCTCAGACTTGAAAAATATAACATTAAACACCATCGGAAAAATGGCGCCCGAGATGTTTTCAAACACAATTGCCCTTTAAACTCAAAAAAGTTAAAATTGTAGTGCCTTATGGTGGTTTGACTATAGTTTACTTAAAGTTGTCAGGAGCTAAACGTATGTTGAATAGAGTGACCCTTATTTTTCGAATATTTGTTTTCGGTGAACCCATCCTTTAATTTTTTAATAGGAATTGGAAGAAGATTGCCTGAAGTTTTTCAGATGTTTTAAACGTCGCTTGGCCGTGTCTCCGGGGACCCAAAAATCAAAAATTTTATTTCTATGCAAAAATGGTTGTTTCTTATTCGCATTTTTGTGCAGATCACGAAAATATAGTTAGAGGCTAAAATAAGTAAAAAAAAGTAGCAAACTATTCTGTAGGCACAATTTTCTGCAAAATTCTTCTTATTTTTGTCGTCTAGCACAGTAATCGTTTGTCATAAATTAATTCTAACTTCATTTTCGTAATCTGTATAAAAATTCAAATAGGAAACAACCCTTTTTGCATCAAAATATTTTTTTTTGATTTTGCAGTCAACGGGAATTTCAAAACTTTTAGGTTTTCGGGGACAGGGCTAAAAGATTTCCAAAAAATGTTTAGAAGTTCTGTCAATCTTCTTTTAGGGGGTGCGTTCACCGAAATTCAAAAACTCGTAAAATAAGGGCACCCCAAAGTTGCGGTAACCAACAACCAAAACTGCTCAGCAGCCAACTTGCAGTGGAATGAACTATAAATGATTTATAAGCAGCTAAGTAAAATGCTGTATAAATTCGTAAAAAAGGGAAAAAATTGTCTGGTTTTAATAACGCATTTTAGGAAAGCTATTTCCGAGGTATGCGCTTCCACGAAATCCTCTTTAAGAGCCATTTAAATTAAATTAAACAATGGCATTTCTTGGAACCTACCCCTATTTTTAGATAAACAGACACCGATACCTGTCATTATATATATTTTCAGGTGACTTAATTATCTGATGCAACCATTCTTCCTCCCTGTTTCTATTTATTACCATTTATTTATTTTATTTTTTTAAACTTTTTTTTTTAAAGTTTAAAGGTCTCCGTTTTCCTTTTTTCAAGTATCGATTCGCTATAAATCATTTAGGATTATTAGCATGGAATCAACCGAATCTCTGTTATTTCATCTTTTCAAATCGATGGTAGTTCCCAGAAAAAAATTATCGAAATTTGATCTTTGCGAACAAACAATGCAATTATTATTTTGTTGGCTGAGGTTAGTTGAGGCCGTTGGTGCGATAATTTATAGTCTATATTCTTTTTTGTTTAAGCTGCAATTGAAGAAGCGAAACTCAATTAAGGACGACTAAAATTATTCTAAGAATTAGATGCCTTTAAGAAAATATGAAAACCTCCCTCCTAAAAACTGGCATTTGGAATGTTTTCTTTGAAAACTAATTTTCGTTTACAAATAAAATGTGCTAACCTTCAAAATACCATTTCCCAGGTGGGAGGTTTTCATATGGACGTGCACATTTAAATATTAAGGGGGTTTCTACCACTTTCTGTAAGTAATGTAGAACGGAGCCGTTGCAGAAGATTCAGACCGAAGAAGCAAATTCGGAGGATATGTGTTTGCTGGAAGCGTTGGAAGAGTTTTTTCTCCATTTCATTATTCATGCTGAAAGCCACTCATTATTGTTATCATAAGAATAATTAGATTTCGTGCTAAAGTAAGGAGGAAGTAAGACTCATAAATGAATGAATTTAAGATATTTATTGCTTGCTTGGTGGAGACTGAAAGCCAAACAGGGATCTGAAAACGGTAAAAATCGGTTGCAACCGATGCCGGCATCGGCGCCATAATAGCAAAATTTTTGGCATTGGCTTCGGACCCCTGAAGCGAAATGTCGCAGTAAAACACACAGCACCACTAACAATTTAATTTTGTCAAAGTTTCAGCAGGGATTAGGGTGTCCCTTATTTTACAAGTTTTTGAATTTCGGCGAACGCACCCCCTAATTTTTTATAATAACCAAAAAAAAATTTCCTGAATTTTGTGGACGTCGTTTAGCCTTGTCCCGGGGGCCTGAAAGTTTCGAGATCCCTCTGCCATCGCTTGCACCCCGGAAAAATGACGATTGCTATTTTCCAGGGCTCTCTTTTTTATTAATTAATTAATTAATTTATTTATATAAGTTTTTTTTTTTGAAGATTTCGCCAAAGTTTTCAGGTAGCCCCAGACTCTCTACACTGTAAAAAATTTTGTGTATTTTTAACAAACTCGGTCTACACACTTTGTTTGTTATTCTTTTTATGTTAATTTTGACAAACACTTATTGTTATTTTGACACATGTTGCTAGGCAATATTTGTTATTGTGTTATTATTGACAAATAAAAATGTGTGGATCGTTTTTGACTAATAAATTGTGTTAAAATTACACAAAATTTTTTACAGTGTAACATCGTAAGTTGTTAAAATGGATTGGAAATGAATCCGACCAAAAGGGGGGTTCAAATCCTTGAAGAGAAATTTTCCTCGCAGTTTCCTGCATGTCCTTGACCTTCACCTCTGTGGGAAAATTTTTCCCGGTAAACCGTCAAAGAGAGAGAGAGGAAAAAAGAAAATCTCAGTCAAGCATTATTACTTATTTCACTTTTAAAAAACCAAAATCCTTGGGAAAATAAACGTATTTGAAGTGAATTGCGAAACAAACTCTTGAAAAACAAATTATCGATATTGGAAAAATTAAGCTCCCCCTTTTTTTCGCTTGGCAACAAGCAGTCTGGCGAACGAGACGAAAAAAAAAACCAATAATAATAATTACAAAAAATTAAATGAAGCAAAAAATACTTGAGACAAATCCAGAGCCTTGAAAGCTTTTTATGAAAATTTACAATTTTTCATAGAATTTTTTTTTATGTGCGAGTCATTTCACGTCAAAACGGTTACCCTCGAAGCTTACGGTCACCGATTTTTGCCCTAATGGTCTCCTCCGGACTTCTTCGAGTGCTGCTGCTTTGATTGTATTTGGCAAGTGTCTCCACTTTGCGCTGTGAGCTGCTTTAACCCTCGATGAAGCCGCTTTGAGGCTTAGGAAGGCTCAGTACATTTTTAATGTTAACACACCTTTTGTCAAATTATAAAAAAAATCGATTTTAAGTTCCAAGGGCGACCGTTTTGACGTGAAATGACTCATACGTACTTCCGTGTTTACCAAACGTTGCGACACATTTCACAAATTTTCTATTTTTTTTTTTTTCCCAGACGGAAACAATGCCACGAAATATTTATTTTCGTCTGTGACGATTTACAAAAAAAAAAAAGAAAATTATAATTAGTGGATTATGGTTCAGCGGTACTGATGCTTCCGTTACCTTCATTCATGCAAATCGAGGTGATGATGGCATTAGCACGCGATTCAAAGAAAAAAAATAATAAGGGAGAGAAAAAAAATATATGGGGTAACGCTTTTGTACATCCCGAAATGAAGTAATTAATAATCGCAGCAATTGATAGCCTATTTTTGGATGTGTAAAAGTAATTAGTCACCTCGAGGTACAAAAAAAAAAAAAAAAAAAAAAAAAAAGTCGGCATTGCGCTGTAACACTGATGGGATTTCTTATCGATGACGGATGACCCAAATTGATATGTAACTATACCAACCTTAGGTATCATTTTACCCGATTGTTAACCTGCTAATCGCAAAAGTTAAGCTTAATTTTTTTATGATTCTTGGGATTATGAACTTATTTAAAACGACCATTTCCTACCTTTTCTCCTTTATCAGTTCCTAGTCCCGAGAATTCTGTGAGAACGAGCTGTATTAAAAATAAAAATTAAATTAATTTTAATTAAAATGAATTAAAAAAATTATCAACAAAGGCCAAAGAATCAGAGATAAAATTTTGCTTCAATTTGACTTTTTTTTGTGCATGTGACGGTATTAAAATTTTTTATCGCAATGATTTGGTCGACCCTTCAGAAAAGGTCAGTAGATTTATGCGAAAAAAAAAAAATTAGATCGACGATTTCGGAATGAAGAATTTACAAGCGACATCTTCTCAGCTCATTTTTTAATAAATATGCCAAAAAATTATTACATTTTATATTTTCAAGATTATAAACGTCGTAAATATATCTGGAAAAGGATTAACATCGGTTTTTTAATGTAATAATATATGTATTTATGGGGTCTGTTCATACGCATTTGCATAAATTATTATGAATGTTATACTTTTTTTTTTTTTTAAACGCTTTGATGTAATTAGATAATAATGGCAAACAAACATTTTTCATCCGGTGAGAAAATTAACAAATATTATTTATATATTTTGTCTGGAGAATATTCTTTTTAGGAGCCAATTAATGAATGACAAATAAAGTGCGGGAGCGGAATTTTAAACAAGTAACCATACTGACCGCAATGATGGTTTCTTTTCGGGAAGATACATACTGGAATTGATTTTTAATCACTGCCTAAACCTGTTTGTACTTAAGTCGAGATTCTTGTTTCAAGTTTGTTTAACTGAAAAAACCTGGCATCATGTGCTTTTGGTGAAATCGACTGGGAAATTATATCTTATTAGCCCTTTCCAGTTGTGAGCCTAATTCTTCGCATGTGATTGTGCCAAGGGAATGTGAGCTTGAGCTGAAAAAAAATTTATCTCAGTTTGTGGACGGGTTTTCGTTTTACAGAAGTGGATCGGTCGAAATGAATTTTCCTGCACATGGTCACATATATTTGGTGTGGAGGTTAATTAGTGAAAAATCAAAGAATCGAAAAGTAGGATAAAAAAACCACTACCCCTTCCCTCCACCCCCGAAAGAAACCGGTGGTTGCAACTTTTTATCGAGTGATTTTGGATTAAAAAAAAATAAATAAATAAATAAACTTGGCTTGGATTGTACTTTTCGATTTTTTTTAGTCTCTTGAACCCTCAGGATTGAGCCTAGATTTCTCATAGTAGAAGAAGCGGATTGAATGGCGCTTTGATTGCCGCAAAAAATCAGGGGTCCGAAGCCGATGCCGATGCCGATGCCAGTGCTAGTTAATTTATTTTAAACTTGGTACTAGCGTCGATGATAGCACCGGTTTTGTAATTATGACCCGAGTGCAATGCTGAATATAATTGGAAAAGGCCACGAGTTTTGATCATATTAAGCGACCGGTACTACAGTAACCGAGTAACCTGCGGTTACTGTAGCAATTTTTTTTTTTTTTTCAAGTAAAAAAAAAGTTGACAAAATTGATGGTGGTTCTGGCACCGATGCTGCAATAGGCTCCGGCACCAGCACCAGCACCAGCGGCAAAAATGTTGATATTTTGACTCCAATGCCGACATCGGTTGCAGCCAATTATTACCGGCTTCGGACCCCTGCAAAAAATTTGAGCATCATGGTGAGAAAAAAAAAGAGATTTTTTGCTTTGAAAGTCCACTTTAGTTAGCTGACATTTTTTTAAAAATTTGCATTACAGGGAGAAGATAAAGGGTTCTCCTCCCACCCCGTCTCAATGGAAATAAAATTTCCAGTAGATAAAGATTCAAACTGCCATTTCCCCACCGAAATAATAGATCTGTAGGTAAAAGTAATTTGCTTTTTTTAAAATGTGGATTTTTAAGGACCCCAACTCCCTGAAAAGCCGTGATTCGAATTATTCGGCAGCGCCATCTTGCTGCAGCAACATCAAAACAGTCCGGACGTGAAAATCGTCCGGAATAATAATTACGGATCTCAATTTAAAATTTCATTTATTTGAGACACTCGATTCTACGATCGGAAATCTGTCGTTAAAACCATTTTAAAAATACCAACAGAATTTCCGGCAAAGTTCACTTCATTGTTGCAAAAATCCTAATTGCGATAATGCTCGAGCATTGTGATTGTTTATTAATATCATTATTTATAATTTTTATTATATAAAAATTTTTTTTTTCTGCTTTATTCTTTCATTTATGCAGTCTCATTAAATTTAATCTTTTTTTTTATATATATACATGGAGTATGTATTTTCTGTAAATGCTAACATATGCATTAAAACAATTATGAGTATGGGGAAAAACATTGAAGGAAAATATACGGTTCTCTGATTGAAGTTAAAGGAAGGGAAATAATTAAAAATAGCCACAATCGTGACATATAAATCATTAAAAAAAAGGAAGCCAAGACCGATGTACTTATATGCGTTTTTTCGTAGACTTTCGATCTAATTAAGCGAATTACAACTAACTTGCAGTTAATAACAGTGGAAGAGGATGCAATGTAATTAAGTCTTGACACGGTCCCTGAGTTTTTTCGAGCCCGGAATGGACGCAAGGAAAAAAAAAATTTAAAGAAATGTTTTTACGATTTCAGGTGTATAAAGGTCTCGACATCATCACCGCCAAAGTGACGAAAGAAGAGCAGGCCGAAGTCCCCCATCACATGCTGAGTTTTTTAGAGCCAACGTACGAATTTAAAGTCGTGGATTTTCGGAACAAAGTGTTGAACATCGTATCCTTTTATTATTTTAAAGAGGTCGGTCGGTTACGGTGTTTTGATTCCGAAAAATAAGAAATGGTTGACCAAAAGTTTAATGGACCGTTAAATTGTCAAGTAGTTTCGTCGATTGTTTCCTTAACGTGTTTTCCCAGATTGACGAACTAATTAATCGCCGAAAATTACCGATAATCGTCGGCGGTACCAATTATTATATCGAATCGATTTTATTTAAAATTTTGGTTTCGGACGAGACTCAGAGTCTTGTTGTTGTTGCTCCTGATTCACGTAAACGTCCGGGAAATCCGACGAGACATGCAAATGACTGCGGAGAGTGCCTTGACACAGATTCCGATTCCCGTGATTTGGAACAAGGACGGATCCCTGAAAAAAAAACTAAATTACATGGTGATGTTGATGAGGACGGGAATGAGGATGATTCGGAAAAATTTAGAAAGGACATGGAACGATTGTCCAACGAGGACCTCTACCAAAGATTGAAGGAAGTGGACCCTGTTCAATCGGAGAGATATCATCCCAACGACAGGAGAAAAGTCTTGAGGTAGGAGAAACTCTTTCATAGGTTTTTTTGTTAAGTGACGTTGCCTTCCTCCCCTTACGACCCTATATGTATTCTATATTTAACGTTATTTGGCTGAAATTTGTTTTTGATTTTTTGTGAAATTTTTCATAAATGTTTTGTTCTCGGATGCTTGGATCTTTTAAGCCCCTTGGACTAATTGAGCCATTCTTCAAATATCGGGTAAGAGTGAAATTTCGATTGCAGGCGTCCAACCGAGGTCCCTTTTTTTGAAAAAGTCTCTATTTTTAACACGAGTCCCTAAAAGTCCCTATTTTTCTTTCTCTTAATTTGATGTCTGGATTATTTTAGAAAATGATGCTAAAATTCCAAGAAAAAGTCCTTTTTTTAAAATTTTTCGCTTTCGCAAATAGTTTCCAGGTTAACTTCCTTACTGAATATCTTCCCGGTTCCCTCTTTATGATCCATATACCGATAACCCCAAATGATAGAATTACACCCCCTTGCCTTAAAGCAGTTTTAGATTTGTTGGAAAAATTTGCAAATAGTTTCGTTTAAAATTGATTTCAATAAGGAAAGAAAGCAGCTGGAAATGAAAATGGAACCGAAAAACTGGGGTGAATAATGTTTGAGAAAATTTTCAAGAAACTTAAAACCAAAATGACAAATTTGAACCTAATATTAGCTTAAATTTTGACTTCAACCCAGTTTTTTTTGTTCGATATTGTGTTGTCTTCTGTCTTATTTTATTTTGAAAAATGTTACAAATGTTTTTAAGTTAGCACTGTGCAGCCTGCTTTAACTGCCACCTTTCGAGCTAAAAAATGGGAAAAAAGTTGTGAACCTTGATATCTTTGTTAGGTCAAAATTTCATTATGGTTATATCAAGAAACTCGTCGTAACCTGACTAAAATAATGCATATAATTGCAATTTTTAGGTAAAAGTTGTTGCTAAAAAATGGCTAAAGCTAAGTCAACATTTTTTAGACCGTCTCAGCAACTTTGGAGCAAAATTAACGACATAATTCTTCAAGTCCTCCGAACAAAGGTTTCTAGGAAATTTTTGCCTTTTTCCTGAGAGTCAAAGTGGATTAAAAAATGGGCATACACTCAAAGGGTCGCCAATACAATTCAAACTGGATTTTGCGCCTAATTGAAAATTGATTAGCAGCCATTACAATCGTATTAGTCTCCAGTCAATTTTATTTTCGGACTGGTCAAAGCGTCCAGTCAAAAATATATTACCCTACCATTTTTTTGAGTGCAAGGGGGTCAAATTAAGCATGGACCTAAATAAAAAGCTCGAAAATGAAATGTTTTTGGTCCCTAAAAGGTTCCTAATTTTCCCGATTTTGGTCCTTAAAGCCCCTAATTATTTAGGACTAGAACCTGCGATTGCCAATTAGACCCTTCATTAAGGCATTCAAGTACTACGCTAGACGAATTTCGGCCTTTTTCGACCCTCTCCATCCCTTGCAAAAAATAGTGATTTACCAAACCACCATTACCACACGGAAGGGGGGCGCCCCCCCCCCCCCCAATCTTACGTATGATTTTGCCTAGAGAAAAATTCGGTCCCCTCCAAAATTAAGTAAACTTAATTTTTTTTTCTGCCAATTTATTGGTACAACTAAAAATTTTTAAAAGATGCCGACCCCGCCCCCCCCTCCCCCACCATCCGTCTAGTATAATATTTGAATGGCCCATAATCTCGCATAAAACTTTTAGTAAAATCTATTATGATTTGTGCGTGGAAACGCATCCTCTCCTCAGATTCATTCAAACGCTCTCATGGGATATACGGTGGCGGATTCCGTTAAAATATTTTGGAAATGAGTACTTAAGTGCCGCCTTTGATGTACCTACTTTCTTTTTTCTTGTTCTGTCAACTTCTAAAAAATTAGGTCCTCGTCGTTTGTTTGATTTACAAAATTACATTTCGAGCACGTACGAATTGAAATCGGATAGGGAATTTTTTTTATCATTGAAGAATGAAGATGGGTCTCAGGTAGCACGGAGGAACCTCTATTTCTTCAATGATATTTGCAATCAATGTGTCGACTTCTCGGTTCATGAGCGTGGCCATATGCACCTCTGAAGGCCTAAAAATTACGAAAGCTTGAATCTCCCCCTTTAATTTTATTTTTTATCGACTTCATGTCTGAAAAGTCATTTAACCGCCATTTAAAAAATTATTAGAAATTTAATGCCGATAATTTTTTTTTTTTTCCTTACGAATTTGCTGATAAGAGAATATGATTAATGAAAAAAAACTCATACAAGAATCCTAACTTTTTCTTATAAAATCAGCAAAATCCATTTGTAATTTAAAAAAATTTTTGCAACACGAGAACATTCATCTTGGATCATCCGACCCCCAAGAATTTCCGAATAAAAAAAAATGATCTCTTGTAATTGAATCTTTAAAGAGAAATCAGCAAGAATGAATAAAAAAAAATGACTATCCTTTTCACATAAGGAAACACAATAGCATGCGAAATCGTAGAAGTAATTTCCCTTTTGAATAAGAGAACCAATTTACTGTTGTAAGCAATAATGGTTTGCAACTCTGTGTTTCCATTTCCTTGACACTTGAACGACTCACATCTCATCAGAGATACGCAATTCTGGTGCTGACCCGTCAAGTCACGATCTTTTGACTTTGGCAGTTACGGAAATATATAAGGATGCGATACTTCGAAAGGAAAAAAAAAACTTGTTACATGTTAATGTTTATTTTATTTATTTTTTTTTCCACGACGAGTTTAGTCCCCAGGTGGAGGTGGAGAATTTTTAATATTCGATGATTGTTGCTTTGATGGTTCGATTTTCATTTATTAAATATTTTAGCCCAAGAATTTTGGTTAAGTTTTATCGGGTTGTCGAATCTCTTTAACACATTAAATAAATACATTGACTTCTTTCGGCAAAAGGAAAAGGAATTTATGAATAGGATAATAAGTTGTTGGTTTTGATGAAAGTTTTGTGAATAAAAAGCGCCTGCACACGTGCATTTGCAATATTGCAATGGCGAAAAATTATGAGTCAAAAGCGAGCGAGTCGTTGCATTATTTGCCAGTCTTGGTTGCAGTGAATTGCCAAGCACTTTTTGGTTCGTTCTGTTGCTCTCTTTAACCGAACTTTGACCCTCCCTCCTCCTTGAGATGCTCGACGGTCGAGCGACCTCAAAAAACAAGATGACCGTTCGACTGCCTTTTAAGAAGTCACAACGACGAAAAAATCTATGATGATTTCTCTAAGACCTGATCTTCAATTTTTTACATAAATCTTATGGTGAAAAAAATTTTGGGAATTGCAGAGAAAAAAACTTTTATTTCTATAAAAGAAGTCTAGATTTTTTAAAGCTGCAACTTGCATCCTCAGTCGACTTCCTTTTCAAGTCCGCCCTGTCGAAAAGCTGAGTTCGTTTCTTTTTCGTAATAAAAAATTACACCCAGATTCGAAAAGATAGGTTTTTTAAATTTGCAACGACGAAAAATAATAAAAAAGAAAGTAAGTCGTTCTGCATCTCAAAAGCAAAATGTCGAATTTGAAACCTGTGACGTGAGGATCTTTTGCAGAAAATAAATAAATAGCAGCCATTTTGAATATTTCAGTTGGATGTTTTGACTCTGAGGTACAGATTTGCTCTACATTTTTAAACTTTAAATGCTGACTTATACCTGAAATATTCTGCTGTTTCACAATAAACTTTTGACGTTATCCAAACAATTTTATTTTCACGCATACTCGTTTTGATATAATTTCATCATATAAGTAGTCATAAAGCTTCACGTCATCTCATAATGAGTGCTTTCTTGTGACTCGACGACAAAGTTGCAATTAATTGATAAAAAAAGAGCAACTTTGTTGCCTTCAGAAAAATATTAATTATCACATGTAGGGCTCTGAGGATCAAAATTTAGAATTTTTTTTCGAAGAGAAGAAATCGTTAAATATATTTTTTGGGACTCAAAAGCCCAAATTTTTCCAGTTCCTGGGGCGTTTAATGAGCGAGGAAAATGAGCTTTTGTTGTATTTGCTGGGAAGATCACATTAGTTTTGTGCACGGATCTTAGCCTTGAAATGCTCACGTGGAACTTTTTTTTTTCTTATCAGTCAATATTTACAATTACACGTCATCGTTTTTTTTTTTTTTTTTGCAAAGTTTTAGTACCTTGTTTTAAAATTTTTAAGAATAAGAATTATCTAGGTGAATTTATCAATGTTCGATCTGAACATGTGACCGTGGACAGGAAAAGAGATTTTCAAGATGGGAAAATCAATTTTTTGATGAATTTTCGCTCTGCAGCAGTCGAATTTTCTTGTGCACGGTCAAGCATAATTTTCCAAAAAAAATAGAGTTAAATTCTGATTTAGGCCGATGGAAGACATCATAGTAACTGTTAGAGTTTTAATATTTTTTTTAACAATAAACGGGAGATTTCTCTTCTAACGACAACACTAACTTTTTTTTTGCATAAAACTGCAAGGAAGATAATTAATGGGTTTAGAATTGAATTACACGATTGATAGACTTGTTTCATCGACGATTTAACCTAATTATTAAAATCATTTTTATTTGCTTATCGGTTTTTGAATTACGTAATCTTTCAATAGTGAAAAAAAAAAAGTCAAAATCGAAAATTATAAAGCAAGCGATTTTGCTCCTAATTCGCGTCGCTTTTTACGATGTCTTTGATTAGATAATTGATTTTATAATGATCGGCTTGGTTAGGCTGGAAATCGCACCTGCCAGGCTTCGTTAACAGGTTGTAACATGATTTTCGTAAATCGTTAAGTTTAATAAAAACAAGATCCTGCATCATATAGTTAAAAAAAAAAGGAAGCAATCCAGGTGCTTGTTTTTTGTTTATCGAAAGAAAAAAAAAATTAATCTGATTGCGAATTTAAAATAGTTTGGATTGAGATTTGCGTACTTGTACCGGAAGAGGGAATTTGTATCTTAGATGGTTTTGTTTGTAAACAACATCAAATTGCTTCAAGTCTGGTTTTCACCAGGGTTCCGAAGCCGGCAAAAATTAAAAGGCGCCGGCGCCAGCGCCGGCACCAAAAATTACAAAAAATAAAATCGGCGCCAGCGCCAGCGCCACGATTGTAAAAAACAATTGGCGCCAGCGCCGGCCTCGGCGTCGGCGCTGGCGTCGAAGCCGACGCCGGGGAAAATTTTTAATTTATTTTATTTTGCAAAAAAAGCAAGAAAGCGTTACATCAGTTTAAAAAAAATTACGTTTTGCACTTTAAAAAATTTATTTATTTCTTAAGAGCAAAAGCTGAAAGGAAAGACTTTAAAATTTAATTATTTATAAATCACATTTTAAAAATCAAAAATTATGAATCAGTGAATACCAAGTATTGAACTAATTCCCTATCCTGAACAAAATTTTTTACTGTGTAATTAACCTTAAGTAAAAAAAAAATATAAGTTTTCCATTTTAAATGTCAATAAAATCTTCCAAAATTGCCTAATTTTTACCGGCTTCGGACCCCTGAGAAAGAAAATTGAACGGAAAGAGGTTATGTTAAAAAAATTAATCAAATTCTAAAAATCTAAAAATTATTTTTTAAAAAAGTTTTGAAACGCCGGCGCTGGCGTCACACCGTACGTAAAATACCGGTGCTGGCGCCAGCGCCAGCGCCAAAATGCAAAGAAATCATCTGTGAGCAGTGATTTTTACCGGCCGCGGCCGGCGTCGGCGCCAGCGCCAGCGCCGGCTTCGGAACCCTTGTTTTCACAGCCTTCCAAGTTACGAATTCACACTGGGAACCTTGTCCGGCATACGTGTGTTCTTAATTTAATCTCGGGATCAGAAAATTCAAGACATTGGGAAGAGCGACTGATGAGGTAGGTGATGGTGATTGACCCAAAGCCGGTGACCCCCCCACTGGCTAAATTTTTAGCCCTGACTGGAAAACCTTTATGCGTTATTGTCCCTATCCTCCATTTTGGCCATTAGAAGGCCTCCTTATTTTCTCGTTTCGGGTACGGGCCAATTTTCGTCCTGGTTGCGGCGGTGAGAATTTAAACTGCAGTGGTTGCTCCTGAGGTAAAATAAGAAAAGAAAAGAAAATATAAAACTGCTGCCCTGACAGTTGCTGCTTCATCATTCAGTTTGATGGCATTTTTTTCAGTGGGACGTAGTGATGTGAGTTATCTTCCCTGTTTCTCGTATGAGTTTCGTATGGTAGTCATGCGCTCCCTTCCGATTGGTCCAAGAGAGATCGTAAGCTATGATTGCTATCACATAAAACTCATACAAGAAATACCATGGTTTACATAGGTTTTGCCTGTTTTATAGAAATATTTCCCTCTGGCAAATCTGGCTTTTTTTTTTTACGAATTCCAAATGTTCAAACCACACGCCAAGAAATTCTGTTTCTGATCCCAGCAATATAGCTCGAAAGCATTTTTAGCATCTTGAAGTTGTACGAGTTTGAAGTAAGCCGCCATCTTGTATTCCGGAATCACGTGTCCAGGAAATCTGCGAGCGAAGAATCCGTTGTTATAATTTCCTTTTATTTTCCCTCGGTTCCCACATCCACGCCTTGTTTGGGTTAAATTTGCGTATTCACGATTCCCGGAATCCCGTTATCATATTTAAATAAGGACTTTATCAGCCTTCCAAGCAAATTCTTTTTTTTTCCGTTGACGGTACCACTTTTCAAATTAGCTTTCACTGGCTCCGATCATATTTGCTTTACGACGCTGTGTACAAGGTCGATTTTATCTTTTCTTATCGCTTATCGCACATATTCAAATGCCATTTTTTTTTTTACAAAAAAAGAAAAAAAGTTTAAATGTAAAATACTTCCTTATATGTAAAACGCATTTTTTTGTAATCGAAAAACGATAGCTCGCGATTTTCACCTTTTTTTTCCTCCCTCCTGCCCTCAAATGCAAAAATAAAAACATAACCCTGCATTTACTTTGATATGGATATCAATGATTTCTTTACTATTTACTACTATTTATGAAGATAGCATAATCGTTGTTGTTTGTTGTTCTTTTTTTTATATAACGGTACTTTGATTCCGAATGAAAACTTCCGGCAGGACTGCGATTACTTTTAAAATTTATTGCTGAAAGGATAATCCAGAAGGAAAAAAAGAAAAGGAATGTTTTTTAACGTTTTTAAGATTGATGCATTAAATGATGGAGATTTTCGTGAATCGTGATGGATTGACAAAAAGTTTGATATGAAAAGCCGTTGCATGAATCACAATTCAATACCCACACAGAATAAATGTATATCAGTTGCTTTTAATCGTTGAAACTGCTTCCACCAAAAAAAGTCGTACGTCATATTTTTCAGCTCTCCCATTCATTAATCCGAACAATGCACCGTCTTGTTCCGTGTGCTGGACAGATACATAAAAATACGCCTACGAAAAACTCGGTACTGCCATTTACGGTATTGTCGAATACTTCTCGACTTGGTGATTTTTTTTTTTTTTTTTCGGGGAATCCGTAGGTCAAAAAGGGGATTTGGTTAAGAAAATGGAGGAACAATGCAGGTCTTTGTTGAGCTGCGAAATTACTGGTAATCTACTGCTGTTTACGAGTTTATAAGGTAAACACTTTGGGAAGAACCAAATGAAGGATAAACACATCTGGTGTAGCCTGAAAGAATCAGAACTCTTAATTTGCTCAATTTGGGGGTTGAAGAATTAAAGTTTAATTTTTGTAAAAATTTCGTATCGTCCTGACACCTCAAAAATGACCTCAGAAAAAGAGGTTTATGCACGAGACAGTTTTGAGACCGCTCGGGAATTCCGAAGTTGAGCGAGTCCTATACGTAATTCGACTTGTAGAATCCGAAAATGACCTCGAAGATTTGGTACGGTTTTGCGGAATAATGCCGATACCTATAATATACCAAGTTTCCGTTTGTAGACTTGTTTTTGGATCCTAGATGGTTAGATGCACAGGATCGCGATAAAATTTTTAGGGCATATTTCATCCCCCCAGCCCTATCAAAATGCACCCTAACCGTTTTCGTAAGTGTTATAAGTTGCCGCAGACGCGTATTTTTTTAAAAATATTAATAATTATTGAGCAATATGTTCAATTTCATTTTTTTAACTAGAAAAAAATTTCAAACTATAGTTTTATCCCTCAAATTAAGGATTGAAAAACGACGGTTTTACTGTATGTAGAAGGCGAGGCTAATATGCAGGGTTGAAGTATTTTAAAATCGAAGCGGAGTAATGTGCCTTTCAAATTGTGATGGGTTCGACAACGACGTGACTTGAAAACCCCTTTGCCCGAAAAACTTTATTAAATTCACCAAGCAACTTGAAGACGCGCACAAAAAAGCCACTGAGATTTTATCCACCGAGACTTCATCGATATCCTCGTCGATATATACAGATTTTTTTTGAAGATATCAGTGTTTTCCCGTAACCGTACCTCAATTTCCAAGGTCGTCGATATAGGAATCGCGAGACTTTCCCTGGCGGCCTTAAAAAACCTATCTCGTGCACAAACTGGAGGAAACGAAAAACGTATCTGACTTTATTATTTCCGCATTTTGATTCCTCCGTTACTTTTGTTAAGGAATCTACTGCTTCCGGAGCCAAACTGATCTTTCGGACTTCCGGATTAATCTTGTCATACTTTGAATTTTAGGCTCCTTGTTGTTGTCTTTCCATTTGAGCTGGCGAGTCTGCCTTTCGTAGTCTGTTTTGTCGTGGCGAATGGTGAGAGCTCTTTCTATGGATTTATCAGGAGTTTATCCTTTACTGATTGGTCAACTTTTAATTCTTTTGTGATATGATTACTGTTTATTATTGCATCCAGCATTTCTTGAAATGAACTACTTCCTATGTAAAAGAGGTGTGGAATTTCTCGTTTTCGAGATCCACCACATCCATCTCCAACTTCATTATTTTTTTCCCAACCTTAAATGATCTTTTTCTAGGTCTGGACTTTCCGCAGTAAAAACAGAAAGCCATCTTTTAATTTCTGCTCTCAATTACTTCGTCGGAGAAGACTGTTAAATCAATTTCAGAGTAAAGAGTTCTCGGAAAAATATATATATAAAATTTATATATAAATTATACTTACTAGTACTTTATATGTAATTTATATATATTTTCATAAAAATTTTATTCACCTCTCCTTTTCTTCCAAAGTCCAAACCCTTGGGAGTGAGTTATGCTGGATATTACTCACAGGAATTGAAGCAAAACCGAAAATGTCAGTAGGTGATCGATTGTAAATGCAAATCCCCCCCTAGAATTTGGAAAATGATTTGACCTGAATAGGTCAGCCCCCCCCTTAGAAACATTTTTCCCTATTCTTAGTCCCCCCTAGAAAAAAATTCTAGATCCACTCATTTGTAAATGAGGGAAAAGTATTTTCCACTTGCATATTGGGGTTTATTGCAGTTCGAATTATTTTTACTTTGTCCGAATGCCTTTGGGCGTGAGAGTTCGTCATGGGAAAATAGCCATTTCACATTAGCGTCATCATTATTTGAAGGGCGCTGCCGGTTCTCAGCAGCAGTAACTATTTTCCGGAAAATCGTAATATTTGATTGGCTACCTTTCATGAAATCCAGCTTCATTATTTTGCGTTGGTGATCCGCATTTGCTGTTGAAAACATTGAAAGGAGATTTCTCGACGACACGGCCGTTACACTTCGCAAATTTGGGATCCAGGAAATGAACCCAAATTATATGAAAAGGACACATGCGAGGCTTAAACATCTTGAAATTTGTAACGAGAGAAAAAACCGCCGACGTAAGTTAAACATAATAGTAATCTCGTCACCACTTGAGTAAATACAGGTGAAGTGGGCGCCACGATTTTTTATTGATACGTTTTCGGGAACCGTTTCGATAATCATTATTTGATAAAAATATAATCTTACTTTTGTAAGAAATCTTTGATTGAAGGACGGATACATGCAGGGTTCGTCAAAAAAAAAAAAAAATTGAGACCGTATTTTTTTGTTTTAATTGCGTAGGGGGCCGATAATTTACGGTTTTACGTAGCAATCAAATCTTTTTTAACGAGTGAAAATGTCTGAATGAAAAAAAATAGAAAGTGATTTAAAAAAAAAAAAAAAAAATACATATCCCGAGACGTCTGTTGATAAGCTCTCAATGAAAATTGCTGAAAACGTGGAGTATATACAAGGCCGATCTATTTTGGTGAAGGCCGGGTCAATGATTATCGCTTTGACCGTTGTGGCATTCGATACCGCTAAATGTCGTAGATTTTCTAATTAATATTTGCATTATCTTCAAGGAGAGAAAGAGAGAGAGAAAAAAAATTGCTGACACGTGTATGAAAAACTTTTCCTTTTTTTTTTTTTTTTTTTGCAATGCGAAAGGACATAATGTCAACGTCGAAACATTTTCATTGTAACAGATGGACGGACCTCTAACTGCGACAGGAAAACCGATAAGATTCCGAGCTGTCTTTTAGATTACAAAACTTGTAGCTAAGGGTCAAACTTTTGAAGGGTGACTTAGGAAGCAGGGAGTCCGGTATATAACTCGATGATTGAGGTTTAAAGCGACATTTAATATATTTTTGTATGTACAAAAAAGAGGCAATTTAATTTTCATGCCTCCTTGCATGCTTTCACGATGAGTCTCTTATGATAATTTTTTTTTTCTTCGCCGTACGTGTTGAGTATTA
This sequence comes from Liposcelis bostrychophila, assembly GCA_037577465.1. Classification (NCBI taxonomy): domain Eukaryota; kingdom Metazoa; phylum Arthropoda; class Insecta; order Psocodea; family Liposcelididae; genus Liposcelis; species Liposcelis bostrychophila. Next base: position 58,627,381 of record CM075208.1, on the reverse strand, counting down.
AAAATGAGGGTTATTTATATGGATTTTTGTACACTCTATTGAATCTCTCCAGGAATTATGTCTTTAAATATAAACTTTTTATGCTGTAACCGAGACTAAGATGTCCCTCGAAACAAATAGAAGGTTCTTTACTTCTTGGACTTTAGGGCAATTAATAATTTTTAGTTAAATTAACCTAACTGGTGTTTTAAAGAATAAGGGCCTGTGATATTCTAATGGGCGTATGTGCTTTCTTAATTTGGCACTTGCCTCTTATTTTAAAAAACATTCAACACCAAAATCATGTATTTTTAATCTCAACAAAAATGAATTATTTTAAACTTTAGGTGCATCCACTGCAGCAGTACAGTTGCGGTTGACATGGCATTTGTAGCGTTTGGAGCGCAGCAGTGGACCGGACCTTCAGGGTCGTTGGTGCAAAATTGGGATCGGTTTTCCCCGACTTCAAAGCTTCTTGGCTGTTAAAGACACTTTCGAATTGAAAATGCGATTTTTCGTCATTCCCCTTACGGCAATGTTGCCCGGGATATTATTCTGACTTTGTCTTATCTAAGCTGTAGCTTTAGCTCAGTTTTGCATCCGGCTCACTTCGCCCTTGTCGGATAGTTTGTTTTATTTTATTTGCTTACAGAAATCAAAACAAAGCATCCGACAAAGAGACCTTATTCATGATTTCCAGATTTGACCCGGGACATTCCACCACTTAATTACCAAGTAAAACAGATTTCCCAAGGTACTGATATCATTCTCTAGGACTCTTATCCTTCTGTTATAATCCTGTTTTCCAATTAAAATGGCCGATTTCTAGCTTCCCTATTCTATCGAGTCCTTAGAGCGGAAAATTCGCCGAATATAAAAAAAAAATTAAAACCAAATACTTGGATTTTTATCCTGCGATACGGAATCTGCCAAAATATCAACCAAAATTAAATTCATCTTGTAGATTTTCGTTTTATTGGATCTACTAAATAAAACGGATGATTTTTTTTTCTTTAATTGAAAATTATCTATTGAAAAAAATAATTTTTCCAAAAATTAGGACATGTATGAGATGATTCAAGACGTGGGACACAACCACTAAAATCGAATTATAAGGTCACCTTTAAATCCCTAAATTAATACTCGGATGCTTCTTTTTCCGAATTTTCCATACATTTCTCCTTTTTTCCGCTTTTAAGTGAATTAAGCTACGAAAGAATGCTAGGCTGCCGCTACAAGCGAAATCCGCTTCATTTTGGAATTGACTCGTATTTACTAACATTCAATTCCGCTAACAGCGGGAGCTTCTTTTCCCGCAAAAAAGAATCCTGGAAAAGTAGAAAAAAAATTTCGAAAGATTTTTTTTTTTTTTTTTTGAAAGCCGAAAACGCATAATTAGAACCACTAAATACCTTAATCCTAATAATATTTTCCTTGGTATTAACCTTATAATTCGTGATAAGCGCATTATTTGTCAGTTATAATTACAATTATTCCCCCCTATCATTTCATTCAATAAATAATAACAAAATTATTATCATACAAAATAAATGAAGTTATTTGAAATTATAAAATACCTTTCAGCGCAATTTTTTTTTTTTTTTTACTCTGGATTTTTCTCGTTCGGGCATTACGTAAAAGAAAAATCTATAAAATTTTATTGCGATCGATTAATTTACAGATAGGTTTTTAATGTGAGTGTTGAACTTTTTAACGTTAATTAAAATCGACCACACGGTATTTTTAATTTAATTTTTTTTCCTTCCCCACCGACGACGACGACGCAAGAAGAAACAAAAACGTGTTGCCAAGCAGCTGATGATTGTTTACCTAAAAAAATTGAACCCGATCGACCTGAAACGATGTCGATAGATAATTTTCAATAAACTTGAGTAAATGATATAACGAAATAAAAATTTTCGAGATCGATATATTAAATAAACAGTATATAATGCGGAAATGATATACTCTGCGAAGGAAATGATATTACCTACCAATTTTTTTTTCTTTTTTTGGCGGGGGAGGGGGAGCCGAAAATAATTGGATGAGTTCGACGTTGAATTTTCGCGCGAAAAGATGTTGGGGGAAAAAAAGTAACGTGCCAAGGCCTTGACGCCATTGTAAATATTTACCTAACCTATATTTTATGTGATATAATCATTTATCAGGTGAAGACAGAATAATTAATACTGTATTTGTTTTTATCTTGATGTTAAAGTGGTTCCCGTAAATCGCTAATTAATCGAGTGTAATTATTGTAATCGGGAAGTCCTTTTGGGGTTCCCTACATGTGATTTTTTTTTTGAGATCATTTAGTGTTAAACCTTTTAGCAGCTCTTATCTAAGGAAAAAAAAAGAAATAAAAATACGGAGTATTTACTTCCTTATTTTTTTTTTAAATTTGGAATCGTTTAAAATGTAACAATTTTTGTTGATTTTAATCTTATATTTACTTGGTTATCGACGTTAAGTAAATACAATCTCGTACCCTTTTCGGTGTTCTTTCTGAGAAATTTAAAAAAAAAAATTGTTTGGTATTTGAAATAGATTCCTTCTTTGTAAGATTTAAATTTCTTCGGTGACGTCGAATGATAACGTTTTTTTAAAATATTTATCATGGTGATATCATGTTTATTTTTGTACATGCTTTTGCCAAGTCCCCCTTAAAAAGTTAGCTTTTTAAAGGATCTAATAGGAAAGAACTTTTGAAAGCAGTGCCACCAGGAGCACTTACCGTTTACAGAAAATTTGCACTTTTTTTATGCTTAGTTATAGAGAAAAATGCTCGTCTTCAGGAAATAGCTTTGATGGGTTTTGGTTAGAAAACTGAAGGGTTTCTTGGAGGCCGTCATCTTGTGCCTGTGCCTTTGGGGTTTGCATTTTGCATATTGGTCGTCGATGACGTTCCAGTCGTCCATCCACGACTTTCCTGTCTTACTGTTGACCAGTTCATGATCAGTGGTGTTCTTGGTCCAGTGGTGTTATTTGAAAAGTCCGTCAATTTGACTGGTAACTAATTTAAATAATCTAGTTTTATTTGGTTTATACGACTCGTTCACCTCTGATTCTTGTTATGAGATCAAAATAAAATCATACTGTGGTACCTTACACGGTTTGGAACCCGTGTCTGCACTCTTTTATGAGAACTATGGTAGTGCTTATAAAATATTACAATGGTGCTTATAAGGGAAGTTCACAGACCAACTCTCCCCTGTTACATTTCTTGTACAAAAACGGGAATTACGCGAACTTTAACTTTAAGTTTTATTTCATACTCTTTCAATTTCAAAATATTCTAAACCTTTCTCGCTCGTTTCTTTTAAAAACCAACAGTTTTCTCATTTGCACTGATATGCTCTTATTAAAGCTCCTGTAAGAGAAAGCAAGACTGATTCGGTTGGGCTCGTGAGTGAATTTAATTTTTTGTGCCAAGTTATCTGGCGAGGATTGCAGCTTATTGAGCTATGACTTACGACTATTACTGAACTGACTTATTACGTCGGTTAGTCACTTTTTAGCCTCTTAATCTTGACATCTGACTTCTCTTAATGAGGTATGCTATAATCTCTCTACCTTTTGATCCTTCGTTAATTTAAGGAACTATTTAAAAGTACCTCGCTTCAGATTTATTCGACAGCCTTTTTCAAGTTATTCGATGAAAAATTCCTTCATTTTCGGAACTCTTTCCTTTGACGAGTTGAAATCGCTTCCTTGTCGGTTGTCAATGATTTACCTTTTTCAGCCTGTCACTAGCTTTTTAAGTAGTACGTCATAGTTTTAAGGGGGAAGAGGTAAAAAATGTACCCAAAAATCATGACGTAATATTTGGACGGACCTGACTTTTTTTTAATGGTAACTTTTAATTCATTCTTGTTGTTGAAATGTTTCCGAATTGGAGTTAAAGGAGAAAAGTACCTTTTGCTTGATTTGCAAATTTGGTATGATTATGGTTGCATTCACTTGACTCATTTCCATCGTCTGGCGATCGTATTTCTAAAGAAAATAAAAGTACTTGGCTAAGAAACTGGTCATTGGCGGATCATTAGTTTCTGTTTCATCTGGTTTTTAATTTATAAAGTCCATTCCACTGTGCCGCTGAAACAGCAATTAGGACCTCCATCCTGAAGACATCATTTGCCGTCGTTCTCATTGGTCAAAAATTATATTGCCATTTTTGAAACATAACCGATGTTCCATTTATAATTTCCTCAAATGGATTTACGTTGCGAAAAATGAAAAATCCTTCTGAATAATTATCATTTTTAATTATGTAACGATTTACGTCGTAGCCAAACTGTAAAAAAAAAAAAAAAAAAAAAAAAAAAAAAAAAATGGCAGTTCTCCTGTTGTTATGATACTGACCCTCTTAAAAGCGCATTAAACATTCAGACATCCCTGAACTTCGGTCTTGGCGATTTTGGGACGTTTTCGATATTTGAATGGAACGTGGTAACCCAGTCATGGTAATTAAATAGCAGATTGATAACAATGAAAGGAATGGCGTGACCCGTGTCATACGATAATGCATTACGCACATATTCTTTGCCATTTTTTTTTTCGCGGTTTTTTTTAAAGTAATTTTTATCGCCCTCTCGGTTTGTTTTGGCAGTTAAAGACATAAACCGTTTTTTTTTTCTTTTTTGTCAAGTTAACATATGTGCACCAAATATGCAAATGACAACGGTCAGGAAAAAAAAAAATCTTGTATGTAGAAAACACAATAGAAATTTTTAACAATCGAAAAATTTCTGGGGTGGCATCTTTCAGAACAATTGTTCCTAGAACTAAAGGAAACTGGGTTTTTTTTTCCTTTTGAGTTTTGTATTAATTAGGAATACGTTACTTGATATTATTTCGAAATTGTTGTGACGTCGTCGTTAAAAACCGATCGGTAACCTTTAGCCTTTCCCATTTCCCTTTCGAACTTTGCTTTACAACCCTAACGATTTTTTTTTTCCTTCGTTTTCGTTTTCGTTTTCTTTTTTTATTTTTCGCTGCGAACGTAAAAATTCCCGCCAAAAGCTTGATGACGCCAAATCTTTTTAAGATAAACTTCATGAGAAAAACCGCTAAGCTGATATCTCACACATTCTTTCCTTCCTTATTTTAGATTCCCCGTCGGAGGCCTTGACCTTGAATTGCAGCCGACAGTTTATGTATCTTCGACGTTTTATTACGCGAAAAAAAAAAAAGTTTTTCCGATGATTGCTAAACGACATGACTTCAGATTATAATCAATCCCAATTTTTTTTTTTTTTTTTCCTGAACGAAAATTTGCGAACCGCATGTTTTTCGTATCTATCCACGTGGTATTAATAAATTTTGGCGCTTAAGTTGCGGACGAGACCTTGCTATCTGATTCGATTTTAAATGACCTTTGTTTATTTCACTTGTTGATGTTTATTTTATCATAAATTAATTCTTTTCATGTTAACTTTTTTTCCCCTTTAAACTTTTTTTTTTTTTTTTTAAAGAGTTTTCTTTGCTTTTTATCGTCCGGTTTGTCATGTCTGATTGATTTTTTTTGAAATCGTTTCGGGTGCCTAATTGCGCATATGCTTTTTTTTAGATTTAGGATTCGCACTTTACTTGTAGATTAAGCTGGGATAGTAGAGCTAATTTTGTAATTTTAATCTAGCTTATCTAGAGATTGTGCCCGGGAATTCCCGTCCCGGAAATTCCCGGGATCCCGGAAAAAAAATTCCCGAAATTTAGTCCCGGGAATTTTTTTTGGAATTTTTCGGGATTCCCGGATCCCGGGAAATAATTTTTCTTACTTTTTCGAGATTCCCGAATCCCGGGAAAATTTTTATAAATCTCGGGACTTGCTCCTTCAAATAAGTAATTTATAAAACCGTAATATTTGTTACATTAACTTAAATTTTTTTACTTTAAAATTAACGAATAATAGAATAAATGACCTTGATCCTAAAATGGATCGTCTGATCTACCTTTCAGTTGTCAAACGCCGTTTGACAAACGGTTAGAGATTGTGCCCGAGAATTCCCGTCCCGAAAATTCCCGGGATCCCGGAAAAAAAGTTCCCGAAATTTAGTCCCGGGAATTTTTTTTGGAATTTTTCGGGATTCCCGGATCCCGGGATTTTAAAAATCAATAAAAATCGGGAATCCCGAATCCCGGGAATTTTAATTTTCCAAAAATGGGAAATCCCGAATCCCGAAATTTTAAATTTCCCGGGAAATCACAATCTCTAAGCTGATCTTAACTTTTTTTTTTTTTTTAAACTCTACATGGGAGACAGATTTTTGGATAAGATTGTAGTTAGAAGGCGTTAAAGTCAGTTTGATCGAAACGGATTTCAATTTTTCCTGAATTGCGGAGCAAATATTGAAGTAATTAAAATCGGGCCACGACCCGGAGAAAACGGGCCAAATTTGGGCGGAACATTTGCAAAGAAAATCATCATCCGAATCACTGGCTATATGTCCCCAGAAACACCCAAAGAGATATTCAAAAAAAAATTATATAGAAATTTTGTACCTATTTTGTACCAAAATGTACCACAACGGAAAAATTTTGTACCGGCCCGGTTTTCCGGGAAAATAGAATCATCGTGGGTGGTCCCAGGGACATGCTTTTCCACCCACATCGCCCAAACTGAATTTCAACAATTGTACCAGTTAGAGCTCATTTTGTACCAAAATGTACCACCGATAAAAAATTTTGTACCATAACGGTTTCCCGGAAAATTCGAATTCCTGTGGGTGGATCCAGAGACACAAAACAACCCACTACCGGCTACCAAATTTTAAATGATGTCATTCGAAAGTAAACATTTTGTACCGAATTGTACCGTCAAAAAAAAATTTTGTACCTATACCTATGCCGGGGAAAATGAGCCTCCGGAAAATGCGCGATATCCACAATTTTGGGTTGTTCTTGGGACATGCTTTAATGATTTTTGAAATATCAAAAATTTTTCGATGCAGTCGCCATCACCTCATTTTGTACCGAATCGTACCTAATCCACATTTTTTTGGTAAGCTTTTGGTAGTAAAAGGTAGTAGGTAAAAGATAAGCTTTGATAGTAGCTTTTTTTGGTAGTAAAATTTGGTAGCCGGTAGTGGGTTGTTTTGTGTCTCTGGATCCACCCACAGGAATTCGAATTTTCCGGGAAACCGTTACGGTACAAAATTTTTTATCGGTGGTACATTTCGGTACAAAATGAGCTCTAACTGGTACAATTGTTGAAATTCAGTTTGGGCGATGTGGGTGGAAAAGCATGTCCCTGGAACCACCCACGATGATTCTATTTTCCCGGAAAACCGGACCGGTACAAAATTTTTCCTTTGGGGTACATTTTGGTACAAAATGGGTAAAAATTTCTATATAATTTTTTTTTTTTAATATCTCTTTGTGTGTTTTTGGGGACATATAGCCCGAATCACTTTATTTTAATATTATCAGTGTTGACTTGTTTGAGGCCCTGCTTCATTTTTAAAAGAAATTCAACCCAAATCGAAATGTTTATTCGTTGTTCCCGACTTTAGGCTGGTTTTCTTTCTCGTTGCAGTTTTATTTCCAAATTTAACTTTTGGACTGGGAACGTCAACGTTAAAATACTTTCTGTTCCGCTTATCATATTACACCTAGTAGCTTTTCTGACGAGACGAGTTAAGAAAATGCCCAACTGGACTCGAAACTTGGGTACTTGCTTGTCCAGTTCCTCATTCACGATTTTAACTGTAAATCCCTTTGCTTGTTTAATCTTCTATATTTTGCTGCTTCTGACGAATTAATTTTGTTCCTTAAAAATTGATACTGTTAGTCAGCGGTGAAGTCGAAATCCATTGCATACGGGAAATTAACGCCATCAAATTGGAACGAAAAAATTTTGAATGCACTTTTTCTTCTTCTAACTTCTTAAGGGTTTTGGGGATCAATGTAAGGGAGCTTACTCCTGTCGGCTAGAACGCTCATATTATTTCCTTTCCTATGAATTGTCTTGATATGCTTGACATATTCGCGCTGTTTTCCAAGATGCTCGAGTTTCAAAAGCCACGATACTGCAGCTGCAGGTTACCCTTACCTAAGGCTTCACAAGATCCTTCAAAATGAGTCAAATTTTGCGCCAGAGCCCCTATTTCACTTCATATAATGGCTTATAATTGGCTTATTTATTTTGCAACGCATCGGTTCACCTAATTAAAACAGACCATTGCCCCTAGTTTGGCCGTATCTTCCTGATGGTGTCTTATGTAGAAAGTTTCGACCCTAGCTTCGTATTTGCAGACTAATCCTACTGCTTCGTTGGCTTCAGTCCTCCACTTGTCCCCTTCCCTCACACTGGAGAACCGTTTGGGGTTTCCATATTTTTAAAATATTTGACTTATTTGCCAATGCACATAGGATCATTCAATTTTCCTTTTAAAATTACCGACTTTTAAGTGAGGCATTAATTGTGGGCTGTGTCCAGTCCGGAGATCAAATCTCCAGGAATAAGTTTAATCCCGGATTTTTTCATCGAGATTAAAAGTCAGCTCCAATCAAACTCTAAAAATAGTTTGGAAATTTTTTTTTTTTTTTTTTGCGCAAATTTTACTTTTATCTGAGCTGAGATGGAAACTGGACTTAGGTTGCTCCTTTTTTTTTTTTTTAATCTTATCACTTCAATTTGAAAGCATGAATTTTTCGGCTATTTTTAAACTTTTGCCAATCTCGGAAAAAAGTTCGGTTCAGTGATAAGGGGCCTCGTCCTAATTTTTCGACCGCGAGTTTCCGATTTTATCGGTTTTCTGCACAACTTTCACTTTTCAGCGGATATGTGTCATGCTTCCGAACTTGGCTCGTGCAGGTTTGGCTTTTACGTGATCCACCAGCCCATTAAAAAATAGCAGGTGGACCTCAAAAATATATGTATGACTTGTTTATGAAGCCTAACTTTATTTTTTAAAGATTGAGCCCCGCATCTGCTCTTTTTTTTCGATCGTGAGTACATCCACCTTGTAACTGTATTTTTTCTGTCCTAATGTTTTCGAGATTTGATCATTTCACCTGTAACAACGCTACGAGTCTTTCCGTAAATAATACACCTGCTTATTTCTCGTAGGAGAGAAGAAGAAACAAAAAATGGGAAGGAGATGCCAAATGAAATAATGCCAAGGATCATGCTGTTGCACCATGTGCATGCATTTTTACGTAAGCTTCCGATCAATATTTTTAACTTAGGCGCCATATCCGATTTCCCTCACCTGGAATCTTGCGGAAAAAAAAATAAAAGCGGGCAAATTATTGCCACCTGCATATTGCGGCAGATTGCAATTTACAGGTTTGTGAAGAACATGTTGACCGTTTGGCCGAAGCTCTTCATTCAAAATAGTTCATCTTTTTTTTTTTTTTCAATTTTTTTTTTTACTTGATTGAGGCCTTCCCTTTTTTTTGGTAATAAATCGAGGACCTCGTTGATAACTCCTGCAGTTAACCTCAAATGATAATATTTGAGATGAACCAAACCCACTTTTAAAATTTCTTATCTTTTTGTTGTCGTCAGATGAAAGTTTATGGTTTTTTGAATGCTGAAAAAAATATATTAAAAGTCCTTCGTGATTAAATCCTAGTGATGATGATCCTTTAAAGGTCTTTTTATCTGAAATTTTTTTTTGTTTAATTTTCCGTTGTCCGGCCATAGGGATCAACTTTTTATAAAAATTGTTTAGAGGTTGCAATTAGGGGAAAAAAACGTCAGCATCGAAAATTCCTTATTTTCGGCCCAGCCTAGAAATAATGATTGCCGTTAACACAGAGCTTAGGCAATCGGAATATTCTTTCCAGGAAAGAAAATATCAGGTCCAATTTTTGGATATACTGCCGTGCTAAGTCAGATTGCCGTAATTCACTTCCGATATCGGTTATCAGCGCTCCATCCACAAATTTGCTTCTGCCCTTTCCTTTTGTAATTGTTAGTCTTTCGGGAAATACAATATCCCCGTACGAAATAAGAAATATTGTTTATGTTAGTTTATTTTATAAAATTCAGTCAGTCAACAAAAAACAATGCTCACCTTCTCCAAGTTAAATAATACATTGTGGAGTAAAAATATAATGGTGTTAAAATTATATTGCGCCAATACTTAGCTTACGGAGGTTTCTTCGATCAGAAAATTTAGTATTAGGTTTTGGTGTGAAGTTCCCCCAAATCTGTGCCTTAGGAGTCAACCTATCTTTTGGAGCTGCACAATTGAGCTGAAATGCGCGGGAGATAAGCTTCATAGTGAGAGTCTCCGGGGTTTCCTTTCGAAGGCTGAATGTTCGTTTTGAGAAGTCTTGGGCGACTCGAGCTTTTTTGATTTTTTCCCTCGCATTTTCTATTTAAAATGCAAGCCACCCTAAATTTTGGTACGTGAAACGTATAATTTTTAAAATTTAGGTATTTAAATTCAAATGTTACTAATTGTTTTTTGTAAATAATAATAATAATAATAATAATCTCTCGGCAGCCGACAGAAAAAGGCTTAGCACCAATAAAATAATCATTGGAAACTTTTCCTCTTTTCATTCATTTAATCGGTATCGTCACTTTCGATCTCACGTCTTTGAACGTCATTCATCATTTTTTCTTTGAATTCATACGGCAAATAATGAGCCGACAAGGTAACAATTGTAATATTGTATCAATTGGATATTTAAGCAGATGGTATGACATTTCTTTTTTTCCGCGTGGATTCCCTTACTCGCGTTGTAGCGTTTTCGCCTTTTCGAAGAGTACCCGCCAGGCGCCACTGATTTTAAAGAACAAACACGCCTATATTGATTTTGGGAATATCATTGGATTATTACTCGATTTCCCGTCGTGATTTCCTGTATCATCGCACATTGCATATTTTACTTCGGAGGAACATATTTAATATCAAAAAATAAATGCATGTCCTTGAGCCCCATGCTCGTTTGTATCTCTCCACACGTGGATTTTTTCAAGAATTTTTACCGCGTCTTTTTTTTTTTTTTTTTTTTTTTTTTTTTTTTTTTTAAGGTAAGGGTTTATCCTTGGAATGTTAAGCGTAACATTCTCCTCTAAAGATGAGGGTTTCTCGTATGAAATGCGGGCGATCATTCCCCTCTCATTTAAAAAAAAAAAATTAACTTTTAATTTCCCCTGCGCGGGAATTATAAATCAAACAAGGGGATTAACTCTTTTTTTATGATTTAATTTAAAATTCGAATTACTTTTGTCAACATAATTAGGTTCTCGTTTTGATTCCTAACAGATTAATTTTTGACGTCTTCTTGCCCGCGGGATTTATGACCGACTCAGGTGGCAAAACCTGGCAAGTCCCCGGTGTTATCCCGAAAATAATTCGACCAAGGTCCCCTTGTTAACCTGAACTCTAGACCGTATCTACCGGTCTAGTTCAAGGAGCTAATTAAAGCCGCTTTTTTCAGGCACGAGTCGTCTTTTTTTTTTAATTGCTGTTTAACAAAAATCTAATTATCATTATATTAATTAATTCCTATAATTAATCCTGTAAATAAAAATAATGATATCCGATTATTCTGAAAGGTTGGATGAGCTCGTGCTAATATTTTTCTTTCGAGACGGGCGAAGGAAGGGAATTTTGGAGGCTTAGGTGTTTGCCCAGTCCCAAATGTAGGCGGTATGTCCAGATGGTTCAATTAATGCCCCCGCGACTTCTTGTTCTGGATGAATCTCTTCCTGTTGCTCACCGGACGCTTCATTTAATTGCTTCAAATCATTGTTCCCTGTAAACTACGTTTGTATCATGGAATTTTTTTTGTTTTTAACAAAATTCTCCGATTTGGACTTAGCTTTTTTCCGCTAAAAATTCTTACTTCTGCTAGTCTCCTTTTGATTAGTCAACATGACGAACTGTTTACGAAATAAGTCTTTGGAGAAAAAAAAAACCGAGATGTCGATAGTGACGGTAGTGCGAGTTTTTCTAGCGAAAACTCGAGTAAAATATTTATTTTACCCTGATTTTGCATTACAGAATAACCTGATGATCAATCTGAGGTTTATTTACTCCTTCGATAACACCAGTCGATCAAATAAAGTTTTTGTAACGTCAAAGAGACGTCAAAATAACGTCAACAAAATACGACTAATGATGTTTGTTACTGTTTGACGTCTTCTTGACATCATCCACTGATAAATTGTACGGCCATTCTTCAAAAACGGGTGTCAAATTTCTGTGACAAGATTTACACTGGGACGAATTTTATATGGGACGAAATAAATTATGTGACAAAATGTTGTTGTGACAAAAATTTCTTTGCAACGAAACGTCCACATGACAGAACGGTTTTGACGAATGGCCCGGTCAAAACTAACATTTCAGGACGGGCTTTGCGACCCTAGCCATTATGCAATCAACTGTATCATTCAGACTGCTTGTTGTCCAATTCTGCCTTAAACCTGATAATAGGCCGATGGAATGTGGCCTATAAAAAGGGCATTCCTCTTATAAATAATGAAAAATGTTGAGCATTGGCCTTAGGAAAAATCGTTCCTCCTCTGTGTTTCGCAATCCTCTGCGTGTGCGGCCATTCTATAGTGTAAAAATGATTAATTTTCACAGATACATTACGACTTCAAGTGCTTTACCATATATAACCATATATATATTTTTTAAATATATTAATCGCCGGTAGGAGGAGAACATTTGAATCGCGTTTCGACCCCTCCTCATATTGTATAAATTATTATTCAATTAACTGTATAATTACCTCGAGTTAAAATTATTAAAGAACAAAAATATTAGCCCAATAAAATAGTTAATGTTATTGCACGAGTTCCTTGGATTCTCCTCGCTAATTACGTCAAAGCCCCTATTTCAACTTTTTTTTTCCCCGAAAAAGAAAAAAAACCAGAAAGAAGTCGGAAGGTGTTGAAGGAGCTACAAAGACGAGTATTTTGCACCTGCTTCCTGATATTTCGGATGGAGCACCTGTCTCCTTAAGGCATATGCAGCGACCCTGGCTAACTTGGTCATTTGTTACCTGGATAAGGGACATATGTGTCATAATTACACGTGTGCTCATGTGTAAGGTTATTTTTTTTTTATTAGGAATCGGTGCAGGTTTACCACCTGTACTGCGCTTCTATCGGTATTTGTTTGTTAAAAAAAAAAAAAAACTCAGAGGGTATTTGAAGGGGGCGGATAATCTCTTTAATCGAAAACAAGTGTCGACGTGATAATTAAACCCGGAATCTTTACTTTCTCAGACTTTCTATGAATTTCCATCTTGTTAGAGGGTTTTTATCTTTTTTTTATCAACCCTTTTTTGACCTATTAATTAACATCAGAAATTAAGTTTAATAAAAAAAAGAATTATGCTTTGGCTTATGTTGTGGATGTAATTGATTCATTTAAAACTTTTTTTTTTTAATCTAATCTGGAAGATTTATGAAGACGTAAAAGACTCAAGAGATAATAAGGGCCAAATCGTTGATAAGTCCGATTTTTAAAAAAAATGTTCAACTCCAGAATAATCTCCGATTAATAAAATTACAGATAGGTTGAAGCTGAAACGATTGAATGGCGTTGTAATAACGATTGGCTCATATGTTTTGTTTGCTTGGGAACGTGGATTTCAGATCCGTTTTTTCCTGGTTTCTATTGTTATAATTTAAACTGCGACTTTTTAAACCATCCGTCTTAAGGCGTAAATAATTTGGCTTTTCATCAAAAACTCGAGACTCTATTCTTCAAATAGGTATTTAAAAATTTAAGCTGTTCCCATCTCGCGCTGCTATTCAAATCTTTTGAAGCCTTTTAAAAGGAGCCGGGCGATTCCCGAAAATTTAATGTCCCAACAGCGAATAAATTTATAATTAATTTTTTTCATTATTGAATCGTTCACTTTTTGAGCTATGGGTCATATATTGCAACAGTGGGGTCATTCAAGTACAGCTAAGCCGGGCACCTACGGTTCCACAAGAATGGACAAACTGTCCACCTTATGGAATATGTATGACCCTTACGTAACACTTGATCGATCCCTGGTCTACTTCTTGGAGGCTAAAAAAGGGAGGGAATCGAAATTTCGGAATAAAGGGGGTTGCATAATGCATGGGCGAGGAGGACTCTTCTTTCTGGTGTGTGCCTAATGTCCTGCCCCTACTGGGATCGTTAGACGTTAGGTCTTAGGTACTAGTATAGGCATTAGGTCGTATTTTGTCGCTTCCCTCTAATAAATACGGAATCTCGTAATGGATCGCATTTGTCTTGTACTTTGAACGAACACTTATCCAGCATTGCTTGCTTTGAACCCCCAATCGGAGACATTTAACTACATTTTTTTAAAATCCAGATAATAAAATAGGGAATAGTAGTAGATGGATACAGAAGAGAGAAAAAGTGACGAAACCCATCCCTATAATAATAGGAAAGGTAGATGACTCCTGATTGAGTGCAGATGGTTTGCCAAGAAATGTGACTGAATTTAATTTTAGAAATTAGTCCGATGCCAAACGCATTCAGGGCTAGACTGTCATAGGAGGAAATGCACTCGGCGAAGATTTAAATTAGACCAAAGCGGAGACAATCGAATTGATAACCTGCTGACACTTGACGTTTAAAAGAAATAAAATATGAATCCCCTTTCCAGCCGTATGTTTGTTTTCTTGATATTTGATATCTTCATCTTAAAGGGATTATTTATGTTGCGATATGAGACATTTAAACTTTTTTTTTTTCAAATGCACATCCTACTTGTCGTCCTTTTCTCTTTAAAAAATAAAGTTCATCCTTGTTTTTATAGGTTGTAGTTTCGATTCGAGAGTCGGTTTTCAGTCACGTTTTAAGAGATTTTAATCTCGGCTACCGACTCGGCAGTAAGCCAAAACATGCAAGCCCTTTCTTTCTTTTCTTTTTTTTTTCTTTTGACAAAAATTAGATTCAAGAATGCCTTCCTATTTCTTGTGCTTTGAAATTGCTACTTTGTAGTTTAAAAGCTTCGGGTGGGCCAAAATAAAAAATACACGCCCGGCTCATAACTCTTGGCTTTGAGGGACGATAGATTTTTAAAAAAAAAATTTAAATTATTTTTGTTGGCGCGTTGGAGGTTTTACATTTGCAAAGATGGAGACAGAAAGACAAATCTGTACTTCCGACCCAAAACATGGCTTGTTCAAAAATCCAAAATGGCTGCTGTGCCCTGAGATTAGGGTGAACCGAAAATATCGATGACACGAAATTTGGGTCGCTCTAGAGACCCTATATTAAAAAAGACTGTCGAATTCACCGATAAATCTCATTGGGTCTTTTTTTAGAAGCCATAATGGATCGCTATATTGGACATTAAATGAAAATTTGGAGATTTAATATTTTACAAAAAATCCAGACAGCTGACTTGGAAAATGAGGATTTTTCTTCTGCTCAAGCCACTGTATTGTAAGCTGTCATATTGAATAAAATGGCGTCAAATTAAATTTGCTAATCTCTTCCTCTATAGGGCACGGCCGTATAGTCAGGTCCGGAAACTCCTATCCCTTATGCATGGGAGATCTTGTCCCGCTTAATTACTAGAAAATTAGTTCTTCCTTTCTACCACCTTAAGCGCTACTTGTGCGCGAGACGCTTTCTCAGTTTACAACTTAATTGGTTTGTGATTGGCTGAAGATCAGTTTTGTTCAGTTTGGTTCGTTGATTCGATTTTTTCGATTGTGTGATCGGTGGAAGATCACACTTGACTTACAGAGATTGTACATTAGTTGTCGACTCTTCCCTTTTAGGCTCTCTGCTATACGGCCGTGGTCCCAACTTAAAAGAATTAGACATATTTCGTCTCTCAAGATTGCAGCGCCATCAATAGCCCGTTTTACAACTAAAATGTGCGTAGTTAGCGGGACATGAACGTCATGGGAAGTTTCCGGACCTGTCTATACGGTCATGATATAGGGTCTCTAGGGCACACGAAACTAGTTCCCTACGGTAACTTGTCGAAAAACATACACTACAAGTTTCGTGAGTCGGCGCTTAGAAAGCTGTGCAATTCGAATTTACAACAAAACATTCTAAGTTACTTTTCCCAGTCCGGTACCTTTTCTAAAAGACGTACACGTGTCGTCTGCAAGTGTGCATCCCGAAGTCTAAAATTTTCACAAACAGAAACGAATTTTTAATAACTTGTCGGGCTAGCTAAATTATTCCATAAAAGCAAGATGCTGCCTTCCTTGCTCTGGGCGTCTTGCGTCTTAATTGTTTCCCGTTTTGTGCGTCTTAGTGGACATACGAGATGTTCTCTAAGACGCTCAAAAGATCCAATACAGGTCAGTGGATTCATAAATTAAAAGGTAGATCAAATGATTAACAAATTTATATATTGAATGAAACCGTTTAGGAAAAAAAGGTTATCTCTTTTTATAACGCTTTTTTTTAATCGCGCTCCAATTAATCGAATATCAACAGGTTGATGGATGTTTAATTAATTTTTTTTTTTATTTCGATCTGTTCTATAAATAGACATCGGGGAAAAAAACGAATATTTAAAAAAAATGAGGGGTTCGAGAAGGAACAGATGGAATACAATATGAACTCTTGTATGATGTAATTAACCTTGCAGACTCTCTGTTTCGTATTTGCTTAAAGAATTGGAGTGGAAACGCGAAGCCATGCTAAGTAAACAACGAGCAGAGAGAGACAGAGAAAGACCAAGTCAAATTAATATCTTTGAGAAAAAGAAGAGCGGGTTTTCTTGTACCCGAAAACCAAACGCGGCTGTTTTTTTTTATCTCTCTTTCTTTCATCTTGTTAAACAATCGAAAAATTTTCTGATTTCAGATCTTTGGAATTGTTCGAGAAATACGGGAAGAAACACAGCGAACTGATTAAGGAGCAAAAGTCCCTTCCGGGTGGGAATTCCCTGGGAGGACCTTTGAGGTTCGAGAATTCCGTCGTCTTTTGGCTTCAATGCGATCAGGTAATGATTTTTTTTTTTAAACTTCATTTGACTTTGTAATCGAAAGTGTAAACGAGCATGACAAAAATGGTATAAACGAACAATTAGCTGGAAAACTGAGTCAGTCGTATTTGTGATGCCGTCACTAAAAACAAAAGCAAACACCAACAAAAAGAGAAGGAAAACCGTTTTTTTTTTCGAATGCTCTGCTCTCTCCTCTTTTAGCAGCTCTCGTCGTCGTCCTCGTGTTTAGAAATAAAATGCCAACAAGAGGAATTGAAGTGAGGATTTTGTTGTTGTACAACAAAAAAGGGAGAGCGAGGATTCTTTTCGGTGTTAAATATTAGCTTTTCGGAGTTATATAATGTTGGGATTATTTACAAGATTCCAAAATTAAACCCTTTTAGGTAATAAAATATAAGTGGCTTTTGTTTTTTTATAAAAATCTTTTATTTTTTAAATAACTTTTCATTTCGTTGTTTTCTATTTCAAATGTTTTTTCTTTTATTTCTTCTTCTTCTTCTTGAGCTCTATTACCCTTTACGATGCTATACAGATGATTATTTATTCAAATATTTAAAATGTTGTTGTGTTTGATCGATTTTCGAAGTTAATTTCTTTTTTTTATCTTGTAATTCCTTTCGTTTTCTTAATTGAAAGCGGAAGTAAAATGTGGTTTCTCTGGCTCAGTATTACTTGAAAAAAGCTTTGGCATTTTTCACTCCCCTTACCGTAAGAGGTTAATCAGATATTACACCATCATTTTTTTCGCCATTTCCAACCGCCTCTCCCCCTAATCATCAATTGTAGTTATTAGTTCGATACCCGACGGTTCCCAAGATTTTGAGCTTTTTTGAGCTTTCAGAAAAACAGGTACTAGAAATTTGGACTTAAGATGCTTTAAAAAGTAAAACCATAATCAGTATTGAACGATCAAATTAAGAGACATGCACCACTGTTTTCCGCTGATTTTGAGTTTTTAAAATAGCTAAGTTTCAATTTTTTTAGCTTTACACTGAAGGCATGTATGAATTTTTTTAAAGTCAAAGTGTACTGCCAGCTTCACACTTCGTGTTTGAGTAGTTTTTGATTCCTAAATTAGTCGTGACTAATTCTCCCAAATTCGAGCTTTCGTTGTATGCAACTTCCAAAATTTGAGCTTGCACATATTTGATTTTATCCACTTTGGAAAATTACAAAAAAATTGCACAGGCAGATTCACGCCTTTTATGTGTAAAGATTTTTATAGGAAAGCAATGATATTCAATTTCATTAAAATTGAACTTTCAGCTAAACAAGATCTCCCAATGTTAGCTAAGTTAGAAGTACTGAAATTACAGCCAGGATTTTTCGTGCAAAAAAAAGGTACTACCAGATTTAATGCACTAGAAGCAAGAAATTTATCTTTTCTTTGAGCTTAGGAAAGAAGCAAATCCCGAAATTTAAACTTAAATTTAGCATCATTTTGTGCCCTGCCAGGTTCTCACCCTTATTTCTTTACATCAGATTAGAAAGGACATGTCATTTGATTTGTTAGAATTTGAGCTTTCGGAAAATTCGAGTACTAAAATTTGAGTTTAAAAACACGGGAAAATAAAAGCATAATCAATATTGTACCGCTGAATTCCAGGGCGGTACGACACGACGCTCAAATTGAAAAACTTACACCGTTCTTTTATCCTGAATTTGAGTTGTCAGAAAACACTAGAAGTTTATGGGGAAGGGGAAGTGAGGACTCTCCAGAACGATTATTAAAGCATTATTTTGGAAAACCCCCCTTTTTTTAGCCGCAAATACGAGGGTTTTGAACCCCCTTCCCCTCCTCTCTCTCCAAAGAAAAACCACCTGTACTATCTCTTTAAAGAAAAACATTTAAAAAATGGTAGAGGACGCCCGCTACTGGAATATTCTCCTAGTGTTTTTATCTACAATTCACGCCCAAAGGTTTACATTTGAGCTTATCAAGAAGTTATTTTGTTTACTGTTTGCTCGTCTTTTTCGTCTTCTACTTTTTTTTTAACAAGCGATTTAAGGAAAATTGCTTAATTTCAATTGGGTGACTTTGATTAAAACATCATTTTATTTCCTCCCTCATCATTTTTTTTATTATTAATCGCCGCAGGCAATCTGCCAAATTATGTCACATCTCTGACTACTTGAAGTTTTGATGGGCAAGTAAATTTTCAACAATGTGCCATTTTTTGTTGCAGAACAAGAAACATAAAACCGGTAATTTTTTTTTTATTAAGATTGATCGTTTGGATTTGATGATCCAGACGCGAAAAAAAAAGAATGAAGTAAGATGGTTTGCTTGTTACGTAGTATAGCGCAAAAGTTTGGATTCCTGAGCCTAAATTTATTCTTGACCGTTCTCTTTTCCTGCTGAAAGCAGAACCGCAACAGAGCAAATTTTGCTCCCCGAAATTAATTTTGCGTGTCAGGAAGAAGTCCATTTCTGGCGATCACAAGGTCAAAATTGAAAGGGTCGCAGTTGAGTTGGCTTAGTTGTTGAACGGCCCCCTAGTAGTCAAATGATAAAAATAAAAACAAAAACAAATGATTAATGGCATTAATCGGGTGATTAATTTGGTGATATAATTAATTGACGAACGAACCCTAAAGATACATTATCTTCTCAAAAATGAAAAAGAATCGCTTGCGTTATTTCGCTTGAGATAATTGGCTTTTGACCTACGAGTCAAACCGTAAAATGCGAATTTTATCCCTAAAGCCGTGGTTAGACTGCTCCGAAATTTCGGTTTGAACAATTTCGAAAAATTTCACTCCGAACAAATGTTCGGAGGTGTTCGGATTTATATTACGGAATTTTTGGAATAGGAGTGACGTCATGCGAGCACTTCTTGACTCGTACAATTATTTGCGACCTATATGTTTAATGATTTTTTGTTTTTTTGGAGGTTCTAGGAGGTTTTGGAAAATTCTGAAGTGATAAATATTAGGTGGTTACCCGTGAATCGATGGCGATAATGAGCTTTTTTTCTATCTGTCCCGGTTTACGGTTTAAAAAAAATTAAAATATTCCCACGCCTCCGATTCCGGTAGAAAGAAAGTGGAGGATGGACTGGAGTGAGACGGTCCCGAGTCCATTTCATCACCATTGTCAAGGTTATACAATACTTAATTGATGGTCTCTTGCAACCATAATGCTTGCTTAGCTGCATTAATTAATCATTTTGTTTTTCTCATGCAGTTTTTCGGTGATGGAACAACAACCTTGTTCTCCATTCATTTCTATGCACCGGTTTCATACGCCGTCATTTTACATGTTGTTCGGACATGATTTCTTTAAAAAACAAAAAACAAATCGGAAGTCGGGGGTCAGGACACTGAGAGGTGCGACGAGGATCTGTGGGTGGTGGTCTCCTTTGTGCTGCACACTCCACAGTCATTAAAAATTTGAACTAGATTACCAAAAATTTTTATCACTTTCAAATTAATATTAACCGGGCGCTCCCCTTTTCGGACCAACGGAAAAAATGGTTAATTTTTCATTAGCTTTTTCCAAGGAAACGTCAAAAGGTTAGAATAAAATATAAAGTTGATAATCTTTTAATGCGAGCGAAAAAGGGTTTAACCCTTTTTCCCTCTTTAATTTTTTGTTTGTTCAAAAAAAAAAAAAAAAAAAAAAAAAAATGCGTGGTGTATTGGATTACCAATATCGAATTCTACCGGATTTTCCCAAATCGAACAATAAGTTTTGAATAATTTTTTTTTCTTTTTAAGAAAAAAAGGTGGTTTTCAAGAAACCGAATGTGACATTTTTGGAGAATGCCATAAAATTTAAGTTGATGACCTCGATAAATTATGAAAGAAGACAAACCTCGTGCTCAGTCAAGGATAATGAGGCAAATGAAGCTGCTTGTAAAATTCCAGGATTGGAAAGGTCCACGTCCCCTATGGTGTTATTAAGAGTCGGAGCTTTTGGGAAGAAGATACCTCGTCCTCGTGGGAATTATGTCTCTGTGACCATAAGTGGATTTTTAAGTCATTACGATAATAAATTAAAGTTTTAATTTTTTTTTTGGTCGTTTTTTCCGCATCATCTTTGTCTCATGACTGACTCAAGTGATTTTTTTCCCCCCTCATGTTCACGACAAAAAAATTCAGGAGAAAATTTCATAATGCATAAGGTAATATGGGTCTATAGGGCTCGTAGGGATATTGGCCTATGCCTTTCATAGGCTCACCCTAGACTGAACCCTTAAAAAGTGTACGTAGTCGATTTATCAAAAATCGTATTTTTTTCATAAAGCTTTGTTTTGAAGAGAAAAAGATGTAAAAAAAATTGGTTATATTCGGTTATAAAAAAAATTATAATAACCAGCAGCGTGTAGATTTGAGGTAAACGAGGCTTGGATATACAAAGAAAGGCCTGGGGGTAGCAGAACAGGCCCTTTAGTGTGGTTCTTATTTTGCAAACTTTGAATTTTCGGAAATGCCGCCCCCTAACGTTTTTCATTTATATGAGATAAGTTTCCCTGAAGTTTTTCAAATTTTTTTCGACAGGAAAGCGAAGTTCGGAAAAATCCCATACAAACCAAAAACTAATCTTTTTTTTTTTTTTTTTTTTTTTTTTTTGTAAAAAAAACCTTGTTTCCTATCTAAAATTTTGCGCAGATTTCGAATCTGGAAACATTTTTTTTTGTATCTGGTCCGGTTTGTGAGATAGAAGCCAAAAAGCAATGGAAAGCTGTGGACTTATTGCGTTTTGTCAATTTTCTCGATTTTTTCGTCTTATTTTGGCCTCTTGCTCAAAAACCGGATTAGATGCAAAAAAACTATTTTCAGGTTCGAAATCTACGCAAAATTTCTGATAGGAAACTCACCTCATACAAATGAAAAACGTTAGGGGGCGGCATCTCCGAAAATCCAAACTTGGCAAAATAAAAATTACCCTAAGGCCCTTAACACAAATTTAAAAAAAGGCAGCTTAGTGGCAGCACTGTGGTACCCCCTGCTTCAGACTCTTGCTCTTAGATTGTCAGTCGTAGAGGAGGAGGGCCGATAAGCCGGGCTTTTAAGCCCCTCTGCCTCCTCTTACGATATGTGACGGATAACTTTCGGTACACCAAAGAACCGGTGTAAAGTAGTGCAATCCAATCCGCAGTGTAATCCAATCACAAGAATCGCGTGATAGAATTACATACCGGGGTCCAAAGAAACCCCGGGTTATCGGTCCTCTTTTATATTTATCAAAGCGCAAGGAAAAGAAGAAGACAAAAATCAGTAAAAACACCAACGTCATGTATGACTATTTAAAAATACTGGAAAAAGCCTATTTTTAGGTTTTTACGATCCTTTTGTTGGTACAAAAAACCTCCGTGATTATATTTACCTTGTCTAAAAGTGAAGCGTACTCTCTGAGGTGCCCTAGCACTTCAATACAAACCAAAAAAAAATCCCTTAAAAAAATGTCTGGATAAAAGGAAGGGAAATTGAATTACAAATTGGTATTCCCGGAGAGAAAAGCGTCTCCGTTCCGACCTTGACACGAAACAGGAAACTTGTTGCCTTTCATTGCGGGGGTTGTAAAAAAATAAAAAAATAATCGAAAACGATTTTTTACTCGTTAATCTTATATGATTTTACATATATCAATCGTCGATATCAGAAGAAGGGGCTTTGTGTCGCTGCGTTCATTAGTCCTCCTCGTTATAAGAAACGATCTGGATGACAGATTTATTACATCAAACTTAAAAAGAAATTATTTTGTAATATTTCATTCATAAGATGCGATCCCTTTTCTTTACTTTTTTTCAACGTAAACAGAGTCGGGTTACTGAATTTTAAAAAAAAATTGCATCAGTAAAGATGGAAAAGAAATCCGAAAGCGATTTGTCCGTTGGTGAGGAGATCGTTAATCATATACTTAGAGCAATGATATCATACCCGCGTTGTCTAAATTTGTAACTGGGTCCCAAAAAAGTACCGGGCTTTTTCTCAAGTGTGTGGGGGTATTGCTAAGTTCTTAATTAATTGATAAAGGCTGCGTTTCATTACGAAATTAAGGAGCGTTTGGTTAATTGTAACAGCCAAATCGGGTATATAAAATATGGTGGGTCGAAAAATTTGGAATACTTCTTCCAGGATTCCTGCATTTTCTTTATTTTTCTGAAAAATGTTTCATCTTTTAGACCTGGAAGTTGGTCCTGAAAATAGGAAAAAAATAACTAGCAGCTATAGGTATAGTACCAGAGAGCCATTAGCATGAGCATTTTAGGGACGAGGGGGTCTGCTAAATAAGTTTATAATATTTTGTAGCTGTGGTGTTTTACCGTCCAATCTTTATTTTTTATCTTGAAATCAGTAATAGGCTTTTGATTTTCAGTTCAGCAAATAATTGATTTTGAGAAGGAGTTTCTTGATCTATGGTGAGTCGAAACTTGCAAATTTTTGAATTGGAAAACTCCATCACTATTAACCGTATTTTTTTCCAGTTTTTTTGATGGTCGTCTTGATGTCCCGCAATGACGTTAAAGTTTTTAAAAAGCCTATATAAGGGCAAAAGATAAGAATTTTTATTTCGGCACTGTTCCAAAGAACGCTGAAGTATTGAATTTACTCTCATAGATTCAAAAATTAAAGTAATGTTTTTTTTTTTTTTTTTTTTTTTTTTTTTGCACTTCTTAATGTTTTGAACCTTCCTAAACCTAAATCAGAAAAAAAAAAAAAATCCGTCTATGCGTCTATGTGTGGGTCGTGCCCACGATAAATCGCGACAAAATAATCGGATGGAAAATTCGGTTTCACCATTCCGTTTGGCATATGTCAGAAGAGGCCATTAGGGTGTACAGAAAAAAAAAAAGTGTTTGGAATTTTGCTGCTCACCGAAAAAATAGTTTCATTGGGGGGTAAAAACCTCAAAAAAATTTTGAAACATTTTTTTTTTACCAGCTGGAGGTCGCGCTTTGCGGAAAAAGGACCTAAGCCAAGAATTTTTTGAAAGCGTTCAATTAAGTTAATATTTAGCGCATTTTTCAGTAATCGATATTTGTAAAAGGGGTCTAATTATATGTTTTTGAGGTCGTAGAACACGAATTTCACCATCCCGATTTTCTCCGACCAATGCCTGAGTCGCTGTTACCGCTTTTTTAGCGTTTAAGCCTGATTTTTCGGGCTTGATTTTTATTTATGTCCAGATTTGGAGCCCCCAAATTTTTTTTTTCCTTTTAAAGTTGCTTATACTTATGAAAAAAAGGTTGAGGAACACGAATTTCACTATCCCGATTTTCTCCGACCAACGCCTGAGTAGGGGTATAAGTAAGAATTTGGTTTTTTGAGCCAAAAACTAATTGTTTTGTAAAAAAATGGCGACAACTCCTCACCAGTTCGAGTTAGAGGTCATGTTCTATGACATTTTTTAGTCAGAACACTCTAATTAATAAGGCACTTTTGTGTTTTGGATCAATTTCCAAAATTTTCTAACGGACGGAAAATTCTACCAGTAATTTTTTTGAAATTCCAAATTCTTTTCGTCCGTGAAAAAATTTTGGAAATTGATCCAAAACACAAAAGTGCCTTATTAATTAGAGTGTTCTGACTAAAAAATGTCATAGAACATGACCTCTAACTCGAACTGGTGAGGAGTTGTCGCCATTTTTTTACAAAACAATTAGTTTTTGGCTCAAAAAACCAAATTCTTACTTATACCCCTACTCAGGCGTTGGTCGGAGAAAATCGGGATAGTGAAATTCGTGTTCCTCAACCTTTTTTCATAAGTATAAGCAACTTTAAAAGGAAAAAAAAAAAAAATTTGGGGGCTCCAAATCTGGACATAAATAAAAATCAAGCCCGAAAAATCAGGCTTAAACGCTAAAAAAGCGGTAACAGCGACTCAGGCATTGGTCGGAGAAAATCGGGATGGTGAAATTCGTGTTCTACGACCTCAAAAACATATAATTAGACCCCTTTTACAAATATCGATTACTGAAAAATGCGCTAAATATTAACTTAATTGAACGCTTTCAAAAAATTCTTGGCTTAGGTCCTTTTTCCGCAAAGCGCGACCTCCAGCTGGTAAAAAAAAAATGTTTCAAAATTTTTTTGAGGTTTTTACCCCCCAATGAAACTATTTTTTCGGTGAGCAGCAAAATTCCAAACACTTTTTTTTTTTCTGTACACCCTAGAGGCCATGTTAAATTTTGAACAGAATCCGTTCACCATCTCGAAAATAAGCGCCATTTTATCAGAACGACCCAGGTGTATTATATGAAGTTCCTAATATTTTTATCATTCTCTAATGGAGTGTGATTGTTTTGAAGTTGTGAAAGTGAATCTAAAACTTCGGCGCTCTTTGGAACAGCGCCGAAGTGATGACGCCGTTAAACGGTTTTAGAAACCTAGGGCGAGGCCGAAGGCAACTTGTTTTATAAAACAAGTCTTTATAAAGACCGTATGCCTGTGATGTCATTTTAAGGAGAAGTGGTTGGTCAATTCCGTAGCGTGGACTTCACTGGAGGACAACCTTCCATTGAGTCCTTATGCGGGCAAAAACTTTAAAAGAAATTTTTTCAAGCAGTGATGCTTACGTGTAAAAATTGTAATCACTCGCATTTTTTTTATAGATGCTAATCCGTGCAGTTAAATAATTTTCCGAGTTTAGTTTATTTAAATATTTGAATTGCCCTGTAATCCAGAACGCAAGATGGACGTAGCGTTGCCGATATTTTATCGATAACTTCGATATATTGATAAATCAACACAAAAATGATCGATATTTTTTTGATATTTACAATTTTATCGATACACTATATCGATAAATTTTTGGTCGATAATTTGAACGATATTTTCGGGAAAAGAACTACTTTTTCGGGTATTTCGCAACAAAAAGTTTTAGAAGATAGGAAAAAGTCTGCCTGCCTGTTTTTCATCAACAATAAGTCCTTCATGGAGTATCCACGGATGAGGAAGAAGCCCGAAAGGAAATAAAGTGTACTATTTATTAACAAACCTTTTTTTTTTTTTTTTTTTTTTTTTTGCTTTTCTGAAAAAATTGGTTCAATTTATCGATAATTCACTTTTCTATATCATTTTAATCAATATATCGGTAGGTCGATATTTTTTTTTATACAAATATCGATATTTTGTATCGATAATTTTTTTCGATTTATCGACAACACTAGATGGACGCTTTAAGTTAATAAGTTGCGGAATTAAACCTACCCCATTTCTGGTCATTATTTTACTTCCCCAGCGTGGATACGGTTTACGGGAGATTTTGTTTGGCCGGACGATATAAAATCCATCATATGGCAGCACATTCGTAAAGGACCAACTTTGTATAGTGCCTTATGGCCGTAAACACAGTTAGCCTCAACGAAGTTTTTATTCGACAAAAGTGGTGACAAAATCTGACCGCGGGATATCAATAAGGATAGTGTAGAGGTCCGAAAAATTTTAAAACCCAAATCCTAGCTGATCCCCAAAACAAGATATCTCCATAATTACACTTTCTTGCGCTAGAACTTCAAAAACTGACTTTAGAAAGCTGTCAGAATGATTATGTGGGGTCAAGAGCCGTTGCAATGAAATTCCCAGCTCATTTGCAAAACAAAATATCTCCAAATTTCGACTTTTAAGGCTATAGCCCAGAAAAGTCTAAATATGGAGTTATGTGGTTTTGTAAATAAGCTGGGAACTTCATTGCAACGGCTTTTGATCCTGTATAATCATTCTGACAGCCCTCTGAAGTCAGTCTTTTAAGTTGTAGCGCAAAAAAGTGTAATTATGGATATATATTGTTTTGGGGATCAGCTAGGATTTTGGTTCCAACATTTTTCGAACCTCTACACTATCCTTATTGATATCCCCCGATTAGATTTTGTCACCACTTTTGTCGAATAAAAACTTCGCTGAGGCTAACTGTGTAAAAGAGATTTTTTTTTAAAATTAGGACTCGAATTCGAGCAAAATATACAAGAATAAGTTATGTTTCTTTTTTGGTCCTGACTATGTTTCCGGGCGTTGAAAGTTAGTTAAAATTGTGAATAAGAAGTTACCCATGTTACGGGGGGTATATCGTTGGGTATCGTTGGGTATCGTGGGGTATATCGTAACTTTTCATATCTCTTAGTCTTTCGGCAAATCTCGTTTTTCCAGGAAATTTTTATTTTTTTATTTTTTTTTATTTTGATTAAAATAACTTATATTTATTTATTTTTCTTAGAGGGAACGTGGTATCTAGATAAAACCGACGTCGGCTTTTTTGACAGTTTTCAACTGCACCATATTTCGGCCTCAAAACATTTACAAATCTTCTGTTCGTTAAATGTGATAATACAGAAAATGGCGGGCTGAATTTTTCGTAAAAATTGGGATCCCTCACTGCCTAATTCTTCGGAGTAAAAACGTGGTGTCAAATTTGGATTCTGCGACATTAAAAAATAATTCTTCCTATTGACTTTGTTGAAGAATCATTCCTCTAAAGGCAAGAGGGACAAATTAATAAAATCGGTGTCACTTTTTTGCTTGGCCGGCTAAGTAATGAAGAATGAAAACCAAGCAAAGAATGAAAACCAAATCCATATGCCCCCCTACCCCCCATTTATGTGGTATAGACATAAACTAAACACATTTTAAGAAAACTCAAACACAAATTTCCAGCAGATTGCATGACAAAATAAAAATAGAAAATTTTTTTTGATTGGGAAAGGGCTAAGGGAATTTTAAGTTAAAACTTAATAAATTCGTCGATTTATTACTGAATTTTCCCAAGTTAAAAAAAAACTGAAACCATTTAAAAAGAAATTACTAATCATTTTTCGTCAATTAAACTTATCTCGATTGGCAATAAAAAAAATAAAAAAAAAACAATAAGGGGGAAAAAGCCATAAATGATTCCGTGTGAAAAGGGAAGTGGTCTGCACTGGAGACATATACACATTTATTATAATAAGCAAACAAGGTACCTAAGGTACGAGGTCAAGCCCCGAAACAAAGGATTTCCGTTTGTAAATTTAATATTACATAAGCATTTTCTTAAAACATTTGTATGTACGTGGACTAAAAGGAAAAAAAAAAAAGAAAGACCTTGGCTTTTATCGTAAAGCTTCTTTTTGTCGCTTAGATTGGCAAATAAATTTGAAGGCTTTTTGGACGAATGAATGAACTTTTAATTTTTGCACAATACACACGTGGCGTTCAAGGTTATGAATCGTAAAGTGCTGTTGTCGCCCTGTAGGCCACAGCTTTTTTAAAATGTTCAATTACTTTGGCGGGTTACGAGTTTCTTCGATATTTGAAAAAGAAAAAGAAGTTGAACGGATTTGCCAAGAGCATTTATTTATTTATTTGTCCAATAGGGTAACGCGTCGGTTTAAAATAATTTTTATAAAATATGCCTTCGACTTATAGGGAAAGGGGAGAGGGTCCCCAGACGTTTGGTTGATAGGGACGGCTTTAATGATTCTGCGGAAGTCAGCCAAAGGTCCGGTATAGTCCGGACATGAGCTCGTAACCCTGAGTTATCCCTGAGTAAAAAAATGTTTGGTCCAGTCTATTTGCCGCCCGGTTTTATATTTCGGAGGGGAGGAAGAGGGTCGAAAATGGCACCGCTCTTCTCATTACTTACAAGTAATTGCATTTTTTTTTTCGTTCCCGAATTTTCAATTGGATAACTATCCATTATTTTATAGTAAGCTTATTTAAATCCATTAACTTATTAGTAAGCTTAAATTAAATTTCAACTAAAAATTTTTTCTGAAAGGAAATAAAATACGTAGGCGTTGAAATTAATTGAGGAATAAATTGTTTAAAGAAATTAATTGATGTTTTCCATTTGATTTTATTTAATTTAAAAATTTGCCTTGAGGATGAAAGGAAACCTAGGTCATTGAAGGGAAAAGATGGGACATTAGGAAGACACATAACATGAATCGCGTTATGATTCACTGTGGGAGTAGTTTTTTGCGTTACGTCATCGCCATTCATTGAACGTTTTTTTTTTTTTTTTAAACTGTCTAAATACCATTAAAGACATTTTTTTGTTCGGCGCCTTTTCCGTAGATTTGTTTCTAGGAATCGACACCGAAATATTTTATTTTTTATTGACAGCTCTCGTTTATGCTAATGATTGCTTTTTTAATTTTTTTTTTTTTCCTCTACTGACCGGTCGTAAATTTTTGCCGCCTCGGGATAAAGCCGAAGCGGGATCCCGATCTTTTGATTGATTTGAAGAAACAAAAAAAAGAAGTGACGTCATCTTGTAAAAATTCGACTCTGATTTCTTTTCTTTGGATTGGGTATTGGAAACAGACAATTGAAGTTACACACATATTGCAAGAGGTCGTTAAATTTTTGTTACGTTGGGAGATAAACACGACCTATATTTGCGTCGATGAATCGTATTATCTTTCCGCCTTGATCGATTTTATAAATTTTTTTTCTTGTTTCAGGCTGTTTTGGATGCCCGTTTGGACGCGAGGGTCGATGAAATGTTGGCTCAGGGGCTTATAGAGGAATTGTTGGATTTTCACAAGAGGTACAATGAGCAGAGGCTTGCGGAAAACAAGTGAGTATATTTCACATAATTCGATCTTTTTTTGCTCCGGAAAAGTAGATTATAAACTGCCATTTTTCAAAAAAAAAAAAAAAAAAAAAGAAAAAAAAAAATTAAAAGCGTACGGGGTGAAGTTATTTAAATGTTAATAATAGTCCCGGTCCCTTGAAAGTTGTAACCGAAGCTCGACTGTAACTCGATTTTTTCCTGCCTGAAATTTTGTTACTCTGACTTGTATCAGGTTGGAAATTCCTAACATACTATTTTCTCGATTGTTTGCGATAGAATGCAAAATGTATTGCAGTACATGCAATTGATGCGGGTTGCATATAATAAATATCGTTTACCGGTTTAAGGTGTTTCGATAGTAAAACTCAAGATGTTAGATATTCTTCAAACTCGCACAGATGATTTATCAGGTATCCGCGGACCTCCCTTAAAAATTTAAGCAATAGTTACTTTCTAGTTAACGAGTTAAAAATTTTTGAAAATATGATAAAAATACATGGCGTTATATGGGGAGTTTCAAAAAATAAACAAAGCGTTTTCATTTAGGTATTTGCAAAAAAAGTTTATTTCTAGATGTTCCGATTTTTTCAAAAACGAACACAACATCTGTTAATAGGTATCATATTGATATTAGCTTTAAAAATACATATTACTTTCTAGTTTGAATGTTTCAGTAAAGAAAATCGGAAGCTTTGTTTATTTCGTTCAAAAAAATGGATGCCATTTTTTTCTTTTCCGTAGGCTAACAATAGGATAAAATGTTTTTATTTTTTTCGTGAATTTTAAGAGAAGGCTTCAGATATTTATTTAAATATACCAAAATTTCCCTGGCCTAAAACTTTTTTTTAGAGATACAAATTAAAAATCTGGCTTCCTAGCGAACTTTATATTCATACTGGCATCTTTCTTTCAAAATTTCAGATTCTCAGGTTGTAAAGAAACTCCGGAAAACGTTTTCAAAAATAAATGTCGGGAATATATTTTCCAAAGCGTTTTCCGGAGTTTCTTTACAACCTGAGAATCTGAAATTTTGAAGGAAAGATACCAGTATCACTATGAAGTTCGCTACGAAGCCAGATTTCTAATTTGTATCTCCAAAAAAAAGTTCTAAGCCATGGAAATTTATTTTGGTATATTTAAATAAATATCTGAAGCCTCCTCTTAACGAAATTATAAAAAGACCGAAGAACGATGCTTTTTCAACTAATAATAAAGCGGTGCTATCGAAACACCTTAAACGCGTTACACTTGTTCATAAGAGATTGTGGATCAGCTTTACTGTATCAAATGATGGAAAATAACGAAAATAAAAATAACTTTTGGGGGAGAAATTTCTGGGATTTCGTCCTTGAAAGATTAGGTGATTACGGGAGTTAAAACAAAATCGGGATGGAAGTGATTTTTCAAATCCCAGGAATATCCCGGAAAAGCACAAGCAAAAAATCTTTTGATCAACAAAATAGTCCTTTTTTATAATTTTAGCACGTTAAAGGAAAGTCGGTTGCCAAATTTTTAACAATTCTACGATTTTTTGAAAATAGTTTTTTGAAAGGCAGGGGTTCTCGGAAAACTGAACTGGGTAATTTATGCTGATGTTGATACAGACGTTTGATGACCAAAAAGGAGATTAAAAATCCCCAAAATTGTGCCGAAAGGATGCATGCTTGGCCTCTAAAGGGACACTTTAAGTATGGCCTGAGTTTATTTGGGAAGAGTGTCCTCGAAGAACTAATTTTTGATGAGCCAAAAGGCAGTCCGTCACATTTTGGGGGAAGAATTGTCCAGAAACGTTAAATTCCCTAATTTTTGATTGTGAGGGTGTGAAATTGTGTTTAATTGACATATTTTCATGTTAATTTAACATAAAAATTGACATAAATTCTAGAAAGTATTTTTATTAGTGAATTACAGTCGACGTCGCTTATACCGGCCTCGGTTAAAACGGAAACTCGGTTTTAAGACTGAGACCGGAGTGAACCGTCTGGTCCCATTCCCATTCCCTATACTGCATTGTTAAATTACCTCGGATCGTAACTCGTTTACATTGGACAGATTTTTACAAAAATTCATGTTTGAATTAAAACACAAAGTTTGAATATTTTTTTAAATTTTTTTCACATTTTTTAACCTGAAAGTCCGAAAATTGAAGAAAAATTTAGAGGAAGTTATGAAATATATAACGTAAATGGCTATTTTGTAACAGAAAGTGTATGAAATTATGAATTGATCGATATGGAAGTCGATGGTTAGGAATAAAATATCAAAATGTTACATATTTTTTTAAAATTTTGGTTTTTTAATGATCAATACTCACAAAAGTTCAATTTTTTCGACTTCGGACATACAGAACTCGGTTATACCGGGCAACTTATGGTTGGTCCCCTGAAGTCCAGGTCAACTGTATGCCACTTTTTACATAAAATTTTTTACCGGGTGGAAAAATCCCATTGAGGTGAAAGTAAACGCTAAAATCTTGACTTAACCAAGAGGGAGGAGGCCAAAAATTGCCCAAATCATAATCACAGAATAGTTAAATCGTATTAAACATTTAGCATCAGAATTTTGTGGCTGAGGTGCTGACGTAATACCAAGATGACCCTTTACCTGCCGGCATCAAGATTAATTATACCGGTTTGAAAAGGAATTCTCCGTGGAAGCAGCGAGCAAATGTTCCTTGGATCGTCCTTTAGGCCGTCCTTCTGTCGGCTTTTCCTTGGCACAGAAATCAGCTGGGAGTCCCTTAATAAAGCGATACAGGGGAATCCTTTTTCATTTACGCAAACACAATCGCAGCCGTCGATAAGGAACGAAAATCGAAAGCCCAGTTTCGAAGGGAATCGGGAACGGAGTTTCCCATTCGATTCCCATTCATTAGGATACAATGTAAGAATATAAGCCTCAAGTGGCAAAATGTTATCGCGGCCAAAGGCAAAATCATCACTTCAAAAAGCGTTAATGTAATTCAGATTTATTTCCGGAGAGATTTTCTGGGTGGTCCAAAGGAAAATCCCCAATTATAAGCCGTTTAAATTGCAACAAAAAAGAAAAATTTAAAATAGAATAATAATTGTATATGTGCGAACAAAGGTCGGAAGCTATCGGGGAAATGCATCTTTTGCATGTTGCACTGTAAACATTTTTTATAAATAAAAAAAAGGTCTTGACTGATGCATGAAATTGAACCGTAACATACCATACTTAACGCATAAGCATTCAGTACATTTAAAAAAAAAATGATGCGACCTTGAAATGTTGCATCTTCAAATATGCACTTTTGATAATTTTCTATTATCGTAATTTTCCCGCTTAAATCCCGTCTATTTTAAGCGTGATTTTTTTTTCCGTGGAAAAAGATTTTTTTTTTCCCCCGATTCCGATTCATTTATTCGGCGCCTAGAGTGCGTACATAGTCCGTTAGCTCCCATGTTTAGTTTACGAAAATGCACTTTTTAAAGCGCATCATTAAAAATGAAATTGCATTCTTGGACGTCTGTCGTCTTAAAATAACTCGGAATGCCGATGCTTGGTTTATGGGCCGGGGAGACAATCCTCGGGTTGGATGCCTCGGATCCGACATTCCTAGTATTTCCCTGACATCATCTTTTCACCGTATTATTATTATAGATGCACAATATTGAATGACTAAATAAATATTCGCGGGAAATTATCTGCATACATGAATATCTCGGAAAAAAAAAAGCCAGGCAGGTGGTATAGGCTTACACGTCTCTTTTTTTTTTTTCCTCCTGTAAATCGTTGATGGAAGTGAAATGTTTATTTTTTTCTTCTTTGAAAGGATAATGACATTATCGTACGCGGGAAAATATGTTGATGACATTCTTTTGAAAATTTTAATTTGAAAAAAAAAAAAAAAAAAAAAAAAGGAATCTCCGCAAGTAAAATTGGTAATATTACGCTCTTGATAATCCTTGTCCACTGTCAAGATACAGTCTATTGCGTTTGCAAGTTATGGTCAAGGTCCCTAAGCGAGTTCAACTTAAACTTCTTTAACTGAGCCTCTTATAGACTGTCCGTGGTTTCCGCGAACAATAACTTGCTTTAAGAGGAGGCTTCAGAAATTTATTTAAATATACCAAAATAAATTTCCATGGCTCAGAACTTTTTTTTTGGAGATACAAATTAGAAATCTGGCTTCGTAGCGAACTTCACAGTGATACTGGCATCTTTCCTTCAAAATTTCAGATTCTCAGGTTGTAAATAAACTCCGGAAAACGCTTTGGAAAATATATTCCCGACATTTATTTTTGAAAACGTTTTCCGGAATTTCTTTACAACCTGAGAATCTGAAATTTTGAAAGAAGGATGCCAGTATGAATATAAAGTTCGCTACGAAGCCAGATTTTTAATTTGTATCCCCAAAAAAAAGTTTTAGGCCAGGGAAATTTATTTTGGTATATTTAAATAAATATCTGAAGCCTTCTCTTAACAACGATTTGCGACGTATATTTCGTCAAAATTTCAAGGGAAAAATTCGGGGGGAAAACGGGTTGCTGAAATTTGAGATTTTAATTTTCCGGGAAAATCGTTAATATGGATTCCGTGATACCTCCTTTTTTTTTTAGGAAAAATTGTTTCCCGGTGTCTCGGGACGAGAAATCACGAAACGGGCAATCTCGGACCAATTTTTATAAATTCCGGAATTTCGGATTCGAAAATTCTTAACCCCGGGACTAGGAACATATATCGGTACTTCATTAATAGATCGAAGTCAGAAAATTTTTAAATTAAAAGTCCTTGGCTATTATTCTGTGGAATATTCGTCTGTCATATTGGGATTAGAGGTTGGTCACGAGAATTCTCGGGACGAGCTTCAGTTCCCGAAAAGTTTTTCTCGAGAGTTTTTTCCCTTTATTCCAGGATTTGCCCGAGAATTCTGGGGTCATCGAGAAATTCTCAAAATATTTTTCCCTACACGAGTTTTGAAGATTCCCGAATTCCCAAAGACGTAAGATTCCCGAAAAATCCTAACGTCGTTTTAGGATCGCAAACTCCGCCGCAAAGAATAGTCGCAGATTTTTCCAAAATAAAAATCATGTGACTCAAGAGGTAGTTCTCGAGTTTTCACTGAATAAAATGTGGCCAAGTTCTTCCTGAGGCAAAAACCTGAAAATTTTTTCCGGATACTTCAAGAATGTAAAAATTTTGATGTCGCAAAAATTTCGCGCTAAAATATTTTTAAAAGTCTTTGGACTTTTAAACTTATCCTGAAGTTTTCAACTTTTTTTTAAAGGAGAAGTGTTTTTATTTTTCCGGAAATAAAATAAAAAATTGCCTTGACCGCGAACTCGAATCCTCAGATATAATCATTTTAAACTCAGCAAAATCGTCGGAAAATAAATAAACAAAAACAAAAAAAATAGCGCGAAGCAGTGGATTTTCTTTGTCTCGGGGTCCTACGTAGTAAGAGAATTTAATTGCAAACACGTGCCCCGGGATCTCCCGTAAAAAGAAACGATCCTGGAAGGAAAACAAGTCGGATCAATACTTTAGCCTATATTCATCCGAAACATTTTTCACCTTGAAATGGGTTAAAGAACTCTTTGGAGGTATCAAGATATGTTACCTTGACTTAGCCTCATGCTCGCAAATTCGGACGATAACTCCTTCCTACCAAGACCATCATTAGCCTAAGTTAAATATCGCCTCGAGACTTCAACTCCCTTTTATTTATTTATTTAAATTTGCTTTTCATGAAAAATTCATGTTACACAATGCTGACGTCCAAACTTAACATTTTTTCCATAAATTTATTGGAATTCAATGAAAATGTGACATGTTAATGATCCATATAAAAAGGGGAAAAAAAATTTGTGTGTTTCGCGTGTTTTCACTTTTTTTTTTTTTTTTAAATGTCTGGGAATTCCTGCTTCCTAGGTGATTAGCCCATTTTTAGGTGAATTTGGCAAAAACGTTTTTGCGGGTTTCCGCTCTCGAGGATACAACTTTATTTTGGAATAAATTTATCTCACGATAATCTTTTTTTTTTTTTTTTAAAGCTTCTAATTGATAATGGGTAATGTTAAATTAATATGAATTCATGAAAAGATTTTTATAGAGTCAAGTCCTCCATATTTTAGTGTATGTTGCCATGCAGAACGATTATCGCGCTTAACAAGGATTTTATGCAACTTTTTATGCAAAATTTTTGCAGTTTTTGCATATGAAAAGATCACCTAGGAGGTTTTGAAATAATTAACTTCACTGGTGGATCCAGGGGAAAGCGACGGGGGCTTTCCATCCCGAACTGAAACCATTTTACACCGGATAGAATTCGGATTTTCGGGCTTATTTTACGCTTTTTTCCTCCCTCCCCCGAAAAAATTTTCTGTATATTATTTATTTTTAAAATAGCACAGGTTTCTTAGGCAATAGATTCGCGTATGCAACCCGATTTTAATTTTCTTAAGGGAAAAACTTAACTTAAAAAATTACATAGGGCAATTAGTCTGTAAGCTGAAAATTAAATCAAGCGACATATCTACGTTGGGATTGACCATTAACTCTAAAATATGATAAGAAGGAAAATTTGCAACACTAAACGTTTTCTACAAGATTGTTAACGTCAATCAATTGATTAATTTGAAAAAAAAAGTAATGAGTAATAAGTGAAAGTTCATGCTCGATTTGAGCCGAATATTTCCAGTATTTTTGTCAAAGTTCGATGTTTTAGATGGTTTAAAATTCTGACCCCATGTGTTGCAATCACATTTGACTGATAAATCGTATTAAAGAAGACTCGTGAGTTGTGATATTTTCCAATTATAATATTTCAAACGTGTTTAATTAATGTTGTAAAAAGCTCCGGAAAAATATTAAAACAAATGGGGAAATCGTACAAATCGGTTTCTAATACGCAAACATTTCCAGAGTTCCCCGTTTTTAAGAAAAAATCGTTATTTGAGGTGGGTAATCGTTGGGTGATTTATCAGCCATTTTTGCCAATATTTCTTGAAAAAAAGAGAAAATCCAGAAAAATCGAGATCAATATTTTATTTGGGATCTCGAGAATTTCCGGACAAAATCACTGTCAGCGCCGAACCAAAATTTTCTGTATAATGGAGCTGTACATATATTAGCAGCAAAATGATTGTAATTTTTGACCCCCGCCCCCATCCCTAGGGTTTCGATGAAATGCCCCTATAGTCATCATCATCATTTAAGCAATTTTGGCTAAAACTTGTAGGAGATTTTGTAGACCCCCTCCCCTCCCCGGAGTTTGTAATTTTTCATAGATAGGCCACGTATAAAGAACACCGATATCAGGATTGAGTTTTTGTCGAAACAGTGGAAATTCAATACTTTTCGAGTTTAAATTTTCTATCGAAATGAAACGTGATAGGTAAAAATTTGACGACGAACCGTTACCTTGAACTCGATAATATCCACGTGTAAAATTGCAAATCCCCTACCTAACTTTTGCGGAATGGCATTGCGGTTTTCGCGGTACATCTTTTGTTGATATAAGGGCCAAGTTCCAGACTGTATGGGCGTTTTACTTTCTCATTTTTTTTTTTTTTGAAATAAAAATCTTTTTTACGTTTTATGTTTATGTTTGTCTCTTTTTTTTTTTTTTTTTTTTTTTTTTTTTTTTTTACGTAATTGGATTTTGCCGACCGATTGAGAGAGAATTTATTTCCAAAGAAGAGAAAGAACGTCACTTATGTCGGAAAGAAATTAAAAAATTTTTGTCGTTTTTTCGCTCCCCTCGTGGAAAATCGCGAGGGGAATCCCAAACGAGTTTAAAACACTCGTTTCAAGGAATAATTAATAGTCTTTTCTTGTTTTGGACGGGGAGTCTTCTTTCCGGATGTTTCCGTCATTTTCTCGTCATCTTTTTTGGGGAAAAAAGAGGAAAGGAATTAAAAAGAAAATGCTGGGAAATGTTTTCATATAAGGGAGGGAAATAATAATGATAATTTCTGGGATATCTGGGAAGGAGGGAGAGCAATACCATAAATAAAGTGTTAATTACATACGACTTCTTTGGATATACTGGACCAATGACGATACTATGTTTCACTTGTGGAATTTATGTTAAGCTTATGAAATTAAGCCACAAGGTGCAGCTACTACACCCCCCCCCCCCCTGCGCCGCAAAGCAAATGATACAGCCTCTCAGTATACCCCCTTTTTCTTATCCAGAAAGCACAAAATATCTTACTTATCTTTGAAACAGTTTTAGAGTTCTATAAGCACTCTTTAAGAAATAAGAAACTCTTCAAAGAAGCTTTTTAGAGCTTCAGGAAAGAATGGATATCTAGAAAGCGAAAAGGTTATTCAAAGTTGACGTAATCATTTTAGGGGGGAGGGGTCACCCAAATGATGACTTTAGTGTTGAATGTCCGTAAAAGGAGCTTATATTTGGATGACGAGAGAGGAGGGGGTAATAAATGTTCAAAAGAAATGATGACGTCATATTTGAATGGCCCCAAAGTGTGCTAATCGGTTTATAACGTCTCTGACCTGTCGTTCCAAGATAACGACTGATTTTTACATTGAAGCCAACTTGGTGGATTGGCCATTTTACAGGCTTCGAAATCCAAAATGACGGCCTTCTTCTGCCGCATTCCATGAAAGGGGAGGGAGAGAGTTTCAAAAGATGACGTCATTATTTAAAGGGAGCGATCGAAACTCCTCCAAAAAGTTATATGTCATATTTGGTTGTCCCCTTTCGTTATAACTTCTTAGCATTGGGAATTATACTTCCAAAAATTTGGGGGTACACATTGTGTTACTTTCCAAAACATTCTCCGGGCCTGATTCGCATAAGGATGCAACACTCGTAGTGGATTTGTTTTCCGGCTTTTCACATTATGCAACCATGAGCGCTATCTATTTGATTTTAAACGGAAACAGGCGTCATGATTAAGTCTTAGTCCAAGCATTATTGACTTATCATTGTATGTCACGTTTTTGATACAATAACAATATCTTTTTTTTAACTCGTAAGAACGTGAAAGATAAAAAAAAAAAAAAAAAAACATCGTGAAACCATTTCTATGAAAGAGACTTATATGAAACGTCGCATTTTAATTTGGTGTTAATAGATTTGCTAACCGTGTCGTATTGAGTCTTTCGAAAGTCTCGGACCACCCGAATATTTTATTTATTACGCTTACACCTTTTTTATGGTTTTGCAGTTTTCAAAGCTAAGTAAAAAAAAAAATTTATTCCCGGAAAATTTGGAAAATATTCCCTTGTGTAGGAAATACTTTTCCCGAAGTCAGAAATTTTGTTCACTTTTTGAAAATATTTCTGTTTTTACCGTAAAAATTCAATGAGGTCCTTTAGGGACAAACTTATTGGCCTCTAATACGCACGACCTACTCTATATGGCCATGGGCGGATCTAGAATTTTTTTTAGGGGGGCTAAGAGTAGGAAAAAAAATTTTCTGGAGAGGGCTGACCCTATTGAGGCCATATAATTTTCAAAATTCTTGGAGGGGCTAGGCCCCTCTAGATCCGCCCATGCATATGGGGGGGGTCATCATTTAGGGGGTGGGGTCAGGTTATGATTCTTGGCCCCTTCGTAAATGGCGCCACTGAGGGAGGTGTATAGAAGGGGAACATTATGGATATTCACGCCCCATCATTGCATGGAATTTTTTTTAATTTCCGGGGAATTTATTTAAAAAATAATTTTTGTTAATTTTTCCTTTCTTTAAAAATACTTTCGAATATTTATTTTTCGGGAATTGAATAACTCTATCCGAAATTTTTTCTTTAAAATACATAGCACTAAAAATTAGCCGCTGGGGGCCCTGTGTGTCGTAGTCAGATTCTGGAATTTAAATAAAAAAAAATGTCGATTTATTTTCTAAGAATTGACCAAACCCACGAAGCAGCGCCCCCAGTAAGGGGTTCCTCCTCATTCATTCAGCCGGGAAGAGCGATTGTTACATATAATGAGTCACATATAAGTTTTGTTTACTTTATTAAAAGTTGTTTTTGTTGTTTCAGGCTTCCGGATTACACGAGAGGAATCTTTCAATCGATCGGATTCAAAGAATTCCACGAGTATTTGATTTTGGACGAGGAGGGAAGAGACTCGGAGGAGGGGAAAAAATTATTTGAGAAATGCGTCGAGGATTTGAAATTGGTCACGAGAAGGTATGCCAGGACGCAGATTAAATGGGTGACAAATAGATTTCTGAGAAAGCCCGACAGAAAAGTAAGTAGGGGCAAACACCGCTCTCCAAACCAGCACTGACCTTGAAATTTTGTTTCAGGCGCCTCCGCTGTACAGCCTCAACACAACGGACGTATCCAAATGGAAGGAACACGTCTTCGACGTTGCCGAAAGCATTTTGGATTGTTTGTTGAAAGGGGAGAAACCTCCCGTTGATCCCCTTCCTGTTTTGCAGCCTCCCGAAAGAGAATATAAAAGACTTGAGTGCGAAATTTGCGGCAAAATATTTGTGGACACTTTGCAATATGGAATACATATGAACTCCAAGAAGCATCAGAAAGTTTTGAAGAAAAAGAAAAAAGAAGAAGAAAAAGTCGAATTTGAAAAGCCGTGCGAGGTCGAAAAGCCGGATTGAACTTAAGGTAAATTATATTTTAATAAATTTTATTTTTTAATAGCATGCCAAAAATAATTTGATGGATATTCCAGTTCCCGTTGATCCTGGAATCAGGTGGGGCAATTGCAACACCTGGGCCGCATTTGAAGAGGTGCCATTGGCGCTAATGGGAGAACTGTATTAGGGGTTTTGAAGAGCGCCATTGGTAGCTCCTCGAATGCACCCTGAAATCTGCTTTCGCTCCACCAAAAAAATATTTTGACCAAACTTCCTTTCTCAAGCCCGTTCCAGAGACTTGTTTGCTGCACCTAATATCTGCTTGGCTGCTGTCTTAATTTGTCCGTGGACAAACAGACGTCACTAGAAATGTTATTAATGATTAGATGTTATGAATTTTCTTCCCCAATTAAGGTGGCGCTGGAGTGATTCATTTTTTTGAACACCCTATACTTTGAAAAACGTTAATATTAACGTTTTGGAGCCAGATATCAAAATTCCGCTTCCGAGCAACAATTCTCATCATTCTTATGCACCTTCATGAAAAATTCCATACCTAACCATATAGTACTTTTTTGGGAAATCTTAATCTACTACAAATTCCCGGGAATGTATCCTGGATGAAGGTTTACCAAATGGTGCTGTATGGGCAGGTGTTGGATTTTCTAAGATTGGTACAAATTGTAGCTCGGAAGCGGAATTTTGATATCTAGCACCAAAAGAATAATATTAGCATATTTCAAAGTATAGGGTGTTCGAAAAAATAAATCACTCCTGCGTCACCTTAAGAAAATCTCTTTGTTAGTTTTACCATCGAACGTAGAAAAGGATTTACAGGAAATGACAATCTTAGTCGGAGAAAAAAATAGGTTTTATTCCTTGGAATATGATAAATGTCAGTGGTGCGAGTCTATTTTCGGCAAACCAAATTTCTATTCGCTGTCTTCTTGTGAAACATTACGGAAATTTTGTTCGTCAACTCATTGGAAATACGTGCGACTAGAAGGGGACGACTTAGCTAAATTTCTTGACAACGTTTGCACACACTCCGACGAAAAAATTATTTGCAAATACCTGGACAAAATCCTACTTGGATTGAATCTGTACATCCCTGTTTAAATTTCGAAAATAAAAAAGACATTATGTGTTTGGAATAATATGTTTTACCCAAAACTGGATTCAAATCGATATTGCATAATTACATAATGCCTTTAAAAGTTGTTTATGGATTGGGCTACACACTTATATCCACCCATGATGCTTTACTTAAAATTTTTGCAAAAAAATTCCCTAGCCATTATTCCTCGGCAAATTTAAAGGTTTCATGTCTTTGCGATATTTGGTTTAATCGATAACCAAATATTCCGCTTTGAACTTCTAGAAGCTGGAAATGTTTTATCAGCAATGAAGTTGTTATCTGAGTTTATTCGAAAAAAATCTTAATAGCCTATTTTTGATACTTCTACCATTTGCCTGCATTTGGAATTACTTCCTCGGCTTTTGGGCATATTTTTCGAAAAAGATTTCAATTTAAATTATTTATTTTTATTTGAGTTTATAATGCTTGCAATTAAATTTCAGAATATGAATATTTACTTTGCAAAAAAAGCTGCTTACTTAAAATTGTTTCGAAAACTTTGGCGTGAAACTCTTGAGCAAGAAAAAATGTCGTTGAAAAACGAAACTTCACATTTTAAATGGAGTTCTACTTAGCGGTCGATTTTTAAAGATGAAAATTACAAGGATCATGATGACTTAAATCGCGTAATTAAGAATAAATTTAACGAATTTTTAAAGACCGAAAAAAGCGAATGTACTATAAAATATCTGACAGAAGTTAATATTTTCAAAAACGAAATATTTAAATTTTGTGAAATTTATGTGTGAAATTTTTTTTGATAAAAACGTTTTTCATTTGGATTATAATTGATGTAAGTTTTAAAAAGTTTTACATTTATTCAACTAAAAAAACTTGCAGCATTTTCATAAACAACTTTAATTTTCTTTTTTGTAAACCTACAATTATAAAAAGAATCCTAATTGAACTGACTAACTGAGCTCATCTTTCATTTTTGTATTCAATTTCGTTTTCTAGTTCATTTTCACTAAGCTGTGAATCGTCATCATGAAAGTCTTCGCCTGCTTCCAGAATATCCCACCTCTTTTCGAAATCAGTCTTGCAAGCTCTAAAATCGTAGTTATACAGCTTCGGCTCCCTGTCGCAAATGTTGCAGTAGGCAAGCACCAATCTTTTCCATTCTTCGTTGGTGAATTCGAATGCTCTCTTTTGAGGGTCCAAATCGGATAATTCGAACAGTTCGTGTGTTAATTCTTCTCTTTTTTTTTCTGGAAATAAATTACTTAAAAAAAAAAAAAAAAGTTATAAATTTAAGGGAAATCTTTAATTTTTGAAAAATAAAGATTACATACCTAACGCTTTTTATACTGTATTTTTGACGATAATTAAAAACCGTTCTTAACACTTTTTCGACGATTTCAAATTGAACAGGGATAACAGGTTCCACTAAAGGTTCCAAGTACATGACCCCGACGTCCACGTCAGGTTTGGGGACGAAAGCTTTGCCGGGGATGGTGAATCGATATTCGGGGGTGGACCAGTTTTGGCACATGACCGACAGACGACACCTCTGCTTCTCTGCAGGTCCGGCCACCATTCGCTCGCAGACCTCGTGTTGAAACGTCAGGGTCAAAGGAACCCTTCCGTAAGACCATGCACTTCTTCTTAAAGACATATCCTTCAGCCACATTATGATTAGATGGGTCGAGACGTTGAAAGGGAGATTTCCAATGACATGAATGTTTGGAGGTTCATCTTCCCAATTTTTCCGATTATGTTCACTGAAGCAAGTACTCATGTCAAAACCCATGATGTCTGCAAAAACTAAATCCATTTTTGTGCTTGTACATGTCTGCAGCAACTAAAAAAAAATCAAAAAATCAAAAATATGTCTACAATGTAAAAAAATCTTTCATTTTTTTCCTACCTCAAGCATTGGTTTAAATCTCTTATCTTTTTCCACAAGTAAAAGTCTTGAAGGATTTTTCTCTAAAATTGATCTTGTAATATTTCCAGGGCCTGGACCGACTTCACAGACTTCCCCATGTTCTATATCTCCTGCATGCCTAACAATTCTGCCAGTCAGTTTTAAATCCAAAATAAAATTCTGAGAAAATTGTTTCAGAGCTCGTAGTCTATAAAGCCTTATGAGCTCTTTAATTGAAGGTAAAGGTGGTAACTTATGAATAATATTTCTAGGTGCTGCCATATTGGGAATATATTTAACTCCTTCCTGGAATTTCAGGTTCTTCCCAATCTTCTAAAAAGGTTTCTTGTTGAACTCTATTTATTGTAAGGCTATAAACTCCAGCAGCAAACAGTCCGCAGGTTATTCCTATGATCCTTGACCACTTCAAGTTTCTTGCACCGATTAAAGCCCTAAAAACGTTTCTTTCTTCTAATTGCTTTGCATATATGTACGCTTGACGTAATTTCTTATTTTTATCTATGTCTTTAAAATCGACTTCTGGCATTTCATTCTCACGGGCCATAATGTAATTCCTGAGGAAAAAAAAATGATGATAAAAAGGGTTAGCATGTTTCTCTTATTTTTTTTCCGAACCATTATTATTAATACATACGCATTTGGCACTCAATATATTAACAACGACGAAGCGAACTACAAAGAAAATGATCAGGTTATGTACCTTTTTGAAGGCGGAACCAAAAATCCAGTCGATTAGGATGATTAATAAGTTTTTATCTTGTTAATTAATAAAAAAATATTAACCTCGATACCGCTACAGTAAAATTCACTCGTCGGCCATCTTTGAAAATCGAAATTTAATTCAGATCGAACGCGGCCGCCGAGATTACGTTTTAACGTTTTCTTAAGAGTCCCTACATCAACTAAATTAGACACTTGTCGCCGTCAATATGTTCTAACAAAATTTGTTAGAACATATTGATTATGCCCATTTAATGGAGATAAAGATAGGGAAAAATTAAAAAAGTACCGGAAGCAAAACTATAAAAAAATTCAAAAGACAAGGACACTGTTTATTAAAGAAGGAAAATTAAAAAGGAGAATCATTCAAATG
This sequence comes from Liposcelis bostrychophila, assembly GCA_037577465.1. Lineage (NCBI taxonomy): Eukaryota > Metazoa > Arthropoda > Insecta > Psocodea > Liposcelididae > Liposcelis > Liposcelis bostrychophila. Next base: position 58,583,335 of record CM075208.1, on the reverse strand, counting down.
GATTCGAATAAGACCGATTTTTTATATCTTTCGATTAATCGTGCCTACCCCTGAAGAATTAACATAAAAATCGGTTTTTAAAATTCTTTAAAGTTCGAAATTTTTTTTTTTTTTTTTTTTGTTCAACACTAGGATTTTTTTGACTATTTTCTCATTAAGATTATGTTCCCTTAAAAAAAAATTTATAAACGAAAATTTAAGAAAGAAGTCCAATATCGTTATGTTGTTACATAACGATCTTGAAAAATGGAGGGCTTGACTCGAACAATGTCTCCGCGAAACAACATGGATTTGAAAATAGCAGAAATGGCGAATAACGGAGGCAACGGCAACGTCGCAAAACAGAACTATTGGCTTTTAAACGGCGCATGCGTCAGTTCTTTGTTTTGCAATATCGAAGTTATGGGAAGTAACATAGTTTTTAAATGAAAAAATTTGTTAGTTATCGTTAATTTGGTTGGAGAATGCCGTTTATCTCCAAGGATTGGCGTTCACCCGGCGAGGAATGGGTTAAAACGGAAGAGGGCTGGGAAAAAAAGAAAATATTAGAATGCGGACGTCAAATTATTTTTTCGCAAACGGAAAACACGGATCCTCGGTAGGTCGAATTCGTTTGTTTATATTCTCAGCTGATCATTATTTTTCTCAAAAGAAGATGATTATTACGTCAAAATGTTACTTCCTTATTACTTAATTTTACCTAGAAGTTATTTATTTTCGTTGTTTGGATCGTTTGCTGGTCGTGATCGATCAAATTTCGATCATTTTAACTTTTTAAAGGGTAAAATATGGAATTTTCCGTTTTGGAGACTAAGTCTTTGTTTCGGCGTAAATATGGAATCACGAGCAATATCGATCCTTCAAAAAATCATCGAACCGAGACGAAAAATGAAATGCAATTGAATCACTTTTTTTTTCTTTTGTGAATTTATGAAAAAAAAGAAATTGGTTTTTAGATCGACAAATAAAAATTTTTATTTTTTTTAAAAAGTTGCAGTTCTTAAAAAAAAAAAGGATTTTAATTGTTTGCTTAAGTCTTTAAAGTTTAATTGTTTTCTCTTTGGTCACAAAAAATGAAGAAGTCATCTTGGAAAACATTGAACGATAAAGTCTGCATCTAGATTTCTTTCTATTTTGAATGCAAAATTTATGTTTTCTCCCAAAAAAATGATTTCATAATTTTTTTTTTCTTATTTAAATATTGGATTAAGTAAATCACTTAAGAAATAGCATGTGAACTTCTTATCACTCTAATAGATTCAGAGTATTATTAGGTCTGTTTATTGTTTGATCATATGCGATCCCTAACGGTATTCTATTATTTCCAACACAATGACAAAATGTCAAAAAAAAAAAAAAAAAAAAAAAAAAAGCAATTAATTGGAATTAGCGTGTGATATGCGTCTTTTTTTTTTATTTTAAAATCGGGTGAAAGGAGAAAGGTTGAAAACTGGAAAGTTGCGTTCGGTTTCTAGGTCAGCATTATGAAGCTTTGTCGCTTAGCAACTCAGCTGGCATCATTGATCCGTTCCGATCTCATTTGTTTTTTAAAGTTCAGCCTTGGCCTTTTATCCCCCATTTTAGGTTTCGGGTTAGCTCTGTTGACCTCGTTTTTAAATTTTTATTTATTTTTGTTTAAAATTATTAATTTTAATTTTTTCTTTTAGATGCACGTCTCTTCAGCCGTTTAATCATCAGAACTCTGGAGATACTAGTATAACTAGGATAACTCATAGCAGATGGCAAGTAGAACAATTTATTAATTAAATTAATGAGATGACGATGGAAGTGCCAAAATGAATGGTGGTAAAATTTAAGTTTAGCCCTCTCCCTTCTTTGCTTAGATTTTACGAATCGGAATTTTAATGAAATCCGGAAATCTGGAAATCTTCATCCTTATTCTTTTATGGGTTTTTTGTTTTTTTGCTCATGCAGCGATTGTTTTCTATTTATTTTTCTCTCTCTTTCATCTGTTTTCCCTATTTTCATTAATTTTTCCTCCTTCGCATATTTTTATCTCTTTTTCATTTATATTCTGAAAGTAATTTGTTTCCTTTCTTCCATTTTCAGTTTTCCATATTTCGTGTTTTCGTCCTTGCGCTCTTTCTTCCAATTTTTCTTTTCTTTCGTTTCTTTGCATCCGCAGATTTTTCGGTAATTATTTTTCCCATTTTTTTTTTTTTTTTTTTTTTTTTGAATTTCATTCCCCCTCTTTTACTCTTACACTCTTCTGCGCCTGTTTCGACTTTTGTTTTACCCTTTTTTTTTTTTACTTAATTGGTTTCTGTTGTGCAGATGTATTTCCCTTTCTGTCTGGTGCCTGTTGCCTTATCTTTTACATAAGCATCTTTGGGCGATTCCCTACCTTTTTTCAGCCTACATGGACATCTACATTTGGCCCTTAATGTACCCTTTGGGATATTATTTCAGAAAAACAAAAGAACAGCCTCCGGATCCGGAATATTTTTTCACTCAATCGATAAAGGTACCCAGTCATTTCATTCGGACGCAAAAGATTCAACAACAAAACAGCGATTTATCGTGGGATTTTTGAGACCCTCTCCCCCCCGTTAGCTGTTTATCGAATTATTCCTCAACCTGTAGATGCCAACTGAAGTACGCCTTATCCTCCTGAAGCGATAGCCCATTTATATCCGAAAAAACGTTTTCCTGTTATTCATCTACATTTTTTTTTCTTTTTTCTTTTTTAAAATTATCGTATTTTTAAAAAAAGTCGAAGTAAATAAATTTTTTTAAAACTAATTGGAATTCGGCGTAGATTACGAAAATTTTGTAATTCCATTAATAGATCGCGTGCATAAGGTCGAATGATTTTTGAGAGCACAAAGTATGACTCGTTAAAATTATTTTTTATGCTCGATTCTTCCGGTATAAATAGTGAAATTACTCAATCTGTTGTTTTAAAACAATCTTCGCTTCGGGGGAATGCGAAAAAAAAAAAGAAAAAAATTAAAATGGTTTCACAGTCTTTAAATTTTAGATGTTTTTAATAACAATAAAAAAAATACTACCGGAGACGAATAAGCAAATAGAGAAATATAAAAGGACAATATTATGATTTAACTTCGATAATGAGTTCAATGCTCTTGTACGAGTGATCACCTTGGCACCCACACGATGCATTTACCAAATGACGTCATGGTTCATCCAGTCAGCTGTTCTTTTATGATAAAAACAACGACTGAATGCGCAATGATTTAAAAAAAAATATTTCAACGAAAAGATTGAATCTATCGATTGCTGACGGTTGTAAACGCTGTTGGAAACATCCTAATAATTGAAATAATTGAATGATGTGATGCAATTCTTGAAGTCCCGAAGTTAAAGTTCCTGTAATCGGTAATAATGTTCTAAGGGAATATAGAATGTTATACTGCAGTCATTTACTGTAGTATATTACCTGTAATTAGACGATTAGTAATAAAAATCTGATAGCGTTCTAGTATTTCTATGTTCTGTCTCCAGGGCTGCAATTCCGATTAGATTTTCATCTACAACGGCATCCAAAAAAATATTTTCGACTCGGATTGACTTAAAAAGCACGAAAATACAGTTATTACATCTAATCAATGTTGGTTTAAATCGGTTAAAATATTTTTTGGTTGCAATCGGAATCGGAATTTTACTCGTTATTGCTCAGGGTTCTGCAGAATCAAAATTGGAATTGCAGCCCTGTATGTCTTCACCCGCGACAGTAGGATCAATCCGAGGGTAAAACGGTTTAGAACTGGAATTTAAAAAAAATTTTTTAGCTGTTGCTGATGTAAATTATATAAATCGTTATAACATGCGTCACTGGCTATATGTCGTACTAGTCCTGTTATATAGTATTCTCAATGTTTTAGCCATTATAATGCCCAATTATACGTTAAGCCTTTTAAGAAACTAATGTCCCAGTAGAACAATTTACTCATTAACTACTATTATGGTTAATACTATACGATTGTAATGAACTAATAATATCTACAAATATGTCCATAAAAACCATACAATAGGGTGTCCCTTATTTTGGCAATTTTCAAATCGCTTACCCCCAAAAACTGTTCTTCTTGTGGTGTACTGATAAACCCTAATTTTTTTTTTAATTTTTTACTTGACGGGAAAGCGTGACAACTTGAGCTTAAAGTTTTTTTTTTTTTTTTCACGAAAAAATGTGGTTTTTTATCGTAAATTTTTTGTAAATCACGAATCTGAAGTCTGTTTTTTTATACCTGATCCGGTTTTTGAGCTAAAAGCCAAAATTAGAGACCCGACAGAAAAAATGGGCGCGAAATTTTGGAGGCATATAATCATGCGCATTAGTTTTACAAAAGACAGATGAAAAAAATTTGCTTTCAGAAAACAATTAAAAGCATAAACAGAGGGGAAGAAAAAATCAATGCACGTGGTCATATGCCTCCAAAATTTCGAACTCATTTTTTCTGTCGAGTCTCTTCAAATAAAGGGTCTCTAGCCAAAATATGGCAAAAAAACATAGCAAGTCCTCAGTTTTTTATCGTAATTTGGTTTGTAGCTCAAAGATCTGACCAGATATAAAAAACTGACTTCAGATTCGTGATCTACGGAAAATTTCCGATAAGGAACCACATTTTTCTTGCAGAAAAAAAAAGTTGATTTTTTTTCTCTTATGGCAATTTTCGGAATTTTTAGCTCAAAAAAATTCGGGTTTATCAGATAATCATTTTTGGGGATAGGAGATCTGAAATTCGTAAATTGCCAAAATAAGGGACATCCTACTATACGACTATGGTAATCAAGACATAGGTTTATAGTGCTATAATACAGACCTGGTTTCTACCAGTACTATAGCACTGTACTTAACAAAATTATAATGGACAGAACAAATTATAGTATTAAAAAAGTAAACGAACCTTGAATTGTTTTCATAAGCTGAAACAATCCGGACTGTTTAATTTTCCATTCCTATAATCGATTTCATCTAAAAGGTAGCCTTATAGTATCCTCATATTACTATAAGACCTGACTTACCTGGGACAGCTTAACGAAGGTTTTAAAGCTCTGAATATTATAGTACCCTAATTACTTCACAACCTAAAATGTATACACGAAAAAATAGTTGACAACCTCAGGCCTTAAAATTAATATTTTATTTAACGGGGATTGGATCTCTGTTTTAAGAAAGCCACGATTGTATATTCGTGCGCTATTTTTGGTAAACATGAAATGAGTTAAAAAGTTAAATCAAAGGGGCAAAAGATAGAATCGAACCACCGACCTCTTCACATCCTGTCAGTTGAAGGTTGGATCGATTGTCGAAGTGGCTTAATGGCAGAGCAATCGTCATGAAAACGAGACGTCGGTGGTTCGATTCTTTCGATCTTTTGCCACTTCGATTTAACTTTTCAACTCATTTCCTATGTTTACCAAAAATAGCACACGAATATACAATCGTGGCTTTCTTAAAATAGAGATAAAATTAATTTTTTATCGCTCTGGCCCTATTAGCGGATTAAAGATGTTCAGAAGCATTTCTCTTCTGAAATTTTACTCTCGAATTAATCGTATCCTAGGATTAACCCAACCTTAGGATTACCCTTCAAATGAGATAAAGAAGCAAATACCATCTTGATCGCCTTTAGATTTTGAAATAAATGTTATTAAGTCATAATTCCGTGGCTAAAAAGTGACTATAAAATAAAATTACATAGCCGTAATTTTTTTTATTGCAAAATTAATTTCAATCTTTCCCTATTAATAAAGAAAAAAAATATGTAATCGAATCGAATTTATAATGAATTTACAAATTAATTCATTAGGAAGATAAAACTCGATGAAAGTGAAAACAAACCGAAAAGGAAACATCATCCCTGTTGAAAAACAAAGTATTTTTTAAATGTATCCTCCGCGTCCGAAACAAATCCGAGTTTATGAAAGGAGATTCGAGTGCAAAGTGCAAAATAACCCACGTATGTATCACCTACGTAAAAAAAATCGCCCACGATAATCGCGGTTAATTGTTGCTTCAAGCTTTTATCTTCCATGTGATTATAGGAGATGGAAAAAAATCCCGATTCCATCATCCGGTTTGGATTTTTTGTTAGGGATGCACACGATTTATGTTTGGGAAATCGATTTCTTTTTTTTTCGCTTCGATTAATCGAAGGAGACTGTACTGTCGACTTTTGAAAATTAATCTTGTTTACACTTTGGGATTAATCCGAGGGTAGGGTACAACGGATAGGCACGACTGTTGATCATTCAGATTGCTTGCCCTAGGATTTGAGATATCGATTTTGAGAGGTATTTGATCGGTCGTTTCCAAAGATTTTTTTTTTTTTTTTTTTTGTGGTTAATCGATATCGTGTGATTGATTAATTGGACACTTCTAATAGCCTCATTAATATTTTTTTAAAGATTATGACATTTAAAAAAAATCAATTGTTTGTTTTTCATGCGGCCAAGGAATCATTTAATCGATTATTTACAAAAAATTAATTTTTTTCCCATTCGATCGCTCGAATTTTTATTGTTGGTAAATGAATGTTTGTTGACTACGAAAAAAAAGAGAAAGTGGTGGATTTTTGATTAATCGAATCTTGGTAATTTATTAATAGATTGATTGATTTATTAATTGATATTCTAGAACCTATAAAAGATAATTGAGATCTTTGAATCCATCATACAAGGATATTGTCATAATCGCCATTATGACAAATTCCACACCCAGTGGCATTTGCCCCCCCCCCCCCCCTTAAGCTAAGGCATCCCTGTCCGTCTTAAGACATCTTTGCCCTTCCCAAGAAAAATCTGAAACAACTCCCCTGTCCAAATCGAAGAATAAAAATAATTCAAAAAACGGCATTGTCATAATAATAAAAATGATGGCAATTTCGTTTTAAAAATTATTTTAACTCCTTGGTGTCGAATCTGTTTTTCACGAGGCCCATAAAATTATGTTTGTTTTTATGAAATTTTGAAAAAAAAAAAAAAAATCCGACTTTGTTTGGCCGTCATCTTTCTGTTTTTTTCCCTCTGTTTCGGCAGTAGCTAATTTTTGTTTGTTTTTCTGGTCTTTCAGGTTAGAGGAAAACGACGAGGACGAAAACAAGGAGAACATGGTGATAGACACGGAGAACACTATCCAAATCGGAACTAGGTACAACGACAACACCATCCAGCCCCATTGCCACATCACAATAAAATGCACTAGGGAAATCGCGGGTTTCAACGGTTTGTCGGACGCTTTCAAAAGATTAGATTTTAGGAACGCGGTCCACGACGTCCGTAGGTTCAACTATATATGCAAACTGTTAGACTTACTCATCACGCAAAAGCTTACCATGCTCTCGGGTTGTGCTCAGAAAGTGCTCTTCAACATGCTCGAGGAAGTTGCCTATCAAGTCTCCGCCAGCCAACAAAATATTCACATGTTAAATAAATTATTAAGGCAGCTGAGGGTCATGATCGATTGCGCCTGTTGGGGCCGACCGTTGGGTAGCACCCTTCTTTGGGAATCCCATCTCAGGACTATTAATAGAATTCTCACCATTGCCAATCGCATTCAAATTAATGAGGTGAGTTAACTTGTCATTTCCCGGGAATCGAACGATTTTGGGATTCACGGGAAATCCCGAGATTTCGACTCTTTATTTCCCGGGAACAAGTTTTTTCGTAAAGAGGGAAATTTACCGGGAAACCGTTATTTCTGGTTTTTTAAGCCGGAATTGCCCGCATCCAGGGTAACGCAGGAGCAGAGCAACTTTTCATTTTTATTCATTTCTTTTTCAGCCCGGTGACGAAGTTTTTCCTAAATTAGAGAATCTACCGGAGGAATGCATTCGGGAAGTACTTCTTAGGTTAGCCGATCACAAGGATATAGAAAACTCAAAGCGAGCTTATTCGGTAATGGCGAAACTAGTGGACGAACAAAGGATTTGGAGGGAACTCTGCCAATTTCATTTCACTCAACAGCAAATTAATTTCGTTATGGAACAATTAGACTCTGAGCAACAGAAGGACTGGCAAATCGTCTATCATAAATTAAGAAAGTATGTTGCCGTATCGAACGAAATGTCGCGAAATAAATATACGTAATTTTTGGAAATTTCAAGGTATATTTATACCCACGGTCAAAGCCGCAGTCAAAGTTAATATGTCTATTTAGAAATATTGCTGTTTTTATTGAACTTTGCCTGTGCATTTATGGTGTGTTTATACCTAAGGTTTTGGAATATTTAACTGTAAATTTATATTTTTATATTGCATGCGGACAGTTTATTAATTTTCTTTTTCCTTTTTCAGATCTTTCGGACTTAGAGAAGAATACGCGGAAATGATTCAGCTGTGCAGGAATTGCAGGTGCTTGTTTTGGAAAAGCATAGGTCACCCTTGCATAGCCGATCAGGATCCAGGGTTTCAGGAAAAACTGGAGGACGTGGATAAGAGTTCCTTGCATATTCCAATACCGCCACAGGCCTTTCTGAAATTTTTTTCTCTTTGAAAATGTTTTTGTAAAATAAGTAAACTTTTTTTTTTTTTTTTTAATTTCGGTTAATTATTTAGTCCGTAGTAGAAATTAACAGGTGATATCTTTTTGTGATCGAATTGTTCTTGCGATTTTATTATTATTTTTACTTTTTAAGTTTTTTTTTTCTAATTGTCATCGGTGAAACAAATAGCGTGAAAATTAAGAGAGAAAAAATTTACCCTACAGCAGCTGCGGGGAGTCGAACACTCGGTCTCTCACTTTCGTAGCAAACACTCAACCATTGAGCTATGTTTTCACGTCGCCGACTCAATAGATTTCGACTCTCCTGAAATGATTCTTGATCGTTCAGCCTGGGTAAAAATTTTCTCTCTTAAATTTTAAATTTAAGACTTACCTCCTTAAAGGTATTCTAATAAGGGAATATTTCAAACGCATTTCAGTATTAGTAAAAAAATTTTAAAAAAGATTTTTTTTTTAAAACTTCCTGTAACAGGTTGCGAGATAATGATATTAAGTTCAATAACATTTTCGAATTATTATTTTTTTAGATGTAAGCGTGTTTTTTTCTTTCTAATTTTTTAAATTTTTATAATAAAGTATTTTTTTAGTCATGTTAAGGGTCGTTCAATTGTTATTTAGCCATTTTGGGGGCGAAGAAACGAACCTTTTTAAAACAAGTCGATAATTAAATTAATGATAACGTCATCATTTACCGTAAGTGAAAAAAGGGGACTTTTGATTGTACGAATTAAAGGACAAAAAATAAAAAATTAAATTGCGGAAGGGCAGACGTTTTCATAAAAGGTCTTACCCCTTCTTTGAAATAACAGTCTAGAGTGAGGGAAATTAAAAAAATGGTGGTAACATTTGAACGGCCCCTTAGTCAGTTTATTGTTTTATGGAATTTTAAATCGTTTGAAAATGCGAAAGCTGTAAGAAATGTGTTTCAGTTTTGTTTTCTTAAAAAAAGCTGAAATCCTTCGAAAGGAAGATTTAGCCAGGGAATGCAGAATATTAAATGAAATTAATTTTTAAATGGAAAGCTAAAGTTTCATTTTTCAAGAGGACAAAATGTGATTTTTTTTTTTTAATTCAGAGCCGGTCGCCTGATTCTAAAAAGTAATTTAAATCTCAACTTTTAAGATTCTTTAAAAGAAGGATTCTTAAAACAAAAGAATGTATAATATTAGTCGAAAGGGTTAGTTCCTTTTTAAGATTTTAAATTTTTTTAATAATATTTTGGGGGAAAAATTGAATTCATTTATAATCCATCACTGCATGGATAATATTAGCCCTGTTAACTAGGCTTAAAAAAAAGGGCGCTGTTGCACCAAAATTCGAGGGGGCTAGACCATAAGTTTTATTATAATTTTAACTTATGGAGCAGTGAGCTCCCACCTATCGCCAGTTGATTCATTTTTAGCGTTAAAAAAAAGTTTAAAGTCTTAAAAACTCTTTGCTTTCGACTCTGGACATCTAAGTTGCATTTCAAAACTTTAATATTCCTTTAATCGATGTTTTAGCGATGAGTTCCATTTACGAAAATTTTATTAATTTTAACCTTTTGCTGATTAATTAAAATTGCATTCTAAAAAAATTTCAATCAAATTGAAAATCACTGCCCCTGACATAAAGTCCCTTGTGACGTCAGCGGAAGGTTAATAAATAATTTTTTTAAAAGGCTACTTAGGGGCTTTCTGCAATAAAAAAATGATGTTTTTATTATTATTTATCTTCTTTGCTTTTCAATTTTAAAAATTAACGATTACGATTATTATCATTATTATTGTACTTTATGAAAAATTTTATATGCTTTTTATTATCATTCGTGTAGATAGCTATATTTTGAAAAAAAAAAAAAAAAATTTATTCTACGTGATCGTGATTATTTTTTATAACTATGTCTCGATTTTTAAAAAAAACGTAAGCTTTAATGTAAATATTTTTAAAAAAACGAGTAAGAGTTCTTTTTTCTGTAATTAAAAAAGCGAATAAAAATGATTTACTTTCCTTTTTTCTCAGAATATTAATTTGGAATCTCGAATGTCGTTTAAAAAAATTGTGGCCACAAAAAGCATCACATATTTTTGTACAACAAAAAAAAAAAAAAAGCATATCAATAAGGTAATAATAATTCTTACCTGTATTATTCCTCGTTTTTTTCAATGTTTATTTTTAATCTGTGGCCTATTTTTACCATTTCCTCCCCGAAAGTATATAAATAAAACATTATATATTAAAATGAATGAGGTATTTTAAAATTAGATCGCGCGAAATCTTTTTTCCTAATTCAATGATAACGAGTAACCTTGAAAATATTTTTAAAATTTTTACGTCATGAACATTACGCTAAAAATAGCAAAAAGAAAAAGGAAAAAAAAAGTTTTTAGGCAGCACTTTTCGATCGAAGAAAAAATCCGTCCTTAATTCTGTTTGAACGGATAAGTCAAAAAATTCAGATTTTGCCTTTGAAATCCGGCATCATTACGTAAATAACGCTAGTCATTGTTTTTTTTTTAAGGGGAGGAGAAGTTACAAGAATGATATTATAAGAAAAGAATTTAATTTGTTACCGAACCGTTAAAAAAAGTGCATTTTTTTCTGTGTTTTTAGAATTAATTCCTTAAATTTTAATTTTAATTCTAAGTGAATATTGTGATGAAAATGCTTTACGATTACTTTTTATGTTTGTTTTGTATACTTTTATACTCTTTTAATTTTTTTTTTTTTTTTTTTAAGAAAAATAATTTTCGAATTATCTGTCAGTTTGAAAAAGAAAGAAAATTAATTAAAGTTTGATGTTAAAAAAAATCAGCTGCTTTTTTAAAATTCATTTCATTCCGGATTTGACTCAGAATTAGAACGATTTTTAATTTTTGTCATTTAAAAAAAAAATTGATCTGTGCCTGCCTGTTTTAAAAATTTAATTAACCATATATTTTGGCGAATATTGTAACTGCCGATAGGTTGATTTAGGTGAAATTCGAGGTGGAAGTTAAAACAATTTCAATTTATTTGAAGAATTGGAAGTTTCAAAACTTTTGCCGAAATTGGATTCAACGTACAAAATAACATTTGTCTCTTCATTTTTAAAATTATTTGTATTCTGCCCCAAAATTTTATACAGTATTTCACAAATGATTTTTAAAAAATTGGATTCTTAGCTTATAGACTGCGAAATGTAGATAAATAGCCTCATTGGATACATTTTTGCCCTAAATATCAGACGCATTCAGCCAAAAGTGTTCAAAAAAAAAAAAAAAAAGTATCAGTTTCATTAGCAACAATGTCACCCGCAAATCGTTATCAGTTGCGACTAGAGTGTTGTTTTAGCAATACTTCGCTGAGGCTTATGACCTTTTATTAATTTCCAGTCATTAGTTGTTTTCTTTTACCAGTTATCTTCTTGAACCACCGTCTTGGTTATTCCTCCGCAGGTTCTAGACAAATAAATGATTTCTCTGACACCATTTTGGCGACTAGGTTCGTCCTCTTATACCAGTTCTTACCAGTTGGTACATCTATTATTATGACTGCCCCAAGTATTTAGGTCTTGCAAGTAAGCATCAATTGTAGGCTTGTGCTCGAAAACCTGAAAAAAAAAAGTTCTTAACACTTCGTAACACTCCATTTTTTTTTCAGTTTATTCTACTTTCATATTTGAATGGTTTCACGCTCAAAAGTAAATCGGATGCTTGATATTCCGTTTCCATTTCCCCAAATTCTTTTCGTAAAAAATCGTACGAAGGACTTTATCTTTCGGAAGATAAAAAAATAATTTTCTGGAAACCCACTTCCCACCGTAACATTTAAACTGCTTCAAGAAAAACAAGTGAACTTGTTAAGGTGAAAAACACGTCTTAAGTTTGACCCTAAACAACCCATTAGTCTACCCTATCTTCAAATCGAAGGTCTTTAATCTCACAGAAATTTAAAAGGATCGAAGGCAAGGGAAGGAATTATTGCGAAAATCTTGCCTTGGGGCGAAACGTATTTATTTATTTGTTAACATATTTCCCGACACTACGTCAACGAGTAGTAAAAGTCTCACACACGCGATCTGTCCTTAGGGTGGAAGAAAAAAAAGAAACATATTTACTCTAAACAAATTTAAAATACTATCGGAAAGACGCTAATTAATATAAAACAAAAATGACGTTGCAAATTATCAGGCATTAATTAAATTTATTAATTCAGATAATTCCCTTTGAATGAACTTTCGTCATTTTACCTAACAAGTCGTTGATCGAGATAATATTGTCTTTTTTTATTGATATTTTTCATATACATTTTGGCTTGTCTCCGTGATGGAGCAGATCGGGTCAGTCCACCAGGGCTGCAATTCTGATTAATTTTTATTCGGAATCGGAATCCGGAATCGGAATCGGAATAGGCATCCAAAAAATATTTTCGATTCAGATTGACTTAAAAAGCATGGAAATACCGCTACTACGGTTAATCAATTTTGGTTTAAATCAGAATCGGAATCGGAATTTCAGCCCTGAGTCCATACTAGGGAGCGCGTTATGAGGGGGAGTAAAATACTTTTGTGCCCCCCCCCCCCCTTCAAAAGTCTCAAAAAAATCAAATATTGTGTGCTGAATCTGAGCGCTGTATCTTTACTCTACCACGAGCCTGTAAGCTCTTTGATTTTTCTATTTAAAATACATGGGGATTTTCCAATTTTTGCGGCATGTTTTTCTTTTCTGCGAAATAGATAAATGAAAATTCGATCAGTGGGTCCAGTTACTTCGTACATGTGTAGTTACCGGTAAAATTTCAAAAACGTATTTTTGAAATTTTACTTTTAGAGATTTTTAAGGAGACTAGAGGACTGGAAAATGGTCAAGATTTTGAAATTGTTTATGTAAGTAGTAACCGGGCCCAGTGATCGGATTTTCATCTGTCTATTTTCCAAAAAAAAAAAAAAAAATGTAAAAATTAGAAACTCAAAAAATCCCCGTATATTTTAAATGGGAAAGTCCAAGTCCTTATAGACGCATATTGGAGTAGAGATACCGAGCTCAGGAGGTTTTACACACAATATTTTTGATTTTTTTAGAGACTTTTAAGAGGGGCGTCGGGGGGGACCACAAAAATATTTTACACCCTCTCATAACGGCAGGCATCGAAGTGGTCTCTGAAAGTCTCTAAAAGTCTCTAAATTCAAGGATGGTCTCTAAAAGTCTCTAATTCTGTAAAAAGTCTCTAAAAGTCTCTTTTTTCTTAATTTCTTGCTTCTTCTTTCGTTTAAGTATTATTCAATTCATTTGAATGAATTTTTAAAAAACCCTTCTGATTCATTTCTGGCCGAGTTCATGGAGGTTATCTTTTATTTTTCGGTAAGAGAAATAGTGAAAAAAAAAAAAAAAAATCTATTGAGGAAGCGGTCAAGAAAATTGAAAAACTAAGGAAAACTGTAGAAATAAAGAAAATTAGAATAAGTTTAAGCAAAAAGAGGAAAATATGATGATATTCCACTTGTTTAATTTTTTTAAAATCATTGTTAAGTTTATAATATTTGACAGAAAGAAAAATTTCATTCTGAAATTTAATTAAATAAATATTTTTTAAAAGATGTAATAGATAGTTGTGATAGATTGTTTTAATTCGAATCCAGAATGACTTTCTTGTGACTTTATTTTTTTTTATTTATTTTTTTTTTTCCTGAAAAAAAGATGGAATTTTTTTGTTTAGAAACACGAATAACTTGGCTTTTCAATAACATGAAAATTCATTTTTCGCCCGCTTAGGTATATGAAAAAATGGCATTTTATGTTTACAAGTAATGGAAAATGAATTTTTCTCAGTCTCTAAAAGTCTCTAAATGGTCTCTAATTTTCCGATTTTGGTCTCTAAAGTCTCTTGTCTTGTCTCCATTAGTTACTTAAATGGATGGTCGGATTAAAGCAATCGTCTATTTAAATCAAGCACCGGAAGTACTGTATGTTTCCTTTTCTTTCGACAAACCTAAAACTTTTTGCATGAGCCATAATTTTTTCTGAAAATAGTTTCTCAGTAATTACGAACCTATATACTAAGCTCTTTTTCCATTTAGTCGTTACAATTTACTAAAATTAATTTACAAAAATATAAACAAAATCCCGGAGTTCTCCATTTTGAATTAATTTTTGAATTTGGAACGGTACAGTACTTCCGGTGCTTGATTTAAATGGACGATTCTTTAATTCGATCCTCTATTTAAATCACAAGTGGAGACAAGCTATCTAATTTTGAAGGGGTAAATGACTTCGATGCCTGTAACGGACACCTTAAAAGGGCACCTCAAAATCTGGGGTACCTTAAAAGTTGTCCCCTGTTTTTTTTTTTTTTTTTTTTTTTTTTTGGCCATTAATGATGTCCACAACAATCGCAGTAGGGCTCTTATGACTTTTTCTAAACACTTGCACACGAAAATCAAAAATTATTTTAAAAAAATTTTTATCCTGGTCCAGTGACGTTACCTGGCCAGGATAACTGGACAGAAATAGATCTACCGGAAAAAGGACATAACTTTCGATGAGCCACGTGCGATTCGCCTAAGTGACGTCATTTAGGTTACGGGGACGGAAGCGAGTATGACATCACAGATGACGTAGAATAAGTTTATTGGTTAAAATAGTGGTCCAGTTACCTAAGCTTAATCGGCGGTAACCAAACCCTTGTCTTACATTGTTAATTTTCTTGTCTTCAAGGGTTTTTTTAGGGTTTAAAAGAGTTTCGGAATGCCAAGAGCCTTAACTGACCGAGTGATTTCTTAAAACATGGTTCAAAGGACCTGAATGAGAGTGTTTGGAATTTTACGAGTTCCAAGTTCTAGAAAATATTTGCTGAATTTCCGAAAACTCAAAAAGGTGGACGATATAAGAATGAATTAAGAAAATATGTCATATATTCGTTTTTCCCTATAGACATCTGCTTACTGCTTCAGCCGATGAGCATCTCACCGGAATTGGGGAATGTAATGTGCAGACTTGCCCGAAAAATCATATCCGTGGGTAAAACTCGATTTTTTTTTTCTCGGAAAAAAAAACTGATTTCGTCTCGGAAATTTTCCGTAGATTACGATGTCGGTTTTCTAGAATTTGTTCCAATTTGGAAACAGAAACGATATTACGATCTCAACTGTTCCGGCTTGACGGGAACTTGTCCTCCGGCTTTAAACTTTACCAAAGATTAAAAAATTTGAGTTCATATTCGGACACTGGGGGAAATCCCGATATGAAAAACTTACATTTTCCTGCGAAAAACAAATATCGATATTTTGCCGTTATGACTCTTGGAATCGTTTTTTACGTTTCATTGTCGTAATTACTTGTATCCATAATTACGTAAATACTTGAATCACAAGAAATGTGAAAGTAAATAAGGATCTCTTCCAAGCTTTTTACAGATTTTTGAAAAATATTCTTTTAAAAATTTATTAAAATTTTTCTGGAATTTTTGAAACCCATGCTCCTTAGATCGGGGCTTTCTTATGCGCATTATGAAACCTGAATTTTCTCAGATTTTTTACTTGGCGGAAAACCGCCGGAAAACCCCTTTATAAACAAGAAAAATCGATCTATTTTTAGTGTGAAAAAAGTCATAGCTTATCGGAAATTTCACGCAGGTCACGAATTTAAAGTCTCTTTTGTTTTTTATTTGTGCTCCAGTTTTTTAGTTGGAAACCAAAAATTAAAAAAAAAAACGCTTAGAGTTGAGAAACTTATAAAGACCTCAGTTTTTCGAATATCTTTGAGTTTAGGTAACTTAAAAAAATCCGAAGCAGACAAAAGGAAAACAAACTTCGCAAAATTCTAATAGATTTATTTATTTAATTTATTTATTGAAAATTAATTTTTTAAAAACTGATCGATTTTTTTTATCCTTTTTGCAATTTTTCGATATATAAGTGGAAATCGCCCAGCTGAAAACGTGGGAAAAAAAAGAAAAAATTGGAGCGCGTATATGGACAAGAGAAGACACGTCTGTCTGAGTTTTCAAATTAGAAAGCTCACGTGATAACAGACTTCCTATTCAGAAGACCTCCGGAGCAGTATTTATTGCATTAAACATTTTTTTTAGAAATGCTGAAAGGGTTCATAAAATGTTTACGCAGAAAAAAAAAAAAAAAAAAAAAAAGGCAAGATTCGAAAATTAATATGATAGCAATAAAATAG
The DNA here is from genome assembly GCA_037577465.1 of Liposcelis bostrychophila. NCBI lineage: Eukaryota > Metazoa > Arthropoda > Insecta > Psocodea > Liposcelididae > Liposcelis > Liposcelis bostrychophila. The sequence goes on along the minus strand of CM075208.1, from coordinate 58,566,703 downwards.
CATTTTAGCCTCGATTTTAGCCAAAATCTGCATCTCGGCATCGGCGGAATAGAAAATATTTGGAATCGTCGTCGGTGCCAAAATTAACAGAATCGGAATCGGCTTGGGGTCATTGAAGTATTATGTAAGCACGGACGGCGGGAGGGAGAAGGCGAGGGGGGGGGGGGTAAATAAAATGCTTATGATTGCTTACAAAAAGAAGGGCGAGGGAGTCTTCATTAATCTTACGTAAGAATTTTTTTTTCATTAATTACTGAAAAATTGTTCAAGGTATTTGATGAAAAGAAAAAAATCTTAATAACTAGTTGTAAAAAAAAAAAAAAAAAAAAGACTCGAAAGAAAGAAAATGGTTTTAAAAAATTGATTTAATTTAATTTTTTTTTTTTTTTTTTTTTTTTCAAAATAAAATATTTAAAACAAAACTTAAAGTTTTAAAAAAGAGGAGGGGGGGTTAGAAAAATCTTATTGCTTACAACCAGGGGGAGGGGGTAAAAAACCGAAAATTATGCTTCAGCATAACTAACAAACCCCTTGGGCCAATTTTACAAAAATTTTACTGGTCGTCGACAGAATCCACACTATCGGCATCAGAACAGGCTATGCAACTCCGTTAGAAATCTTGTTAGCGTTTATGAAAGAGAGAAAGGGTCTAAAAACCTAAACTTTTTTGGTCCCCTAAATTTCGGAATTGAAAAAAAAATGGTATGGAATTGAAATCTCTACTTGAGAAACTTTATAATAATTAGCCTCAGGTAATTAACAAAAATATTATCTTGCTTACGTAAAAACCCAGTTAGCAGATCCAAATTTTATGGAAATGGGTTGCACCCTTTCAAACTTTTCTTCAACTTTTGTAAAACTTAAGTCGATAATTGATAGGTTCACCCCGATCCGCGACGTTATCCTTATTGGGAGAGGTTTGAATGAATCCAATATGCAATGAGGCTTATCATAAGTTTGCGGCGAAGAGAGGCCCACGTCATTAAAAAATCGTACGCATAGTTGCGATTAAAACAAAATCATTCATTTTTTTCTCGGTCTCTTCCCCTCCCCCTTATATTAGCAAATCAATATATAATATAAGAAGAAGATTCATCAAAACAATATAAGTCGCTTTAATATTTTCGTACTGTCATCGCCGGTTTACCTTGAGCGAGGTTGCAATAAAAATGTGTGCGCTGACAACATCTTTGATTGTCTTAGTAGTCGGTTTGACGGGATCTTCGGTTGTCAGGGGAAAGTCCATTTCGAATCTCCCCATAAATTTCGTGTGCAACTCAAATTCCAGCAAAGTGGATTTCGACCCGGTGAGATGTCCAAAGGAAATACGGAAGAACGATTGCAGGGAGGAAGGGGAGTGTTGTCATCAGTGCAGGTCCCTCAGCAAAGCGGGCATTCAGTTCGACTGCAGGCAAATTTCCGAAAAGGTGAAAGTTTATTACCCGGAAAACGACTATACCGATGTGTTAAACGTCGAGAAACACTGTGTTTGCACCTTTGTGGTCAGCAAAAAATTGACGGAGATTTCGGTGCCGGTCACTTAGGAAATCCTTGACGAGGATTAAAGGAATCATCAATTGACAGCTTTACTCCATTTTTTTTTCGCTTTGAGCTTTAAACAAGGAGGTTGTGAGCTGCCACAAGTTTCAGGTATTTTTTTTTCTTTCTAATTTTAGACTTCCAAGGAAATTTTATAAATAAAAAAAAATTGTATTCTGAGCATACCAAAAGCGTTTTATTTGATTAAAATGCATTGAATTTAGCCTAAGAGATTCCTGATGGAAAGCTGTTAAATGTTCTAAATTAAAACTGATGTATATTGGATTTGATTTTGAGCTTTCGGATTGAGAGTTCAAAATTTCAGAAATAAAATCATACATACAAAAAGTTTAATTTTGACTTTAACTTGAACATTTGGCAGCAAACATCTGGCAGTGTTTGTTTTCTTCAAAGTGTTTGAAAAGGGTTAAACAGTTATTTTTTCAAATGAATTGTCTTAAATTCTTTAAGAGCACTAGACATTTAAGACATTTAAGCTTAGGACCTTTTACACAAACAGTTTAGAACTATCTATGGCATATTTCAAAAAAAAATTTTAAGAAGACAAGAATTTTAAAGATTAATTTTCTAAAGACAATTTAAAAAGTTCTTAGTCCAGAAGATGTGTCTTTTTTGCGTACGTCTCCCCTCACTACTGTTGCCCTAACATTTTTCAGATGAAATATTTCTTTAAACTTTTTGCAGTTAAAATTAATTTAAAATGGCTTTTCACTCCAAAATGTAATCCAATTGGATTGAGATCGTAATTAACAGTTCCCAAAGAAAGCTTCGGACACTTCTGAAAAAAATTACGTGCATAAAGATGGGAAAATATGCATATATATATATACCGATTTGGTATATTTTTAAATTTCGAAAAAATTTATTTGGCGGCCAAAAATTTATTTATTGATTTAAAAGTTATAGTATCAGAAGTGAATAAAGGTTAAAAAAATTTGAAAATATAAAAATGCAAAATTTTTTATAAATTTTGAATTGAAATTTAACAAAACAAAAAAAAAAAAATGTGTAACAATTTTTGGGAGCACACTTGAGAAAAAAAAACCGCCTTCATTTATGAGCCTATTCATGCAGCCTCTTAAAACCGGTCACTGAGTTGCCTCTTTATAACGAATTCTTAAAAGCTCTTCAAGGCTAAAAGGGTCTATAAGAAGGTCTTGCAGAGAGTTGGACAATTTGACTCTATACCAAAAAGGCTAAAGACCCCGACAAAACGAGGCAAGACAGGGCAAAAAAAGCTTCGCCCAAAGTCTTAAAATTTGTTAATGTCATACCTAATCCTCTTAAATGCATCTTTGTATGTAGGCATTACCGAAATCGAAAGCATCGAGCATCTTGAAATCTCTTCGCCTTCACTTAAGACATGAAAATCTTGTAACATATGTCAAGTCTAGTTTTGAGTTTTTCAAAAAATTAATTCCCTTTTTCTTTCTTTTTTTTCAGTTGAAAACGAGAGAGCTGAGCGACAAAACCGTCAGAAAAATTTTCTTCGAAACCCCTTGCATGGAGGAAAAACGTGACGTCGATGAAAGGATTTAACGAAAATAAAAAAAGATAACGTTCGACGAAGAGGACAGAAAAACCAAGAAAAGACGCTTCGGAAAACTGGAAAATTTTATACAGTCTGCGATACATTTGTACATTGATTCTTCTTCTTCTAATTACAAAAATTTTGTATAATTTTTTTCTTAGGCATTTTTTTTACGGGAAATGAATTTCTTAAGTTAGTTTTAGAAATCGGATGATCCGGAATCGGTCATCCCCTTAATTTTTTAATCACCTTTTTAAATGACGTCACGAAAGCATCATTAAAACCTCGGATCTATTCGACCGTAGACCTAAAAATAAAAGACCCGGCTGACGTCAAAGGAAACTAAAAATAGCCGAAATTGGTCATTTTCTGTTAGGGAAATATGGTGAATTTAACAGCTATTGTCTGAATCTGCATGTTATCTGACCGATTGATTTTTGTGATAAAATCCCGGCTTGCGTCACGTACCTACTTGACATCAATAATCTCCTATTCAAGAGCTGCCGGAGTCTTTGCCTAGGATATTTTATTCCCCGCAGGAAAATATGATATATCCTGCGGGAGATCGCTTTACGGTGACGCAAGTATACCAGTGTCTCGATGTGCTGTGCTTCTCGGACCGTAACCGATTTTCACGCCATTTCGTGTTCTTCCGCAAAAGGACTTCTTCGGGCATTTCTTGGCATGACATTAAGACATTAGGTGTCCCAACGTCTGTTCTTGAGTTTTGCACAAAAGAACAAGAAAAGCTGCGTCGGTTCCTGCCAACATCTAACGTTTTGCGGGACACAACTGAAATAACTGGATTCTTCCAAGAGCTTCTTCCTTTTTCATATATTCCGCCAAAGACTCACATGTAAATCGAAATTACGTCTTAAAGGTACATATTTGCTAAGATCTGCAGTATTTAAGTCCACCATTTTTCCTCTGTAATGTCTTGGAAGAGAAACAAGAGCGGAATATATAAGCAGGGCTCCAAGAAAGAAGGCGGGCCTTAGAGATTAGGTTCGCATCCCCCCTCCCCTTTTTTTTAATTTTTTTCCAACCTAAACTCTTGGTTCGGATGTTTTAAAGACCTCTTACATCCCGCTAAATGTCCTACACACAAGATGCATTTAAGTGGATCCCTGACTTTTTGAAGTCTTAAAGACATTTTGTACAGAGCATTTTTTAAGGATTTTTCACTGGGTGCCAATTATTTTTTAATATTAGATTTTATGCAGAGCAAGCCCCTCACCTCACCTTGGCGAGATCCCCCCCTCTCACCTTTCCTCCGTCCTTTCAAATTCTGTGCCTTTTTTTGGAAAAAAAACTCAAAAGTTGAATCGTTCCCCAATAAAATTTTATCTCATATCAATTTACCTCTCAAGAGCTTCGTGTTACAATTTTTTCTTCTTTTTAAAGTTTTTTTTTTCTCATAAATGATTGTGAGTATTTTTAACAATGCTGTTTTCCCAGTGCTTCAGAATTTCTTTCACTGGGTGCCACATATTTCCCACTAGGTGCCTACATGGCACCCAGTTGCATACTTAAAAAATGCTCTGCGTCTTGTATTCGGATAGGGGTGTTAAAACCGACAAGAATGAACACACCATTTTACTATATAGAATATATTAAAACGAAGACTACTTACAAGGGGACCTTTGCATCTGATCCAACGAGCAGATGCTCCAAAAAAGTTTTGGATCATATGCAAGGGTATGAAATTGCACTTGCTCCAAATTGCATGTGCTCCAAAAATTTTTGGAGCATATGCAAGAACTATGTGTTTTTTATATTGCATTTGCTCCAAAAGTTTTGGAACAAGTGCTAAGGTTAAAAAGGTTGACTTGCATTTGCTCCAAAAAAAAAAAAAAAAAAAAAAAAAAAAAAAAAAAAAAATTGCTTCTACCCGTTGTTTCCAATAGACTTATTCAGTTATTTGTTGGAGAAAGAAATATTTTCTAAATAAAATCAGTAATATCATCTAATGCTGCTTCTCCATTATGGCTCAAAATTAATTTTCTAGAATTAATTTTCAAAATTTCCAGAAGTACTGTGCTTTTGTTATTCTATGGATTTCTAACCCAAGATTTAAAAATGGAGTCGGCCATTTTTACTAAATTGCATTTTTTGTATTCTTAATCCATGGTCGAAAATTCATAGAATAACTAAAGCACAGTACTTCCGGAAATTTTGAAAATTAATTCTAGAAAATTAATTTTGAGCCATAATGGAGAAGCAGCATAATTTAAAATCAGTAATATTCAGTTTCAAAATTATTCGAAGTATTCAAGTTCGAAATTATTCTGGGTGTCTACTGAATACTGGGTCTCTACATTTTTGAAATTCAAGGTTTTCTTAAGGCTTTCAAGACTCATTTTTAGAAAAAAAAAGGTTTCTTTTATTTTTTAAAGGACACGCTCTACTTTAGAAAAGTAGGACTAAGGTAAAAACTAACAGTTTTTTTTAGATAAGGCAAAATAGAACGTTTTTTAAATTTAAAAAAAAATTCCAAAATAAGTCTAATAAAAAAAGGCGACCAAAAAAAAAAAAAAAACCATTAATAGTTGATAAAATTGGCTTCCAGAAAAACTGTATAAGTTCTAAATTTAAGGATGTTTACTAAAGATTATGATTGAAATTCAAGATTTTTCAAGGTTTTCGAGGTTTTTAAGGTTCAGTTTCAAATTCAAGGCTAATTCAAGGTTTTAAAGGTTTTCAAGGTCGGTAGACACCCTGTTATTAAAATTTGAACTGGTTTTCAGTTTTAAAAATAACCTATGTGGAAATTGCGTAGAAGCAATTGGTTTTTTTTCTTTGGAGCACATGCAAATCAACCTTTTTAACCTTAGCACTTGCTCCAAAACTTTTGGAGCAAATGCAATATAAAAAACACCTAGTTCTTGCATATGCTCCAAAAATTTTTGGAGCATATGCAATTTGGAGCAAGTGCAATTTCATACCCTTGCATATGATCCAAAATTTTTTTGGAGCATCTGCTCGTTGGAGCAAATGCCATAGACCCCTTACAAGACGAATACAATGTTGCCACTATGTATAAAACACTACCTCAACTTTACAAAAAAAAAAAATTCAACTTAACCCAAACTCCACACCTATCACAAGATTTTTGTCTTCGAACTGAAATGTCGCATGACAGGACATGGATCATTCTGCTGATCTAAACTTTCGCCTTCATGATTGATATTATCGTTTTGATTAGATTCCTCATCACGATCAACATTATTAGGCGTTCCAAACCAACAATTATCAAAAACTGACAAATCTGCAAAATCGTCATTATAATCATTACAGACTTTAATTTTCTTTAGATGATCTATATGGACAAATCTCGTTCTATGATTAACATACACTAAATTGCACTAAATACGTAACATAGTTGAATCGCTATACAAGTGTACTATTTTAGGCGTCGGTTATGTTATACGAAAATTTTTGTTCAAAACGTTTCAATAATTTTTTCGCGAGGAAAGAAATTACATTTGGTTTCAAACAAGTTTAAAAATTTTCAAACCTAACCTAACCTAACCCAACCTAACCTAACCTAACCTAACCTAACCTAACCTAACCTAACCTAACCTAACCTAACCCAACCTAACCTAACCTAACCTAGCCTAGCCTAACAAACTAGCCTAACCTTACCGGTTTGAAATTTTTGGAGATGTTCTATGTTATTCTAGGGGGTCTATAATATTTTTTACGTAATCAATGGGGGGGGATACATATATCAGCGGCCGAAGCTAATTTTTTCCTATACACGGTAGCCAAAATAGATGCTGAAAAAATTTTAAATTTATAAATAAATAATACAGATTGCTTTAATATTAATCATTTACACTTAACTTACTCTGCTAAAATGTGATGAGGCTGTATAAACTTTATTTTTTTTTCTTTCAACTTTTACGGCTTTTCTTTCCTACCGTGTGTAGTAAAAAATTGCCCTAACTTGATAAAGGTACTCGGCTGCTGATATGTGCCCCCATTACGTAAAAAATATAATGGACCCCCTAAGATAACATGGAACATTTTCAAAAATCTTCAAATCTTTTACAGGGACGAAGACATCGTCCTTTGAGAGGTCAAAAATTGGACACTTAATTTTGGGCTATTAAAACGACGATACCTCCGTCCCGGCAAAAGATATAAACCTCGGCAAGGTTTTATTTTAAAGAATTTACAATGGGCTTTCATATGATATGCAACAATAAGCTTGAAAAAAATTTGAGGGACAGGGGGGTTGTGTAGGACAATCAAATAAGATTTTGATTTTAGCTGATTTTGGTAGTTAACAAAATCTCATTAGCAGTTTTTTTTCGTCATTTTAGTCGAAAATTATTTTTGTTAAGGAGCAGTGTGTAAAAACATTGGGATACAAACTTTTCGATTCGTTTAAAAATGACTCCTCGCTATTACTCGCCTTATTAATTCGCATATTATCACGCCAATCTGGCATTAATACTGTATATCTAATTATGAACGGCCTATAACAAAGGTGCACTTAATTTTTCTTTAATAATATATATAGTTAATTTATAATATATACATATAATCGCACCGTGTGCAAGTTTTCCTGATGTGTAAACAACCAAACCGAATTGAAAAAAGTCCAAATGGAAAATCATTATTTAAGGGGGTAAGGTCTTATAAAACTTACCCGAGCAAAATATTGGTTTTGAAAAAATAAAAAGACTCAGGACTTAGACAACAAGGCAACTTAAAAGTACAAAAAACAGTTTTTATCAAAAGACTGAGTTTAGTAGAGACTTATGCACAATCTTCATACGGAAGAACGAAAGATATTTTCTATAAGAAGCTTTCCTCTAAAAAAAAAAAAAGGGAAAAAGGTCGAAAAATTTCCAATATTTGTCTGAATGAAATGCAAGCACTTAAAGTACTTTAAAATGATTATTTTTGCTGATGGAGGACGGGGGATTATCTTGCCGAGAAACAACCTGTCTATTGTCATGAAGAATTTTAGTTTGCTATGAACCATCCCGGTTTTGTTGCAACACAAAAACTTAAAACATTTCCTTTTTCCGATTGTGCAACAAATTCATGAATTTTTCGAATGTCCATATGCCGACTAAAATTCATAAGGGGGGCCTATCTTTCATCTCAGAAGGGCTGATCCCCGCGTTCACCGTTTCCCTGGTTGTGCCTAAACATAATAAAACAAGCGGCATATTTTTCAATGTCAAGCTCAAATTCCAATAAAATAAAAAACTGTCTTCCTGAAATTCGTGCTTTGGGCAACATTTCTATACTCTAACAAAACAAGTTAAACCACCTGTACCGCTACTAGAATTAATAATTCTATAAATTTTGAGAACTCTAATCCAGGTCTGCACCAGGAGAAGCCATATGCGCGCTAACTAAAAGACGGAGATACATTTTGCCCCCTTCTTTATTCCTCCAACTTACTACCCTTTCTCCAAAAAACTGAGGAAATCTCATAATCTACATTATAGAAAACACTACAAAATTTGCGCTGCCTGGTTCAAGCTCAAAGAATAAGACAGTTTGCGTTTTTGTGTTTGCTTTTCAGTTTGCGTCTGCATAAATCTTTCAATTAAAGCTCTAACTCTGAGTTAAGGTTTTTCTAACAGGTAAAATGGCTCAAAAGCTAACTTCACTTGACTGTTCACTAGTTCTCAAGGGGCACTACTTAAACTCGGTGAAATTCGGATCCGCCGATTAATCCGAAAAGTCGTTTACCCTCGCCCTTACCGGAACCGATATGACGGATTTAGATGGATTTGAATCCTAACTATTTTCTGATAATGGACTCATCAAAATATACTCCTCCCTCTTCTACATTCCAATTCATTTTTTTAAGATAACGAAAAAAACAAAAATATCCGTCTTGATTTCCTGAAACTCAACCAATGAATCCGCTTTTTTTCTTCTTTTGTTTACAAGTTCAGGAACTGGTCCGATCTGCCTGTTGATGTATCTCCTGCGACAATGTTTACTACCAATTAAAAGGTGCGAAATTACAACCAAATTTTTGTAGCGCTTAAGGCGCTTTCTTGTAATGGGGAATTACCTACACTTGATCCAAAAACGATTATATTTTCCGTAACTGGGGAATGATTCATGCTAAACATCTTTTGCCTTTGGCCATCACTGGGGAAACACATACACAATTAAAGTTTTTATGGCCATTTTATTACCGTAACTAATAACTGTACATACGGTAAATTCAAAATTTTTAAACTGAGTTAAGTTGAAAAAAAAAAAAAAAACAAGTTGAGTTCGCGCTTTTCGCCATCGAATTTTGTTCATAAACGCAGGCTTAGGTCAAGGGATGTAAGAAGTTTAAGTCAAAAAAGAGCGCTAAGGTTATTTTTGTTTTTGTTAAGCTCAATGCTTTAAAACAAAAGTTTGAACTTCTCCGGAATAACGGGTAAATATATTATAAATTTATTTTTTTCTGCTTTCTCCCGAAGAATCATTTCTGGAAATTTTATGTACTAGATTTCGCTTAAACTTGACAACGTTCAAACTTGAAAATATATACCCCCCCACCCCAAGCGGTTTTTCCTATTAAGCTCTACTTTTTTTTCACTTTCTGGGAAACGAAAGTGCTTATAGTTTGAAAAACGTTCACAAGCATGGAAAATTTGTAATTGGTTTTTCATCCGGAATTTTGTGTGGACTTCAATTCTGAAGTCCGTTTTCTGACTTCTTGCCCTGTTTAGGCTCTGGGGACCAAAATGTGGGCGAAAAGTGATTACAAATTTTCAGAACGTGTCTTGTTCCCAGACAAAAAAAAAATCAACGTCTATTCCACATCGAATTTCGATGTCGATTCGACTTCGATTTTAAGATTTTTTTTAATATTTCCTTTGACTACTTTTTTATTTTACATGGAAAAAAATTTTTTTTTCTGCGATTTATTTTCAGTAACACATTTATTTTCCTAAATATGACTTTTTGAACTATATTGACAGGCAATAGGCCATATTTCTACTGTGAAGACCACTTTAGAAAAGAAGCTTTTTTGTAATACTTGAATAAGGTTACAGCAATTACAACATGGAGCCTACAGTAGTTTTGAAAGCTCAAAATTGTTTTAAGAAAAATAGAATGATTTTTGAAGAAAAATTTGCAAGAAAATATCTTATTTCTTAAAACAAAGTTTGCACTGGAACAGAATCGGCATCAAAAAAGTCTTAAAAAATCGAGGTTGAATCGATGTCGCGATGTTTCGTATACCTTCGACGTCGAAATTACTGTTTGGGGATCTTAGAGGTCGTTCACCTAAGCACGTTAAGGGGAGGGGGGTCTGGGAAATTCTTACAGAGGCGCATAATAACGGGAGTGAAATCTTACGCAAAAATGGGTAGAGGGTTTTCAAAAAGCTTACTTTTGCTTACAAGGGGAGAGGATGGTGTCTAAACTTTCCGAAATTGTGCTTTCGTGATATATGAACGGCCTCTTATTCTCCTTCAATTTTGCTCATATTTCGGCCCTAGCTCCTAAATTGTACAATATATTAGAAAAAAAGGGCTCCAGAATCGAAATTATACAAAATTTGCGATGAAAATAAATTATTGTGTCCCCCCCCCCCAAAAAAAAAAAATTATAAATTTCCAACAAACCTAGAAACTGCTTTAGGCGGGGTTTTGGTTCTCTCAGTTGGGGTTATCGGTATGTGGATTTAAGAGGAAACTGGGATGATGTTCAGTAAATGAATACACCAGTTAAATAAACCAGTTTTTAGATTTGTTAAAAATTTATATTTAAAAAAAATAAATAAATAAATAAAAAATTAAAAAAAAAAAAAATTATTTTTATGGAATTTTATTCGAGCTTTTAAGCTTAAGTTTTTTACGACTTACCCCAGTACCATTAATTTACGGACATAAGTCATCACGGTTTACCTATAGACAACAAAAGGTTCGTCGTTTGCATTTAGGGAGTTGACTAAAAATTCTAAAAAAACAATGAGTTTTTTAGTACCATAAGGAGAACCAATTTAGGGGATACACCTTTGCAAAAATTGGAAATCTCCCAAAATAAGAGATACTCTAATCCACCTATCTCTCAAGCGAAATGCAAGCCCCATAGCTGACAAAAAGGGGAAAAATTTGTTTTCGATTTTGATCAATTGATTTTTTGCATTTTTAAAAAATGCAGTCAAGATGCACAATCTGCATTCATGGGAAATGATCTCTTATCAGGATGTGCTTTTTTTAGGGCGAAAAAAAAGTAGAGCGGATTTCCTGATAAACAGTTCCGGGTTCATGAGACTTTTTTTTTTTATTTTTAAGTTCAGGTCTGCAACCTAACGATATCTTTGGTCATTTAAGAAAAAAATATCGATATTTTTCAAGGAGATTCTTTCTTCCTTGTGCACGTAGACCAAAAATTTTATCTCACTCCCGGACATTTTTTTTTTCTCCTCCCGTAATCTTATGGGTTCGTTGATTGCATTAATCGATTTTAAATAAAAAAATTTCATGTTTTTGTTCTTTATTTTCCTGGTTCATTGTGAAAAAAAAGGAGCTACCAAGGAGAAAAAATTGGAAAATTTAGAAAATTAAGCTCACCGAGTGGAAAATATGAGGAAATCCATTTTAAGAGCCTAATGAAATATTACCTAAGCATAATTTGAGATCCTCCCCCCCTTTTCTCGGCATTATAAGTAATCAATGTGAAAACCTTTCACATCCTTGATTGAGTGAGATTGTAGCGCTACATCACCGCTCAAAACCGATTATTTCGCACTTGAGAAAGAGCTTGGAAAGCCCAAGAAAATTAAAAATTCCCAAGATTCCGTCCCCCCATTACGCTTACGTATTTTTTGAGTGCTCCTTATATTCCTTATGCCTTTCTGGCCTTTCTGTTTCGAAAAACGTCAAGGAAAAGCAAGAAAAATGTATTTTAATTGGTCAAAACCAGTGTGGGGAAAAATTCAATTTTTAGGCATGCTAATTTTTTTAGGAGCAAAAACTTTAAATTGTTGATAAAAAAAAAAAAAAAAGGAAATTAGAGCCAAAATTTGTCGTGGAAAATGATGAAAACTGAGGGTCAGTATCAGAACCCCGAAGTTCAAATCCCCGAAAACGGTTTCGGGGATTTGAACTTCGGGGTTATGATATGTTCCCAAAACTGAATATGATTAAATAATCCGATTTTTAAAAGTAAACTGGAAACGATTTAAGTCCTTTTTTAAAAATAATATCTCAAACAATTTTTAGAAAATTTTAAATTTTTCAGTAAAAAAATCTAGGGATAACCAAAAAAAAAAAAAAAAAAAAAAAAGTGCGCTCAAAACTTTTTTATCTGAAAAACTCTATTCGAAACTTTCTTCTACTATAATTTTTTGAAAGAAATCTTGTTATGCTTTCCGAAAAAAATTATATTTCTGAAAATAGGTAAGTAAATAAAAAAAAATCAAAAATAAAATTTTGGAAAGTAAGGCCTAAACAAAGGGACTTTGCAAGAGTCTCACCCAAAGAATGTCTTTTCATTTAACGAAGATTTTTCATTCCACAAAACAGCTAAAAAAAAGAACTTTTGAAAAGCTTACTTCTGTTTGTAAAGGTCAAAAACAGGCAAATAATCAGGGTTCACGTCGAATGAGAAAGCTGACTCATCGAGCTCTTTAAAACCTAATAAAACTAAACGTTTTTCATGGATTCTCTCTTTTTCCGTCCACCCGTAAGTAATCCTTAAATTACAGCAAAAATTATTCGGGGCTAAATAAAAATTCTAAAGAAAAATATTAATTACATGATAAATTAATATTAGCGAACAAAAATGAAGCTCTAGGTCCCCTTGACGCATTTTCTTGCTTTTCTAAGCAAAGGCCCAGCAACCCCAACATCGAAATGTCTGTCCTAGAACAGAACTGAAAATAATATTTTTTGGGGAAAAGGAAGCAGCACGAAAGCATCAGAAAATAAATCTACAAAGTTTTCTAACAAGACCTGGGGAAATTCTGGAGAAAAAAAAACTCATTTAGAATTGTTTTTAAAATGTCGAAGGGAACTCAGTTCAAAGATCAAATTTTATGGGGAAAAGATCTTTTTGGGGCAGTCTCCACTTGATAACGTTCACCGCATTCCCGCTATCCGCCTTCTCGATGAACGTATTCGCACCGGAAGTTTTTTGGATCTTTTACCACGATTTTTGCTTTATCGACCGCAGGGAGAATAAAGCATTGTTTTTAGCACAAATTTCAGATTTTCAGTTTTCGATATTTTTACACGTTTTGAAGTCCCCTGATGCCGAAAAAAGCAAAATTTGGATGGTGGATGGATGTGTGTATGTGTGTATGAATGTATGAATGTATGAATGTATGAATGTATGAATGTATGAATGTATGAATGTATGAATATATGTGGGAAAAAAAGTGTCTGTCCGTCGAAAAGCAGAAAAACGAAAGAACGGATCTCGATAATTTTTGGTGGGTAGCAACTTCTAATGAAATGTAGGTGCTGATTAGTTTTTGAGCCAAATCGGTTCAGCGATTCGGAAGCAGTGAGTGAAAATGTTAAATTTTCAACAATTTCAAGATCTTTTTTGACTATACATCGCGAACGCAGCCACCGATTGAGTCAGATTTTCGTACTGCAGTAGATATTCATCCAGATACGCTACCATTGAAATTTGGTTAAATTCTATTGAGTGGTTCAGAAACGGTGAGCAGGGCTAAAAGTATGGGTATAGGCCTAAAAACCGATATGTCGACTTTTGGAACGTCACGATATGACGTCATCGATTACGTCAACAAAGCGATTTGGATGCTGATTGGCGGGTTCCTCGTGGGAGCTAATGAAAAAATAACCGTATTTTTGAGAATATTTTCGGGGTAGAGGATTCCGAATCTGAAATAATTTTTCCGAAATTCGAATTCCTTATGACCGTATTGCGACTTTGTTGGACCTCTGATCAAAAATCTAACCTAATTTTTGAGAATATTTTTGGCGTAGAGGATTACGAATCTGAAATAATTTTTCCAAAATTCGAATTCCTTGTGCCCGTATTGTGGCTTTGGTGGACCTCTGATCAAAAATCTAAATGTATTTTTGAGAATATTTTTGGGGTAGAGGATTCCGAATCTGAAATAATATTTCCAAAATTCGAATTCCTTACGCCTATACAGCGACTCTGGTGTCTCTGATCAAAAATCTAACCGTATTTTTGAGAATATTTTCGGGGTTGAGGATTCAAAATCTGAAATAATTTTTCAGAAATTCGCATTCCTTGTGCCCGTACTGTGGCTTTGGTGGAACTCTGATCGAAAAACTAACCATATTTTTGAGAATTATTTAAATAGTCGATAAAGCACTTTGATCGGTTCACCGATCCCATTTTTTTGATCATCTTCTGCTTTTTTTTATTTACAAACATTAAAAATGGCGGATGTTTTTACGGATTTAAAAAGAAAAATCTTAATTCGGGCATAGGGCAGGTAATAAATCTGTTCCAAAACAAATTTTGGGTAAGCCAATTTTGTATACTTAATGAAATATACGGTACTCTTTTTATGCCAGAAACGTTTACGGGAGTAAAACCTGCAAAGTACTTCCGGTGCGAATACGTTAATCGCGAAGACGGACAACGAGAGTGCCTTGAACGTTATCAAGTGGAGACTGCCCTTTTAAACAGGTTGAGAAGTTGGGAGCTAGTGTGAAATTATAAAAGCTTTCTCATGACAGGAGAGAGGGGAGAGGGGGTCCCTAATTAGAGTGTAAAAAGATGCATTCGCCAGGAAAACATTGACTGCGGGGGGACATACATGTAGGTTAGTGGATTCCAACTTTTCCTTCCCAAGTAACATTGGTTGGTTGAATAACCATCCCAGGAACGTTGAATTGCGACGAACAACGTCAAAGCCCAAAAATCAACCTTCGATTAAACGAACGTTTTTTCAACTAGGTTGAATAATACTACAAGTCAACGTTAACTACTAACCAATACCCGGGCAGTCGGTTTAAATAACGTCTAATTTCGTTATGTATATTTTAATGTTTAGCTTATGGGAAAAGTTTTCCCGGATTTTGGAAAATTCAAAATATAAAATCGCAAAATCTCAACTTGAGGACCTTTAACAGGTCTATAAAAATGAAAAAATACTAATAGTACACAAAAATACCTGAAATCTGATTTTTAAGACAAAAAATTAGGTATTTGGCGTACAGTTTGCTTTGCTCTTTTGCACTATATATAGAAGTTCCAAATTTATAATAGACGAGTTAAATGTAGTATTCCGTAATACTTAGGGATAAGTTCGCGTTATGATAATACTTATTTAGAGAAAAAGATACAATACTCTTCATGTTGGTGCTATAATAGTCATATCAAAATGCATTCTTTTTTTTTTCTTTTTTTTTCATAGTTGGTTTATAGTCAAGGGCGTAGTTGAATAAACGTTTTCTCAACCGTTGCCAGGACCGTTATTTAGCCCACGTTTAGACCGTTATTTCAACCTCCTCCATCCTTTTCAGCAAACAACACTCTCAAATTAATTCCATCTAAAAACAAAAGGCTGAATTTATCGAAATTAAGGAGAAGGGGAAGACAAACAAGACTAACTCTTTCCTATACCCCTGTAATTAAAAACATTTAAGTTAAATTCAAAAAAAAAAATTTTTTAATGGAAAAAAAATGCGAAATGTATTGATGGCAAGCAGAGAAAACTTTTATTCACCCACAATTAAATATTTTTGCAATCTCAAAAAAAATGCAGGAGTAAGAAATAAAAAATACCCCCTGATGACCTCTTAAAAGAAGGGGGGCCCCCTTCTTTTAAGAGGTCATCCGTTATCACGTTAGCATGTTTTCGGGATTAAAGAGAGGGCTTACGTCAAAATTTTACGATCGCACTAAAAAGATGTGAGTTGCTTAAGGGAAGTTCAAGTATTACGTCATCACTTTTTCGGCTTTAGCGACACCCCCAACACCCTCCGCCCCTCTATCATCAAAAAAACTTGGCTTTCCTTATCAAAGACCTTATTTCTTGCCTGGTCCTCATCCGCTTCCCCAAAAAATGATGAAGGTTTTTAATGCTTAAAATCGAGGAAAGGAAGGGGGCCAAAACTGCACCAACTAAATTTTTGCGGAAATATACAAGGTGGAACAATTTTTATGGTGTTATTTTATTAAGGTAAACATAGGAAACACCGCCGTGTATGTTTTTATTTAGTTTTAGCTTAGTCATCAGACTCGATTTTAAGTAAATCATAGTGATGCGCACAAGATATTGTACAAGACTCGACTGAAATTTCGTTTCTGGATGTGTATTACCTTGAATATTGCAAAACCGAGCGAGTCTTGTTTTGAGTCTTGTACAATATTTCTTGTTTTAAAACAATATTTCTTGGACAATACAAGACTTACTTATTTGGAGATGCTTAATGTCATATGCCCAGAAACAAAATTTGAGCCTAAGTCTTGTTTAAAAGTCTTGTCGAGACAGTCTTGGTCTTGTGCGAATCACTAGTAAATCAGGAAAAAAATTTATAATTTTGGTAAAGCGGTGGTTGATAATTTTAAACTGTCTTACAACAGGGGGAGGGGGTAAAAAATTTCAAAAGATGTAGACGGGCAACCCCCAAAGAGCTGACCTAACACTTGAATGAACCTTGAGGAAAGAGCGTAATGGTCATAATCCTTAAACCACCCAGTTGTAACCGGAAAATTATGGTCTGAAAATCATATAATTCGGAGAAATTATTTAACTAAAAATTATGTAAAAAAAGTAAAAATAGGAATCTATTTTTATACCACAGACGTAAATTTTATTTTTCAAAACTTTTTTTTTGCGACAATCAAGAAGAACGTGACGGCAGAAACCTGGAAAAACGCAATCAAATTTAATCAAGTTTTAAAATCATTACGTATACCGATCTTTTCTAATATGACAAAAAGCAATTAATTTTCATTAAAAATGTATTATATGAATCGTTATAACTATTTCAAACACTCGTTAATACAACAAATATGTCGTATTGTAAAATGGACAAGATTTAATCTTTTTTTTTTCTAAAACATCGAATAATTGTCTGCGATTTCAGTGACGTCAAGGGTACTGTCATCAATTTATTTGACAACGGAATATAAATATACCGAGTTACCAGGTTTTTTCATCAGTTATATCGAACACAGTTTTTCGGGAAACATATTTTGAAAAAAGAAAAAAAAAATTTTTTTTTGTTAAAAATGGAAAATTTTGATATTTCAAATAATTTCTGCAGCGCGTGTCAAAAAACGAAGAAAATTTTAAAATTATATTTAATTAAAAAAATTAATTACACAATAGTTTTATTAGTGCTGTTATCGGTTATAAGTTCTAGTCACGGACTCCCCAGTAATTTAAAGATAAGTGGTATAAAATCCAGAACGAAAAGTGAAGAAACGAATAAAATAACGAACGGGTCCATTTTGAAAAAAGTTTTCGCCAAAAACGATCGTGAAATTTTACAGCGACAAAAAAGGATGATGCCTGCTATGGTCCCCATTCGGGACAGGATGACCTCTTCCCTGTGCTCTTACGAAGTGGTCGTGGACGTAAATCCCCAAAGGATACCCAACAAAATAGACAGGGTGCTGTGTCAAAGGGATTCTTGCAAGTGCGTGGAACAAGGGGATTACAGGTGCACCCAGTTATACGCGCAATTAAATGTGACCTACCTCACCAACGATTTGAAATCAAATTTCGATTTTGAAATGTTGAACGTGGAATATGCCTGCGTTTGCTCTCGGGGATCAGGGAGCCCGGGGGTTAAAATTTTGGAGCCTGTACTCGTTTAATTTAAAAATGGGAAGGGAAAAGTTTTTTGTGTTCAGCAATCTGTGATATTAAAAAAAAAATAAACACTTGGTTCACTTTCATGGAGGATTTGCTCAAGACTGGAATAAGAAAAAAAAGGTGAGCTAAGTGCAGAAAATTTTTAATTTTTAAAGAAAACGATTGGGAAATTCAATTAAAAGCAAATTGGGAAAAATCTCTTTCCTCACATTTAGTAATTTAGTATCAATTTAGAGTTCCGCTAATTCTTTTTTTTTTTTTTTTTTAACGAGAAAAAAAATTTTAAACACTCATTTTTGAATAAATTGTGTAAGTTCTTGTGCAACCTTGTAATCTCTAAAAATGATTCAAATAATATGTAAGCATGATTTTGCCAATTTCTGACCCCTTCTCCTTCCTGCCAGAAAAATCAGAATTTCGAAAACACCCTCCCTTGTAATTATTTAAAACTTCGACCTTAGAGCCGCTTTGAAATTTGACGGAGTAAGACTATTATTTCTCAGTTTAAACAAGAATTTACCCTCTTTGCCAAAAAAAGTAAACATTTCGAAGACTCCCTTTCTCTTTGGAAGGGGCACCTTACGAGATAATTCATTAATTAGATTTATTGGTAGGCAGCAAAAAATTTGAAAGCAAAAGTTTGCTATGCACCCTTTAAAGTCACTCCTAATCAGGTGTGAAGCAGGCAGGGGGTGGGGGTATAAGGATTTGATGGGCACAATATTCGTCCATGACGACATTTTATTTTGTTGACGCTTGGAGAAAGGGTCTTTCTCAATCTTGTAGCCCCCGTGAAGACATCTTTATTCTTCTCTTAGGATGGCTCGACACCCCCTCCCCCCATTTTATTCAGTATATTTTTGCACCCCGCCCCCCCCTTCCCATTAATGGAGTTAGCTAAGCGAGCATGCATCCACTTACCCAAATCTGTCCTGCCTAATTAAACTTAATGCATCGCTTCTTAAATGGTTATCCACATCCGACAAATTGCATGTTGGCCACTGACGTCATTGCTAGCCTCCCTTTTTCATAAGTTGTCGAGATTTTTCCCATCTGATTCCCATAAATAGCTGTCGCATGTTATTAATCTGTAAATAAATATAAAAGATAAATTAGGAAGAGAATAGATCCGTTTATATTTTAATCGGATGTTACGCTCTTAACATAAAAAAAATAAAAATAAAATCAAATTTCCGGAATAGATATACTAACAATTTTTTTTTGTTTTTCTGTTTCAGATTTTCGCATTCCCTCCGACGTCATCTTTCGTCTTCCAGATCTCTATTTTCCAAGGATTCTCATCGGTATGAGTGGTATGCGTGTTTTTAAACTCTTTCGGGAGATAAAAAGCGGATCTAAAATAAAAAAAAAAAAATAAAAAAATAGACACTAAGAAAATTAGATAAGTTCAATCAAAAGGTGATTTTTAATTGGTTCGTTAATTAATTAATCTCGTTAGTCACGCAGACTCATTTATTTTGACACTCTAAATGATTGTTAAAAAAAAAAAAATAACCCAGCATTGTTTTATGTTATCTTAATTATTTTCCTGTAAATTTTTAGCTCTCGCAAAAAAAAAAAAAAAAAAAAAAAAGCACTATTTATTATAAATTTGAAGACTGACAGAAATCAAATATTAAATATTAAATAGAAAGATTTTTTGAGATTACAATTCCAAAAATAATTCTGATTTTTCTAACTGATATTTTTTAAAAGAAAATAAAACTGTATATAGTGTGATTATTTAATAATTTATTGCTAAATTATTGTTTTTATTATGTTAAAAATATAAAATTGCTTTTGTTTAAAAACACTGGATTTTTTTTTCCCCTAAAATACAGCTAAATAATTTCATAAATGAAAAAAAAATCATTTCAACGATCTTACATTACAATTTTATTTGAAAATGGCATTTTTAACCATTTAAGAAGACTGGTTAACAACAGCTCGCAGAAGTGTTATGGATTAACAGTCTGCTTTCGCTAGGATGATCACTTTTGTGGGCAGTCAAAACCATATATGGCTGGAAGTCAGTTGAATAATATGAGTCAATCAGTGGACAAAATACCACTCGAATTGACTGAACTTCGACTAACAGCCATTTAACTGATTGAACTTCTTTTTTAATTCTACTTCGAAGAACTAATAAGCCATCTTCAGCGAGCTTTTATATTTCTACATTAATAACATAGGAATCTGAAAGTTTCCCTGAAACAGCTCATTGGACAGTAAAAAGAATTTCCGTAAGAAGAATTTTGATATTTCGCTCCAAAAGGAAGATTTTTAACAATTTTCGAAGCAGAGTGTTTCAAACACATTACTGGAGCTTAATTTTAGTAGACAACATTTGCAGAGGACTTCTTATACTTTATTAACAAACCAAGCTGAAAATTTTAACAAACAAACAAAAAAAAAAAAAAAAAAAAAATGAAACAGCTTGTTTTGCCCACGATATCCATTTTATCCGCATTTCCCCTATATACTGTATATCAGTTTTGTAAAATTTCGAAATATTTCGATACCACTCGTTATATGAGATATTTATAATTTTATCGAAAAACAATCAATAACAGTAATTAACTGTACTTTAAAACATTCGAAACAAACAACATGCAACAGGGCAGCCGCTATGGCAACTAAAATCTCTTATTCGTGGTTTTAAAAAAATCTTCTTCTTCTTCTTCTTCTAAAATTCTTCTTTGTCCTTTTCTCTATTACGAGAGTGGTGATCTCTGACATGCACATGTGCGTGTGCTCACAGGCATATGGGACCTACAGTTTAACGCCGGTTCCAAACGGCTATTTTTGAGAGATTTACGAGGCAATTACCGCTCGGTGGGATTTTCTGACTAGCGCACCAGTTTTGACCTGAGAAAAATTCCAAGCTGCGAACTAGGATAGAATTAAGACGCGTCGCATCTCATGACTGTGAGTCGATCCCGAGCGCGCTATGAACTAGGCTACGGGCCACACTAAAAAAAAAAAATCTACTAGTAATTAATTCGTCTTATTTTCAATATAAAAGAAGACAATGGTTTCAACAAGAAAGACAGTGTGAAATCAATGGTGATTTTTGATACATTAACAACATCTTTCGTAAACAGAATTATAAAAAAGAAATAGGAAACAAACATGAATAATACATAAATTCCTAAACTATTAACAAAAAAAGAAGGCAAAATATAATACTGCTTAAAGTACTTGATGCATAAAAAATTATTTGATGATAGTTCCACTTTCACATATTGGTCGAACGGCATCCAAATCAGAATAAATACACTTATGGCTAAATACAACAATTTCTAATACACCATGAGGTCATACCACATGACCTCTATGCACTATTTCGTAGAGCTCCCCCATTTTATTAAGTAGAGTCTAAAAAAATCAAACATGAATAATTAAATTTTCTACAATTAAAAATCTTTAAATTTAAAAGATCTTACATTTTTTGATTCCGGATGATCCAGGAGTAAAATCCTGCTTTCTTTGTTGCTATTGAATGCGCTTATTTTAGAAACGATTATTCCTTTATGATGCTGTTGAGGAGGATCCGACATTTCGACCCACGTTATTGTTAAATTTACCTGAAAAATTTATTTTTTAAAATAAACAACATCCTAGAGAGCACATCATTTTAATTAGTTGTTATTTCAACCACAGAAAAAGAATATCTTTACCTTCCACGTTTTGAAAGCGTTGCTATATTCAGCGATGATCATTCTCTTATCGGTCATTAAAATAATTTCTTTGCTCTTTAATTCAGCATGATACTCGTATCTGTCAGTACTCCAGTATCTCCGATTGTCAATTTCGTAGAGAATGCTGTTTCCCATAGCCTCGTGACGTCCGTACGGTAGAACAATCTTATCATCTTGAAAAAATCTAGGAGGCCTCAATCTTTGACTTTCCGCAGATTTTTCCGTTGTTGCTCTGAAAAGTATAAAATTTTTTAAAAAGCTATAAATACTACGCCAAAAAATTTGTATTCACTTCTTGACTGCGTTTAGAGAAGTGCTTGCAAAATCCACGAGACCAGTAGCAGGTTTAGCCACCAAACCCATAAACCCTTTATTAAATCCTTTCAAAAATCCTACTGCACCATCTTCTTTTGCTCCGGATATCGGTTTCGTTATGACACCGGTGATACCTTCAAACACTCCCATCACTACACCTTTGCCTCCTTGTGCCAACGAGGCAGAAATGCTATCGGCTTTTCGATTCCCTTGCTCCATTCTTTGTTTCTGATACTCTTCATCCAAAGAGAGGACGGCTAGAGTTTTGCCTAGAGTTCCTGTGATTCGACTGAGAGCGTCTGCGGTACCTCCTACTGCATGCCCAAATAGGCTTTTGCATCCTAAAGCCACGCCTGCTGCAAAGTCTTCAGGACTTTGCACCAAGCCCTGTAAGAAAATACGATCCAGTAATAATTTTTTGGTTAAGACGTCGTCCATATATTAAGTAACGTCTGAAGAGGGGAAGAGGCCAAAGTTGTTATCACTTTCCATAAGATAATATGATTGGCTAACCTGAGCTGGTTCGTAAAAAAACGCCTCCACACCTTTCTGAATGCCGCTTACAAGTGCGTAAGGATTTCCTATTATGTCCAATCCAAGAGCTAAAACGTACACTTGACTTTCAGCTTGCGACTTATAATGGGATATCACTTCGCTTCGAAGTTGACTGTCGGTTAGGAAAACGCATTTTCTTTCATAATAAGGGAGCCTAAAAAATGAAAAGAAGATATTTAAATTTAGTTTAAAACTAAGAGAGTTGACGGCCAAACCTAGAAACGGTGAAGTTAAATTTTCTCTAACCTGAATAAAACATCGTTAAAATCCATTAACGTAACACCTATGCTTTGCAGCATGACCGTAAGAGCAGGAGGCATCATATCCATTTCAACATTCCCAGCAATCGAAAAACTAAAATAAACCTTTAAAAAAAAATTAGATATTAATATAATTTTCTAAATGCTCATTTCTTTAAACTGACTTTCAAAGGCGAAAAATGTAGCAAATCATAAAAATTCTTCTGCTCATCGATGGATATCACGGATACTCGAGATTCTAACGGCTGATGAGCATACTCTAAATCTTTCATAATATTATTTTGATTGACTTCATCCGAAACTTCTTCAGCTGATAAAAACTGGAAAACTTTAGAAACTAAACCGGCGTCTATTTTGAGGTTGAATTCTTGGATTAACATTTTAAAATATTTATACTGGCGTATTCTAGACCGGCCGGGAGCCGACTGTAAGATTAACAGCTCAAAGAACGGTTTTGTGCCTAGAAGTACAAAAAATATGAATTTAAAAAAAAAAAAAATGTGCAAAAAGGACAGTGAAAAAAAAACTAACCTCCGCTAGTCGCTACAGTTTCCGGGGGAGGAACTGGGGACAAAACCACTGGGAAAATGCAATCGTACAACTGATTGTCGATTTGAATTTTATTGATTTTTGTGTGAAGCGTTGTTGTGTCTTGAAAGGTTCGATACTCAATCCATAATCCAGGTTCGAAAACTCGTCTTAATTTCCCTTGTTGAGGATGCAGCACTTCCATACTTTCAAAATTAACCTAAATTAAAATTAAAATTACGTAGTAATTAATGCTGAAAACTAATCTTTTATTTCTTTAAAAAAATGCATAAACTCTATTCAGACATGAGAAAATCCACATATTATATAAGCATGCTGGGGAGAGAGGGTTGGTAAATTCTTACGTAAAAGGCTGGCACTAAATTACAAATTTTTTCAACTCCCTCCCCCAAGTTTATTATGAACTATAAAATTTGATGGCTTCCTTCCATTTGAAAGAATGACAATAACTTAAGGACACTCCCTAAAAGCGAGATAATCCATTTTCAGGGCGGATTTAGGGTTGGAATCATACGTCATTTAAAGAGAAAAAAAGTTCCCCAAATTCTAATTTTATAAGACGGGAGGTGGGAAAAATACTAACAAAAGCCATGGTTATAAAATATTTCAGTTGCCCTTTTACTATAATTAATAGTGGGCTTTAGGAACCATTTTTACTTCAATTATTGATTCAAATTAGAAACTGCAATCCAGGGATCTCGCACATATTTTAATCCCATAAGTCCTGGGTCAAATAAGAAAAAATCCAGGGATTTTTAATCCTTCAAATATAGGTATTTTTAAGGGTTATTAACCGAAAATTTGACAACATTTACAAGAAAACCACGAGGAAAAAAAAAGCTTGATTCCTACTTTTTGTTCAACACCAAGATGATAACAAAAATTGATGTCAGTTGAAATTAGTAAATTCATTTTTAGTAGTTGTAGCTTTATAGGGTACAATTTTACCGAAAAGTCTATGTTAACTCTGATATTAAGCGGAAAATTTTTTTAACAGCAATAATAACGCTGAGACATGGACCGAAACATAATTTGAAGAAAAAAAAGTCAAAATCGAACGTTTTGATGAAATCCCGGTATTGCGGTATTGAAAAAATTGTTCGGGATCGCAATTTCTAATTCAAATATATTCTGTGGGTCAGAGCAGAGAATTTTTCTCTTTTTCTACTAACCTGAATCCTGTTGTCGATAACCACGAAGGGATCAGCATTTAGCGATAATTCACGTAGGCCCTGGTGTCTCTTATAGGCCTGCTCGATAGCAAAATTGTCCTTCATGCTAAACGGTTTAAATCTACTGCCATATGTTTCTTTGTTTTCCCATTTAATATTTGAACTGAAAAGAAAAAAGAAATAGTCATTGAAATATTATTATGAGATTTTAAAATAGTCTACCATTTTTTTCTTACCTAATGAGACCGATGTAAAGAAATTCGATCTGATTGATGTTATTCACTATTGAAATGCCGATATCATGAATCTGAAGCTGAATTTTCATGTCGGAATTACTGGCCCGATTAAGGGCACCAACTGATTTATTGTTTGTAAAAAGTAAGATTCTTTGTGTGCCGTCCAGAAACGAAAAGTAACGCACAGATTTTTTGGTTTTTGCGTTCACCAAAGCTTGCCCAGCTTCATCCTTAAATAAACAGACAAAAATTCAAAATAAAAAAATAATGAAAATATACTAAAAGCTTCATAACTTTCTAGATGGTTTATATAAGTTAAATAAAGGCTCTAAACACCAGGCATCATTTCAGACCTCTCCTAAAGGTAGGTTTCAAATGACCCTTTTTGGGCTGGGGTAAGACCAAGGCCAGAAGCTAAGTATAGGGTATATTTTAACTTATAAGATTTATGCTTAGTTTTGTACTGAATTATTGTTTTAGACAGCTGGCAAAGGGGAGCTCAAAACAAATTTACATAAGCAAACTTGGGGAAAACAACTGCCTCGTCCTCCCCTCCTCCCTTTCACATCTGAAAGTTAAGGAAATTTTACAAAATATCGAAAAAAACGAATGGAATTAACCTCTTTTAGACTGACTGCATGTTCCATATTTATATTTCCAATCCATGTTATTTTCCTTTCTCCAAGTGGTCTTTGCCAAGCAAATAACAACATTTTTGTCGGTTCTAGCGTCATGACTTGCTCTACACCTTTTTCGTAAAGTCGTAAGGTAGTATCTGAATGGTTTATAATTAACGCCGGAGCTTGCCCAGTTTCGTAAGGGTAAAATGTGATAAAAGTCCCTGAATTAGTGGCTTGGACATCTGCAAATATTCCTCCATTCTAAAAGAAAGCAAAAGAAAATAAATTATGATTTAATTACAAATACAACAAGATACAATTTTTTTTAAAAAATAACTTGGGATAGTCCATAAATTACGTAAAAATTTTTCTGGGGGATTTTGATCCCCTTTTTCCTCGTAGTATCCCCGATAAGTTTCCTTTTAATGAGAGTCCAGCCTTCTGCGTCAAAAATGATTACGCAATTTATTAAAGACCTCTAAAGGACTTTTCAAATTTGAATTTCCGACGGTAAATTATTCCGCCAGGGGCGCTGCAAGTCCTTTGCGGTAAACGACCCATTTACCACTGTAGAAAATTGTTCGTTGGCCACCGTTAAGGACATCCAGCGAACTAAACCGAATTATTTCGCGTCAAAAAATTTCAATTAAAAAATCTAACCTGATCATTAAGTCTTAGCAGGCAGCTGTCGGTGCTGGCATAATTAAAATCAGGAGTTATAGCAGACGATCCGCAAGGTCTTAACCGAATGCTTCTGTTTGTTCCTTGCGAATGTGGCCAAAACGAGACGCAGGAACCGGATTCAATTTTAACCCAATTCATAGCTGATGCACCAACTTCTTGATACAATACATCATAATTGGTTTTATTTAAAAAAACATAGTACGGTGCAAATATTATCATCCTGGTCAAGTTATTAAATTTCAGCTCAATTGTAACGGAAACCTAAAATTAAATATTACAATTAATTAATGAAAAATGGCGTTTTTTGTAATGGGTTACAAATAGGCTCATACTTTGTAAGTTCTTCTGTAGGTATTATCTACGCATTCTACATTTCCGCCACTTCCGGCTACGTCGATCGGGAATTTAGCGGACCACTCCGCTTGATCTACTTTCAAACATAAGTTTTTCTTGCTAAAAAATGTTTTTGCGGGAGGGGAAAAGATTAACGGCTGTTTGTATGATTCTCTATGAAACATCAAGGTGGAACTATCGTCAAACTGAAAAAGAAAATTAAAATAAATATACGATAGTGCAAGGGGAGGAATCGAAGTAGGAAACATCGATATTTTTTAAGTCGAAGTATCGATATCGATATCGACATCGACTTTTATCGGTATCACTATTGCTATTCATTACCTTGTATGTTAAAAAATTCCCGGTTTTATTAACCATCAAAAAAGGACAATAAATAGTAAAGACAAGAGACCTTTTCCTCGCACAATGAACGCCCAAATTGAGTGCAATGCCTGTTCTTCCACTTTGAGATTTAAAGGACCAAACAGAAAATTCCGAAGAATTTGCTGGAATCACATCATTCCAGTACCAATCCCTTTCCAGGTAATTTTCGATCTAACAAACAAAACAAAAAAATTAAATAATTAATAAATGAGTTCAAGAAAAAAAATCGAGTTTGAAATTTACTTTAATTTCAATTTTTGTAGCCCCCGGCTTAGCATGAGGAATTTGGACTTTATTTCCCGGTACTACTATGTAAGTATTTCCTTTGTCGCATCCTTGCCAATGACAGACAATTTCGACAGGTAAACAATTCATCAGTTCGACGGTAGGTAGTAAGTGAATGTTGAATAACAAACTGCTCTGTGTGCGCCTGTATGTATTCCCATAATAGATTCGCTCAACTTCACCTATTGCCTTAAGATTTAAAAAAAAAAAAAATTTAATCAAAAAAAAATTTTTAAACTTGCTTTTTTTTGCTGACAAGTTGAAAAGGGGGATTAAAAACGGAGAAAATCATGCTTTGTAATATTTGAAAAGATTATTTTTGCGGTTAATATACTTAAGTACATGCGTATGTAAAATATTTACTAATCAGGTTTAAAACAACTGTAGGTTTTATAAATGTCGCCTAAGTTATTAAAAAACATTTACCCTGATGAAAAACGGATTCTGATCCTTCGTATTCTTAGGGTAGCATTGCAGCTGAGTCGAAAAATTTTGTTGGATTCTAGCATTTTCCCAAACGAAAGGAAGGCTCGATAATGAGTACCTAAAACAAAATGTAGTCATTAAGTATTTTTGCTACTTAATTAAAAAATTAATCTCATATAATTCTGCCGTGGTAAGCGAAATGGGAGTATGACCATTCTTAAGTTGGCACTTGTCTTCTATTTTTAACTTATGTAAACAAAGATTCAATTCCAAAATGGA
The DNA here is from genome assembly GCA_037577465.1 of Liposcelis bostrychophila. Classification (NCBI taxonomy): domain Eukaryota; kingdom Metazoa; phylum Arthropoda; class Insecta; order Psocodea; family Liposcelididae; genus Liposcelis; species Liposcelis bostrychophila. The sequence goes on along the minus strand of CM075208.1, from coordinate 58,539,043 downwards.
CATACGTCCAAATCGCTTACCACGGCAGAATTCTGTATCTCAGTTCTAATCAAAACATGGAATTAGAAAAAATCAAATGGCTGTTAAGTGACAACGCTCAAATTCGACGTTTTTCCTGAGGTTTAAATTCAACTCACCCTTGGACACTAAAAAACAGTTGTTTCTTTTTACTATAAACCGCATGAAGAGGTATATTAACCGATGAAAATCCTTTGACAATCCCGACATGCTCAACATATTCACCTTCGTTCCCATGACCAGTCACATAATAAACATGAATCGGTTCTTCAAAATGATTTTTGACTTGTACATTACTCCTGAGTGTGATAATGTTCGTGTTTTTTAAAATGCGTACGTCTGACACAAGCCCCCAATTTTCGTGGCCCGATTTAGGTAAGACAACCGGAATAGTGTAAAAACGCTTGTTGGTTCGATTTAGCGACAGCTCCAAGACTTGGTCATTCAAAAGAGGTAACTGAAATTTTAATAAAAAAAATAATTAAACTTACATAGTTAAGATCCCTTGGGGTATCAACCACGGAATCAGTCTACATTACGGCCAGTTAACATAAAACGGTAACAGCGGCCGTGGCTATCGCAGAAGGCACTCAAATTCAGTGGAATGAAATTTTAGGTTTTGGAGATGCATCGGTTCCCAGCTGCATCATTTAAGGGGGGGAAGAGGTTATGGCAGGAAGTAAGCAAATACAACGCTGGTTTTAAACCTGCATAAGAAAAGACTACTGTTCATGACAAAAAAGAAAGACATAAAAATAGCTGAAAAGCTGAGGATACTAGGTAATGGATATATCCTAGAGGGTCGTACAAGCAGTATAAAATAAACAAACTGTGATTATAACAGTTTTGTTAGCAGAGCGGAAGGAAAAATAGGCCTTTAGATATTTAAGCCCAACTATATATTCATTTAAGGAGAAAGCTCTACTTTTAAAAGTGGCATTTTTAAGATTTAGGAGCACCCTCAAACTGAGCCTTAACCGCTGCAATTTACACGGTGCTACTGTGTAAGGTCATATATACCTAATATTAATACAGATTAATAGATTTTACCAGACTGTCTGGGGCCGGATGGCTCAGTGAAAAGAATGTGGTCGAGGGAAAGGTCAAAGACAGGGAGTTCTTCAGGTGTTCTTACTTCGAGGCCACTAAGAAACAGATAAACGCTTTTGGGAATCCTACTTTCATTCAAAGGCAGTCGCACAAACAGTAGGGTATATCATTTCCGACAAAGTTTTTCCGATTTTGCTCCTCCATGGAAAATAGGTTCATTTTATGTTAAAACTGCTATATAAATTTTAAAATAATTTTTTTTTTACCGTTTAGGGGTTGCTCAAGGTCGATAAAGGTTGCGGCGGTATGATTTATTTTAGGCAGAGCTGCATATTGGCAATACCTCACTAGTGAAAATATTGGTATCAACAAAAGTACTCTACACTAGGGTTTTCGAGGTCGTAGAACACGAATTTCACTATCCCGAATTTTTCCGACTTACCCCTGTGACGTCATTAGCGTTTTTATCGAGCCAATGCTTGATTTTTCCTCGTAAAATTCGGCTTAATCTCGAACTTGGAGCCCTGAAATTTTTTTTGAAAGTTAGTATCTCATACTTATGCTAAAATACCCGTAGAACACGAATTTCACTATCCCGATTTTCTCCGATCAACCCCTGAGTAGGAATATAAGTGTAAATTGATTTTTTGGGCCAAAAATGGATTTTTCTGCCAAAAAATAACAACAACGCCTCACCTGTTTGATTTAGAGGTCATGTTCAATGAAATTTTTACTCTGGTTACTCTAATTAATTAGTATCTTTTGTGTTTCGAATCAATTTCCGAAATTTTTTGCCGTCGGAAAAAATTTGAATCTTCAAAAAAATTAAGGGTAGAATTTTCCGACCGTAAAATATTTCGGAAATTGACTCGAAACACAAAAGATACTAATTAATTAGAGTAACCAGAGTAAAAAATTTCATTGAACATGACCTCTAAATCAAACAGGTGAGGCGTTGTTGTTATTTTTTGGCAGAAAAATCCATTTTTGGCCCAAAAAATCAAATTTACACTTATATTCCTACTCAGGGGTTGATCGGAGAAAATCGGGATAGTGAAATTCGTGTTCTACGGGTATTTTAGCATAAGTATGAGAGATACTAACTTTTAAAAAAAATTTCAGGGCTCCAAGTTCGAGATTAAGCCGAATTTTACGAGGAAAAATCAAGCATTGGCTCGATAAAAACGCTAATGACGTCACAGGGGTAAGTCGGAAAAATTCGGGATAGTGAAATTCGTGTTCTACGACCTCGAAAACCCTAGTGTAGAGTACTTTTGTTGATACCAATATTTTCACTAGTGAGGTATTGCCAATATGCAGCTCTGCCTAAAATAAATCATACCGCCGCAACCTTTATCGACCTTGAGCAACCCCTAAACGGTAAAAAAAAAATTATTTTAAAATTTATATAGCAGTTTTAACATAAAATGAACCTATTTTCCATGGAGGAGCAAAATCGGAAAAACTTTGTCGGAAATGATATACCCTAACAAACAGCCTTGCCTGGAGAGAGCAGTCAACTCGGATCATATTTTTGAACTCCGTCCACACCCTGCTTTAGCGTACAGACAAATGGAGGAGGTAATTAAGACAATTAGAGGTTAGTCTCCTAAATTCTTGTATTCAAACGCAAAATTTTGTCTTTGGCGTTTTTGAGAATTTTGAATCCAGGAACTCTATTTTCAAAAAATCTGAAATTTTCCGGAATTTCGAAAATAAAACAGTTCTCGGCAATTTCCTAAATTCTAGAATCTCCTTTTTTAAATGTTTTTTGCCAATACTGGAATTTCCAATTCTCAAAAACCTCCAAACACTATTTCTCAACAAAGTATTTTTTCTAAAAAATTAATAAATAAACTTTTACCGTGATATAAAGGCAGGTCATTAGCGTCTCGTCATGACGAAATTTTCCAGAAGAAGCAGCCGTTGAACCAACATGATTTAACCTCCCTGATTTATTTTGAAGTTCCGTTTGTTCACCAGCTTCCACGTGAAATGTTTTAGGTTTTTCAATGCCGCGAATCCCTAACGACGATTTCTCTAAAATTAATTCAACTAACGTCCCTGTTTCGTTTTTCACAATGAATTCTGGTACATCGGCATTTGAGCTTGAGGTATCATGGGGTACGGTTGACGTAAAAGTTTCCAATAAAATCTGTATAACTTCTAAACAAGTTTTAGTTACTGTTAGTTCAAGTTTTTCAGCGGAAGAAATTGTTATCAAAATTTTCGGAGCTGGAATCGCATCGAAATCCGACTCGGATATATCTCTTGTATTTTTCGGAGAAAATATCTGAAAAAAAAAATCGAAACACAAACATTTAGAAGCGAGAGATCATTGTAAAATAATAAAAGTATGATTTCCAATTTCAACCTCTTTCGTCCTCCTTAGTCACCAAAAATCAGCATTTTAAAAAACCCCTTGATACCCCTTGAACAATTTGACTGAGCTCTAAGTCTCTTTTTAAAACTGATTATGGGTCATTATACTGTTACGCAATCGAATTAAAGGCGAGGAATTAGACGGGGTTCTTAATTTCATGCATGACAAGAGAATTTTTCGATTAAAAAAAAAATTGTATTTAATGGATTTTAAAATCTGCAAAACAAAGGGGGGGATTCAAAAATGATAGCGCATTTTCAAGAAGGAGTATGAATAACAATCAGGAGATGGAGTTGAAAATCGGGAACAAGTAATTGAGGGGCACAGAGTGCCCCCTAGCCAAGTTAAAAAAAAAAAAAAAAAAAAATACAAACACCCGAACCTAACACGGCACCGACAAAACCTCACGCCTCACCGGGCACTCGACCTGTGCCAACTTTACCGTATACGCATAATACGGCCGATTTCAGACCCCCCTACCTCCGAAAATAAAAAAGCTAATTTTTTTCTGATTTCACCATCTTGTTACCGCTTAAGCGGTAAAAAATTTTATGTTAAAAGTAACATAATTTATTAGTAAAAAAAGAGGCTACATATTTTTTCTATGTAAATTTTAAATAAAACGAGTATGTTGCATCAATTTGATTATTGATCAACCAATAACATATCGTCATTTGTCAACATAAAAATGTTTACATTCAAATTTTAACATAAAAAGTGTTACATATGAAATGTGTAGCCCTTTTTTTGGTTGTTAACATAAAATTTTTTACCGTGTTGCCTTCTGACCCTAAGTTCCAATTTGCAACTTTCTAGCTTTTGCCGTTTTCGAAATATTAGGGCCTAAAGTTACGGTTTTTGAGCGTCAGATACAGAGCCGAATTTAACATTAATGAGACCCTAGGCAACCGTCTCGATGCGGCCCCCCAAAACCTCCCTCCCTTAATACACTAAATATAATATATTTATCTTTTAGTAATTTTCGCAGAAAATTTTGTTTTAGTTTTGTACGATTCGACTTTTTTCCCTTCGGTTTAAAGTAAATTCGAATAATTAGTAAAAATATGGCCGCTTGTTCTGATGCGCTTTTTCAATGGCAGGTACAGAAATTAGCCTGGGTAATAAGGTTAATGCCACCGCATCATAATAGCCTTTTTTTATTCATAATTTTAACGAACGGAAAAAAAGCTAAAATTTGTTAGTGATTTTTTCTTTTTTTTGAACGGCACGTCTGAGTAGTTCTGAATAACAATGCAGGCGATTTGGATTTATAGCAGGATATTGGACATTTGCATATATACATTTTTTTGTATGAAAAAAAAAAATCCATTTTTGCAACAAAGTTTTTAGAAACTGTTAAGAAATGAAAAAACTGTCTTGCCATCTCATATCCGCGGGTCCTCAAAGACGTGCGACCCCCTAAAAACGTGCGGCCCTGGTCAGTTGCCTATTTTGCATACTGAAAAGTTCGGCTCTGGCAAAGTTTCATTCGACAGTGACTATCGGATCGAAAGAACTTTCTCACAATTTAAATGAAAAATAATTCCATTATTCTTTACAGCCAAAATTACAACAAAGACCACGTAACTCCACAGCTCTCCAAAACTCTTCTCTTCTGTAATAAGCTTATTCTGTAGAAAAAGCTTATTCTGTAGCTTATTCTACGAGTCCCCGTGCGTAGTAATTTAAATACTTTTTTTATCAAAAAATTGAGCCAAATTGTTCGGACGAATAAATAGATTCTTATTTATCATGTCCAGAACAGTTCTCATAGATGATTTAGGGAATTAATTAAAAATTCTGAAAATAAAATTTTTAATAATAAAGACACTCAAATGACTTCGATTTCGCTTTACAAGGCGGTGAAAAGTCGAAATTTTAGTAAATGTTTACAAACATGGCTCCATCTTCGCCAAAAAAAAGTTTCAATTTCCAAACATAAATCGAAATATTTAACAATCTTTTAAAGGCGAGGTCGTTTTTTTTAAATAGAAACCATGTAAGTACGAAGATCAATTCATTTCTAGTTTTTTTCGCAAATCGATCGAGTAGATTTTTAAAATTTGTGAAAATATCCCACTTCCGTGCCTGATTCCCATAAGAGCAATGCTTGATCGGACTTTGAGAGGTAACTTTGACATTTAATTACATTAAAATTACATAAGCAAAAAATCTGAAAAAATTCCAGTTGATAGATTATGTCCTGAAGAATCAATAAGCGGAAAATAAAAAAATTCTATCGATATTCGATTGACTCGTAAACTACTTTAATGTTAAATTCACACAAAAACACACTAAAAATGTTTCAACCGCCATTTTGGAAATCTGCTCACGTCATCAAGACGCATGCGCAGACCAATCGGCGCCAAGTGTTTTTCGGGAGTGTCTCATTCCGATTCCTACGTCCGAAGGGGTCGGATCGGTTTTTTTCGCCGGTGTCCGGGAGTGCATTTTTTTTTTTTTTTTTTTTTTTTTTTTAATTTTAATAAATAATTTTTTAGCTCGGGCTTTATTAATTTAAATAAAATAGTGTTCGGTTTTTATTTCATTTCTTTAAAAATAATTTAATTATTAAATTTAAAATACGGTTTATAATTTTTTTTTTTTTTTAATTTACTATTATCGGTCCGGCTTGGAGGCAAACCAGGAGGTTTGGTCTCCCATCGTAGAAGGCCTAGGTATCGACCCAGCGACTGGCCTTGTGGTATTAGTGTTAAGGGTTTAGTGTTAAGTTCCCCCGCAAATCGTTACGTTAGAGGTCAGCCCCTCTCTTGGAGCTGCAGAGTTTTATTAGGCTGTACATTCTATTCGATTCGAACATGCATGGCGCGGGAGATAAGCTCCATAGTGAGAGTCTCCAGGGTTTCATTTCGGATGACTGGGTGTCCGAGGTTATTGGCGCACCGCAAGCCTTAACTGTACATATGTAGAGTTAAAGCCGATAGGTCTCCGGCGAGCTCTGATGGCATGGTTCCCTAGACCGCCGGGCCAATGCGGAAGGTCTTAACCTTTTACGGCTGGAAATTCGAAATTTTTTTGCATTTTTGCATTTTTTTTTATAATCTCAAACTATTAATTTAAAAACAAAAATAGTAATAATAATAACATTACAATTTAAAATAATTAATTTTTTTATTTCAATCATACCGCGGGAGATAAACTCCATTGTGAGGGTCTCCAACCCCCCCTTTTTTAATCGTCTTTTTTTTTTTTTTTTTTGTTTTTTTTTGTTTCAGTTTTCACAGTAGCAGTCAGAGGAATCATCGCAACCAGAGGAATCGTCACAGCCGCAACGCAGTCCAAAAGCTTCAACAACGAGGTTTGAGTTTGGGCAATGGGTTTGGGCATAGCTATGGTATAGGTATGTATGGATGTGGTATGGTATGGTATGGTATGGGTATGGTTTGGCATGGATTTGGGTTATGAGGTTTTTACCTTCTCTTCTTTTTCTTATTTTCAATTTTTTCTATTACTTTTTTATTATTATTTTTCTTTTTATTTCTATTTCTCTCCTACATTTTTTTAAATAAAAAAAAAAAAAATTAAAATTAAATAAAACAAAACGGGACTTTAAAAGGCAGCCTATTATAGTTTGCAGAAGCTGTCGATTACCATTTTTTTTAAAAAGCGGTTAAACGACATTTAAAAAAAAAAAAAAAAAAATCGAATTCATTTTTCGCGTAAAGGTTGTCGAATAGTATCTCGACAATCTTGTCTCTAATGTTTGGTATTGTAAATTGTATGAACGTCCAATGCCGTACATTGTACATTCGTACAATCTTAAATCATATTTAGTTTAAGCTTAGTTGTATTAATTTTATTAGCTTTAGTTACTGTATTAGTTTAAGTTATTGTATTAGTTTTAGTTATTGTATTAGTTATAGGTATTGTATTAGTTTTAAGTTGTCAGCTAGAGGAGTAAAGTCCTCCTTATGTCATGCGGATCCAATGTCGTGCGGATCGATGTGAAAAGGACGTCATTTTTATGTCGATCCGTACGGGGTTGGTGACTTGTGGCGTTAGGAGGATGTGATCCTTGGAAGCTGGCTTGGGGGGACAACTCGGTCGGGCGCGGTCTCCGAGTTTTCCCCCCAACCCGTGTGGGGTTTTCGGCTAGTCCCCCATCGGGCGCCTCCCCAGGTGGCGGATAGGGGAACGCTCTCCGAATTCAGAGAGTATGAGGATCTATTCCTCAGGCGGACCAAAACTAGCCACAACAGAAGCATGTCAATCAGAAAGATCTAGCAGTTAATCTAGCAGCCTTTTTAATTTTGCAGGGAAAAGGCATGGGAAAAAGCTAAAAATTACGGTTTGGGGCTCGCGGACATTGCAAAATGATGAAAAGCTTTATGTGGTGGAATGAGTTTAGGAAATGTTTGGCATGAATTCTTACTTCAGGTTCGGTCTTGCATGAATCCTTCTCCTTTATCTTTGTACCTTTATTTATTTATATTTAACAAAAATTACGGCCCGGTACGGTCTTTTAAAGCTAAAAAAAAAAAAAAAAAAAAAAAAAAAATCATTTTTGCAAAGTTTTTAGAACCTGTAGTTAAGAAGTGAAAAAACAACCTTGCCCTTTCATATCCGCGGGTCCTCAACGAAGCGCGGCCCCCTAAAAACGTGCGGCCCTAGGCAGTTGCCTATTTTGCCTATTGCAAAGTTCGGCTCTGGTCAGATATATCTTCTATATATATAAGCGCGTTTGTCCTTACTGACTGACATATAGATCACTGGTTACCGTATTTCCCGACTGCCGAAAATTCTGAAAACCGGGGAAAACCTTCCTTTCGGTCTACCATTTGACGAAAAATCGTCCAAATTTTCCGGAAAATTCTGTAACCAGAGAAAATCCGGAAAATTCAAATCACCTATCTTTAACTTATGGCCGAAAAAAAAGAAGAAACGTAAGGGTTTCGTTCACTAGCGGACAACTTTTTTTTTCAGCGAAGACCCATGTTTTTTTTTAACTCATTCGACAGAGAAAACCCCAAAGAAATTTTCGGTGTTTTCAAAATTAAAATCCGATAATAAAAGACGGAGTAATAGGGGCTCAAAGTCGGAGGCATCGTTCCGGCCGAAAAAAAAGAGAGAGAGAGAGAAGAAACTTGCTATTTTTCCATTTACTATTTCCAATTTACTCTAAGTAATAAAATTAAAAATGATTGAGAAATAAATGTCAACCATAATACTGTTCGTATCTGTATGAGTCACAATAATGTGGTAAACTTAACAATAATATTAAGAGGAAAACTATCGCCTTTTATAATATTATAAAAGCCGAAATCTCTAAAGTCCTTAACTTTGACAATAATAAATTTAAATTTGCAATAGTAAAAGTCGATATTACACTTGACTGAAATGAAAAGTAAAAGTAAATTTAACTTTTTAATATCGTAAAAGGAATAATAAATACTGTAATTCATATTTCGACTTACAAAAGTTAGATTTACAATGGATTTCTATGGGTAATGTGCACACATCACATTTTTCATTATTAGGCTCTCAATTTTAACTTCCAAAATAACAAGCACGAAATTAACGATCGCCTATGGAGACCCACAACAGCCCTGTTAATTTTTTTAAAGAATTCACGCGAATTTCAAACTATTCAATTATTACAATTAAAAAAAAAAAAAAAAAGCGGCCAAATTTTAATGTATTTTGCAGAAAAGCGGCATTTTAAATGAAAGCTGTCGTTAAAAAACTTGGCTGCCCTTTTTGATATCAGAACTTTTAAGGGCAGAAGCATTTCGGTTTTTTGCAAGATTAACTTGGCTGAACCTTTTTACAAGGAATTGTTTTTTTGGAGATAGCATAATGTCTGGATGTCCATTTATTTTGCGCTTATTTAAAAACTAAGTAACCCCTCCTGCTTTTCAACAACAATGACGAGCATTTTGAAAACCGTCTCCCAGTTACCATGCTAACTACCACTTGAATGACCCATGAATACAGATTCTGTTCTTCGAAAAAAGTTGTTAACTTATAAACTTACATTGCAGTTAAGCTCCCAAGGAATAAAACCCAATTTTTTATCTCGTAGAACTTCCACAGGCTCGATAAGAGGCTCCCAAGATGTTAACGAGCTGTTGTAATACTGCATTTGTACCGACCAAGTACTTTCACTTGTTAACTGTAAAAAATAAAAATGTTATTTACGACTGGATTCTCTTACGATTATTTAAAACCATTTCATTTAAAAGTACCTGACTGCTCCAGTTACTAGCTCTTCCTCTAAAGCTCAGTTCCAAACAAAGCAAAGGAATGGCTTGCCTTGCTGATAAACCTTCAACCATAATGAATATAGATGAAATCGATATCAAACATAGCTCTTCTAAAAATGGTTTTTGATCCGTTGAAGTAACGGCCTTATGTGACAACACTTCTAGAGAATCTTCGGCTTGCTCTGAAAAAAAAAAAGATATAAAATTTATATCAAAAACGTTTTTTTTAAAATCGCCCCGTACGCACTAAGAAGGGAGGAGCAGATCTCTCGGGCTCTTGGCTTTCCCAAAAAGAGCTCAGTCCTCCTATTGTCTCTGGCGGGCTACAAATTTGCATAAAGGTAAGGCCGTACCTGTTTTTAAAAACCAGTAATCATCCTCTTTGAATTTTTTGATTTCCCATAAATCAGAATAATTTTTAAACTCGGAAGATTTCTGATCCTCACTGGTGCATGCGAAAAGCGTGGAATTACATTTGTTTAGTAATTCTACAGTTTTCGGGTTAACGACAATAAAAATTTCTGTTACGCATATGTCCAAGTGAATTCCCTGGCCCTCAGGGGTTGACCCTGCCACATTAACTGTAAAAGGTTTAACAACTTGAGCCATTGTCTGCTTCCGTTTGGCCGGATCAAAACAACAAGAATACAGTTGAATATCCTCTAAAGTCCCCGATATAATTTGCCTGCTATCAGTAGTTCTGTATTTCACGATCATTTCAGACTGTAAAAAATTATAACGATTAGACAAAATACGAAATTAATTTCACTTCAACAATTAGATGAAGCAAAATCTAACATTAAAAATTAGAGCGTCCGTATTAATGGAATCCATATTTTCGACCAAAATGATGTCGGGTCTTTCAAACCGCAGGTTGACCGCAAAAGTTGGAGTGCACTTTATAGCTTCCCTGACTCTTTTCGATTTTTTATCTGAAACCATTGGAGATTTTGTAATCGCTGCCATTCTTTGTCTTTCAGTCTGCTTGCTCTGAGCTGGAATAGGGTGAGAAGCGTTCGATTCGGTTTGATCAATGACAAAGAATCCAGTTAATTTTGACAGGAAATCCATAGATAAAATTAGATAAAATTGGAAAACTTTGGCGTCAACTAAAAGTAGACAAAAGAAAAATTACTTCGAGTAAACTAAGAGAAGTATATGTCCAAATTACAAGAAATGTTAAAGCAACCTACCAGAAATATCTGCTCCTTTTCTTTCAAATGTTACATCCACCATGGTTCTGATAGAGTTTGAACCTTCAGCTACTTCATTGTCCCGCGAATCTGTTTTTCTTTCCATTAATCTTGTTAACCTGCCTCCCTTCCCTATAAATAATACAAGGATTAGTTTAGTAGATTTTTTTTTAAAACTGCTTTCCCATAACCTACCAGGTCTGGTATCTTCTAACAAGCAATTTAAAAGTAAAATTGAAGTATTGACTGATCCGTCTGAATAGACGTTTCCTTCTAATTTGATAGTTTCAAGGACGAATGAAGCTAATCCCGATTTTGTTGATGTAGAGTCCTTTTCCAGTCAAAAAAGAAGTAAAATACATGAATGAAGTTTACATCCAATCATAAACAGTCCTGACAAACCTAACCGGACCTGAACCAAACCCTGACCTTAAACATCTATTATACTAAGTACTGATTGCTGGTCCAATCTGAAAATTTAATTAGGGTCTCCAAATACTTTTCAAGGCTCTCATGCTGAAATCACTTTACTTTTTGGATAATCAAAATATAGAAGCTTAGATTGGAAATCTGTAAAAATGCAAGATTGCGGCCAGAAATAAACTTCTTTTTTCTGGCCTGAAATTGTTGGTTCACCATTAGTGGAGCTCTGTATTAACGAACACGATGCAGTTTCTTACAATTCCAAAAGGGAAGTGGGTTACACTATGGCAATTTTGAAAAATTCAAGATGTAGGTTAGACATATTTTTGATTACCAGAATTAAAATATTTTAAAAACAGAACCAAATTTGAAATCGATATCTCCAGGGGAAAAAAGGAAATAATTGAAAAAACCGAATCTAACCCCTTTTTACCCACTCTGGGGTCTGCCAGCAGTGATAATAAATAAATTGTAAAACTGATTTTACCAATTGGCCTCCTCCCACCAATGTATCAAAAATAAAACTATCCATCGCGAAATGAAATTTTACAATGGTGTGCATCGCAGGAGATTCTTCACTTTTAACCTCATTAACTTTTTCCTCTGCCGCCATGTAATACTTCTCGACAGCGTCTTCGTCGCTCCTTTTTGATGATGGTCTACTTATATCTGCAGGAATGCATTTTCGACCTTCCGAAAAATTTTGCTGGCTCACTCGGATTGCGAAGGAATAATCTTCACGACTTAACGTAACGTGAACTAACTCCAAACGTCCCAAAATCTCTACGTTCGGTAGATCTTTAAACCAACCCAACGATAAATTTCTTTTGATCGTCAAACCGAACGAAACCGGATCCAAAATTAAATTTTCCTTAATGGGATGCAATGTTTTAGGCTCCAGAACGGCTCTAAAAGAATTAATAAATTATAAAAACTTACTTATTTAAAAATAAAAATTTTCTGCCGGTCAAATGCCGGACAGCCAGAAGAGAGGGGGCGCAGAGTTGTCTACCAAAGGCTAAAAATGGTTCAAAAATGAAAAAACAGATTGACAACAAAAAATTTAGAAGGACGGTTTAAAGCTTTTTCGAGAAGGGATTACCCCCTTTGCCCCCTCCCTGTATAAATTTAGTATAAATTTAACAGTACCTAGTACACTTTAAATTTTGCAACTGGAACTGCATTATATCCAGCAAGGGCTTGGAAGAACCTCCAGCTTCATGTACATAATTCAACTTGCTAATCTGATTTTTCAAGGTTAAAGTACCCAAATCCACTGCAAGGACTTCCATGCTTAAACTGTGCATAGGTATGACAACCAATGGAGCCTGACGAAAAAAACCAAAAATAATTTAATCTAACTGGGATTTAGACACAAAATTCTTCCGTGTGGTTTGCGAAATGTCCTCAAAAATTTGTAATCGAGCTAGTGATTTTTCCCAACTCATGATGAAAAATAGGATTTTATAACTGACTAACTTTTGCGGTCAAAGTACGTCTTTTCCCCACGTAAAATTTTGTCCCGATGAGATATTATGAGTATATTTAAACGGCTGTTCAGTTTGAGACAAAGATGTTCTTTGCCTATAAGTTTGATATAGGCGTAACACGAATTCTAACGAAAGTTTCTGTGAAAAAAAAAAAAGAAATCTGCTATTACGATCTGCAGAAACGAATCGTAACTTCAATATGTTCCATAAGCGAAACACGAGATTTGATGCGAAAACGACTATGCGTGCGAGGAGTTGTTTTTGTTTTTTTAAGATTATATTCACTATGTGCAATATTGATGAAAAAAAAAGAACGTTAAATAACTTAAAACTCCAAATTAGCTAATTAAAATCGGAAAAAGATTAAAAAGAACAATATAAATTTTTATCTTTAATATTTTCCAAAACTTTTCGTTCTTTAACAACGTACACATGACTTTTTTTTTCTGTCAACTCCGCACTTGTGGAGGGGGAAATCTTCACTCCAACTTTATATCAATTCATTTAAGCCTCACCCGCATTAAAACGACACCAAGAACATTTTTTTTTTTACACATTTTTCAAAGGTTTTCTGCCGTTTCCCATCCTAAATTTTTCAAAAAATCCCGTGGTTTTCATCACTCGTTGGGAAAAATAGCTACCCCTAAGGGTTAGGCAAACGGAGTTGTTTTCCAAACGGGGTGGGCGATAGCCACAAAATATATATCCGATATACAAAAGCGCCCACCCCGTTTGGAAAACAACTCCTTTGCCTAACCCTTGGGATAATATCTATTTCGCAACGTCGAACTTACAATGGTTACCACTAAGGACATGCAGCAACCCTAACGGGAAAATTTTCTCTCCGAAGTCCACACTTCATTTCATTTAAAAATAAGTAAAAAATTTACCGAGATTTTAATATCAAAAGATAATTTAGTCGCATTTTCGTATGCCTTCATAACGTTCTGCTTTGCTTTTTCAGCAGCAGCACTCGCTTCATTTTTTAATATATCAACTGCAGTCTGAAAAGTATTGCCGAATTCAAGCGCATCTTCCACGAATCTATTCAAAAGTACGAATCTAACTCTGTTTATCTCTGCTTTTAATGACAAGTCAATAGATTCGGATGATTTGCAGTGTTCTGAATTGTAAATGATCGCTTTTAAGGACAGAGTCTGCTCGTCTAATGAAGTAAGAATCTGAAATTACGTTAAAAGGGATAATGGAATTTGAATTATCAAACTCAACTAATAATCCAAATGTGAATGACCTTTTTGTAATTTGTACCAGAATGCAAATCTAAAATAAGCACATCCCTTAATTCACATTCAATCTGGGTACAAGACTTTTTATTAGACATTTCAATTTTGCCTTTTTTCACACTAAGCTCTGTCAGTGGGCGGTCTTCTAGCTCGAATTTCAAATCGACTTCGTCCAAAGTTACTTCAACCATAAAATCAATTACTTCCACTAAGTCTTTAGTCTTGCTAATTGTCCCATCTGTAAAAAAGATTTAAATTTTTCAATATCCTCTCAGGCTCGTAGGCAGCGGAAGATGTACCAGAATGCATAAAAGTTACAAACCTTTTGGAGTGATTTTTTTTTCTAGAGGCTTCAATTGATCTTCAAATAAAGTGGCCATTCTTTGAGGCAAAGAGATTTCCGACGAAAGAGTGCATCCTCTTTGCACACTATCCAGAAAATCTGATACGAAAGCGATTTGAGCTAAAATAGCATCTTTATGCAAAACCATATCCAGTGGCGTCATATTTAATTTAAGTCTACGAAGAATTGCTCCTCTTTTGGTATAAAAATCCGGTATTTTCTTATCAAACTGGATAAAAAATTAAGATTATCATTGTACTTTTGTAAGAATTTAAAAGTTTTTTTGGGAACATTCGTAAGGATTACGTCTCCCAAAATCTTCGAAAGCCTATTTTACCCATTAAAGGAAGGGGAGGGGTCAAAAGTGCATAATATCATGGTTATGTGGTTAGGGGTCATGTACATATTACGTAAGCATTTTTTTTGCCATTTTCAACCCCCTCCCCCCCGTTGTAAGCATGAGTAAGATTTTGGCAGCCCCCCCCCCCCTCCATATTACGTAAGTTTTTTTTTTTTTTTTTTTAATGGAACCAACGGCCCTCGACTTCCGTAATTTTCCCCATAATTCAAGGAACTGAAATATACCAATATAAACACTTATATTAAGAAAAATTAAAGAGAAGGTTACCTTTATTTAGACGGTAACAAAATAATGCAATATTAGCTCACAGCAACATTTACAATATTTTAAAAAAAACATGAAATTAATTAATTAATTATTTATTTTATTTTCAAAAAATTCCTGGTCAGAGTAGAAAAAAGCTTAAGTAAGAACGTTTGAGACCCTCCTCCCCTTGGTAAGGTGTCGTAAGCATTTACGAGACCCCCTCCCCCCCTTAACATGCTCACGTAATATGTACATGACCCCTTAAGTTTGCAGAAACTACTTAACTTAAGCTGCAGAAACTTACTGTAACAAATTCTACGGTAAATAAATACATATTATCTTCCATATGTCTTGTCGACACTACCGGAATTTCTCTTCCCGTATAGTTTTGTCTGAAATCGAGACCTTTCAACTTAACAGCGACGTTTAATTCGAAAGTTTTTTTGGTCGCCTCAATTACTAATTTCACCACCTGCAATCCAAAAATTTTATTCTGGATTTTACAAGCCTCCGTCATCCCGTGCAGTACGTTGACGTGCAATTCTGAAAAAATATTAAGAATTTTAAACAAATAATTTAAAGCTATACAGTGCTACGATTTTTTCTTTGAACATGTATTACCGCTCATTTCAAAATGAACAACTAAATCTATTGCCTGGACGAATTCAGCAACATTTTCCCCTTGTTCTGAAATGTTTTCCAACTTCTTATTAATCCATGATTTATTTATTACTGCAGCACCAATGGATCCAGTAGACCATGCGCTTCCAGACAATGCGGTCTGAAAATTAAAAAAATCAAATATAGAAGCCGAATTTTTATCAATTAAACAATTTTTTTTCCCAGACCGATAAATTTGGTTCTGCATCCGTTACTTCAGTCGGTATCGAAGAAAGCAATCCAGTTAAAGCCCCGAAACGTTCCTCGGCGACGTTAAAAATTAACTTCGGCAGCTGCCCTTCGATTATAATTTTCGGTATTCTAGCATCATCGGTAACTAGTGATTTTTTAATTACTACAGTTAAATCAGTAGGCTCTAACATGTGAAGCGGTGAATTTTGTTCATCTAAGGCTTTCCGCCAATCTTCATCAGGCAAACTCATTAAAATCTAAAGTAATTAAAATTTTAAAAGAAATCATTAGAGCGAATTGCATGTTCTAATGAAATTAAGTATGACTTACTTGGACTCCTGTCAGCTGACATTTAAAATTTGTGTAACTTGAGGTCACTAAGGTTGAAAATATATCTTTTTCGTCGCTACCCTGTCGATACATTTGATTAATGCTCATATCTTTAGAGATTCGATTTTCTTCGGTGATGACCTTTAATTTTCCAAGTTTTATCACTAAAAGTTGCTTATTTCTAAAATCAAATCAAATCAATAAACAGACAATTACATGGGGCAATCCAAAAATTATAAACATATAACATTCGAAATATTTGACCCCTTCTCCGCATTGACAGGAAAAAGCATTTTAAAAACCCCCTCCCTCTTGATTATAAAAGATTCAGTTATATATCCTGCTCTCAAAATCAATTATACAGGGTGAAGCAAATTTTGTGGCATTTTTTTTTATTAAAGTTCGGTTTTAAGTGAAGAGGTGAAATTTTCAGGGTAGACATATCGATTAAAAATTCATCAACGATCTGCCCCCTCTCCACTAATGAACTATCCGTTAATTATGTCATCATGCTCGGAAGCAGGAGGTATCAAATGTTTAATCTCACTGAAAAAATACTAAACTGATGTCATAATTAATGTGCAGTTCTCTAAGTAGTTTGAATTGAATAATGCGTGAATGACCGTTTTGCCCTGTTGACTATAAAACGACAGGACCAACAAAAAAAAATCTTACGGTAGGTAAATTCCTTCCTTTGGAATCAGCAAGTAAGAAGACATAATGTCCACTTTCATCTCCAACCTTGATCTCTTTTGGATGGCATATTCAAGACCCTTCGCCGTTATTTCTTGAAAAGTTGAGAGGGGAGCAGCAGTTGCAGCAATTAATCTGAAATTAAACAAAAATCATGTACAAAACGAGCCCGCAAAGTGTTTCCAAACCTACAGGCTCACCGAGTTTCAGTAACGATGAAAGAGGTGAAAGCAAATGTTTATTTTTGAAAAGCAAATATTCTGCCTTTACTTAGCTTATGAACAGAATGCGGCTTCTTACCCCCTCGCCATCTGAGTGAGCCTGTTTAAAATGATTAAATCCTTTGTACTTACGAACTGATTGATTCGGTGTCTGCCGAATGGAAAATATCTTTAAGTCGATTAACCGTTTCGGCGTCGAATATAATATTTAACGGCTGAGCTTTGACGTGAAGCCTTACATCACAAGCATCATCAAGAGGTTTAGCTTCATATAGTACCGACACTAAATTATCTGATTCTTTACAGCTAGTCGTTACGATTTCCGTTGAATGTCTTGCATTTTTAGTTACTCCGGTCACAGAAAAATCTCCTAATGAAGCATTTACTCTGAAAAGGAAAATGACGGAGTTGCAGATTTAAAAAATGTGACGAACCCAATCATTTACATAAAAAGTATACCTTAGTGCTGAAGCCACAGATCTTTGGCTAAAATCAGCTTTCATTTTCCGAATCGATGACGATAAAATTAAGGGTGTATCATCATATCTATCATCGTAAATTTTAATTCCAATTTCTTTTAAAGTAAATGAAAGTTGAGTCGCTTCGAACGTTACGGGGTAAACAGTCGGAGCTGTGCTTTCTTGATATCCGATAGCTTTATACAATTTCTCTTTTTCTGAATGTGTCATTGCTTTCTCTATATTATTAACTGTAATTATAGAACAAAAAAATTATACTTTCCTATACGCACAATAAAAACTCGATAACTTTCAGAGCTTTTTCCGTAAGTTAAACATATGTTATCAAAAAATCAGTACTTTCACGTTAACACCTATATTTAACTTATAGAGAATATGCAGAAAGTTATAAAACTAACTGTCCTCCAATGTTATTTTTTTTTTAAATTATACCTATATCCGCAGCGTCAGTTTTATCGTTTCCAAATCCGAACCAACGGGAAAACCACCTTCCGCTGGATTTAACGGTTTGAGCACTTAAATTAGCCCGTTCGACATCTACGTATGCTCGCTCCCTCAAAATTACAAGGTTAAAAACGTTCAATACTTTTTCTAAATTCTGTAATCTTTGGTCAATGAATGGAGGTACTTGTTTAGATGTTAATTTGAATTTGAAAGATTCGTAATATACTTGGCAGTTAAATCTATGATCTTTTATATGATCCCAGGTCCACTCTTTATTCCTGCGTTTTATGTCTTCCATAACAGAGTTAAACGCAAAATGCCACCTGTGAATAATATAATCAGGGATAATTTTGGGAGAAATTTTGAAGAGATTATGACATTAGATTGTTAGATTTTTCTTACCATTCCTTAGCGTGAGAAATAACGGGAACGCTATGAGGTCTAAATTTGCTGTACTGAGAGGCAATGCTTGCCCTCTCAAAAGTTTGGAGAAGCAACATCGAGTCTTTTAACTGTTTTCGAGTTAAAGCTAAAAAACAATTAAAAACCAGTCTTATAAAACTTTTGACAGGATGAAAGTAAAACTTTTTTCTCTGTAATCATTTGAACAGTACCTAAATTAATTTCCTCCATGTTAACATTGATGTAAACTTTGGGAACGCTAAAATTAGTCCCATCTGATTCTGGCTTCGGATTCAGTCTTAAGTAGGCAGAAGCGACAATTGGCCCAAAAACTGAAGCAAAACAAAATGTGATCATTATTTTCTGTTAAGACATTTTAATAATAAGTTGAAAAGCTTTATCACCGAATCACATATGTCTGTGATTTTTAAATTTTCTGCTGCAGTCATACAATTTTGAATATGAAACTAACAATAATCAATTAATGTATCTTACTGTAGAGATATTTGAATTAAATTTTACTTAAAAAAAAAAAAAATGAACTTACTATATTTGTAACCTTCAGGTCTATAACTGGCAGTTGGAATATTTTTCAGTAACATCTGGACTATTTCATTCTGTGATAAAGTGGACAACAAATCACTTCCTGGATTCCAATAAATTGCAAGTCCTTCGAGACTAATAATCTGTAAAAATAAGGATTCATATGTTATAACAATTATTGACAAACTTATAATACAAATAAAAGCTCTCTACTTTTTTGGCTTGAACAATGTGCCTTTCTGTACTTACTTTATAAACAAACAACAATGATTTTTCATCATCATCTTTTTTTAGGCAGGGTATATGATTTTTAGAAATAGTTTCAACGAATAAACTGGACATTGTAACACCAACACAAAAAGGAGACTCTGGGTTTGTTGTTTTATCTTCATATCGAATATGAATATTCTTGATCGTAATCTGGACATTTTTAATAATTTGTGTTAACAATTTTTCTGTGAATGTATCATCTGTCTTCTCCAATCCTGTAAACAAAACAAAATTAAAAAACTCTTAAAATTTTGATGTTATTGAGTACTGAAAATATCAAAATTTTTTTAATTAACTAAAAGTATTTCAAATGCATTTAATACTTAATTTAGTGGTTTAATGATAAAATTTAGCCAAACATAAAAATCCAGAATACTACATTCATTACCTTTATCCAAACCTTTTTTCTTTGCCTCTTCTATTTCTTTCAATTTGGCTTGCTTTTTTTCCCATTGCCATCTTTCCTCTTTTTCTGGATCATATTTTATTTCAGTCTTTGGAATAATTACTAACAGAAGTTCTTGGATTTCAGCAATTACTGGAGCAGAGTATAGACTTTTCCATGGGATTTTCAAAACCAATTTTCCCAATTTGCCCCAAGAAGCTTGAACTGGTAAATTCAAATCTCTTAACGCATTTTCCTTCAGAAGTAGATCGTTTAGCACTACATCCCCTGCAAAATTTAAAAGAAAATAGTATTTATAAATTAAAAGATTATAGATTGATAAAAAATATGCTTTTAATTTTGTTTTTGTTAATGTTGATATGCTTAAATACTATTTTTTTTTTTTTTTTTTTTCAATACACCACTTAATTAAATAGATTTTACATTTTAGCAAATTATTTTAAGAGCTTCTATGATGCTTTCAGAAAGTGTTTAATTGCTCTATATTAACATTAGTTTTAATACCTTATGTTACTACACGATTTCTAATACATAAAGCAATCTTCATGTTTTACTTAGTAACCTCAACCTACTCTGTTCTTTGATTGCCTTAACCATAACCACTGATTTATCAGGAACTTTAAACATAAATGGTCATGTAATTCAAAGTTAGCAGTGCACCCAAGAATACCGCTCATGTGTTTTTAGTTAAAACTAAAGCGTTCTTACCTCCCCATATACCAATTTTCAATTGCGAAGCATCCAAATTTTCGACATACTGCCCCAAGAACTTATTTAAAATATTCACGACTAATGCTTCAAATACCATTATGATTTGGATTTAATGATCCGGTCTCCGTTGTCGATCACATTCCCAACGAAACTAATGTCTTCAATCAAGCATATTGTACATATCTCACGATCATATCAAACCAAATCTCTAGATTTATCTTACGTTATCAAAATAAGGAAAGACATAAAATACTACCCTAGTCAACTAATCACCTGTCTTTCCTGTGCATGACGTCACATTTGAGGCTTTATATAAAAAATCAGAGTCGTTTAGTTAAAATAATTTTTATTATTTCTCATATTGATTTTATTAAATGATTTATATATTCTGATTAATTATTAACATAAAATAAAGGTAAATAAGCGCAAGCGGAACCGGTTTATAAGATTGTACGACTAGCGTAGTCCAACTCCTTTTAAAACAATATGGTGAATCTTTTTTGATTACGTTGCGAATAAAATTCTTCTTAAAAATTGACAAATAATGTCAATTCATAAAGATGAAGTGAAGTGAACTATAAAGTGTTGTGGCAGCATGTGCAGCTTATAAACAGACCACTATATCAGTAGAATGAAAGCCTAAGCAGAAAAGCTTTGACTTATGAAATTCCTTCCATCAATAGGAGGCACTTTTGAATAAATGTTTACATATTGAACTCTTAGTTCACATGATTTTTTTAAAAAACTGAAAAGTGTGGTTATCTTTTGTTTATGTCTTAATTTGTAATTTTTCAAGTTTTAATTAAAAAAATTTAAATTTGAAAATTAAAGGCTCTAATTACATGTAATGCCATTTTTTCAGGTAATATAAATCTTCAATCTTCAAAGCAGTCAAAATGGCATTCAATTTAAGCTGTCTGGCAATGACAGAATGGTCATCATCATATTGGAACTGATTGAATCTTATAAATAAACTGTACAAAATCACTCATAATTATAGTATATTTCAATCATGTGGCTCCAAGCAAAGAGTTAAAAAATGAGTTTATGCATTTGATGACTTGATTAGTAAAAAAATAATTTGAGATTGCTGATAATTTACTAAAGTGATTCTCAAGCTCAAATGAGGAGCAAAAGAAAATTAAACACAGGATTTATTTTCTGTCACTTTGTACAAAAGTATTTGCTAATAAAGATTGTAATTCAGCTGGAAAAATGTTGGCTTTGGCATTCTCAGATGAACAGGAAAAAAGCAAGTACACCAATAGCTTTGAGTCTACTGTTAGGATAAAAGAGACTGATTTGATGCCGAAACACCAGTTTCTGCAACGGCTTGAGGCGTAAAAAAATTTATGTAAATGAATTGTACAACAGGAACTATATTTCAATTAAAAAAAGGTTTGATTAAATACAAAGGATAGAGAATGATAACCACACATTTCCTCAGTCATCCAGAAACTATTGAAAATTACATTTGCTTTCGATTTTTATTTTCTTGAGAAAAGGATTTTATAAGGGAAAATTACAACCGTAAAAACGTGTAAAGCAAATCTTTTAACTATCAACCAGGGACAAATGTCTCATACACAATATAAACTAGGATAGTTCACTTGATTTGGGAGCAGGGCATTTGAAAGGGCAATTAAGTTAATGGAACTATCTCTAGATACAAATTTTTTACCTAGTAATTTTCACTTGTAAAATTTGTAATAAAAATCTTTTTTTTTTTTTTTTTTTGAACGTTTTATGATTAGTTACTCAAAATAAGAAATGAAAAAACGAAGCTTTTGTTAAATTGTCAAAAGACAGTATCTCTGTTAAGGCTTATTTGTTTTACAGTTCAATTAATTTCATTTAAAGTATAATATAGTTTTTTTTACATAGATTTTTAAGAATTTCGAACAATAAGACTTTTTAAAAGCATTTTCAGTTATAAACAACAAAATATAGATTAAAAGTGATATAAAAAATCTTTCCGAACTTGCCGAAGTAAAGGTTACTTACTAAATAGAAATCCCCGCGTGTTTTGACACCGACAACATTTTTTAATGTAACGTAGTTTTTAATAAACATTTTTAAAAAAAATGTTACAAAAAAATGTTTATTCATTGAATTCAAATAATAGCGGGAACTGAAGAAGGCGATCGCAGCGCTTTCAATTTCCCAATTCATTGAAGTTGGCAGTACCGCTAATTCAACTGTCAATAGAGCAGAATAAAATAAGAATATGAAATCAACTATGTGTTGAAAGGAAAATTAAGATATAGGAAAAAAGATAACAAAAAAATTATTCAAACCGGACTTTTTGGCTAGACTCGTTCAAATTCAAGTAGCAAAATATTTTTAAAATTCTTGAATCGAATCAGGATGGCAGGGACACCGGTAGTAATTGCAGCTTCGGTTAAACAAACGGCAACTGTGAGTTTTTTTTTCCTTTTTTGGAATTAATACAGGATTTTTTTATTTTCTTGTGTATGATCTCTAAATAATAATTAAATCTTATTTTTTTTTTATTGATTATATTGCCTTGGTTCAATTATTGTTGGGATAGAAAGTATTTTAATCAGTTTATTTTATTGCATAACAGATCATCTTTTTCTTTGAAATTCGGTTTATGGGACTTTTGACAATTCAGTTTTAAAGAAAAAATTAATGATAAACACTTTTTTTTGTAATATCCAGCGGTATCTTTTTTTTGCATTTTAAATAAATATTGTCCTGATCATTAAAAATTTTCCAAAATGTGCTTCCTAAATAATATTATTATTCATTAATTTTGTTGTAGTTAATTTTTCTTCACGGCTTGGGCGACACAGGGTAAGTCATCAGAAAATTAAAAAGGAAAAAAAAATTTACAACTAATTAAAAGAGCCCTGTAATTTATTGCAATGGTATTAAATATGATTGTTATTGATTTTGTGATTACAGTCATGGTTGGGCCAGTGCGATCGGGGCTATCAGAGCTCCATATGTCAAGGTTATATGCCCTACTGCGTAAGTACAAAATACAGAAGCAAAAAAAAAACTTATCAGATTATTAAAGCAAGAAAATTTGATTTTTTTTATAAATTTTTTTTCTCAGACCTACGATGCCAGTATCTTTAAATGCTGGATTTCGAATGCCGTCCTGGTTTGATCTCAAAACGTTAGACGCCAACGGACCGGAAGACGAGGATGGAATTAAAAGGGCAACTGAACTTATTCATAAAATGATTGATGATGAAGTGAAAGAAGGGATAGCACCAAATAGAATTGTACTCGGTGGATTTTCCCAAGGAGGGGCTTTAGCTTTATATTCTGCTTTGATTTATCCTAAGCCTTTGGCGGGTGTCATGGCTTTGAGTTGTTGGCTCCCACTTCATAAAACATTTCCAGCTGCTGTAGGTTTCATTTTTATGATTCTTTCCAAATTGGAATGACAAAAATAAATTAATTCCTGTTTTTCAGGCTTTGAACAAGGATTTCCCGATCATCCAGTGCCACGGAGACTGCGATCCGATCGTACAATATAAATGGGGTCAAATGACAGCATCTTACTTGAAATCTTTTGCAAAGAATACGGAATTCAAAACCTACCGGGAAATGATGCACAGTTCTTGTGAAGAGGAAATGCGTGATCTCAAAGCTTTCTTGGACAAAGTTCTTCCTGTTGTTTAATTTTTAAGAAAAAAAAACCCCCTTTTAAAATCATAGGTATAAAGTAAATATTACTCCCAAATTTTTCATTTTCACGGCATCGCGTTATACTTTTCTTGGTGAGCCACACTGATAGTAATCGTGATATGTAGAATTATTTATAGAATATGCTGCATGGGATTTAGTTTACTTATTTATTTATTTATCGAAATGCTGCAACTTTTAATTTTTAAGCTTTCGTCTTCCTTTCCTGAAAACTTAAAGTTCCCTATTTTTCCACGTAAGAGATCCGATATCTTCCGATTAAATTATAGAAGAGGTAAAGAGTATATTTTTTTGATTGAATATTTTTGAAGAAACAATTATCAGAGGATCATATCTGCAAAAAAAAATATTTTTTTAGAAAATCATTCCCTTTTTTTTTTTTTTTTTTCTTCCGGAGTAATATTTACTTTGTAATGACTTCCGTCGATTTATATATAGATCTGTCACTGTGAGTAGTGACCAGATTTTTTTTTCTGTATTAGGGTTGGCCTAATTTTTTAAAATTTTCCGTTGACGAACCGTCAAATTATAGAAAATTGAGAGAATAAAGGCCGCCTCATTATGTATCATATTATAATGCATTTCCGTACTTGTTAAATACTCCTATTTTAATATAACTTTTTTCGAATGTGTAAGATTTAGTTTGTCCGTTTTGGATAAAAAAGAAAATAAAGGGGCTTTAAAAATTGCCGAAAAATGATTCCTAGGAAGTCATTGGAATGTTGCCTTTTTTTCCATATTTTTTTAGTAGAAATAAATTTTTTTTTACATTTTAATTTTTTTATTAATTTGATGACGTTTCAACGATGTCTTTAAAAATTTTCCTGAAAGGCACTTTTACCGTTAGGCGGGAGCTACACGCCTTCAACGGTTTTTTATCTGAGTAGTAAAAGCAGAGAAAAAATATTCCGATTCAGTTTAAACCCGTTGACATGCTACTCTCCTGGCGGCAAATGTTTCATTACCATCTTCTATTTCCACCAAAAAGTTAAAAATTAAAATTTTGAATGTACATTTTTTGTAATTCGGAAAATTTGGCTAATGAACTAGAACGGAAATCATCTTCCGGCAGTTTAGTTTTATCTAGTCTCGAAAAACAAAGATGGACTCTAGTAAATTTTTATAGTTTATTTTGGCGTGTTTTTCGATCCTTTTTTTATTTATTCGTTGCAGATGTTTTTTTCAAAATGTGTTTATCGGTAATTTACGAAAGTCAAGGTACTATGAGAATTTAATGGCGAAATACTCCTCCACGACGCTGCACGTCTTTGGCAATAATTATTTTTGATCAGATGAAAAATGTTAAATTATAAATATTCTCTTAGGATATGAACTAAGTTCCAAGGAAATTTATGGGAGCATTCCTTCTCAACCGGCAATAAACTGCTCAAGAAATAGGAATTAAATTTTTAACTTGCTTCAGTTTTTGTAAACCTTTAAATTTTTAATCTCGAGGTGAACTGCCAATTTCTTTTCGGGAAATATTCTTCAGCAAAAAATGCCCGGAAATTTCTGATGCAGCTTAATTTTAACCAAGTTAGGGGGAAAAAAAATTTGGATGAAGCTGAAAACCGCAGCAGTATTCCGGAAAAATGTAAAATGCATTTTCGAGAATTAATGTAAATATTCCTTTAATAAGGATTTGACTAAAAATTAATTAGTCAATAGCAAGGGGCTATCAATTTTATTAGAACTTAAATGAAAGGGTGAAACGTGGAACTAAAATAAGAATTGCAAAAATCAGCAGCGCTGCTTGGTGCTTATGAGAATTTATGCCGAACTTAGTTTTATTTAAATCACTTGACTTTGGAAATTGCCAGTATCAGATGCAGTAATCTGATTGGGTATTGAGATACATATATAAGTCAGATATATAAGTCAGTTCCGAAGATTTTCACTGGAAATGCATAAAAACAAAACTAGCAATAATTGAGTATTTGACCAAAAAAGAAAATTCAACAGTTTTTTAAATCCACACAAAACATTCCAGAGAAATCTCCGGATGGTCGAAAAAAAAAAAGAAAACTTCCAAATAAGTGTGTGGGTGTGGTGCAACTTAAAAAAAAAAAAAAGATTCTCCTATTTCCTTTATAAAATAGAAGAAGTTAAAATCAAAAAATATAAACATCTTGAAAAATAATAGTTTTTTTAATTAATTAATTAATCAATTTTTTTTTCACCACGTCGTGGGTAAACTCAACACTTCGCCCACGGTGAATGATAAAAATCGATCCACTCGTGGTGAAAAATTACTTCCACAGCGGGAATCACAGCTAAATATTTTAATACTCTACCAATTGCTTGGTAAACTTGATCTCGTATTGAAATAATTTAGATACAATCCCAGTTGTGAAAATAATTTTTTCTTACTATTCTCAACCCATTAGGGTCATCCATAAAACTTATGGACGAATCTGCCTGAGCATGTTTAGTGGGGAGAGGAGTCCATGAAAATATTATGCTAATTTTAAATCTCCATAAACGAACCCTATTTTTGCTTGCTTTTAATGAAGTCTAAAAATGCTTACGTAATTTACGGTCGACGCCTCCATTTTCCCTCCATAATGCTCCACAGATCCGTTCTGAATTTTTTTCGACAGTCATAATTTTATTTTTTTTCTTCTTGATTCGGAGGAGACAATTTGCATTTACATCAGTTATTGTAACAGCGCGGCAAAACTTAAAGATTTATTTTCAGACTAGAACCTGAGTTTTAGTCTAGACGAAAATTTTTAGAAAAATCATGTGAATGACTAGCGAAAAAATGTTCGGCAATGATTTTTCTTTCCATTTATACTTATTCTTCACAAAATTTTCAGCTTCGCAAATCTATATTGTACCTGATCAGGATTCCTAACTAAAACAACAAGTTCGCCTTTGGACGAATTAAGCAAATGCAGCAAGCCGGCTAATGACACATAACCCAAACCGAGACCCTCGGCTTTCGAAAACGAGAAATCCCCTTTCGTCACGAACCCAAAAATCGTTCTCGATGCTGAATCAGCCACGTTTTTAAAATTTTCTGGTAACCATAATTGCTCCATTTTCTTGTTATACTCGTAAGACAGTTTTTTCAAGACCGGATCGTTTTCTGGTTTCCTCTTTTCCAGTAATTTTTTCGACAATTTGACGCCCAAGGGTTGGTTCTGAATTTTTTCCACCAATTCTAATTTTTCTTTTTTCCTTTTCCTACGCAAAGCTTTAAGATGTTTTGAGTGTTGCTGCTTCAATTTTTTCCTATCGGTAAAATTTGTATCGTCGTGAATGTGTTCGACGGGAGCCAACCCGTTACTTTTATAAATTTCTAAATCTTTGACGGTCGGAATGCAAATCATTCCGAATTCGCTCGGTTTCCCTTTACCGTTGCATTCGATGCTGATTTCGATGATGGAATTAATTTCTTCTAAATATTTTTCGTATTTCAAATTGAGCACTTTTCGGTTTTTAACGCTCTGTGCTGCATCCCTTAATTCTTTTAATTTTTTTTTATTTCTCAAAATGAAAAATTTTCCTTCGTTTTCAATTTTCTCGGCAAATTCCGTCCTAATTTTACCGATCCAATCCCGAACTAGAATTTCCCAAGGACAATAAAACGGGCTAATGGTACCTAATTTTATAAAGTTAGGACGTTTGTTGGGCGGCAATCTAAAATATTTTTCTTTTAATTCTTGGGACCGTTCGGAACGTTCTTTCTGACCCGAGGATGTGTCCGGTTGTAAGGCTCCGCCTAAATTAGAAGATTCTAGGAGTAAAGTTTCGGTGTCTCGTAATCCTCCGCTTCGTGCTCCTCTTAGGATGAGCGAGAGCCAAAACGGCATGGCGTAATTTGCTGGGGTTACTATGTCCCATCCGCTGCCGTAACCTAGAAAAAAAGAAATTAATTATCCTTTTACGGTCCAAATTCTGGAAAATTCAAAAAATATTTTTCCCAATTTTTATTTTTTATTAATTTTGAGCAAAACCTCTATCCGCCCCCATAGATACTCCCCCTATGCGTTAAAATTTATATTGAAGCTTACCGATTTCGACAATAGGCAACCCACATCACATACATGTAATATAAAATATCCCATAATTTTTGTTTTTTTCTTAACACAATCAGGGAAAAAAGGTTTATATATATATAAGTTTCGATATCTTAGATTTCGAATTTGATGCCAGAATGATGGAATCCCAAATAGAAAAAGCAATATGGCGCCAAAAGTAAAATTTTTAAAAATAAAATTGCTCCGCCGTTTTGGATTTTTTATATGAGGAATCAGCCTTAAGAGGTGAACAATAATAAAAATCCATCCCTTCAGGCCTGTGACCAGATCAAGGACTTAAAAAACATTCCAAGCTAAAAGGGGAAAGTGAAAAAAATTAGGCTCCGCTAAGGCTCCATAAGTTACTCACCTAATCTTCCCTCAGGACTACTTTCCCCAGGTTTCTGAATTAATAAGACAGGTACCCTTGACTGGTGTTTTCCATTTATAAATTCCCCGACATCACAGCCAGGAACTATTAATTTTGATTTAGCTTTATTAATTTCATCTGTTGTAAATTTACTCGTGCTTACTTCATCCCTCACGTTAGAATTCCATAGCGGACTCTGACACAGTTCTGGTTCTATCGTTTCTACATATTTGTTCTCTTGAGCTTTAAAAAAAAAAAAAAATTGATTTATTACCGGTAAATTAATTTTGGATGCAGTTAGTCTTGAATTAAACAAACCTTTATCAGGAATGCATTTTATCCTTTTTCTTGGAACAGTTAATCTTGGATCCCTTAAAACTACAGACAAAACCATCTTTGGCGGCAAATCCGTCGGATTTGAATACTCCTTCATACTATTGTAAAAGTTTGATTGCTTTTCCCAACAATTAAACTCTTTTTCACTTGTATAAAATCCATTCCACCAATTATCAGTCTCAGTTTTTAATTTTTTTCGAACTGATTCATCTTCATTCTCTTCTCTACTTCTTTTTAATGTTTTCAGTCCGTTATTTTTAATTTCTATAATTTCTACGTCATTGTTACTGTCCACGTCCGCTTGATTATTCACAGGTAATTTAACTGGGCAAACTTGGAAAGATTGAGAGATGATAGCTTGCGACAATGGCCCTGTCAAGCTAAATCGATTTAAAGTATCTTTCAAGAGGGCCATAGAAACCAAAGTTTTTTCATTTTTATACTTTGGTACTCTTTCAAATGGAACATTTTTGGTTTCTAATTAATTTTTTCAATATTTTCCTTTTTAAATGGTTCAGATTCTTTAACTTCTTCAGTTTTACTTTCCTTCAATAACTGAAATAAATTTTTAAAGCATTCAACAAGTTCATCATGCATCAAAGGATGAACCCAAATCCATAAAAAACGAATAGGATCATCTTCCTCCTTTGGCTTCCACAAAAAATTAACATTCCCTATAGCTTTGTATGGATACGAATTGGGCTGATAAATTGTCACTGATCCCTCTCTCAATCCATTTATGTACATTTTAGATTTAAATGTAAGTCCACATTCCATAGATACACATTTTTGTAAGTTGTCTAATAAAATGTTTTCTGGTCCCTGTAGTTCTATTACATTATAATAAGAAATATCTGTAATCAAGCAATGCTGGGCAGAAGCTCTATAACAAGCCCTAAATGATTTATCTACTGGCTCGAAGGGTAATTTATAACCCCATTTGTTAATAATGTGAAACCTTTTAGCGTGCCATATGTGAGTTTCCAGCCAGATATTTTTTTTCTGTCTTCGATTATATTCCAATAGGAGATTACTTGGTCTTCTTCGAAATTTTCGACTTGGACGTTTCGGAGTTGCTGGTACTGCTTCTTTAGTCTGGAACGTATGAATGAAAATCAGTTCTTGATCGTAAAATAAAACAATAATTTAATTCTTACTGTTGATATTGAAACGTTTTGAAGTCTTCTTGGTAGTCTCTTCAAATTATGACTCATCTGCCTCCTTCTCATGTGTTTCGGTAAACGCTGAAATGCTTGTCCCTTAAAAGGGGATTCCTTTAAGCTTTCTGTTAACATCAGAATTTCTTCGATTCTGTGCTTGGTAAATTCTTGAAGTCTTACGTACATTGGAACTTTTTCGGACCCGCCTACGTTCGAATCGAATTGAGGCTTTTCTTCTTCCATTTTTTCTTAAATGTTATTAAAATATAAAATCTAAAAAAAATATTTTATAAATGACTATATCAGTATCAATGCCGGCAAGCATGGGTCGTGTACCTAGATGAAAAACAAAACAAAGAACGTGGCATCAGTGATGGTAGTATTGAGGGAAACATAACCAAAAATTTGCGGGCGCGGGAGTTCTGCCTTTGTATCAAAATTGGCAGGATGTAAATGACTTATACAAATAACGTTTCATCTTGTACTTTATTTGTTTTATTTTATTTCGAATTGAAAAAGAATAGCTGTCTTCGCAACGGAAATTCTTTACCTAATTTAGTCAGTTTGTCAGTGCGGCAGAAAGTCCGAAAAAAAAGGCGACCGTCGTCGGCTTTAGCACCAGAATCTGCGAATGCATCAAGGAAATTTTTTATCGCATTTTTGTTCATAAAAAAAATTAAAAATTAAATTTTATAAACAAACACTATTTATTTTATAAAATCAATTATAAAACAAAACTTCTATTCTCATCCTTTTGTTAAGATCAGTAAAAATTACTGCTCTATTAAATATTACAAAAAGCCTGGAACAGCAGAGTGTGACTATTTGTTTTGACATAAATTTTTGAATTTGATGGAACATACAAAATCAAACCAGGTTTTAACTGTATGTTTGAATTTATCATACCCTGACCTTCAATAACTAAAACAATTGAGGCACTATCTCTTTTAAGAAGTTCATACTCAATATCGGCGGGTAAATCACTTCTACTGACGGCAAATTCATTTATTGGAGGCCTAAACGCTTTCGTAAATTCATCTTCAAGAACAGGTTGAAAGCATATGTCTTTTGCTTGGTAATGTTTATATGTTAGCATTTCACAAAGTGTTGTCACATCCCTGAAAAATGTTAAAAAATTAGTTCCTCTTTTTTTTAACCCTTAAGGTTTTTAAAAAAAACCTTACCTGAATTTTGGTGTAAGGCCAACTCTGACAACATTGTCTGAATTGGACATGCATTCAACACAATCTCCTGATAAATAAGCATGTGGTTCATTTGGAGCCATATAAAGTGCTTCTCCTGGCTGCAGTTTTAAGTAATTTAAGAAGTAAATGCAAAAAATCCCAACATCTCCTGGAAACTGGTTATGAATTCTTTTGACTAGATCATATAAATATTCCTGTTTTTGATTTTCTTCTAAACTGTTTAGTCTTTTTAAAAGATCATCTGAAAAAAATTCAAATGAATTTAATATAAAAAGAAATCACAAGAAAACCCAATGAAAAAAATGTATACCTAATGAATTTTCTACTCTTGCTTTATCACATTTTACTAGACTTTCAAAGCAATCTTTAAATGCTTCTTTCCTATCACTTGTATTTAAAAACACATCAATTTTGTCCGCTCCAATGACAGAGGCAAATTCTGGTATGTTCCTTAAAAAAAATTTAATTTCTTCCTGAGGTCTGAAACCACAAAGACCTTCAAAAGGAGTAACTGCAATTGCCAACTCAGGTTTATGATTAGGATCTTTATAAAGGTCAGGGAATTTCTGAAATAATATCTCAGCATGACTTCTGGTGGGGTGTGCTTGAATGGATAAAGCAGTGTCAATCGAAAGGACTTTGAAAAGGAATGGCAATTGATTGCCTAAAGTATGCAAGACTTTAGAACCCAGTTCCTCAGGATTTTCAAACAAATGCTGGGATAATAAGACACCATTGTGCTTCAACAATGATGGAGCATTAGGATGAATTCCCATCCATAATTCAGCATAAGTTTTTGATTCATCTACTTGCAATCCGCTGTTAAGATTAATCAATTTAGCAACTAAACTGTCACGACCTTTCTTCCCCCAATGATAATTCTGAACTTTGCATATTAACTCCATGGATCCTGAAAGCAGATAAAAAAAATAATTACAAACGATTCTGGTAACTGAAAACTCTAAGATTTTACCAGTAATTTTTTTTCAGTTTTCTTCATAAGGTCTTGGGATTCTTTTATTTTCCCACGCTTCATAAGCTTTTTCTGCTTGTAATTTCTTGTACTGTTCTTCTAAAGTAAGTTCTTTCTGATCGACTAATTTATCTCCTAATCCTTCAAATAACTGGTCTCTTGAGATGCTTTCAACTTTTCTGAATTCGTATCTAACAGTTTTAAATTCACGAATTATGAATGAACCACCGACCACCAAACTAATGAAAGGCAATCCATATTTAACGTGCCTATTGTTAAAAAATGCTTTGAGTCTCGAAGTATTTATCATGATCTGAATTCGAAATATTTATCGCTCTCTTTTTATCGTAAAAATTAAACTAATTTTACTTTACTTGGATGGAAATCAAAGCGCCATTTTCAACGTGGACGGAGACAATTTTAAAATTTTTATCTTAGCGCGGTTATATTTAAAATTTGGGTCCGTAAAATTTCAAATTAAGAATTCATTTACCTGTTATTTAAGAATTCTTGTGAAATTAACCGAAATGCGATTGAATCAGTAAAATAAAAATAATACTTTACATTTACAACACCACGTAATAAATTTACCGTATGATAAGGAATCGGCCGTGTCATCAGAGGCAAGAACGCTCCTAGCGGTGATAACATGTAGTTGCCATCTTGGCCTTTTTCTCCTTTAAATTTTAATTCATGAATGGATTTACGAATAGAATTTACTATTTTAAACTTTTGTTTACTAAATAAAGCCATTATTTTGTACAATAAACTGCTTAGTTCAGTAAATTTCTTAAAAGTTACTCTGGCTTCTAGTGGCGACTACTCGAACTAAACCAACGCGCCGTTTCGGCCGGTGTTTCAATCGGGTTTATTTTGGTCCGTTCTTAGTCATTTATTGAGCGCAAGTAATTAAACGAGACAATACTAGAGTAATAATTATTTGACGATTCACTGCCTAGGATGGATCCCACGGGGTTGGACTGTCATGGTAGCTTTTAAAAAATTCCTTTAGCCGGCTATACTTATCAATAAAAAAACGATAGCTTTGACCTTGGGTTATCATATTGTAAATAAAATGTTGGACCTTGAAACTTGTGTAAAGTGATCAATCATTCTAGCCGCATTCATCAATTGGAAAGGTCGTGAAAAAAAATTAACTGGTTTAACATGGCTAAATTTGTGCGGCAGATTATTCAGTCTTCAAAAGCACCTAGACCTGCAGCTCCTTATAAGTAAGCAGTTTTCTTACTCACATTTTGAATAATTGTTCAAGGTTTTTAAAAATTGTGATTGATATTTTCAGCCAAGCTGTGAAGGTTAACGATGTTGTTTACTTATCTGGTGTTATTGGCATGGATAAAGATACCAATAAGTTGGTTTCTGGGAGCTTAGAGGTAGAAGCAAGGCAGGTTATGACCAACATGAAGAACATCTTACAAGCTGCTGGTTCTGGTATGGACAAAAGTAAGTTGGCATGTGCCAAAAATGACATCTAGAACCTGACTTTATCATTTTAATTTTTTTTTTCTTTTTTAGTTGTGAAAACTACAATCATGTTAAATGACATCAACGATTTTGGAACAGTTAATGAAGTTTACAAAGAATGTAAGTTAAGTTCGAAAATCAGATACGTAAGAAGTATTTTTGATGTCAGCTATTTTAATATTAAAGAACAGTAAGATCAGAGCAATCAACTTTTTTATGTCCAACTAAAGTTTGATTCTGTTTGAAACCAGAATTTATTATAACAAATTCTATATATCAAATTTTGTATTTTCAGTTGTAAAACCAGAGTTTCCAGCTCGTTCTACCTATCAAGTAGGAAAGCTTCCTTTAGGAGCAAGGATTGAAATTGAAGCTATAGGATTATGCGGCACCGTCGAAACTCAAATCATTAGTGATTAATCAAGTTGTTTATAAGGACTTTTAGTTTTAGGACAGAAATGCAAAAAAGACTGAAAAGAAAAAATAAAAAATTTTTAAAAACTTTCTTTGCACTTGTTCTGGAATCAAATAGGCAGGTTTAAAGTTTGAAATGTATATTCTGCTTTAACAATAGAAAGATTAAAAAAAAGAAAAAAGATTTTTAATGATTTTGTAAACACTGAAGAAAGAACAATAAAAATTTGGTTTAAATTTAAAATTTATCAAAATTTATAATGAGTGATTCTCAAGTCAGACAAATAATTTATACATCCAGGGCTTACAAACCTGGTGCTGCATACAGGTATGTTCCAATTATTTGAAGAAATAAATCGTTTTTTTGATAGAATCTTCGTTCGGCTGATACCTACTTTTTTTTAATAAGCCAAGCAGTAAAAGTTGGAAATGTGGTTTACTTATCTGGGGTTGTTGGCATGGATAAAAATACCATGAAATTAGCAAACAGCACTGTGGAAGAGGAAGCAAGGATGGTGATGGTGTCCATGAAAGAGATCTTAGAAGCAGCTGGCTCCGGGATGGATAAACGTAAGTGTAACATAAATTTTTTATAAAAATTCAAGTTTGAATATGCCACTAATTTGGTTTTCTTTTTCTTACAGTAATTAAAGTTAATGTTCTGTTAAATGATATTAACGATTTCCAAGCTGTCAACGAGGTTTATAAAGAATGTATGTGATAACGTTTCTACTGTCTTGGTTTAAAATTTCTAATTTTCTTTTCTTTTTCTGCAGATGTGAAACCGGAGTTTCCAGCTCGGGCGATGTACGCCGCTGGTAAACTTCCCATTGGAGCACGGCTCGAAGTGGAAGCCATCGGGTTATGCGGGAAAGTCAGAACGCAGGTTGTCAGTGATTAACTTCCGGAAAAAGAAAATTCTAAATTTGAATGCATCATATCATGAATGCTACTTACGTAATTGACAACTAGAAGTTTTAGGCTTTTGAGAAATCATACCTGATCCAAATAAATTGAAAAAGTTATTAGAAAGTTTTCAAATTTTTATTATAAATACAAAAAATTGTGAGACCAAAAAAAAATTCGTTTGGTCAAAAATAATTCTAGTTTGCGTTATTGTCTTTTAATTTATTAGCGAATTCTTGGCTAAATTTAAAAAAAAAAAAGTCTGCAAGATGTGGTAGACTGGGAGAATTATCTTGTTTCTATTTCTTATTTTTAAAATTACTGTACTGTACATTCCCAGATAACATTCCCAGATAATATCATTGTAGTATCATTGGGAGAATATTTTCATTGGAAATGTTGGAATATTGGTTAATATTGGAAAATATTTTCACAGTGGAGTGACAATGACTAAATGTCCAACCTTTAAAATCTTGAATTAGCCTTGAATTTAAAATTGAACCTTGAAAACCATGAAAAGCATTGATTTTTGGAGACTTGAGGCACCAAAAACAAGTTTTTTTTTAACTTTTAGTTTATTAAAACTTTTTGTTTATCAATTATTAACGTTCTCAATTATTCATATCTTTTTATTACCTCGGTTAATTTCTTGTTATTAAGGCAGGTCTCCACCTTGGAATTTGTTTTCAAATTCGAAAGTCGTTATTTTTGCCCCAGCCACTTTTCTATGTAGAAGATATCCTTTTTAAAAAATATTGATTTTCCCCAAAAATGAGCCTTGAAAAACCTTAAAAAAATTCGGAATTTCGGAACTAATTTTCAGTAGACACCCTGTGACCAGTAGCAATTTCCTCATTGCAAAATAAAGTTTTTTTTTTTTCCCCCCGTGTTTAGTGGCTTTCAGAACGTATCCATTGGCCAAAAATAAAGTTTTAACTTGTACTAAAATTCCAATAATATTAAGTTGAGTATGCACTTGCTTCAGCGGCTATGAAAATATTTAAAAAAAAAATAAGAACGGTTGAATTGGATTTTGATTGTAAAAAGGGATTTCAATTAAATCGATTAACGCATATATGATTTGCAAAAGCCTCTTGAAATTGTTTGTTGTTAAACTACATCCCGACAAAGAAAACTTATGTAAAAAATACGCGGGAATAGTTTGAAAGAATGAAACACCATTTTTGTTTACTTCCAAAGCTTCCAAAGAGAAAGGGTTACAATTAGCACTCCTAGCTACAGTTTCTTGAACTAAAAAGCAAAAAATTTGCAATCTCATATCCGCTTTAATTATTCGACAAATTATTTATTTATTTATAAATTATTTATACAAATATTTTATTCAACAAGACGGAATGACTTATCTATCACTGCGATATCTAGCGTCAGGCGGTTGTACTAATCGGTATCGAAACAACCATAGAAAACCTCGCTGCTCTTCAAGAAACGAAGAAACTGAGTCCGCCATGTTTTTCGGTTCGGTCGGCTTTCGGTTGTTTGACGGTTTTAAGAAGGAAATTTTTAATTTTTAACCGTTTAATCCGTTATGTGGAAGTGAATATCGCATGTGAAGGGTTATCTGAAGATGCAAGGAATTAAAATTTAAGATTTGTTCGTATGAAAGACAAGGCAATTGAAACGGCCGTAATGGGGGCAACGCGTGTATGGCGTCATTTCATTTGGCCGGGCTTTTTAGATCTTTTAACGTGAAATGTGTACGAATGGAGTAAATCCAATCCGATCTGGTGTAATATTTCGAAATACGGATGAGCGATTTAATCAAGATTGCTGGAAAGATGGCCGGGATCGAAATCAAGAGCAGTATGAACGGTAAGCTTAAGCAAGTTAGGTTATAGGGCGCGGGCGTTATTTATTTTGATTCGTTACCCAGATTAATTTTTTTGTATCATATTTTTAACGTTTTGTCACTGCAGGGGTGACTACGTAAAAAGAGTTGAACTAGATTGAAGCTGCGAATATTTAGGGAGTGAGAAACTAACCCCATCAGTTATTTGTTGCCGAAAATGAGAAAAAAAAATTGAGGGTCTCTGGGTGTCTACCGACCTTGAAAACCTTTCCTTGATAAACCTTGATTTTTGGAGATTTGAGACCCCAAAATAGGTTTTTTTTTGAACTTTTAGTTTTTCAAAAGATGAACATTCTCAATTATTCATATCTTTTTGTTACCTTGGTTCATTTCTTCTTATTAAGGCAGGACTCCATGCTGGAATTTGCTTTTAAATTCATAAGTCGTTATTCTTACCCAGCCACTTTTTCTGAACAGGGAATAATCATTTTAAAAAAAACATTGATTTTCCCCAAAAATGAGCCTTGAAAACTTTGAAAAAACCTTGAATTTTGAAATAGATTTTCAGAGACAGCCTGTGTGATTTCTTAAAAATAAAGAAATTGTAAGTGACTGCTTTAAGAAAGGTGTAAATATAATAGAAGGAAAAGTGAAACTCTTATAATATGAATTCTTTAAAAAAAAATGTAAAATTATTCATTTGTAGACATATTTTACTGATTGAAACAAGAATTCACTCTGAATATGAACCTATTGTTTGAAATGATTCATAGAACCATTATGAGGTCAATTGAACCAGAAAATTGATTTGCTTTTTCTTCATGGGTTTGAGTTTTAGGCAAATTGAAAATTATGTTTATGAAAAATCTGTTTTTTTGTTTATAATCATAAAAGTTTCTTCTGATCAACATCTCATTTTGACTAATAGGCAAGTTTTAAGTAAGTAGAGAATAAACCAGTGTTTATCACTAGGATTGGCTTAACAAATAAAACTATTTATTTTTGAAAAACCACTTACCTTAATAACAATGTAACTGCTCTTTCCACCAAATAATGTTTACTGGAACATCCAAAGCTATAACTGCAGTCTCACATAACATCCAAGACCCTGAAGCTATCAACCATAATCATGACCTAGTTCTCATCTTTGTTAGCGTAAAAAAAATCTTTTCCAAGTCCAAGTTCTGGATGAAGTCTTTGACCATAATGTTTCCATACTGATTACATCATATAAGTGCTTGATGTTTTCCAATTTTGAATTTCAGATAATGTTTCAGCAACCAAATTAACAATAAGTAATTGATCCTATTCAATTGGCATAATCAAAGCTCTGGCTGAAAAATCCAGGTCTTATAGTAGTAAAAACTTTGGTTTATGGTGTCCCTCATTCATACAAGCATTTGAGCTTTTCTCTGACAGATATAACCTAAAAAGAAATGCAGCGCATTACAAATTTGGCAATCATGCAATCACAGCTCAGGTTTAATTATGGAATGGCTTCTTGAGGCAAAAGGCTAACAGCAGCAAAAAAAAATTTATTGTTTTTAGGCCATTAGGCTGTTTCTTAGCATAAAGGGAAGGGCATTAACACACACAAAACAAAGGCTATCGCTACAGGTGCATTAAAATGATCCATGGCTTTGAGATATTTTTAGAGTCTATAGATAGTTTGGTTGCTCAATATTAATGAAGTTCTTTTTTAATTTGTAGCAGATTGAGACTTTCCAATAGTCAAGAATAAGGCAGATAGTATTAAAAACGCAGTACGAAATTGGTTCACGTAAATGTCGCTTTCAGATATAAAGCCTCAATGTAACATTAACATATGGCCATGAGATCATGATGAAAAACCATTCTGTACCAGACAGGTCAATTGAGCTATGTCCATCGAAAATTTGAATGGAGATATACTCTCCATTTCTATTCTGCTGAAGTTATGTTGCTGATTGAAACAAGAATTCACTCTGAACCTATTGTTTGAAATGACTCATAGAACCATTATGAGGTCAATTGAATCAGAAAATTGATTTTTTTTTTTTTTTTTTTTTTTTTTTCAGAAATTTGATCACAGAAGAAAAAGTTTAACTTTTTCTTCTGTGACTAAGTATAACTTTTTCTTCTGTGGTTTGATTTTTAGGCAAATTAAAAGATATATTCATGAAAAAAATTATACTGGGATATGGCAGCATATCCCTACGTAGGACTACGCCTATGGGGTACTGTTTTAATACAGTTAAGCTTTCCAAAACATTAAAAAAATTTTTTTTTTAATTCAAGCTGTATTTTTTAATGATGTTTACATTCTTCTTTAATTAAGTAGCATCCCAAAAACCAGAAATAAAATTTTTAAATGTACATCAGGTTAATTTTCGCAACATAAATCATTTTGATACTTAGCTTGCGTTATTATGCATATAACTTGTATAGCAACGCAAGCTAAGTTTTGATAATTCACCCAAAATAGTTACGAAAAATGGCAACAGAGAGCGCCATGTTTGCTTCATGCAAGGTGCAGCAACGTGTCAATGCGTGTTTATAGAACTTGATTTGTTCATTTGTTCTGAGGTGAGAAATTTTGCTGTAGAAAAACAATATTATCAGGCTTCGATTTCAGTTTATTTTAAATCAGGAGTTTTTTTAAATTTGTGTGAATAATTCGAGCAGGGGGGTGCAACTCTTACGGAAGGTTTGGTTCTTCGGCCATATTGAAATCCACTGCCTTCTGTAATTTGGATGACATATGTTCTGTCGCCTATATATAAGAACACTTTTTTTAGCTATCGCAATTGGTTTGTTGCAGTGGCTAAATGTGGTGAAGCATCTGCCTACCAACCAATCGGTCGTGGGTTCGATTCTAGGCTTTTTTTTTTCTTTCTTAAGAATTTAGCGCCATCTAGCGAGTCGGATGACAAACTAAGACCTCTCGTTTGCGGAACCAATTTTCAACATTGAGTCACATCTCTACGTAGTTTTATTTGCTCTGTGAATTCGAGCATTTGGAACGATTAATAATGTGACGCTGTTTCTTTTTGGGATGTGTGTGTAATTAAACGGCTTGAAGAAAAATTGGCGTGCAAGTTATGACATCCATCGGAATGATTGTGCGAAACGGTATGTTTCACGAATTTCATTTTAGAAATTAAAATTTGCGTTTCTTTTTTTTGGATCGAAACATGATAATTTAAGGTTACGATGTTTTTATAGCCATAGGTAAAGAAATCCAAATTGAAATTATCCCAGGGATTCAGGTGTTTGAGTTGTTATTCAAAGTCATATCAAGGTCACAGTAAAATAAGCTTTTGTGCAAACCATTGAGAATGTCAGATCGCTAGCTCCTATAAAGTGGATCATAGGTGTGAATAATTTTTTTTCATTATACATACGACGAAAGTACAACTTACCACACTAGTTTAGCAACGAGAAAGTTTCATTTTTCATCTCAATATTAAAATAAAAAAATCTTGAGTTTTTACCAACTATTTCCTGTACTTTTACTTACTTCTTCCGCTTTTACCTCCTCCTTCCGGTTTCCGGTCGATCGATTTCGAAAGATTTCTGAACGGATTCTTCAATTTTTGAATTAACGGCCATTTTATTTTAACCGTTTTCAACGAATTTAAAGAAAATTAATATCTCAATAATTGAATAATAATTCAATTAAACGATTTATTCGTATAAAGAAACAGTATTTATAATAAATAAATATAAAACCAACAAAACATAACACGAGATAGAACAGACGACATGACAACTACCAGTGTGTAACAAATCAATGCTGCCAAATACCAACATAAAAATGACCCACATTTTTTTTTAGGAATGTATGTGTACGTTTCGTCGTATATAATGAAAAATTTCTTACAATACTAGGGCGGAAGCGTGACTTTTTCTGCCAAACTCGTCCGATTGCTCCGCGAGCCGCAGGCGAGCGGAGCAATGTTTCGGACTCGTTTGGCAAAAACGTCACTTTCCGCCCTAGAATAGTAATAAACTATTTTTTCCTCGTTTTGTTTTTTAATTTTATTTAAACAGGATTAGCTTTGCGAATAATTATTTTTCATTTGATTTTGATATGACATAAAGGATGATTTTTTATAATAGAGTTTAGGAAATTTTACCAGCTTTATTTTTTTGTTTTACCATTTTTTTTTAAATGTAATGTGAATGTGTCGTACTGAAGTGTAAATGATCATTACCTTTGCATCTTCATGCTCAAAATGAAATCTACAAGCAAAGGGGTTTTACACTCAACGTAATCAGAATTGTAGTTCATTGGGAGCTAACCCAGACTCAGACTTGTATTACCCCTTAGAATCCTCTTGTGCTAATTGCACACATGAGTTTGCGATGATTTTTGTTGCTTAAGAAATTTTGTGTTACATGCAGGTGAGCAACAAGCATTTGGAAAATCTAATAATATCGAAGATTGAATTTCTGGAAACCTTTTGATGCTTTAATTCCTAGGTTCCAGTTGTCACTGGTTCATTAATTAATATTCTGTATTTGTTTTGTTACAGATTATCAGTGTTCTGTCATTTAGGATGTTTTGCATAAAGGTTGGTGCCTAGGTGGATCTTTGCCAGTGGATGATGTCACAGCAGATGAGGTAAGACCGTTCCAGTTATTTATGTTCTGGATAAGAACAAAAAGCAAGAGTTAAAAAGCGTATGTATGTTTCTTGATTCTTATGTTGCCTAGCAGTAATTAAAATTAAGTCTAGAGGTTAATAATGTTACCTTCGATTCCAAAATTTGGAGATTGGTATGTAATGGTTGTAATTATTGAATTAATTCCGGTGTTCCAAATCTACCCCTTTAGTTTAAATTATTTAACGATATGACGATTATTTATAAAAGAAATTTGTAAATATAAATATATTATTATTATTATTATTATTATCGCAGAAGCTTGAGCTACAAAATAGATTTTGTGGAATTTTTTAATGTATAAGCCAGGAAGTGAACAGCAAATTAAGCAATATTTTTGCTTATTTACTTTTATATTTTTTTTTTATATTTAGCAATATTTTTGTAACTTCATTCAGGTCTCTGAGAAAAAAACTTGCTACAATGGTTTGCAAAAGAAAAGCTAAACAAAATTTATTTAATTGCTCATGACTTATTAAAAAATTTGGAAATCATTTACTTTTAGTTTACATGTTAAGCATTCAGTGTAGTCGGAAGAGTTTGCACTGTTGGTGCAAAATATTTTATGTATGCTTACATGTTTAATCGACCATTTCTATTAAATCTTTTTCCCCCAAAATGTTAACGGTATATTCTGTTTTGCAAGTGTTTCTTTATGCCAAAATTTTACAACAGGTAGAAGTTTTTAATCATGGCAGTAAATTTTTCCCTAACAATTAGGATTCCAGAACTTGGGATTTTTTTTTTTTTTGGAAAATAAAATTGTTGGGAGATTAATCCTGGCTAACTGGAATATTTCCTGGTTTAATGGAAATATTTTGAAGGTCCCAAATTAAAATCTGAAGTCTCTTTCATCTTAAATTTCCCAAGAGCTTCGGTGGAGTGATTATTTAGGATGCTTTAAAACCCTGAGCTACTTATTTTCGCAAGCTGTGAAATGAATTCTTAGTTTTTCAGTCGTTTATTTAAATATTTTTTTTGGGCTTCGAAGCATTCATATTTTTGGAGCTTTCGAATTAATGTACTTTATAAGGTATATTTTAGAATATTTTGAAAATTGTATAATTATTTTATAAATTTATGCTAATAAAATGCCAAAAGCTTGTTCTTATTGTAAAACCTGTCTTCTTGATTGACTATTGATTGTTTTAGCTACTAACAAATATCTAAGCCAGATCTTCGGCAACGCCCATACTGTCTTTAAATGCAATTGGGAACTGTCACAGGCTGGAACCACAATCGGAAGAGGGTACGAAATAGTTTATCGCCTCGATGGAATTGGAAGAGACCTTGTGTTAATATCGTCTGAATTCTATAATTAGAAAATAATGTTGAAAGATTATATAAGTACATTAATTTGAAAGCCCGAAAAAGAGTTTTAAACCACTATAAAGAATTTAAGAAATGAGAATTAAAATTCTCTATTTGGAGCGGGGGGCCAGAACTTTAAAAATTGATCAGTTTTTAATGAAATCCATTGAAAGCTTACATCGAAGCCAAAAATGTTTTTGAACTGTGACAATTTGATCTGTCAGTCCAAATTACAATCAAGATAGATTTTGATATTTCTGAAGTTTCTAATTAATGCATTTTATTTATTTTGTTTTATAAATTCGTTTTTAAAACCTTTTTACTATTTTTGAATTGAATTTTACAAATGAAATAAGTATTTTGTGAATATATAACAATGAAACCGAAAATCATATTTTAAACCTATCCCAACCTATTCTAAAACCTATCCTCTTGATGTTTTTTGATTGTTTTAGGTATTAAAAAATTTGAAAAA
Organism: Liposcelis bostrychophila; assembly: GCA_037577465.1. Taxonomy (NCBI): domain Eukaryota; kingdom Metazoa; phylum Arthropoda; class Insecta; order Psocodea; family Liposcelididae; genus Liposcelis; species Liposcelis bostrychophila. Next base: position 58,495,923 of record CM075208.1, on the reverse strand, counting down.
AAAAGCCAGACCTTCGACGAAGAGTTTTCAACGGCCGGAGCGGAGTTTTCTTTTTCCTTTTTTTATATTCAATTGGGATGGTAACAGGACCGGAGAAGCAACCACAACAGAAGAGGCGATGAGATACGAATTAATTTATTACTCTGATGTATTTGGATTGATTTTCACTTGGCATTATGTACTTGCATTAATTAGAAACTTCGAAAAAAAAAAAAATGTAAAATACTGTAAGGTGTTATAGAAACTAAGAATTCGAACTTTTGAATTTTATATGGGGGAGGGCAAAACCTCTTAAAAGACGTCAAGGGAACAATTTATCGGTTTTAGCATATATTTAGTCTTTCATATTCAAATAAAGATAAAACAGTTGGAAGTGAGATGCATGTTTAACTGATCACTTGGAAACTTTAGCTTACAAAGAGAATTTAAAAGAAATTTTTTAGCCGAATTTTTTTATTCAGGATTAAAAGTTTGATTCCTAAATATTAAAAAGTTAGCGGAAGGGTTTTAATGGCTGGCTATACTGCTTTGGGATCGGGGAAATGTTTAAGACTTTTCGATTCCCTCATTCCTGGGAAAAAGACAGTCTTTCGTATACGATCTGCGCTCGAGGACGGTGGTTTAGCTCGGCAATTATCACTGGTCAGTGATTACCCTGCCCCATGTAATAAGCACGTTCCTTTTTTATTTACTCGTAGGTTAAATTCTGTCAGAATTGCCGTAGGTACTTTCGACTCAAATGTGAAATTTCGATTTTAAATAAAAATTATCGATATCTTGATATAATCGAAAAATATCGATATTACCACTTAAACAGCTCTTGTATTTTTTTTTTTTCAGATAACATTTTAAATTCTGGATAACGAAAATGATTGAATGTTTTCCTTCTGCCAATGTTCAAAAATACCGCGATCGTTTTCTCTTTGTTCCTCATTTTTCCTTTCAGGGATTCGGATTTATTTTAAACTGCCGGAGCATCTTTTAAACTGGGGACAAAGCACGAATACTTTCTTAGAATTTAAACATTTACATGATCTCAATTTTATTTTTAGCAACTTCTTAGAGCAGCAATGATGGAATCACCTGCGGACGACTATCTTTTCGACGCCTTGCGGTATACACTTCTAGATCGACCGACAATACCAGAAAAACGATTCTTAACTTCTCCATGCTTGGCATTATCCAGTTTTCCGGCTTTTACTAAATTAGTACCGGTATGTATTCCGTTTTGCAAATTCAGGCATCATAGTTATCCTAAATGTCCTATATTTTGACAAAACATCCTGTATGTCCTATAAAAGTCCTATTTTTTGAGTTTGTCCTACATTTTTGTAGATATAATTAAAAAATGCCTAAAAAATCTTTTTTTTTTCTTAGCTGAAGTTAATATTTTATGATTTTCTGCTGCAATAATTAATTTTTTCAATATTTTTTTTTCTTACTTGACAAACTTATTTCTTCATAAAAAAAAAAATTATTTTTTAAATTTTTTTGTCAAAAAATTTTGATCCCTTAAAAAAAAAAAAGAAGGAAAATTAGCCTAAGGAGGAAAAAAATAAAATGAAAGTTTTTGTTAAAAAAAATTTTTTTAAACAAAATTAATTCAGAATAAATCTATACATATAAAGCTAAGTGTCCTCACTGACTGACAGATCACCGGATAAAATACTTCCCGGGGTCCTAAAAATATGGCCGATAGTGGAAAATGTTCGTCTCGACGAACCATTCTACGAAAAATCCCCGAAATTTTCCGGAAAATTCTGTAGCCCGAGAAAATCCGGAAAATTCAAAATCACCTATCTTTAACTTACGGGCGCAAGGAAAAATAAAGAAAGAAACGTAACGGTTTCGTTCAGTAGCGAGAAACTTTTTTTCTTCAGTGATGACCCATGTTTTTTTTTTACTCATTCGAAAGAGGAAACCCCAAAGAAATTTTAGGGATTTTCAAAATTAAAATCGGACGGTAAAAGACGGAGTTATGGGAGCTCAAAGTCGGATGCATCGTTCCGGTCGAAGAGCCGAATATATCGCGGCGCGTAGACTCATCACCTATGAACGATGAATTGGCGTGCACCGGATATGCGACGGCACGGACGAAAGCCAGCGTGCGTGGTTCTTCCTTTTTTTTTTTCTTCATGCAGTCGACGTGTGTTCGATTCTCAGTCAACTTTTTTTTTTTTTTTTTTTTTCTTTCTCTTAATTGCTCCAGGGGGGCAGGCAAGCTTTACCGTAATTTTTTTTAAAAGATCTGAGTGAAGTTAAATTGCTTTGGTTTGGTTTGCTGACTGCTTTAGCTTATGCAAACGGGGAAAAACAGTTTTAAATCATTAGCGAGAATCTTTTTTTTTTTTTTTTTTTTTTTTTTTGCGCAATATTTTCGGTTTTAGGGTATGCAAAAATGAACTATAAATCTTGAAGTTAAGCAGAGTTTTTTTTTTTTTTCACTTTAGAAGTTAAGGTGGCAGTTCCTTTGCCTATGATATTAAAAGCTATGTAGGTAATAACATTTCCTTTTTTTTTTTTTTGAAAAGCAGAGTTTTTGGAAACCATACTTTTGTAAAGTAGAAGTTTTTGGACGTAATAGGTGGTATCGGGTAAACAGGCGTTTAGTCTGATAAAAGCTGGATATTTTGTCCCCCCCAACTTGGGGGGGGGGGCAGAAATATATTGACGGGGGATATAGTCGATCCAAGGGGGCACAATGTCCCCCCCATCCCCCCCTGTTATACCCCTGTGCAAGTATCCTGACTGACAGATCCCCGGATAAAATACTCCCAGCCCCGTTTAGTTTTTAAATGAAATCGGAATCCCTATCGGAATCGATCGGTTCAAAAGTTAAATGGAATTGGAATCGGAACCCTAAAATTTTTTCAAACAGTCGGGATTGGAATATAAATTCTGGATCAAAAAATTGTATGGGATCGGAATTTTAATCGGTTTGGAACCGGCACGAAAAATAATTTTGATTCAAATTGAGCTAAAAAGTATTAATAAAAGCTTTCTATGATTAGTTCAGTACATTTCTGATTTCTATCGGAATCAGAATCGGAGTCGGCACCACTGAAATATTTTCTTATTGGAATCAGAATCGGAAACTTAAATTTTTGTTCTTGAGTGGGAAAGGAATCGGAATCAGAATCCGCCCGAAAAATATTGCAGAATTTTGGGAATCGGTATGGGAATGGGTATCGGTATCGGTATCGGAATCGGAATCGGAACGCAAGGGAAGAAAGGGCCAATTTTTTCCCCTAGACTTCAAAATATTTTCGAACATTGTTGGATTTAATAATCCGTAAATCATTTCAAATTATCAGACAGACCGACGACACAGCCGAAGATTCTTAGCAATTAAAAAAAAATTTCATTGAACTTTAATTTGATAAAAAATACTCGGTTTTCACGATTTTCCGATTTTTTCGAAGAAACTGGAATTTTTTTTTTTTAATATGCAGCTATGCCTCAGGAAACTGACCTGGAGAAAATTTTCTTAAACACAATAAAAGCAAAAAAACACGAAAAATATTCAAAATTTTTCAGAAGATTCGGTAACCCAAGAAAATCTTAAAAATTCAAAAATTCAAATCACCTATCTTTAGCTTACGGTCGAAGTGGAAGAAAAAAAAAACAAAAAACGTACGGGCTTCGTTCACGAACAAGGAACTTTTTTTTTTTTTTTTTTTTTTTTTTTTTTGACTTATTGGCAGGGGAGTCTCCAAAGAAATTTTCGGTGTTATTTTTAAGCCATTTTTGATGGAAAGAGTGTGCGTTATTGCCATCTCCCCTCAGGGAACACTTTTTCAAACACGATTAAAATAAATTGTTTTTTCATAGTTAAAAAACCAGAAATAATTACACTGAGTATTAAACAAAAGCTGAAGAGTTTCTCTACAACATGTATTAAAGACACATTTTTTCCCCGCAACGATATCATAACGTTTCATGTAAAAAAAAAAAAACCGACTAAGTGTGCAAAGTAAACCCCCGGTACGGTATGGCTTATTTGCCGCATCAGAGCGAAGACACGTGATGCTATGCCTGAAACAATGTTTTTTACAAATCTTCAAATTTTTAGCTGGTACAGGCACCCGCTGGTACAAGCTACCGAGGGGGGTCCAGGGGGCGGAGCCCCCTGGCAAGCGGCTCCGCGCGGCGCTTCGCGCCGCGCGGAGCTGCTTGTATATATTATATATATATTTTATTGCTTCAGGTTGATTCAGATGAATTCCTTGTAGTAGAAGCAAGTCAGTGCTGCTTCTGGGGAAACTGCTGCCATTCCTAACGCCTTTCGGTATGCACTTCTAGATCGACCTACGATACCAGAAAAGCGATTCTTGACTTCTCCATGCTTGGCATAATCTACTTTTCCAGCTTTTACTAAATTAGTACCGGTGTGTATTCCGTTTGCAAATAATTTTATCCGAATTACTATCGTAAAAAAAATGAGTTAGAAGAAAAGAAAATAACTTTATCGAAAAATTTGTACCGACTACCAACTTTTCAGTAGTTTTTTCGGAATTTCTTGTCGCTGGCAGTTGTACTTTTTTAAGCATGTCGTCATTATTTTCTGCTAGTTTGTAAATTAGCCAATTCTGCGCCTCAGTGTAGAATTAGACGAAGTTATTTCACGAATTGAATGGACTTTACCAAGTTTCTACAGTTTTAAGAAAAGGCGAAACAGATTTTTTTCTTCTGCTCGTTCATTTTGAAGTAAAGCAGAAAAATCAACTTGCAGAAGACACTAATTAGCGTTGCCAACCTTGAAACTGTGCTTGCTTTCCGACCGAAGTCGGTTTGCAATGAGAAGTTACATTGTGAAAGAACTTGGTCTAGTTTTGTACTGAGGTACAAAATTAATTGGTTAGATATTTTTTACATTTTTTTCAAAAGCAAAAAATAATATTTATGTTACTGTCATTTATTAATGATCAGACACTCTTAAGGCATCACGGCATAGATCCATTCTGAATGTTTTTTTTCTCTTTTTAGATATTTCAGGTGCTGATTTTCAGATTGGTCAGGGGTTGCTCGGTTCTTTTACGCGGTCGGTTTTCTCGCATTCGTATACTCGTAACAATAGCTTCGTTGGCCACCGTCGCCCGGTAGAGCCTTTGTTCGGTTCGGTTCGGTTCAGTAGGTTAGGGAATTTTAAGTACGTTCTTCGAATTTTTTTATTTTATATTTTAAATAAATAACCGTGTTTCGAGTTAGGTCGGAGTATATCGTTTATGATGCAACCCCTAGACGAAGCATAATCGCTTACTCGGATTTTTACACCATCTGAAGCCTTGCTGGGGCAAAATGGCATAATCCTTAGATCGTTGGAAAGGTCGAAGGGACACCAAGCCGTCTGCCATCGTTGATTAGGTAAGTTCTTTTAATTTTTTTGCCTTTAAAACGAATTCGCAAATCATTAGTTTTGTGACTCTTTGAATGTGCGAAGATTGAGTTTGGAATTCGATGGACGGAGTTTTTTGAGTATTTTCTTCCGGTTTTGAAGTTTTAGCCTGAGAAAAAAAGAAACGGAATTAGAAAAGAATTCGATTTCATTTTAGGCCTATAAAATTTTTTTTTTTTTACCTTGACTGTCGTTGTACGGGCGAAGAACGTAGACTTCTAGTTTAGTGAATTTGAGATTCGGCGTTGGGATTGTGCATGAAATGAGACATTGTAATGAAAATTGATGAAAGAATGATTCATACTTCAAGTATTCAATCAATTTTTTTTAACGGTACCGGGACTGGGAGCTTGTTGCCGCTCCTATATTTTAGGTCTGGTTTTGGGCCCAAGGTACCCTAAAGTTCCATTTTAAATATTTTCAAAAATATTCAAAACGGTTTGTGAGCAGGTTTTATCTTGCAAACAGCGACGCTTTGAGCAAGTTTTATCTTGCAAGAACAATGTTTTGAGCAAGTTTTATGCCCAATACATTGTTCTTGCAAGATAAAACTTGCTCAAAGCATCGTATATGCAAGAACAATGTTTTGAGAATGTTTTATTTTGGAAGCAACGATGTTTTGAGCAGGTTTTATTTTGTCTTGCAAACAACGATTTTCGTGAAGTTTTCTTTAATTCATCATTAATTTTTTAAATGATCCGTTAATTTTCCGTTAATTTTTTTAACTAACGAAAAATAATGAAAAATTTGTAAAAGATTAACGAAAAATTCGAAATATTAACGAAATAAAAGTGCTCTTTTAGGTGCGAACCAACAAACGAATAAACTAACAAACTAACAAACAGAAATCTCCAGGTTACGGGGTATGACGTAGTATGACGTAGTCCTACGTCAAAATCTGTTTTACTGTTTAATTTATGTGAATGTTCAATGAATATTAAGAATTTTTTATTGCATTTTTGGTTTTGTTTCACAAATGGAATATATTTTTCTCTCTCTAAAAATGATACAACCCCAAAATAACCATAGCAGGGTTAAAGGCAGAAAGAGACAGGCCAACCCAGATAACACACTTAAACATTTAAAAATATTATTCCATTTATTTCAGAAATATTGGATGGCAATATTGATTATCAATATGTACACAATAGCTGGAAAATATTGCTCATAAAGTTTGTCTTGCAAAAATGATTCCTTAATATTGTAAAAACGTTTATACTTGACTATGACCAGAAATCATAAAAATCTAAAAGAAAGATTAAAAGTTTGTACGATATTCATGTGGGTAAGATTTCTGTGACTTTTTGGGTCGCTAAATCGGAATCCGTCAACCATTTTTTTAAAATCACAAAAATTTATGTGAAATATTTCTTATAGCTTGATTTCTAACCTCAAATGTCGGTAGAGGTCTTTACGTTGGTCCGCAAAATTTATACAAAATGTATACAATTTTTGTACAAATTAAAATGGTATATCTATTTGGATTACTTTCAAGCTTTCTTTTTAGATTTTTATGATTTCTGGTCACTGTCTACATCTTTGAAAGGATTTTACAGGGTGGTTATATAAAAAGTTGCCAAATAGCCTATAATGTTCCCTAAATGATGTAGTTTAAAAATCTGTAAGCGATTTTTTCTCCGATGTTCCATTACAGAATTCTTCTTAAAAAATAAAAAGATGGCCATTTTTTCCACGGTTTTTCCATGAGTTAGCTCTTATTTAAAAAATCCCTAATTCGGGTGATAGTAATCGGAAAAAATCTAATAAAAAAGCATTCGACTTAAAATATTAAGAGGAATTCAATGGTTTTAAAGAGGGTTTTGGTTACTCCACTGATTTTCCTAAAAAAAAAAAAAAAAAAACTCCAAATTTGCTAAAATTACCCCTATTTAGGGGTGCCCTGTTACAAGAAAGGTCCTGTATTAAAGATTTGAGGTATTGTGGAAAGGTATAAATAGGGAGAATTGATTTTACCAAAATAAATTTACAAAAATTGATTTTATTTAAAAAGAGCCCCTACAGACAATTAAAGGCACCCAGTTTTGTCAGGAATTTAATTTGAGCCAATCCAGCACAATGGATTTCAAGAAAATACAAATAAGCTCACAGTTAACGAGGTTTTTGTGATCAAATTAAATCCCCGCCCAAATCCATAACTTAATTCAAAAATAAAAAATTATTTTCGGATCTTGAAAAATAAAATAAAGCGGCGCTTTTGAATGAAATCACGTTCGGATTTCTTTTTTATCTCATGGCTAATTTTAAATTCGGAACGTGAAATATGATAATTTTATTTTTGAGATTTTCCCACCCTTTTCAAATCGATTTTTTTTACTATTCCCGAATCGACAAAGTCAGTCGTGACCTTTTAATTCCAAATTTAAAATGTGAAGATACTAAAATACATTGAGAAAAAGGCGCCGGAATATAAGAATGACCGCAAATCACGAATCCCAAGAACGCAGTTTTCGTTCGAAAATAACTTTTCCTTAAAACTCCCTCAGGGGGAAGGAGAAAAAAGGATTCTCCCCTCATTCATATATTTATTTTTATTCCCCATTTTTTTTAATTTTCCTTTTTTTCATCTCCGCCCTCCTCGACGACGGATTCAATTAAATCTTCCGACAATTTCTTTGCTTCAGACTTAACTTCATCTCCGTCCGGAAGGGCAGCTAACAATTCGTCTATATCCTTTTCCCTTTCTTTTTTCACGTCTTTCACTTCGTCTTTAATTTTGTCCTGTAACGATTCCATTCCTTCTTCTATTTTTCCCTCGGCTTCTTTTATTTCGGTTTTCATTTTTTCTTGTACGTCCTCGGCTTTGTGCGTCAGTTGCCCAAAGGCGGATTCTATTTTGTCCTCTACGTCCTCTATGACAGACGTGACCTTATGAACCACAGTTTCTCCGGCTCCTGAAAAATAAGTAGAAAAAAAGAAATGAAAATTTAATCCTGTAGACCAGGGAAAGGTGGGTTAAGAAACCCTACTCTCTCCGCCTTATTTGTCTGGAATTGCACTTGGGAAAGGCAAGAGGGAAGTTTTACTTTGCTCTTTTTGCTGATTTTATCCTGTCAGCTGGTAAGCCATGCATTGTGTCATAATATGATTTTCCTTCCTATTAGAAAAAAATCAAATATCTTAAAATATTCTTTAAACGACGTGTCTAATGGCACGTGAAATGGTTTTTAGTACTTTTCGGTTGAAATAAAATCGATTATTCGAAGGCACAAAAGAGCGAATGAACAAAGATGCCCGGGTTCATTAAAAAAAGTCGTTGGGTTATTTTTTGTTAGACAGGATTCATCCCTTAACTATGCAACTTGCAGGACATTGATCGTCGTGAATATTCATTCATTGCAACAAAACTATCATATGGTTCTTAAAGAAATGCATAGCTAATTATTCTTTCTTTAAACCTGGATTTGGACCCTTGTGTAATTCTCTATTACAGCGAAGTACAGCGGTCGAGCGGGAAGCACTAAATAATCAAAAGGAAGAATAATCCTAAAAAAATTTATGATATGTTATAACAGTACCGTATCTTTTGACTTTAGGGTACTTCTATCTTAATGTCAGCTGCAGGCCCGGAATGTAGGCTTCAAACTGCAGTGAGCAAGCGAGCCCAAGGTTCGGTTAAAAAATAAACGTCACTGGATAGTGCAATCATAACCCACACTAACATTGTCTTGGAGTCAATCTGATCTAATGTCTGGAAAACCTATGGTTGTCCTATCATAAATAAAATAAGTTTTTTTTAAACAATTCACCGCTGTTTTTTTTTTTTTTTTTTTTTTTTTTTTTTGTAAAAAGATACGGTAATGTATGCTCTACGATGACTTAGGGCTTAACCACTTATTATAGCCCTGTTGGGGCCTTACGGGGACTATGGAAAATGACTTAATGACATTAGGTAGGTCATAATCCGCAATTTAATACCACTAAAATAGGAAAATGACCTAACTTTAATTTTTTTATTAATAGGTCATATTTCAGATGTATTTATACAAAAATTTAATATTCATCCTGAATATGACCTAATCATACCGTAATATAGGGAGACACAATCCTGAATATGAACTAATCCAAAAAAAAAAAAAAAAAAATATTGAATTAAAAAAATGAAAATTTAGTTAATATTATGCAAAAGCAGAAAAATAAAGGAATGCAGGCATTTAACGATAAGCGATTGTAGAACAAGTTACGGGACAACAAGCAAGAAGACCACGTGAGCGTCCTCGTCGATGTCCTGCTGCACAAGAAGTAGCTCCTCCACCGACTACCGGAGCTGGAGCAGCTGGAGCTACCTCTTGCACTGCAGGCGGTGGAGGATTTCGACGACGCCGACCTGGTCCCTGTCGACCTTCGTGCCGATGTAGGAGCTACGTCTTGTACAGGAGGATTTCGACTAGGACGCCCACGTGGTCTTCTTGCTTGTTGTCCCGTAACTGCAATCGCTTATCGTTAAGTGCCTGCATTCCTTTATTTATCTGCTTTTGCATAATCATAACTAAATTTTCATTTTTTTAATTCGATTTTTTTTTTTGGATTAGGTCATATTCAGGATTGTGTCTCCCTATATTATGATTAGGTCATATTCAGGATTGTGTCTCCCTATATTATGATTAGGTCATATTCAGGATTGTGTCTCCCTATATTATGATTCGGTCATATTCAGGATGAGTATTTTATTTTTGTATAAATACATCTGGAATATGACCTATTAATAAAAAAATTAAAATTAGGTCATTAAATTGCGGATTATGACCTAATGCCATTAGGTCATTTTCCATAGACCCGGCCTTAAGTAGGCAGAGTCTTGACGATTTTTCACAACCCCCTCCCAGTTAAAAGATGAAACCTCTTCTCTACTTATATAATCAAAGATCGATTTGACTCTCCCTCTCTTTTCTTTTCTTTTCTTTTCTGTAATGTGTTGGATAGTCTGTTTGTAAGTAAGTCGGAATTTTATGTGTTGACTGAACTTGGTCCACTAATTTATAATACAGTAACGGGGTCACTTTCTAAATTCCCTATGAAAAGAATCATGCGAATCTTTGAGACTAAATTAAGATGCTTATCTGGTTCTTGCTGCACTTTTTATTTAACAACTTGAGTATGTTGCTCGACTGTCTTAAGAAACCAAATTATTCTTGATTGTAAAGGTACGGAAGCCGCCTGGCAAATGAACACGATCGAATTGTTTTATTTTAACAAATTCATTTTTTTCAACGAGGTGCAAATGTATTAATTTGGTCTTTGAGACCGCCAGGTAGTATCTGAGTATTTTAAAATTAAGGCAGTCCTATTTTTCTAATTCGACCAGTATAATTAGTCATATACCTTGGAGGGTAGAATTACGTACAGGGCTGGCTTAACTTTCGAATACCTTATATAATTCCTTTTTAATCTCTGATTTTCTTCTCCGGTCTTTTCTTCGTCGGATTTCGTAGCATCCAAGTTGTAGTTCGTAAATAACAATTGCAAATAGCCGGAAGGACAAATCTATTTTTCAAAAATCTCAATAGATGACGGTGATGTATGATTCCTTTCACTTTGATCTTTGACAACCCTTTATTTTTAAATCAATTGAAAAATGTTCATCTTTAAAATGTTTTAGCAAAACCGTGCATTTTTCTCAAAAATGAAGGACACGATTTCTTAAAATCAATTCCTTTAAACTAAACTCCTTTTTTAAAATACCGTACCTATTATACGAACAGTTTTTTGATCATTTTTATGATGAGAGACATGAAAAAACAAAATAGCATTTTATTTAGTGTAAATATTTCCATTTCTCTCAAAGAAAAGCATTTTATTTTTCAAAAAAGCATAATTATTTCCGTTGCAGTTTTTTTCCGTGATGTAAACGTTTAAATCTTGAATCTTTTTCCTCGACACATTTTTATGTAAATCTTTTGTTTTTTTATACTGTATTTTTTTTGTGGTCACTTCGAATTATACTAAAGGCGTAAGGTACGAATCTTTGAGATTTATTTAAGCTGTTGAAGAAAATCTGTTCCAACTCCGTTAGAAGTTTTAACAATATCAAGAAAATAATCTAGGGAACAGGGGCTAAAGCATTAAGCAAATCCGCTTTCGCATTGACCTTTACTACCAAAGGAAAGCAATAAAAGCAACTGGAACGGTTCGTGACCGTTCTTTTGCAAGATAACTTTACGATAATAATTTAATGAAAAAAATGGTTTAAAATCGCAAGTGTGTTTATGATTAATCGCTCATTTAATTTTTCAGGCCCGCAGTCGGATTGAATGTCTGCAGGCACTTTTTATAGAGAATCGAGGTTTTTGATTAGGCTATGCAGCAGATTTTTTCAGTTGTGGAAGAGAAAGGAATCCTTACTACCTTAGATTTTGTTAGAAGGAAAGGACCAAAAATGCTCCGAATTTGGTTAGTGCTTCAGCCCTCGCTCCGTAGCTTATTACGTTTACCTTATTGTCGTGAAATTCCTCAAGCACTCAATGCCTGTAAAATTTCTGTTGTTTTAATGACTGGTTAGGCTTGCATCCATTTGCGGATACATTTGAATCCGATCGTTGAATTATTCCGGGGATAGCATTAAAGGTCTTATGAGATGCTAAAGCTTTCTCCACTGATGTTCGAACCTAATTCAGACTTGTAATTGCTGGAACGTTTTCGTCCTAGCCGTATAACCCCAAAATGGGGTTACGATTATATTGCTTATAGCGGCAGTATAAGCGATACACGGTAGGCAATTGGCCTAATATTATTTTGCATAATGGCCGAAAAAAATCCGACTTCACAGATGGTTTTGGGACCTTGAATATAATCGAAAACAAACAACCACAAATCAACCTGAGCCCCCACTATGGGCCCCCGGGAGCCCCAAACTGTTGTATATCATATGAAAACCCGCTGTAAATGCTGTCCAATGAGATCTTATAGAGATTTCTATCTATTATAGGCAAGAAGATGTTGTCATTTAAAACGCTAAAAATGGAGGGTCAATTTTTGACCCTTTAAATGGCAATATGTTTTTACATATATCAGATAGAAATCTCTGTGAGAACTCATTCGACAGCATTTGCAACGGATTTTAATAAAATAATATACAACACGGCTGAGGAGAAATTTGGGGCTCTTGGGGGCCCATAGTGGGGGCCCAGGATAATCTGCCCCGATTTTGTGGTGGCCACAAATTTTTTGGTCAGTATTTAATTAACAAAACGGTCAGTATTTTATTAATAAAACGGTCAGTATTTTATTAAGAAAACGGTCAGTAAAAGAATTAAATGGGCAGTATTTTATTACGTTTTGGGCAGTAAATATAACATAAATGGTCAGTAAAAAATTATTATTTCGGTCAGTAAATTAACAAAACGGCCAGTATATTTTCATAAATTTGCGCAAAAAATAGAAATAAAAATTAGGTGAAGCTCTTACCAATTAAGCTATACAACCAGGGCTCTACTAGCTTTTTTCGGGCTCCCTCGTCGACTTTTTCTCAGATCGGGACTACCTTAGCCGCTAAAGGTGGCATTTTTTCACCCCCTCCCCTCCTTGTAAGATAAAATAAGCAATGACAAACCCCCCCTAACATTACGTAAGATTTTCGAGCCCCCCTTTTTTTTAAGTACTGCGTAAATAAAATTTTATACTTAAAAAAAAAATCACCGTATATTAATTTTTCTCATTTTAGTTTGATTTTGTGTTATGACTAGCAAAATTCAATGCGAGGAACTATAGGAAGAAAATCGCTAACGAAAGAATATTTTTAAAAAGTGACAAAGAACGTTAGTTGCATTTCGAATTTTTTTTTCGAATTTTTGCATATTTTTGTTATCTCAAAAATTTTAAAAATTAACTTCAAAAAAATCTTGAATTCTGGATAATTTTATAGATTCTTCAGAAAAAATAAATGCTTACGTAAGACCAGCTCAACCACCCCCTCTCTCCTTGTAAGAAAAAATAAAGCATTTTAAATACCCCTCCCCCCCTAACGTGCTTACGTAATACTTGTACAGCCCCTTTTTTTTTTTTTGGTGAACCACTTTGTAACATATAATGCTGCTAATAAGTCTGATTTTGGCTAGTTAAGACTCTTCATAAGCTAAACATAATTTCAGCCAATATGGACTTCCATATCCGTAAAACTGCTGAATAAGATTCGAATGAAAATAACTTTCAAATTCCCGCTTTTAATATTTTTTTTTTTCCCGCGAAATACTGACCACTGAAAAAAAAAAATACTGACCAAAAGATTTAAAAATGTCAAAAATTACATTTATATACTGACAATTAAATATTTTTACTTACATTTGCAATAAAAATACTGACCTACAAGTTATTATACTGACCTTTTTTTACTGCCCACATGAATACTGACCATTAATTTTTTTTACTGACAATGTAATTAATATACTTGCGATGCAGTTAAAAATACTGACCGAAAACCGATTAAAATACTGACCGAAAAAATGCAAGCCTTTTGTGGTTGCTTGTTTTTTATTGTATTCACGGTCCCTAAACCATCTGCGAAGTCGGTTTTTTTCGGCCGTTACGCAAAATAATATTAGGCCATTTGCCTGCCGTGGATATAAGCAAACCACTCCATTTTCTTTGAATCCCTCGAAAAAATAAACTTTTTATCTTTTCTTTTTATTCGTACAAAGTATTTTTGTACACGTTGCTCTTGTGTGTTTTGATAGATAATTTTTCGAATTAAAAATCTTTTAAATTCGATTGTTTTATTTGGGTCGAATGCATGATGTCTATAAAATGAGCAGTTTAATTTTTAAATACGGAAGGCGAGCAATGGTCAAGGACGATGGTGATTTGTTCGATTTATTATTAATTCCATCCAATCAAGAAAAATATTGCGATTCCTAATCAGAAAATCATAAAAAAATGATTTAACCGGTCACGGAATCGTCCTTTTTCTTGGTACAAAATTAAAAACGATGAAAACAATGCATACGATTTTCATCGAACTTCCTTGAATAAATCAACATGAACAAGATTTTAAAAATGGTAATGCATTTTTTAAATCTTCTTTATGTTGATTGATTTAGGTATTTTTTTAATTATATTTATTTAATCGTAGACATGTATAGGGAACATCGAAATGTTTTATACCTATTCATATTTATTTAACGCATGAGTAAACAACGAGTGTTTGACAAGATAAGGGTTGCCGGTAGGATCGACTAATTTGAGCTCAGGAGAATCGTTACTAAAACAATTACGTATTCTTATAATCTAAGTGAAAACAAAATTATTTCAGGCAAAATGTAAAATCACATGCACGCTTTACCGTAAAAGAATTGCACAGTCCAGACGTACCGAAAAATAAGCCATTCATAGTGGGCCTAATTTAATTTATGAATATTTGAGAAAATAACAGAAATTATTAATTTAAAAAATAAAAAAAAAAAAAAAAGAAATCTCGACAAAGTTTCATTACAATATAAAAAAATAATTTCCTGAATTTAAGAAAAAAAAAGAGTGGGTTGACAAAGGTTTTGTTTAAGGTGTTTCGATAGCACCGCTTCATTATTAGTTAAAAAAGCATCGTTCTTCGGTCTTCTTATAATTTCGTTAAAATTTAAGAAAAAATAAAAAAATTTTATCCTATTGTTAGCCTACGGAAAATAAAAAAATGGCATCCATTTTTTTCCACGAAATAAACAAAGCTTCCGATTTTTTTTGCTGAAACATTCAAACTAGAAAGTTACATTCACTTTTTAAAGCTAATATTAATTCGAACCTATTAACAGATGTTATGTTAGTTTTTGGAAAAATCGGAACATCTAGAAGTAGGCTTTTTTCGTAAATAAATGAAAACGCTTTGTTTATTTTTTGGAACTTCCCATATAACGCCATGTATTTTTTTATATTTTTAAAAATTTTTAACTCGTTAACTAGAAAGTAACTTTTGCTTAAATTTTTAAGGGAGGTCCGCGGATACCTGATATATCATCTATGCGAGTTTGAAGAATATGTAACATTTTGGCTTTTACTATCGAAACACCTTTTTAAAATAACCAAAAATCCAATAGAGCTCCAGTCACTATTTTTTGGTCTTTTGCAGCCCTTTTCGACTGCAGCCTTGTTTCCATAATATCATAGAGGTTGGTGAAATAGTTTTCGCGTTCCAACAGCTTTCCCCAGACATTTTGGACAAGGGTTCTAAGGTTTTCTTCCTTAGGAATTTGAGCCTGTATCATTCTACCACCGTCCATTCCCCGCTACCGCCTTTAGCCACTATGACAATCAATTGCAGGCTGAACTGTTGAAGACTTTTTCGTTACAGCCTGTTGTCGAATCGACTTAGTTTATCTACCCTGGTAAAAATTTATTCCCTAACATTACTTATCCGGCTTTGATTCAAGTTAAAAAACCTGACTGAAATGTAACTGTTTTCAATCTTGATTCATTATTGAATCAATCTAGATCAACAATATCGATCTTGGATCAGTATTGGATCCCATTTCCAACCAAATCCAGCTCGAACCCAGACTGATAACTGTTACATTTCAGTCAGATTTTCCATTACCGACCAGTCTGGCCAAATTTTTACCAGGGTAGCTCGTGGTGTTCCCATTCCTGTTTTTTTTTATCGGATAATGAGGGACTCGAACTTAGAGGAAGTTTATCCGACTATATATTGTATTCCTGAACGATTCAATCGATTTTACTCGTCTTCCGAGGTATGAAATTCATTGTCACGCTTAAGATCACACAAAATAAAGAAAAGGAAAAGCTATCAAAAAATTTATATTCAGCACGAAAAAAACATAACCACCCCCGTTATTTTTCCTCTTTCTCTCTTTCGCAAAAAAATATAAACACGGAAAGATCGGTATACGTGAAAATTTTAGTTCGACGACCGGCTATTCACTTTTTAAGAAATATACATCTCATTTTGTATTCAGTTCTAATTTTAGGTCAAAAATTGATTAAAACTTCTCGGAGGGAGAGTTAAGATTTATCATTTCCTTATTGCTGCAGATTAACGATTTCTACAATTTTAGATTACGAGGAAATAAGTTAACAGCACTTGTGAATTATTTTTTAATACGAAGGATTAATTATAACATTGTATGTAAAATTCGAAAAAAGAAAAAAAAAAAATAGTAGGGGTAAGTCGATAATGTCATACGCCGACAGGACACTAAGCTTGCCTCGACAAAATAAAATATTTCGGTACAAAATTCGTTTTTTTTTTTCCGCACTTTTTTTTTTTAAAGCGATTTTAAGTGTGACTTCTTGTAGCCTGTTTTAAAATTTTTTATTATCTTCTTGGTAAACTAAACCTTTTTTCCCTATGACGAATATTTTTTCTCCAATTGAATTTTTTATATCGTGACATTGGTCAGAGTAAGTCGCCTACCGGAATTTACCTTCATAATTCAATTTCGAACGTCGCGTGTTTTTTTTCGAGACCCGTTTGTTCCCCTCTTGTCTTTGTTAACAGACTATTTATTATATGTAAATCTGAATTGAGAAAAAAAAAAAAAAAAAAAAAAAAAAAAATAAGAAAATGGAACGGTTTTTGTTTTCGAAAGAAAGTGGGTCGAATGGATGATTGTTATTTGGGGCTCCCGAACAGTTTAGTTTTCAGGAAATAATTTTTTTCCGAAACAAGGGAATCAACAGGAATGAAAATCGATTTTTCTTTCAATCCGTGGGAATTTTTGTCGGTTTCCCATTATGCAGCCAAGGTCTATCATTAATATCTGTCACATATGTTATGGGTACGTCAGTACGTTCAACTTGACGTATTTAGGTCCTGTCGTCGATTCATTTTAATTTTTTCCCCCTGTTATCCTTTGTGAATGCAGTATTTTGTGTGCGTGCTAATTTCTGTTGCAATTTGTAAAATATATATTCTGGGAGATACCGGTACTCAGCTAACGCAACCTTTATCCTTTTTATTGCTTTGTGATCAATACTTTGCTAAATATTTAATACAATTTTATCTGAGGGAATGTTTTTTCGCTTGAATTTAAATTGACCTTTTAACTTCGAGCTGTGTCTCCTCCGAATCCGATCTAAGGAATAGGTTAAAGGGGTAAAATGGTATAATTTTTTTCATTCATTCGGGGACTCTTTCTTTTCTCGATTTAAAAAAACAATGTCGATTTCAATTGCAGCTATGAAACTTTTTCCTAGCCTCGGATTTATTCGCAAGTGGAGACAAAAACCACTGCACAACGCTTCCTTAATAGACTTGTTAAATTTCTTTGTCTTAATGATTGTATAAAAAGACCTTGAAACTACAGATCAATAAGATTTACAAGGAGGCAAATTACAAGAAAACCACTGACGGAATCCTGTTTTTAACTTTCGGTCGGATGTCTGCCACTGTAAGCGAAATCTGCGTTACTGACATTCCGAAATGGACGTATATTTGCACAAGCTGAAAATAGTTTATGCGACTTGAATCCCAAAATGGAGTTACCAGGAATCGCTGACAGCGGCAAATGTAAAAAAAGTCTAAGTTTTTTCTTAGAGTTTCTTGGTTGTCTGCTCTACTTTTATGACTTTTAAGGCATTGCATACATCGGCTAATGATATGTTAACGGTTTCTTAGAAGGTTATCTTAATGCATATTTGCGCAAAAAAGGCAGAAAAGGTGATGTTATCAATTTACACTTTGCAGATATGTTCTAAGCAGACATGGCGTATCTAATGCTACAGGATTGCTTATCTTGATTTTTCTCAGTGTGCAAACAAACATCAATTTCCGAATGATATAAAGCATTTTTCTGCCGCCACAAGCGACTTTGTCCTATCTCCATTTTTTTAAAAAATGGTGATAGTTTTATTTAGAGTAATGTAAACAATACATATTTATAAAAAATTAACTCTGTTTTGAAAAAAAAAATGGAGATAAAACAAATTCTATCGGACTAAGCGATCGCATTCCGATGTATCAAAGTCCTAATGAGTTTTCGCATCGCTCTTTTGAATTTTGAGTTCTTCCTCTCAGATAATGTTTTGTCCAATACAACGGATCTTGGACCATATGTTTACCGAAACTTAGACCGTAGCCAACCCGAGCAGTTAGGGGACCCCAAGTTTTATATACTGCCGTCTTAAGCGATACGGGCGTATGTCCGTTCCGGAATTGAATATTTGTTTAATTCAGTTAAAAATCGGAGACAAGTGTCAACTCCGAAATGGACATATGCCCACTTTTGCAATTTTGCCCAGGACGACAATACAGGCAGATGTAAGTGGCTTTTTAACATAAGATTTTAATGGGGGGTTCAAACATTGACTCCTGGATGTTTTATCCCCTTTGGGACCCATTGTCTACAGGCTCTTCTTTCTTCAGTGTTTTGTTATGGTTTAAAATTATTCGCATTTGTTTTGTTTAAACATAAGTAGTTGGGTATACCCTGTGGTTACCTCAGCCCAGACTGCTGGCCTGATCCATTTTCGAAATCAGCAATTTAAATTTATGTAAAAAACTCATTTCCAGGAAAAAGAGAATTTCGATTGACCCAATTTTGACATATATATATGGATAACTTTTAAAGCTTACCTTGTATTTGGTGAATAATTTCATCCTTGGCATGTACAACGTTCCCTATGACGCCTTGAACGCCTGATGTGTCGACGACCTCTTTTATTTTATCCGACACGAAAGATTCGTTTACATCTTTAATTGCGGACATTTGAACTCCGTTGGGTGGGTCGTCCTTTAATTTATTATTGACCATTTTTAATTCGTAAGGAGGTTGACCGTTTAGTCTCGGCGTGTCTGCGACTGTTTGATTTTCCTTACCGGAAAGGAAAGGCAAAGCCGCGCTGCTTGCGCATCCCATTTTTTTTGTTTTCGAAATGATTTTCCGTTCACTTAATTTTTTTCATTTCACTGTTTTCTTTCACTACATAATTTTTTTTTTTCTTTATGAAATCTGTATTTTCTTCTCTTTTTGAAAAGAAAACTTCACTCTAAATTTTTTTTCGAAGAACTGTAATCGTTGTAGAAAATGTTGATCATAATTCACTGATTTTCCAAAAATGCCAGGATTATTCGGGAAACGAAGAACGACCGAAAAGGCGGCTGTCGATCGGTTAAATAAACCATGAAAACCGCGGAACTACAAAAAGCAACACACAATCTTACGTTACTTTGCGTGTCTTAACGTCAATACAAACGTCTTGTGAATTTTTAAATCGCCTTTTTTCGTTTGGCGATTGCGCGGTCTTATTTTCCGCTAAAAAGAAAACACATCGTGTGTGTGTGTGCGACTAGTTAAGTCTTGAATATCGCTTGGAGCCTTTTCACCCCCCACTCGTACGAAAATATATTGATGAATAAAAAATTAAATACATTGTTATTTTGAAAACTACCTCAACTTGTTTTCTTTAGAATTCTTTTTGAAAATGAAACCCATGTATTTTCCACCTTTTTCTCTTTGGAATTTTAATTTTCTTAAGTGATTTTCACGTAAAGGAAATATGTAAATATTAAAACGACGTTAACATCGATTTTTTTTTCTTTTTTATATATATATATATTTCAACATCTTAAACAACAATAACAGTGACCTAGTCTAACGATCAGGGTAACAATAAAAACAACAATAACAATTTTATTTGTACAAAAAGAAATATTTCATTTTCGACAAAATGAACAGCCATTTTTTTTTTTGAAAACAGAACATAAATAAGCGTTACTCGACGAATTGTGTAGGTAAAACACGTTCGGAGGAGCAACTACGTGCAGGAATAAAAATTAGTATTTTTGAATTTTTTTTTTTTGCCGCCGACGTTTTTCTCGGTTAAAATTTTATTTCGAGCTAAAATTCAACTCGCAAAATTTCTGCATGATTGCCCGTTTGCATGGGATTCGATTTCGACAGAAAGTTAAAAAATTTTTTTTTCTTTACAAAATTGCCTGGGTTTGTAAACAACCAGCCGGGTTTACGGTCGATTGGTCCAAAATTATTTGACCAATTTTTTTTTTGGCCAATAAATTTTTGTCCAATATCCAAATTGGTCCTGTTATTTATTGGTCCCATAAAAATACGTCCAGTTATTAATTTTTGTCCAATTAAAAGTATGTCCATATTGTGAGTGAAGTCCAATTTAAATTAAAATTTAAACAGATAAATACTGTAAACTCAGTTACTATAATTTTGTATTGATTTGTATAAAAGCTTATGGTATGGCAGGATCAAATGTGTAGTAGAGTGGGTCGAAAAATGCGATTTTTAAATAGACTTGGAAAACGCCTGATATGGGAGTCGATGCCTTTTTATAATACTGTTAGCCCTAATTTTTTTTCAGATTTTTGAAATGACATCTTTCGGTGTCGCAATGACCTTGAAAAAAAACGTCCATTTACGAACAAAAATGGAAATTTTTTTTTTCGCGTAAAAATACATTAATTCCTATCGGAAATTTTGCATAGATTACGAATTTGAAGTGAAAAATTAGTTTCGGCGTACAGTTTTTGACCTACAGGCTGTTTTACACCTCCAGTATTTCCTGGTTTGTTGCTTATTTGCGGAATGAAAATGGTACAAATATCCATTATAGCTCATTAAAAAACCCCCTTTCTCCCCCCTAATTAATTCCCCCATATTGTTAAATACACATAAAAAAATTATTTAACCCATTTTTCCTAAAAATTTTAATTCCTAAAATTTTTTTTTAACCATTTTTTTTCCTGATTTTCGATTTTTCTAAATTTTTTTGGTTAATTCCTAAAATAAAATTTCCTAAAATGAATAGGCCTATTTTTTCCGATTTTTTAAATCCCTAAGGGGAATCTAGGAAAATTAAAAATATATAAAAAAACAAAAATAAAAAATATATAAAAAAACTTTTCCGCAATTGACATTAGAAAAAGACATAAAAAATCATTTTAACATAGCATGAAAATAAAAAATCTAAAAAAATAAATAAATAATGTAAGAAAAATGTAAACAAATGATAGCAGACGACTTTTTTCTACCCATTCGAATGTCCCGGAAAACCTATTTTCGGGAACAGGGAAACCTGTTTTTTTTAACCCACTGTTTTGCGTCCAATTTTTAGGACATCATATTATTTTGGACTATATATATATTGGACATATATTTTTGGACCAATATTTGTGGACTAACTTGTGGGGACAAAAATATGTAGGACGTATTGTGTTAGGACGATTTTTTTTTGGACCAATTGACCTGGAACCACCAGCCGACCTCTTGGCGAGATAAAATTAGGCAGAAGTCTAACCTAGCAGCATTGAATGGAACGTTTGAGAAGCACATTATTGACGTAAAAAGAGAACTCTTGCCTTGGAAATTTGCTCTTGTTCCAACAAAAAAAGAAGTTGAAATTATAACAATGATTTGTACATTAGTGCGGTTCCTCGGGGACTGCTTAGAGACGATTTGAAAACTACAATATTAAGCTTATGAGAGAAGTCCCTCATATTATACCTAAGGCGAGCTAGAACCAGTTTAATGAACTCTTGTTTTAGGCAGGTGGCAATTTAACCAGTTCTAACTCACCTGAGGTATAATAGAACAGATTTCTCTTATAAGCATAATATGGCAGATCTGGCTGTAGTGGCAGAAAATAAAACCAGCCTACAATCTTGGTTTCAGCCCTCTATTTCTGAACTGGGCGCAGTTTCATTTATTCACCGTTTTGGTACTCCATTCGATGGTTTTCGATGATTTAAATTTAACTTATATTTGCGTTTAACCTTTGGCGGCTAAAACGTAAGGATCTGGCTAAATAAAAGTTTCAGAATAAAATTAAATTCGTCTTGCAGGAAATTACTAATTATCGGTGCAGTATGCACTTGATATTTTTAAAGAATCATAAGCAAAATGTTAAATAAAGGGTTTCTTCGGAAAACTGTTTTAGCTTTATAGAATATTTAGGTAATCTTACATAAAATTTGGGCAATTTTCGAGGTCTTACTTTTTGGCTAATTTTACATGAAATTATTCGCTTGTGTGAATAGTTTACGGTTCTAAGAGAAACGAGGTCAGCAGATCTTAGCAGATTCAGTTATGACTTTTTTACTTCAGCAGCAATACCATTAAAAATAAATAAATAATGTAAGAAAAATGTAAACAAATGATAGCAGACGACTTTTTTCTACCCATTCGAATGTCCCGGAAAACCTATTTTCGGGAACAGGGAAACCTGTTTTTTTTAACCCACTGTTTTGCGTCCAATTTTTAGGACATCATATTATTTTGGACTATATATATATTGGACATATATTTTTGGACCAATATTTGTGGACTAACTTGTGGGGACAAAAATATGTAGGACGTATTGTGTTAGGACGATTTTTTTTTGGACCAATTGACCTGGAACCACCAGCCGACCTCTTGGCGAGATAAAATTAGGCAGAAGTCTAACCTAGCAGCATTGAATGAAACGTTTGAGAAACACATTATTGACGTAAAAAGAGAACTCTTGCCTTGGAAATTTGCTCTTGTTCCAACAAAAAAAGAAGTTGAAATTATAACAATGATTTGTACATTAGTGCGGTTCCTCGGGGACTGCTTAGAGACGATTTGAAAACTACAATATTAAGCTTATGAGAGAAGTCCCTCATATTATACCTAAGGCGAGCTAGAACCAGTTTAATGAACTCTTGTTTTAGGCAGGTGGCAATTTAACCAGTTCTAACTCACCTGAGGTATAATAGAACAGATTTCTCTTATAAGCATAATATGGCAGATCTGGCTGTAGTGGCAGAAAATAAAACCAGCCTACTACAATCTTGGTTTCAGCCCTCTATTTCTGAACTGGGCGCAGTTTCATTTATTCACCGTTTTGGTACTCCATTCGCTGGTTTTCGATGATTTAAATTTAACTTATATTTGCGTTTAACCTTTGGCGGCTAAAACGTAAGGATCTGGCTAAATGAAAGTTTCAGAATAAAATTAAATTCGTTTTGCAGGAAATTACTAATTATCGGTGCAGTATGCACTTGATATTTTTAAAGAATCATAAGCAAAATGTTAAATAAAGGATTTCTTCGGAAAACTGTTTTAGCTTTATAGAATATTTAGGTAATCTTACATAAAATTTGGGCAATTTTCGAGGTCTTACTTTTTGGCTAATTTTACATGAAATTATTCGCTTGTGTGAATAGTTTACGGTTCTAAGAGAAACGAGGTCAGCAGATCTTAGCAGATTCAGTTATGACTTTTTTACTTCAGCAGCAATACCATTAAAAATAAATAAATAAATTTACACTTATTTACAAATTTTACAATTCCTGATTTCAGGATGGTTCTTCAGAAGTTTCCGTACTGATCACTTCGATTTCGTCCATTTTTTCTTTTAAAGGCAATATCGAGTCGTTCTGATTTTGAATTTCTTCCGCAAATCTGACGGGACTTCCTTTCCTGCTGTCGGGATGAATTTTACAATGAGACGGAGATGTCCCTTTCCTTGTCGGGGACACGGAAGGGCTTCTTTGTGTAGGCGACCTAGATAAGTGCCCCCTATCCGTCGGCGACCTCGAAAAACTCCTGCTCCTCTGATTTTCTTCGATCGATAAACTACTTTCCATTTTTTGCGTGCTTTTTCTTCTCTTTGCATTTTTCCTTACTAAAGCGTGGTTGATCACAGCGGGATCCCGGTTCCCGTGCACTATACATTCCGAGCTTCCGTTTTGACGATGAACTCTGCATTGAGGCTGAGGACTCCTATCGGGACTCCATCGGTTCTGCGTGGAAAACCTCCCGTCGTCCCCGATCCTTTTTATCCTTTCGCAAGAAGGATATCTGTTTTGGTCTTCGATGCAATAAATCCTTCCTTCGAAATCCCGAAAGTTGGGAAATTTCCTTTCTCTGTCCTCCGTGTAAGACCTCGAATGGGAAAAACTCCTGTGGCGAAACGCTGAGAGATTTCTACTGGAAGTAGTGTTGTCTTTGTAATTTTTTTGATGGTTCATTTTGAGAGATTGATGCCTCGGCCCGCGTATCATGGACCTAAAAATAAAATATAGGGCGTGAATCGATTTTACGAGATTGGGATCAAAAGGCATGTGATTTTTTTTTTTTTTCTTTACCTGGAAAACGTTCGGATCGCGCTGTCATCCACCGTGTGCGTGCACATTTTCGGGATGCACGAACATCGATTCGTCTTATCCTCTTTCTCGTCTTCAACAGGTTTTTGACGAAGCAATTGGTGTCTCCTTGCAGTGTCAGACCTTTTGCTTTGAGTCTCATCTTTCACCGTGAGGGTTACTTGACAATCGTGTAGATCCAAAGCCATCGACGCCTGAACATTAATTCTTGTTATTAGGAAGAGAGTAAGGAACTTTTTTTTTAACATAAAATGAAACACTTATTATGTGATTAATGAAACATCTATTGATAGAAATGATATTTACAGTCATATGATTCATGCATTTTTTTTTTCCCTTTATACGGAATGATGATGTACCTGGGATCCACTGCCACCTCTGCTTAATCGTTTGTCCAGGGATTCTCTACTACCTCCGGATCTACCGCTGGGTTGTCTAGAGAGTCGAGGTGAAGGACAGCCATAACCGTCGTAAAATGGACTGTCCATTGAAAGCGCTTGTCTTTGCAGTAAATGAGGATTTAAAAGGGTTTGTCCGCCGTCTGTAAATAAGAGGAAATCTGAGTTAGTCCTAATTTTATTTAAAAGAACATAAATTTTTTATACTCATTTTGATCTAAATGGCAGTTGCTGGCTATTTCAGACTTTTAGGTATATTTATTTATTTATTTATTTCAAATAGCGCCAAGTACAAAAATTGTTTAAAATATAAAAAAGAAAATACAAAATTTTAAAGTAGAAGAACAAAAGTAACGTAATTTAAAATAATTCATAATGGTTCAGTGGTCACCGGAGTTATAAACGATGTTGCTGCACAACTTTTTTAAATGGCGTTTCGTAACATTGAAGTCAAGAGAGGGTGTTAGGGTGTTTTTGATTACAAATAATATCAAAGCAGCCCTAAAACGTGTAAAACATCCTTCATATTTCAGATACTGCCTGAGCATTGTGGACCAGGATTTTCTGTCCGGGAAAAAAATTAGGCTGTTTTTGGTGTATTGCTTGACTGACATCCCGGACACGATTCTTTACGGTTACTTCCAGAATTTGGATTGATTACACCACTTTATCATCATTACCAGGCCATTTTTTAAATTGTTACGTAGTTGATTTTCTGGATCGCTATTTTATTGCTATTTCACTGTTAATTTTCATTTACGATGGAAAAGTCGGATTAAATGACATTGCATTTATCAAATGATCCGTAATTTATTTATTTATCAATTCGTTTAATAATTAATGACTCATTAATAATTTGAGGCTTGATCCGGTTTTATTTTGTTCATATAATATTCATGTGAAGTAGTCTGCATGTTTTCATAATTAGATTTGCAACTGTTTTGACTCCAAAATGCATCATCATTGCTTTAGGTTTATTTAGAATTTTCCAAGGCCTTTTAAGTATTGTAAAAGGTTTTTAACGAGTATACCAGATGCCCGTTTTCGGGCTTCAACACCCGGTATACCCTCTACAAGTGAAAAAAGCAGATTTCGGCGGGGCAGTTCAGGAAAACGAAATATGATTTTTACCTTAATCATTTTTTTCTGTTGATAATCTCGTTCTGAAGTAATATCATTAAAACAATGATGCAGACGTCTGGTGTGCTCATTTTGTAAATATAAACCTTTCCGGACTTACCGAGAGGTCGAGCGGATGCCCTGTGGGATCTTGTCCCAGGCCTGGGAGACGCTTTAGACGGTTTTCTCCTTCCTTCTGTTTTCGTATCTTGATTAAGCGTCGGGACCGTCCTTGGGTCTATCCCGAGGTTTGGAGCCGAAGGCGATTTGTTCAAACCGACGTCGCTTGATTTCCTTCGGTCTCGCCGATCGTTTTCAAAAGATGAATGCTCCATGAGGGCCTGGGAAAACTGCAACGAAAAGAAAGGTAAAAAAAAGTGAAGTAAATTTAATGGAAAGCATTTAAAAAAGAATAATTAAAGACGATTTAGATTTTCCTGTCGGAATTTTATTGGTGAAAATTAAAAATACTGGTAAATAAATAATAAAAAAAATAGTGAACTGAGCATTTTAATTTGGTTTTGTTCAGTAAAGTAATAAATTGACCGAGAATTCCGGACAAATAACTCTTTAAAAAATCTTATGGAAAAAAAAGAAAGAAATTAAATGAAGCATACGGTTTTTAAGGTTCCTGTCTGCTGTATAATGCTGAGAACAAACTTGATGAAGATTTTGATTAGTAAAGGAGGGTGGTTTTGAACAGTCAGCTTCATTTAATATCACGAATTTTCTAACTTGTCTAATTCATATTAAGTTGATTCTCTTTGAAAAACGGTTTCGAGATAGAATTTAAACAAACCGACTGTAACCGTTGAAATTTTGTGCGTCAGAGTAGAATTCTACCTAGTCTATACAAATTTTTTTGTAAGAAGGAGCTACTTATCATAGTAATCCTACAATCATAGCAGTCTCTTTACGGTGAAATTTTGATAGACTTGATCGACTTTTACTCTGACCAACAGAATTATTTAATCGAATCACTCGAAACTCGATTTGGACCCTCTACCTCTTGGCAAATATTTCTTGTAATAAGGTTAAGGCGAAACAGATCTTCAACAAAGAAGCGAAAACCCTTTTTTTTTTTTTTTTTTTTTTTTTTTTTTTTTTTTAAAAAAACACTTTTTGTACCAATTTGCAACTTCCCATGGAAGTCTGCCTGAATTTTCCATGGATGTTTTATTGCTGTTTTCCTTTCTTATTCCCGGTTACGTGCTTTGGTAAGGGGGTGGAGATAAAAGAAAAATCGAATTCGAGTTGAGGTGCAAAAAGTCTAGAAAAAGGTCGGAAACGAGTTAATAAAATTGGGAAATGTTTTTCTTTGTCCTTTTTTGAAAATGTTTTCAAAAGAGGAAAATTTTAAACAAAGAAAAAGAGGTTTTCGTCGTTTTTCAAATTTTCTCCGTGATGGTGCATGTACTCTGCGAATTTGAAATATGAAAAGATCACGAATTTATGCTGGTTTTGGTTTCCCAAACAGAGGAGATAAAACTGTTTGTGTATTTTCCATCACCCTAAGTCTCCTTTCGAGTGTTTTAGAGTTTTCATAATAAAAGTCTCGCTTGTTCATTTTTAGTTTAGATTTGGTTATTCAATTGACTTGCTTCGCACTGGGGTTTCCTTTTTTAATATGATTGAAAGGTTAAGGGAAACCGGTTTGTTCAAATGAAAATTGCTCATTCATTTCGGTTAATGGTTCTACGTGGCTGGATGTTTTTCTTTTGAATTTGAAAAGTTGTTGGTGTGGAGGTTTTTAAAAAAAATCATGTTCCGAGCAAATTAATATTGTATGACTAGGGTATGAAGGGTCATGGCTTCATTCTCAGTCATCAAATTATATTATGGACGTATTAGTGACTCAGATGTCCGAATTTTTTGCCACTCCAAAACTCCTGTATCACGATATGTCTTATATTTAAAATGCTAGCACCGAATTTTTCACAAAATAGTTTTATCGGTATCTTCCAATTTTAATTTTTCATCACATTCCCAAAATCTGATTTTGATTTTTCGGTATTTCGAATTTCCCAAGATTTAAATTTCCAATTGGAGCATTCTCAGGCAGATTTATGTTATAATTTTTCCCTCGGACTAATTTATTTTATTCATCACTGTTGACTACTGCCCATACAACTGTCACGGCAGTGCATTGTCTCCCTCCTGTTTCGCTCAAATGTCTTGCATTGCTTCGGATTTATTTAACGTGAAATCATAATTCTTAACTGATTCAATTTTTTTTTTTTTTGTAATTTCAAATCCCAGTCGGAACAATATTTTCCCCAATTTTATTTATTTGTTTCTGACTTCTCGCGTAACTTTTTACACCTCAACTCAAATTCGATTTTTCTGTTATTTTCACCCTTTACCAAGGCACGTAACCCGGAATACGAAATACGAAAGGAAAACCGCAATAAAACGTTCGCGGAACTTGTTTTTCGAAAACCGCTCGATTACAGAAACTTGAGTTTTTAAATTCAGTTGTTGGGTTTCCCCCTTTTTGGTAGTAATTATGAGATTGAAAAATGATGTTTCACAATGCCAAAGGCTCTTAAATATAAACGAGATTTATTTCGCTCGATTGCCTTTTGATAATTTACGCTCGCACGCGAGAAATCATTTAAACTCTTTTTTTTTCGTCTTTAAAGTCTTTTTTTAAAGTTGGGAGTAGAGAAAAAAAAATATGACTTTCTGCTGAAGAAATTTTCCTTCATTACTGTAAATTGAAAGCTTCAAGTTTAGTTTCCCTTTTCATTTAGTGTTGCCGGGTCATTGTTTCTGGAGTAACTTTGTTTTCAGAAGAGTAAAACAAATAAGAAAGCGGAAAAAGCTCCTTTGAAAAAGGAAGCTGGAAATAAAAATTTAAAAAATGAAAGGATCGCACTGAATTGCTTTTCTTTGCTTTCGTACAGTGTATGAACACCCATTCTTATTGTGTTGGTAGCTCTTTCACAAGTACTGTACATATTTATTGCAATGAAAACTGGCGAGAAAGGAGAAAAAATTAAGAAAATTCTTAAGAATGCTGTTTTTACAAGGATTATGAGAGCAAGACAATTTGTGTTAAAAACACTTTTCCGTATTCCGGCGTTTGGTATCTGGCGAAATTTTGAACGCAGTCTTTTTTCTTTCTTCTGAATTATGCTTTCTGCAGTATTTGGTGAACCTGAATATTTAATAGGTTTCTTACTCGATGAGGTAGCTTGTTGATTTGAAATTTGATGAATCTTTACCGAAGTTGAAATTGCATTGCTTTTAATCTCTTCACAAGATTTCAATCTTTTGAATTACCGTTTTTATTTTACCGTTATACTCACCTGAGAGGAGTGTCCTAGTGAGAAGTTTTAAAATAAAACGTCTCACCAGGACATTCCTGGGGGGAAAAAAAATTCGCGTTCCTTTTCAAATATTTTTCCTCACATAGCTAACTGTATTGCAATACTTACATGGTTCTAATTAAATGTGATTAATTACCTGGAAAAAAGCAGCAGTCAGCGCTCTCCTTCCTCCCGGGTCGTTAATTGGTGAAAACCCACTTCCGGTGCTCATTTTAAAAGAACCGGACAATTTACTCCCTGGAGTTTGAGATCCCGTGTTTCTTTTGCTTTCTCCTCCTTGTGAAGTTTTCATGGAATGCGACGTGGATTTTTTGTTGCTCACTTTAATTGATGATTCCGATCCCGGTTTGAATTTTGCTGGTACGACTTTGGCCGCGCTGTCCCTGGCTTCAAACGTCATCACGCAAGCTGCGACGACGATGAATCCTGAAAGTAGAAGTATCAAATTTAATGATCATTTTGTCTTATTTTTAATTGGGCTTTCCTGTTTTTCTTTCAAATTATCAACCGAGATCGTAAGGGACTGTTCGAACGGAAAATTCAACGCAAATCTTTCATTAAAGCCTGAAGTTTTCCCGCGATATATGTTATTGCCAAACCTCTTAAAAAGGTCCAGCTAACAATTACCTATTCTCGCGGATCTTAAAAAAAATTAAAATCCGCCGAGGTCATCATTCCCGGAGTTTTCCTGGGATGGTTCCTCCTAATAACATGCATAAGGAACTGTGTGATTCCAGCGAATGGATTGAGGGAATATGATCGTGGATTCCAGACGAAAATTCCGGGAGCGAACCAGGATGAGCCCAGCTTCATATAATTTTTTTTCTACGAAATATTGACGAGACGAGTTAAAAAAAAAAAAATCATTGTTTGACCTTGGCCCTGCCGAGGCGAATGTTTTACACGTTATCGGAATCCATATCCCTTATCCCTTATCTTATGTGCAGTACTACATAACGAATGACCTAAACCTTCCGGTAAATCATTTTTGGTTTATGCATTCGCATATCCTGACTTGGTCCGACATATGGGTGAATTTAATTAAAAAGAGAAACAGGATTTTTTCCCCCTATAATTTTTTTCTCGAGAAAAGGAAAAAAAACCCTCTTGTTTTTCATACAGGCGTTCATTATTAGATGGGAGGAGCTTTTTTTTTTGCCCGTTGCAAAAACAGTTTTATTACGCGGAGCAAACACTTTGATGTGGAAAAATGATGTTATTTTTATTTTACAAGTTTATGAATAATTCATCGGTGTAAGATTTTGCAATTAATGGTCTAACCTGTTGTTTAAAAGCTTTTTCGGTTTAAAAAGTTTCAGGGATTTTCTCATTCCGCTAATTTTCATTATTGCATTTATGGTGTGGAAAAAAGCCGTAAAAAATCTCCCGTCGAAATCGGATTACACCGAGAGGAGTTGCAACATTTGCTCACTTCCGGAGTTTTCCCAATATGCCAGTTGGGGTGAAATTCCGCATTGTTAGTCGGATTGTTTTGTACTCGGAAAAATTTCCCGGCGTGCGAGTTGGGAAACTCCTTGTTTGTTAAATGGATTTCGGGTAACTCGCAAAGTTTTCCCGGGATAGGAGCTGCGATGAATCTCCGGAACTGTTAGATGAGTTTCAGTTCTCTCCTCAACTCGTATCCCGGGAAAACTCCGGGAGTGAGTCATAGAGCTTGCCGCTAAGGTTAAATGGAAATCATTTATTCATTTTTAGACTTCCTTTTTTTTTTTTTTTTTTTTTTTTTTTTTTACGATCTCGGAAAAAGCGGTTCTTACATTCGGAAGGAATAAAATTCTCGTATATCTCTTAGACGGTTATGATGTGTACACAAAAGCGTGTGCAATAAACACGAAGATAGTTTAACAATGAAGGAATGCCATATTGTGATGATTATATTCAACATCTGTAGGTTATTAAGACATGTTATAATGGTAACGAGCTCGCATCATACTTTTCTCCCCTTCTTTTATGGATAAAGCGTGTAAACATTTTAAATATGTTTTCTCACGTTTGCCGTAGTTGGATGCTCTTTTTTTTTCTCATAAACTCTAATAGGTAAAATGTGCCAGCTCTGATGACGACTGAACTAGTACCTTTTATTTCCCAGTAACGGAAATTTAAAAGGGCAAAAATCGAGGCAGCAAGAACGGAATTTTGTACTTGCTTCCGGACAACAAAAAATTAGAAAAAATGGACTTGCTTTTTATGTCTTCTTAAACTAGATAATTTTGCAACAATAAAATAATGGAAAATGGTTTGATTTATTGCTCAGTTTATACCGTCTAAGCCCATAACCTGTTGCATTTGAAACAGTTTGTTATGTGAGCAAGGCTGAGTTACCACTTAAACGAAATATTTACAAGAGTGAGAAGTATTGCAAATGAATCAATTTTAGCTGGTTTCCAATATATTCTAAAATAAAAACGTTCGGAGTTGCAAATGAAAAAAATTGTTAAATGGAAACATTTTCAAAAAAAATCCGCTGGAAAAACTGAAAAAATTACAGCTCTTGATTGGAAAAACCGATTCGCTGCCCCCAATATAACTAAATAAAAGTTCGAAAATGTGGTTTAGTGAGCAACTGTTCGTCTTGTTGCAATATTATAAAAGACGGCATCTTAGCAATGTTTATTTCATCAAAGTTATTTTATTCATTTATGCATCACAGAAATGGCGACTAGGATGGGATATGATTTTTCCTAAGGCATCTCCAACATTTTTCAGCTTTCTGCTCCTTATTCCCTGATGTTTGTGAACGAGTTGCTCTCCTACTTCTAGAAGTGGAATTAATTGCAGTTGGTGTTGAGCCTGGCATCCGGTTTGCATCCCTTGAGGATTTCTCCATAATCGTTGCTGCTTCAATACAGTCATTGTAAATTAAATTCTTCATCGTTCCTAACTTAACTTGGACAGCTATTTCTCTTGCCCCCAGACACAATCGATCCGCGACTTCTTCTTTTAGGTTAGTGCATTCGCAATATTTTGACCGTTCCTTCAAAGCATAAATGGCTCGTCCTTGCCAACCTGTGGTACTTTAACCATTTTATTTAAGTTCCTCGCAAATTTTTGTGTGAATAGAATGTTGACACATTGCAATGTGATCCCCAATGCCAAAATAAGTCATGCCAGCTTTAATTTCTTCTCTCTCCAGCGATGGAGGCACAAATTTATGGGTGAGCATTGATGTGTAATTATAAATGCTAGCTATCTCCCAACAGAATTGGTCAACATCAATATTCTCTTAGGCTAACAATAACTTTAGCCGTATAGCTAGCTTCGCTTGCTCGAACGTAATAAAATGTAGCCACTTAATGCAATTTTCCGATGCTTTTTGGTCATATGAGATGGGGGCCGTTCAAATATGACGTCATCATTTTGAGGGGGGGGAGGGGTCGCTCGAATGATGACTAATGATGATGTGGGGGCAGGGGGGAGTCCAGGCAATGCTTACGTCATCATTTACTCTACATATTTTGTGTTTTTTTTACTTTCTCGATTTTAAAAAATATTTAAAAAAAATTTTTTTTTGAGTAGACGAAAAACACGAGAAAGTGGATTTTAAAGACCTTTGGGTTGCAAACCATTTATTTTTGTCAAAGGGGCGAAAAAAAAAAAAATAACAAAAAAAAACTTCATTTTCAGATGATTATATAAATGATGACGAAAAATGATGACTAGGGGGAGGGGGGATAAGATCAATGATGACGAATGATGACAAGGGGGGAGGGGGGGGGGGTCAAAAATACCCGAAAAAATGATGACGTCATATTTGAACGGCCCCATGACTGTTGGACTGATGGTTGGGGTTACATCATACAATCCCAACCACTTGGTTTTGCTAATGCATTTACCATATCATGCTTTGCTAGGGAAAATCCAAGTGGAAAAAATTGAGACTCAAATTCTTCAAGCCCATTTCTGATTAAAAACAGGCTTCACACTGTTTTGACATTGCATTTGGCTTTAAATTCAATGGGAAAACTTCTAACTTATATCGTCCGATATTATCATTAAAAACTTCAGGACATTTAGCAATTATTTGATCTGCTAAATAGGAACTAAAATGTAGCATATCTTATTTTAACCCCAAAGCCACCAACCAAGCTCTACCGGCCAAAGGAGGTCCACCCTTTTTAAACACATACAAATCCAAATCTCGAGTAATATATGTTTTCTCACAAAAAACCTTAACCTTAAAATACGCAATCGGTTTAAGTGGAATGCCCATATAATTAGAGAAAGTTGCATAGTTACAACATTTTTGATTTACCTAAGCCAGTATTTCCAAATCATGTTTCCAATAGTTCCTGTAGTACTCCCAGAATCTTCTTGAAAATTTATCATAACCCCATTTGCAACTAAATCGAGTGAAAACGGTTTCGAAAAATGAAACCGAGTTACTTTGAATTCAGTAGAATGAGTGATATGCATAAAAAGTAGTAATTGCTTTACTTGAAGTAAAAGCTTTTACTTCGAAGCAAATGCTTTTACTTCAAGTGAAAGCAATTACTACTTTTTACGCATATCAATCAATGGGTCTATATCTAAATCAAGAAATGGCTCTTCCCAATGGAAGATTGCGGTGTAGTTGGCAACAATTCGTCTTGTTGCATTATTATAAAAGATGGCATCAAAGTTATTTTATTCATTTATACATTACAGAAAATCGCATAAAATAATTTATCAAACTCGGATCATAAAACTGCTGAAAATGGTAAAATCCGCGAAACTTACCACCGATACCCATGATGATTGGTCCTGCGTAAGATAAATTATTCAGATGATATCCTCTGCTTTCATTTTTTACTTTCACAGTCGAGTTTCCTTTCAGCTCAGATTGAACAGATAACTGATCGGCATAGTATCCTGAAAATAGAAGAAAAAGGGGAAAAAAAAATTACGCGTCATTTTAAAACTGGAACAAAGAAAATCTCTTGTTCGCATAAAAGGTTATTAATGTACTCGTATCATGCAATTGCGTCGCTTCGGAAAGTGGCAAAATGTTACCTGTCAAATTTCTGCGGTTCAAGAAAAGCCTCGAGCTTTTCTCAAAATGAATAATGGTTTTTGAATGAGGGAGAGAAAACTTTTGGGATTTGTTAAATGAAACCCTTCGCTTTGATGCGACAAATCGACTTGGGGCCCCGTTTGAATTCCTCCCATTTGGATTTTAACGTGGAAGCTCTTAACTAATCGAACGAGGTTGCGATTAACTTTCATCTAATGCTCGGATGAAGTGTCGGTTCTTTACACTTGGTGAATATCTTCATTCGGTTGAAATACTCTTGATAAAAGACTCCGCTGATTCTATATATTTTGTTCTCTCTCTCCCGATTTCGTTTTCTTCTGGGTTCATTCCCGAGTTGCTAATGAGGGATTATTATCCAAGGGGGTAGTGCATATTGTTTTCAAAGTGCTTTCCCTAATTACTTGAACGTCGTCTTAGCTCCATTTAAAAGGGAAATCTGGGAAATCTTAAAAACTGAGAATAATGTGACCTTTGAAAAAAATAAAGAAAAAGCGAAGCATTTATCGCAGCCATTAACACAATAATGAAAAGTTTAAAAGACTTTATAAAAGTTCAAAACTTTGGTTTGCAAAAAAAAAAAAAAAAAAAAAAAAAAAAAAAATTTTCTTGGAGAAAGTGAAACATCATTGAAATTCTTTTTTTCTTCAGTTTTGAAAAAAAAAAAAAAAAAAAAAAAAACTGATTTTGTTGGGATATTTTTAAAGAGTGGAATGGTTGGTTTGAGTTTAACACGTTCCGTATTTTTTCAAAAATGTCTTTATATCGGCCACACGTGGCGGTATTGAGTATATTTGAGTTTCAGGTTGATGTTACTTTTTTTGAAAGCTAAAATTTCCGATCAAAGACGTTAAGTCACTTGTGATTTGCCGCTCTCTGAATTTTCTGAAATTTCAAAGAACTTCTCAGTCATAGATCTTGTTCGGTCATGGTTTGTTTTAATTTAGGTTGTTGAAGTCAGCAGTACAATAAAAAGCTCAAATTATGAAAACTACACAGGATTTTGAGCTTTTAGAAAAATAAAGTTTCAGAACTGGAGCTTTTAGAACAAAAAAGTTATTAGCTTTGTACTTCTATCTTACCGAGCGATACAATGAAAAGCTCACATTTTAAAGTAGACACTACACCCAAAAAAAATGCTGCTTTGGGTCTAAGTATAAGTTTCTCTATATGAAAAAAAATGAATAATTATTAGTTAAAAATTCTTTTATTTAAACTCTTTTCTTTCTTTCTAATAAGATAGTTTCTTAAAATATTTTCTCTTCCTTTCTTCTTTTTCTTCTTGTTACTTCAATATTCGATCCCGTCTTGATCCGGAATGACTCTTTTCGCTCTAGTGTCCCCTTTTTATATTCTTCCGATAGGCAGATGTTCGTCTTGTAGAATTTCATTTTGTTATTTTCCTTCCACGATGTTTTTCCTTTCTGATTCGTGAGTGCTTGTCGGAATGCATAATGTCGTCGCGTGTAACAAATATTCTTTGCGGAAAAGCATATTTGCTTTGTCGCTGAGCAATGTCGCTTGTATTGCGAACGAGACATACCGAAGTTATGCAGACGACACACTGCCAGGTTCTCATCCAATGTTTTTCAAACTTGTAACTGGAGAAAGATTTTATTTTATTCTACTAAAATTGAGCTTTCAGGAAATAGAGCTCTGAGAAGCTTTTTATTATAAAATTTGAAAAAATATTACAAATATCGTAAATAAACACTAAACAGCCTGATTCACGTCCGTTTTTTTTCAACGTATGAATTTAAAACCTACTTCAAATTCTTTCCCGAAATTCTACTTTTCTGAAGATATAACGTTCCAAATTTGAGCTTTTTTACTTTGATAAAAAAAAGGTTGAATTTCCTGAGTACTGCCATATTCACGTGCGATTCTTCCAAAGCTCAGAAGATAAAATTGAGCTTACAGTTCAATAATTTATTAATTTTTATTTTTTTAATCAAACGGGAAAATCTCAAATTTTTAACGTTGTAACTTAGAAAAATTTTTTCATTTACCCACTTGTATTTAATTTTTTTGCTTTATTTTTTCGACCCAATCGTTGTTCCAATCGTTGATCCGGAGTTAGGGGTTCGTGTCCTCTAAGACGGTCTTGTTCCTTGATATCTTTTGATATTTTTTCTTCCTTTCATCGTTGCCTCTATCCTTCTTTGTCTTTATGTTAATTTATTACTTCCATTTAATTTATTGTTTTGTGATTAATCTGCCCCTCATATAGTGTACATCTGCCCGCGTATAAAATCATAGATCTCTGAGAATTAAGAGGATTCAAATAGGGAAATAGGCAAATAGGGAAGTTGGCCTCTTCTCCAATGAGCACTTGATCCAAAAAAGATATAAAGCTTTTGCAAGTGCAAAACTTTTCACAGTGTGAACTCGAAAAGACAACCAATTCTCTTACAATTGTTCTTGACCTGTAGCTCCGAGGACTTCTGTATCGGTCATACTTAGTTACTTGATATTATGTCGTTTACAACTATTTTAATATCAGACTTGGATTTTTTTTTCAATTTTTCCAAAAAATTGACAATTTCCGATTTTCTCTACGTTTAATCGGTTACTTTTCCAATATATGACTCAACCACCTTTTCCGTGATAAACAAAAAAAATTTTAATATAACGAGAAAATTTTTAAAGAGGAAAAAAAAGAATGAAAACTAAAAAACGGTCAATTTATGCAGCATAACTCCGCTTTTTTTCCCACTCGACTGTTTATCAAAACCTCGCCGAGAACCGACGACAGTTACCATTAATTTTAATGTTAAATTAATGGATGAAGTTTCTGTTTACAGTTTTCCCCCTTTTCAGATATTAATTTCCGGCAATTTGAACCACTTTACCAGATTTGATATGAAATATACGGTGTGGGAAGCTTTCATCGAAGTTGATGTATATTGCTGTGTCTGATAGCAATTTTTTTCCCATTTAAACTGAATCCAAATATGAAAGAACCCCACCATGAGGTTATATTTTAAATACCGGGTGGAATGAATAGACAAGTCACATGTTTTGAGATTTTCGCTGGAAATAAATGTATAGCATGCTATTAACTAAAAACAAGTATTTAAACGGGAAAATTCTTCATCAAATTAAAAAAAAAAAGAAGAACAAAGTCCGAAAACGTTTTTGTCACGTGATCACTCCTTAAACAATTTTCTATTGGTGTGACGTCATCTGCCTGTATCGAAACGAGATATCGAACTCGAAGCGAAACACGTCTTATTTGTAATCATGCTTGTAAACATTACGCATCGTTGCCGTTTAGAGTTTCAGAAATGAACACAACCACTTTTAGGCAGATGACGTCACGTTCCGTTTTGGCGGGCATTCAAATTCAATTTTTTTTTTTTTTCCGGGGGTTAACAGTTTTTTTTTACCGAGTCAAAATTACGCTTTTTGTCGTATCTCCCCTAGCACAATCAAACGATGGAGTCATCTCAAAACATGTGACTTCTCTATTAACATTAAACAGCGTTAACCATCGTTTGTTTATGTAAATCAAATACTACGATATGCTTACTTTGCTAATGCTGTCATTTCTTTCTTTGAATGCAAAGAGCTGTTTCAAATACTCGTGTCATTAGGGTCTTGTTGTCGCATTGTCCCGGTTTTTCCCAAATTAAACAGTAACGATTAAAAAAGGGAGCCAGACAGCTGAAGTGTGAGTGATTGCAATACCGGTTTCGGTAAGACCGGTAGTACCGGTATTTCGGGAAATTTTGGCAAAACGGTAGTACCGATACTACCGTTGAAAGAGGTCGGTATTAAAGTTTTTAAGCGAAGGAAAAATATTTTAATTCTGTGCAGAATTAAAATATTTTTCATTCATGAAAGAAAAAAAAAATTATCAAAATTAAATAATGCATGCTTAAGATAAAGCATTTTCGGCTTTGCCTTTGTGCTTACTCCGCTATCGGACTTACTTAACCAGCCGAATTTTCTAAGAATTGTTTATTTGCTGCAAAACCCTTTTTTTCCTTCTAAAACTTATTTTTCTTACAATTTTTTGCCCCCTCTTATGTTATTTATTTTACATCAAATCATTTTTTTTTTCTGCTGAAATATTTTCAAAGAGCACATACATTCTAAAATATTAAAATACTTACAGAATATCAAACTAACTAGAATTTAGAAGGGGTAGGTGGAAAAATAAGCCCGGATTCGAAATTAGCTCATGTGAAAACTATGAAATAGAGTTCCATATTGTTTTCCATTTTTTAAATACCGGTATTGGATGGTAAAACCGGTATTAAGACAAAATTTCTACCGTACTACCGGTATTGAAAAACCCCCACTACCGTGCAATCACTAAGTGATACCTTTTATTCATAGAAATTTTTTTAAAAAAGCAGCAAATTGATGAAAAATAACAAATTTTTTTAAATTTTTGTTTCAGGTAAGTTGCCAGTTGATTCGACATTCCATGTGGGACCTTGCAAATTCATTACTTACGGCCAATAACCGAAAAATACCGGAAAAAAAATATACTAAACACATGCAAAATCAAAACATAGACAAACAATTTTTAAAACCGGGTTTTAAGAATTGAAAACTTTTCCGTTTGGGGGCCCAATTTTCATTTTCGAAACCGTTTTTAGTTCCTTTGTGTTTTTGGTTTTATTATTATTATTATTATTATTTATGTATTTATTTATTTTATTTTATTTTTACTTCAGTACTACGTAATATGCATAGGAATGTAAGATTATGTAATAATCTCCAAAATCTCCACCCATTTTAGGTTAAAATTTAGCTTATGTTACGTATATATTTTTTTCGGTAATCGTCTACCTTTTGTAGTTTTCAACTATGCGGAGGATGACTAACGTCTAAAATAGCCATAATCATTTAACCATTTTTTGGAAATCGATTGACTTTATTTCGGATCAATTTTTTCATCAAAGTTAGATTCAGGTGTTTAGAATAATTTTAAAAAAATTTTAATACTTATCAGGGTTCCGTTTTTTTTTTTTTTTTTTTTTTTTTTTTTTTCTCTCGAAGGAACCCGATTTTAATTATTATTTCCTCGATCCTTTACCCTTGTTAGCTGGAGAATTGGATTTCCTGGGGATAGCTTTTTTTTTTTTAATCAAGGAGATAGAAGGCTTTTTACGGTAGTGGCACATTGCTAAGGAATAAGGATCTCGCACATACTCCAAATCCATAAAATGTTGTTTGTAAATTATTCTCAACCTTTTTTTTTTCCTCTCGTATCCCTTTCTTTCGGTCTGACTTCCAAGCGTTGCGTGAACTGTCAAAACTACTTGATTGATAGATTTTTTTTATTCTTCAAGTGGAGGACAAATTGCGTCATTTTTTTTCTTTCCTAAAACGTTTCAATTTCAAAATGGAGATCCGTTCGAGAGAAAAAAAAAAGCAAACGTGATAAGTATTGAAATTTTTTTTAAACGTTTTCTTTTTTTTCAGTCGAAAAAAAAAAAAAAAAAAAAAAAAAATCGAGATGATAACTTCCACGAAAAGTCTCTTAAATTCCTGACGTACGTCGATTTTGAAAATGGACAGGAAAGATTGAATCTGATGAAACCTCGGAGGAATTCCGAGGAAACGTGTGTGCCTGTGGAAATTTCTAAACGCGTATTCTTTTCCCTTCCTCCCTTGATATAATAGAACTGATGTCTCTTGTGGGGACGTAAGAGAACTGCTCTTTTTAACATTTTTATTTAAAAAAAGAAGCCTTTGCTTTGTTCCCCAATTCCTTAATGAGTAATCTGTATTTGCCCTTTCTTTAACATGTCCATGCACAAGGAAGAGGATTTTAAGGTGAGATCAATTCGAGAAATTTGGCTTTACAACGAAAATAAATCATCCAAAACTCGACGTGGAATCTTTTTTACGTTAAGCCCCTCTTTCCACGTCTTCCATAACTCTGCAATAAGTCTTTAAAAAAGAAATGAAAAAAAAAAAAAAAAAAAAAAAAAAAAATTCGATACGAGAAACCGGTTGAAAAGTTCCGAATCACATGCCATGCAGTAATTAGGTACGCAGAGATTCCGGTGAAAAGAGAAGAGGGAAAAAAAAGTTCTCCGGAATTGAAAATCCCTCGAGATCCGGATAAAAAGTATTTTTTGACGAATTTAGATCGACAGAAAAGCAGATGAATAATAGAAATTGGATTTGAGATACGAGTTCCTTAAACAACTTCTTATTGACAAGTGGCTTTTTCATTTTCCGTATCCGGTTAGTTTTCTTCTCTTCGTTTCCTTCAAAAAATAATTTTCAAAAAAATTTCATTGCGGTTTTTTTGCTGAAGGAAGATCGGATTTGGGTTGTTTGCTTTCGGGATTCTCATTCGTTTTTCTAATATTTTCATATTTCGTTTCTGTCCTCCCTCTTCTCTTCTCCCTCCCTTGACTTTCCATTTTCCATTTCGTATTTTTGTGGAATATAATATATTCAGGAAAGCATCCGAGGGCTTTT
Organism: Liposcelis bostrychophila; assembly: GCA_037577465.1. Lineage (NCBI taxonomy): Eukaryota > Metazoa > Arthropoda > Insecta > Psocodea > Liposcelididae > Liposcelis > Liposcelis bostrychophila. The sequence goes on along the minus strand of CM075208.1, from coordinate 58,455,149 downwards.
AAGACGCAGAGGTACAAGTTTGTTTGAGGTTATTGAAATCGGAAGGGGAGAAAATAGGAATCATAACATTCATGCTTTATCGCCTTGGAGGGGCTCAGGATGGGCTCTTTTGATTATGAACCAAGTTCTATCCAATTGGTCCTGTCCCTTGTACGGAACTGGCAGTGAAAAATAAACCAGTTGAGTGACCCTTCAGGGCTTCCGTACCCTTGGAACTCGGTGTCTCATCCGCCGTAAGTTGAAGAACGATGTAACTATCCGTATAATGATCCAATGCAGGGTGCGTTCTTAACGCATACTCGTTTGTAACGGTCGAAAATCCCGTTTTCATACTGAAATCCGCGCGCGCTAGTTTAAAACGTCGTGTAACTAGGGTCGGCCATTTTTAAAATAATTGAATCAGACGATCAGAGGTCTCCATCGAGAACGGATGGGAGGTTAAGTTTTTTTTTCTTTTCAAAAAGTAAAAACCCCCATCATGTTTTAAGTTAAAGTTAAGTCCACAGGGTGTGGGAAAAACCCACCCTTGCTTTATAAGGATGGAGTAACCTGGAACAATCCTTTCCATTTAAAAAAAAATGCTGTGATAAACCCGGTGTTACCGGTAAGTTGAAATTATTGGTCAAGGTCGAACTTTTTTTTCTGACGGTTGATTGATTGTTTTTAGGGTTTCGGTTTTATTTATTATCTAGTCAAAATATATATTATTTTTATATTGGAAATCACCGTTTATTATTTATTACTCATCACAAACGAGACGGTTTCACGTTGCATTCAAAATTTGGTGTTTTTGGTGTTTTTACCTTCTTTTGGGGGGTGAGAAACGACTTTACTACATATGCAAGAAAACACAGGTACCCCGGTACCAACCGTAAGCTGAACATGGTACATGATCGATTTTTTGATCTTTACAAGAATTTCGAAATATCGAAATATCGAGGTCTCCTTGGACACGAGTAAATGACCTTAAAAAAAACCTGAAAAAATCCAGGCAATCTTCTTTCGGTTACTATAAAAGAATTAGCAGGTGCACCAAAATTCAAAAATACGTGAAATAATGGCCACCCTATTCGTCAGCTTTCTGCCTGTCTTCACCGGTGTATCTGAGCTGTGAAAAAGATACGAACTTTTGTATCTTAGAGCTAGAAAGTTAAATGTGCGAATTAAAGGAGGCCGCTAAAAATCGTTTACCCATAACAAATGGTCATTTTTTATTTGCTTATTTAAGTTTCTGGCTCTGAGGGACAGAATGAATCTTTTCTCTTTGCTTGCGAATACCTAAGCCCGGTTTTCGAATGGGTGGGGAAATCGTGCAATGCATTGCTGACGACACCCCATTTATTTACCCGAGGTAAATAGAATACTTACAAGTTTTGATCTCCTTGACCAGGTCAAATATCTTTCGTATATCATTAACTGGAGAAGAGGATTTTATAGTATATATCGTTACTAGAGAGTTATGGGTAAAATAACACCGAGACGAATTTGCCGCTCTCGCTTCGCTCGAGCGGCAATCGTCGAGGTGTTTTTTTAGCCATAATTCTATATTGACGATAGATACTTTTCTTTATAAGTGGTACACCTGCAGAGGAATTTTTTGTAAACAAAAACAAATAAAATGAGAATTTAATGCAAAGTGTACCAACATTAATTCTTAAGTTGGCATACTTGCTTTGCATCAAAAACAGTTGTTGGTGACGTCAGAGGCATGTTATTTGTGAAATAACTCCCTAGGGCAGGATATTTTGGTGTTATTTAGGTCTGTTATAAACGAAATATCCCCGAGACAGACGACACTGTTACAACAAGACTAACATTCACGTATAAAGAAAATTATTTAAATCGCCTAGAGTTCACTGAACGTCTCTAAATTGATTTGCTGAAATTAAAAGATCTGACTGATGAAAAGTAGTTAGTGCTGCAGCTCCATTAACTTAGCCGGACATTGTCAATTTCGAATTTTTTTACCAAACCATAGGTCTGACCTTGCTAGACCTTGCTTAGGTGACCTCCGACGTTGCTCAAACGTCCTTAAAAGGTTACGGAGCTTAGTGCTGCTCAGTAAGAAATGGCTCATTCAAATTCTGATCCGTTTGCGGTTGTAAATATTTTAAGGAGGCGTACCTCGTTCCTCCGCTCGGAGTAGGATTTGACGCTTCTGACCTGAACCTGACCTGTTACCTGATTGTATTCTCCTCATAAAAATCTAACTAGCAGCTGCTGTATGTATTATATGATTTGCACGAAAAAAATAGTGCGTACTTCGTTGGTCTCTATGGATAAATTTTCGACTAATTTAAAATTTTTAAAGTTTCCGTAATTTTGTCGAAAAAATTAGTTTCGTAAACCTTTAAGAATTTCCAAGGCCTGTACATGTGAATACATACAGAAACTGCCTCCGGACGGAGCTGGCTATATTTACCTCGGGTAAATAAATGGGGTGTCGTCAGCAATGCATTGCACGATTTCCCCACCCGTCCCCCCTCTTCTCCTCAAATAATGATTAAATCCCGAAAACCGGGCTTCAATTTGCATACGCGCTTTAAGATTTTCCATTTCCCTTTGTTATTATCCTAAATTCTACCGAAAGTGAAACCTTTTACCGTAAGAATCTTATAACTCGATGTAAAAATGTGAAGGTGAGCATTCCCGTAGGTGAAATATGAATCTCAAAGTCGAAATTTTAGCTTGGATTTGGAGATTTTCCTCAGGACGTTATGCAAGGCTGCATAATTTTTTTTATTCTGATTTAGTATCCGTCTGAAAAGTTCTAGAAAATAATTTTCCGGAAGGCTAATCAGATAATTTCACAAAGTGCGATACAAGTTAACTGAGTCGTAAATAATACCTTTTGATCTTCTGTTTTTAGTTTTTATTGATACGGAGCCTATTTATTCGAAGGACAGAATACTCGGAAAAGGAAGAGGAAGAGGAAGAGGGAGGGGGAGGGGAAGGGAGGAAAACATCTGAGACCTATCCAAGCACATGATTTATACGTTCCCTTTCTTAGAAACAAAATGAAACTTCACGTTTTTGATTAGTAGGAATTTACAAAAATAACTTTTCGCTCTTTTTGCTTTAGCCTTTAAGTTTCTACTTATATTCGACCTGTACAACTATTTTTACCTTTTCCGATTTTTATATCAAGTTATAGGATCATCCTTTGATAGACATATTCCATTAATGAATGCATGAAAGACGATTATCTTTAAGTACCGTAGTTAAATTCTTTTTTTTTTTTTTTTTTTTTCTCTTCTCCGAAGAGAAGGAACTTGCTTTGAAATATAAAAGTTAGTTAAGTTATTTTTATGATCAATGTCTTTTTTCTATTTACTTTTCAATATGCGGACGATCGGTCCAAAGTAATACATCCAATGTTCTTTTTTTACCAAAGCTGATTAATCTAATTTTTGTATTGGTACACCTATTAATAGGGTTGTTTCGCACAATTTAATTTAAGGTGGGTCTTTACACTTGGCTAATATATTGGATTTCGATGAAACTTGAAAAAGAGGTTCATACTAGCATCAGAACACCTCCGATTTTTTTTTTGGATTTTTGGCCACTTAGATTTGAAGATATAAATTACATTATCCTTATGGGATTTCACTTAAAAATCGGCCCCGTTTTTCTTTTTATTTTTGAAATATAAGACATTAAAAAACGACGGTTGGGGTGAAACTATTATAGCTAAGATTTTTAATTTATCGACGATTTTAGCCATTCACCATCCCAAAACAGAAATATTAACAATTAATTTGCCAAAAATCCAAAATCTTATCTTTTGACCGGAGCCATGTTGAAAATTCGTGAAAATCGTCCGCTTGGAATCACTTCGTTTTGTAAACAAACCTTTGTTTACTATTCGTAAAGCCTCTTAATTTTATAGGATATCACGCTGCCATTTGATTAACGGGTCCAGTTAAGTAAAAAATCTTGGCAGAAACCATTTTAAGAGACAAAAACTAAATAAAACCCTTTAAATAACTTTATAAACAAAACGCCATTTTGGCATTTGTTTTTGAACTTTGCAAAAAAAAGAATCTTATGATTGGTTGAGTTTTGAAAAATGTTATGTCCGAATTAAGTTTAAAGACCCACCTTAATGTTTTAAACCGCTTCAAAAATTCGAGAAAAAAATACGGAAGCATTTTGCGTTGGAATTTTTTAGTTCCAGATTGTCATTAGCTGAATAAAAATAAAAAAAATTGGGCCAAAAATTGATGCATTTGAAATGATTTCGAAAAGCGGGATGGCCTTTTTTGAACTATAATTGTTTTTATCGTTCTGCACCTTGAGAATTAGCGACTATGTATTTCTTATTATGCGCTGAAGGCAAATATCAGAACGATAAAAACAATTGGTTAAAAGAAGGCCGTTTCTTTTTGTCCCGCTTTTCGAAATCGTTTCAAATGCATCAATTTTTCGCCCGATTTTTTTTATTTTTTTTTGAGCTAATGACAAGTTAAAACAAAAAAATTACAACTCAGAATGCATTTTTATTTTTTCCTCTAACTTTTTAGGCGGTTTAAAAAATTTAATTTAATTATGTGAAACAACCCTATTATACCCAAAATTTGACTGTAGGCCAAAATTTTTTTTTTTGTCTACTGCTTTTTCGTCCATTATGTTTTTTGCTTTTTGTTATTTGTCCAATTTAAAAGCATAGTCCAAAGTTCAGAGTGTACGGATGGTAAGCCCTCTTATCATAAATAAAATGAATAGTTATTCCAAAATAATTTTTTCCGTTCACACCAGGCCAAACGTCGATAGTGAACGCCATTTTTGGATCAATTTTTTTCTTAATTTTTGTTTGGTTTCTTCTTTGACTTTATCATACCTTGCACCAATGTCGGCCTTTTACTTATTTCGTTTAAGAAAAGCTACTTTCTTATTAAGTTTTTTGAAGAAAACTATCAAACTCAAACTACATATTGCGTCTTTCAAAAAACACGATTATTAATATGCTTTGCTTCAAATTCCTTTTGCCTTAGTCGAATTCCGTAAAGTAAATGCATTGGCTACCGCCTTGGACGCTCCCCCGGTTTTTAAAAATTTTGCGTAACAAGGGGAAATTACTAAGTTATTTAATCGTTTTTGAATTTTTTCAGACTTGGTGAAAACTCATTCCTCGTTGATAGCTAGTGCATTTACCAATGTGAGCTTATAAAAAAAAATTAACGATTTATTGCTTTTTCTTGGGAGTTAAATGGGTTAAGAAATTCGAATAAAGACTATTATCCCGAAGAAAATCGCTTGAGACTAGGAAAGGGATAAACGCTAAGAAACATAAGGTAACAGGAGTAAGAGTAATTAAATTTCCACATTGTGTTTTTGCATGCTTGAATACGGAGTAAGTTACAAGCAAGGAAAGTCGATAACTGCGAAAGGCTGCGGTTACGTTTTACAAATAAAACCCTTCAATTTTATGTTCTCTTGTATGTTTTTTGCGATTAACTTGATAGACTTTTCATTGGAGCTTCTTTTTTTTTCCTTCAAGGATCGAATATTTTATGTTTGTTCACCTGGAAACAAGTCCCATTTGAGACAAAAAAAAAGTGGATTGAATATATTTGTTCTTTAGAGATAGGGTTTCCACATATATTCCAGCTCCCGGTTTTGCAATCCCTGAATTTTTTGCTGCCGATTTCCGGATACCTGAATGTCGGGAAATTTGTCCGTCTTGAAGAAAATCCTTGAGAGATACCGGAGACACTGAAGATTTCGAATGTTATCATTAGATTTTAAAATCCAAAATATGAATGGATAACCCTCTTAAGGAATTCCGCCAGAAAGACTTAAATCAATTTTTGTTCGGTCGGTCTGGAAGATTGAAATATAGTTAAGCAATTTTTGACCCTTTGCTGGTGGACTTTCAATTTTTTAAAGTTTCAATTTTTCTCAAGAGTTTCTTTTCTGTAATCTCCAGAGTTGAACTTTGACAATGTAGCGCTGCCGTTGCTCTTGGAAAGTTATAAGAATGAAGCGAATCTTTTTTTAACTGGCACCTAAACTTAACTGAAAATTATTTTTGGGGGGATTCAGGAAACCGGTGTAACAATTTGTCGGCAAAAATCCGAGCAATATCTCGATTCAAATTTTCGTACAACATCAAGCCGGTTTCCCGAACTCGCCATTTATTGAAAAATTGGAATTCATTTGACTTTTTGTCCCCCACTTGCTTCACGGAAAAGGTGATCAACATCTTACTGTTTCTTCATTAAAAATATATATAATGAACCTGCACTTTTTTTTTTTTGCTGGGGGGGTTATAATGCACTATATCAACAACCTCATATAATATTTATATATTTATCACGATGTTTAATGGAAAATCCCTGTTCTCTCTCTTCCCTCTGACGTCACGCACGATTTATCTTTTCACTTGGTTGTTTTCGATTCAATTAATAAAATGGTTCGAACCGGCCGGGGCAGATTTTCATTTTTGATGGACGTTAAAGTGATTATTTCTGCTCCTCTAATTCACGGAATTTCGCAGCATGATGAAAGGGACTCTAGGCGGATGATTCATAAAGTTTATTTTCCAAAATAAATTTCCACTACTTTAATGTTATATTCGGGGTTGAAAATCGAAATATCGGGCTTTTAGGTTCCATATTAATTCCGATAATAATTTTAGAAAATATATCCCCGATATTTATTGTCAGCAGTTGTTAGTAGCCCCCTGCAGAAATGATCCATGTTCATTCGGTAATTGCCTCCTGTCTCCCGTCTCCCATACTAAACATATTCAAACAGACAATCAATTGCACAATGCTTTCTGTACCATCTTTTCTTGTCCACTTTTCATCAGAAACACAAAAGAACTTTTGAGAAAAAAAAGCTCATCCAAAATAAATAACGATTTTTCCTTCAGATATAAAAAAAGAACAACCGGAAAAAATAGTCAGACCAACCCCGAACAAAATGAAAAGATAAAACAGACTTTTTTTTTACTTTATTAAAAATTCTAAACGCGCGTAAAAACCTCTTCCATTTTTTTTATATTTAAATATTTCATTTTCATTTGTTTATTCCACAATTTTTTCTCACAGTTTAATTTCATTATCTCGTTACTTTTTTTTCTTTTAAAAAAAAAGTTATTTTTTTAATTTTTACTCAGCAAAATTCCTTGCGGAATATCTTGCTTTTTTTTACCCCGCTCATTCCCGCAAGTTTTCTAGATAATTTTATTACCATGTGTCAAGGGAAACTAAAAAGCACGTGGCCTTCGCCGAAATTCAAAACATATCTGAAATTTAAGTACAGTCTCGAGTCTGGCCAAAGACGCGAGTCGTAGCCGACGCTTCAAAATATTTTTCTAAAAAACTTTTTTTTTTTTTTTTTTTTTTGCTTTAATTGACTGATATAGTTTATAACGTTAGATTCAACTATAATCGTTATGAGAAAAAAATTTTAAGTTGCAAGCGAACTGACACCTTTAGAAATTCTAGTCAAAGCTCGGATTAACGAAGAATTTTTTCCTTGTTAAAAAGTTTTTAGTTAGAGCTTTAAGATCAAATTGCTTCAATTCCGTGAAAACGAAATGATTGTTATCCGCCCGTTCGTGGTTTCAGCCTTTCTGCTACTTTATAAAAGAGCATGATAAAATGCGTGGTTTTCCTCTTTGTCGAGGAAGGAAATGTTGGATTTCCGAAAAAAAGGGAATACTTGCAAATTACAAAAGAACGAAAAACGTTTAAAAAACGTTACATGAGTCAGTGAGAGTTCTTGTCTTTTATTTGATTTTTCCTTTCCTTTCCTTTCGTTTTTTAATCTCCTTCTGAAGCTGGAACTTCCGAGGATAAGTGATTAAATCTTTATCGACCGAAGAGAGAAATATTTATTTCGTCTTTTTCCTGTCATCCCTTGCTAAAAAACGAATTACATGGTATCAACAGGCACGCAGCCAAAAGCGAAGTAAACTATTTTTCAACCTCAAAATTTTCAATTAAAACGTAAACTAGGACTGACAGCCTTAGGTAAACATACACTGGATATGCATAAAATTTCAAAATTAAAATACAACGTCCCCTAAGGTATATAGAAATGACAGCTGAACTGTCGGCATCATCATCATCATCGACTGTTGCTAATTCGATTTAATTTTCCGCAAATTCCCTCATATATTTTTCTCCATTTTTTCTGCGTATTCCAGAACAGGAATTCTTTTTTGAGACAGGGTGTCCCTTGTTTTCTAAACTCCTTTTTCAGGTTTCTAATTTAATGGAAACGTGGGCAGGCCGGATCCTGGACTTTTAGGCTCAAGTCGGCAAGCTTCCACGAGTGAAAGGTCTGAAAAAGTTTGAGCAAAAAAATACTCACCCACTACGGCCATGGACGTTCCGATAATCAAAAGTAAGAGGCCGACGGTAAAAGCTTTGCAGGCAGTCCAAAAGCATCGGGTCGTTACTTTATTTCTGACAACCTTGAAAAGAAAAAAAATTGAGTTATAATTTTTTTTTTTTTTTTTTTTTTTTTTTGAACGACGTAAATAAAGTTGAAGAAAAAACGAGCCCTAATCAAATCTGACGGGGCTAATCACGAAAAGAGAAAAGGATCAAGATTAACTTTCATCAGTTAGTTAATTATTAATTAAGGAGTAATTAATGGAAAGCACGCGGTCTGAGATTACAGAAAGCTTCACTTGGAGAAGAAAAGGAAACTCTGCTGATTATCATGATATTAATGAGCTATTTTTTTTTCCTGCAGCTCGTCAAAAATTATTTCTGTCTTTTTTTTTTTTTTTTGTTTTGTTTTGTTGTCACTTAATCAGCTCTTCAGAAAAAAAAGGCCTGGCTCGTATTTAAATTTAAATAAGAGGTTTCATGAAACCTCGTTTATTAAATAACAAATAATTTTTTATATTTTCTTTTAACGAGAAACATTTGTCTATGACATTGGAGTCACAAGAGGAAGCGCGTTTTGAAAATTTCAAGCTGAAAATTAAACAGCTCTTGGCGAGCTGGATTTTGTATGTCTAAGGAAAACTTTTCATGAACGTCGCGATGAATTTCAAATAATATATATGACTTTTATCTTTTGAATATTTGAACTCTCTTATGCTTTCATAATCCTTTTAAGCTTTTCATCTTGTATGGAAATGCGATTGAAAACTCAAAATATTTTGTTGAGTTTGTTCTTCTTAAATAGATTATTATTGTTCTTATGTTTTATTAGTTTGAGTGATTCGCGATTCAATTTTATAAATAAACGATCTTCAACTGGTCCAGCCTGATTTTTTATAGTTGTAAAGGTTTTTGAGAACCAGAAACAATTGCAGTGTGCGTTTAGAGGTTGAGCAAATCAATTGGTCATGACCAGTGTCGTATTTGCGGTAAGCAATATTTAAAACAGACAGATCGCGTCAGCATTTTATTTGAAAAAAAAAAAATTGCAGGATTAAAAAAACCAACATTTTGAAAGTTTCATTTATTCAACTAAATTTTGCCATAAAGCTTATTGGTCTTATTCGAGCATTAAAAAAAGGTCGACCTCTACGCATTTACTTTTCCTCCCATCAAAACTGCCTTTCAAAAGCAGTTTTAGCCTTTTGATGGAAATTCCGTTTCCCAAAGGAGCCACTTTTTTTTTTTTTTTTTTTAAAGTTTCTTTACAACTTCATGTGACGTTGACGTGTGAGACTTTTACTGGGGGAAAAAATAAATAAGTAAAAAAAAAATTCATAGAGATGAATTTTTTTCCGCGTTTGTGTCAGGAACGCATTTTTGAAGCACTAACGGAGGACAGAATATTATAATTAGAACAAGTCTTGAGAGAGAAAAAAAAAAAAAAAAAACTTTCCAGTTTGGGCTTCGATTTTCGTGCTTAGACTGCGGGTATTTAGATCGTGCCTGCTATTACGAATTGTTGAATTTAGCTGACTGAACGCTCTTAAGCAATTTAATTCAAGCTCAGCATCTCATGATAAAATTTTCAAATAAAAGTTAACATTTTCTAGCTAAACTTGTCAGATTTCAAGCAAACTTGAGAAAGGATGAAAAACTTCTAGTGTCGTCGTTTGAAATGAAAAAAAGAAAAAAAAGAATAACACGAATCATGAAAATTACAAGTTTCTTTAAACAATCTCCCAGCAATATGAGAAAAACCGCCTTACTCTCCCAAACTGGAGCCTGGTACAACGGAAGGTTTGCAACCCTCATTAACGAAACAAAATTCCGAGAAAAGAACAGTTTACAGAACTTTGACAGAGAAAAGCAATGTCGCGGATAAGATAAAACATCCTGAGGGAAACGTCTCAGCCACAAAGATTTTCATATCTCATACCCCTTTGCAACTTCCTCTTTTTTTTTTCTTTTTTTTTTTGCTGCAAAACAAAGAAAAAGTTAGTGATACCGTGCGTTGTATGGGATCGATTGGAATCGCGAGTTAGTGGTAATCGTTTGCGCATCTCGACGACTTTTCCACCCTTTTTCGGGAGGGGTGTGGGAGTTCTACATTTCAATTAACTGAATGTTTAAAAAAAAATTTCCGAAGGCGAATGTTTACCTTCCAGGCGACTTATTTTTTTAATTACTGATTTTTATTTTTCACGGTCGCCTGAGTTACTTCTAATTCCTCCTCCATTTTTTCCTTCTCGATATTTTTTTTCTCGTTTTGAAGTAAAAATCCTTTCATTATTTTATACGTAATGATTTCGTATTTTTGATATTTTTTTTTCTTAAAAATCGAAAACAAAAGTGGCGTGCTTTTGCGCAAGGTAGAGTTAAACTCAGAGTTGCTATCTGTCGATGTAACCTGTTGAAAACTTGTGATTTCCACTTATGCCGTTGTTTTTCTCTCTGAAATGGCAGGTGTTACGAGAGAATTATTTTTCGATATTTCTGTTAGTATCGATGTTCATTTTTTGACCATTATGAGCAGTCTGTTCCACACGAAGATTTTACTGCCGGATAACGTCATGACATTTCAGGATAACGGTTGGTTATATGTGATGAACAATGAAGTGCCTAAATACTTCTAAAATTAGTGGCACTAGGTGGCACGACTTTGAAAAGGCTATGTTTTGAGGACCAATCGGCCAGTGAGATAAAATAACGACATGCTGGTGTGCTGGGCTGCACCGTTTTGTGATTTTGTTATCGGTCCAATTGTTTTCGTTTTCGTGGCGCGGGAACTTGAGGGGGCCTATCTTGAGCTGTTGCTGAACTGAGCGTTGTTAAAATTCAGAGAAGAGGTTTTCAACATGATTTTTATCTTTCAGGGTGCAAATTCACTATGGGATGTTGGATCAACATGTTGGTACAACAAGTTGGACCAACATATTGTACCAACTTGTTGGACCAACATTCCACACTAATTTTGGTGTAGAAGTAAGGGTGCCAATTCACTATGGAATGTTGAACCAACATGTTGGTATACCACAAGTTGGACAAACATGTTGTACCAACATGTTTGACAAACGAACCAATCGACTATTGCAGAATTTACTCATACGCCGAAATTGATGTGGAATGTTGGTCCAACTTGTTGGCCAAGAATTGAATTTCGGCGTAGGAGTAAATTCTGCAATAGCCGATTCGTTCCCTTGTCAAACATATTGGTACAACAAGTTCGTCCAACATTCCAACAAGTTGTTATAACATGTTTATCCAGTTTGTTGCCCCAACATGTTGGTCCAACATTCCATAGTGAATTTGCACCCTCAGAGTGGTATTTTTATTTTTATTATTTTATACACTGTAAAAAATTTTGTGTATTTGAAGACATCAGTGGAAAAAGGAGACCGTTGGACCTCTCGAAAAAAAATTCAGACAACAGGCTATTTTCTATTGTTTTTTTTGGAAGCCATTTTGATTCCGATAGAATTTTCTATGTACTGTTTGTAAACAAGCAGTAGGAAAATGTTAGATCCTCTTTCGATTTTCATTTATTGACTACAGTTTTTCGTTGGAACCTGAACGGTCTCCTTTTTCCACTGATGTCTTCATTTTTAACAAACTCGGTCTACACACTTTGTTTGTTAATCTTTTTATGTTAGGCACTTCGTTGGCTAGACAAAACCGGACGGTTTTTTTAAAAAAAAAGTTTTTTTAATTAATATTTTTAAACGTTAATATTACATTAAATGGGGCGAAACTTATACCAAATTGTTCCTTATTATTAGAAGAAGTCGAATATACATTTTAAAAATGTCGGTAAGCTTAAATAAAGTCAATATTCGCAAAATTTAATGTTGTTTACATAAAAAACAAAATGGCCGATGTAAAAAAACATAAACAATCGGTTCATTTTGCGAATATTGACGTAATTTAAGCTTACCGACATATTTAACATGTATATTCGACTTCTTCTAACAATAAGGAACAATTTGGTATAAGTTTCGCCCCATTTAATGCAATATTAAGGTTTAAAAATATTAATTGAAAAAACTTTTTTTTTTAAAAACCGGACGGTGAACCGGCCGGTTTTGCCTAGCCAACGAAGTGCCTTAATTTTGACAAACACTTATTGTTATTTTGACACATGTTGCTAGGCAATATTTGTTATTGTGTTATTATTGACAAATAAAAATGTGTGGACCGTTTTTGACTTATAAATTGTGTTAAAATTACACAAAATGTTTTACAGTGTACTTATTTGAAAAAAAAAAAAAAAAAAAGAAGAAGAAAGAAAATTAATCTGCCCATCAACAAAAATAGTAAAAATCCGCCGTTTTCGGTGGTTTTTCGTTTCATACCCGTGCTTTCTAAATCGTTATAATAACGTAGAGTAATAATAAGAAAAAATAAATTGAGGGATCATTTTCATTTTTCCTATATTATAATATCGTTTTACAAAGGCATCAGACTCTAATGATCTCTGCCGATGATCTGTTGCCGTATAAAAAATGTTCTAACTATGGTAATTAAACTATCGGACACGATTTGTACCAGAAACAAACAAATGAATAAAATCTCCCTTTTTTCAATATTAACCTAATTCATTTTTTAAAAAGGCGACCAAAAACCGGCGCGATAAATATAATACCAATTTAGACAGATTACTTTTAAGAACCGATTTCTTTGTTATTAATAAGCTGAAAAGTATTATTTTAATTTTAATGATTCCATTCAATATTATATGTGGTACACGTTGTTGTTTTCCGAGAATGAGCAAGGGCTTCTTGAAATGTATTCACGGACGAAATGGACATTCGGTGTTTTATTCATCGCTTTTCCATTTGTAAAATCGATTTTGAAGCTTTCCCATTATAACTTTTGTCCATTTCACAGAATGAATAGGATCCAAGAAATGTAGCAGAGGATTACCGTTATACGGCTTGTTTAATCCTGGCCGTTTTCAATTTGAAAATAATTTAACGAAAATTTGTTTTCGCATTACGAGATCATTTTTTTAAAGAAGGTTTCACTACCATTTAGTCTATTAGAATCCAAACCTGCTGCTTTTAGTTTAAAAAATTTACTCTTTTAGAACCACGGTGTGCTATCTTGAGAAAATTTTGTTCCAAGGAAGCTTTTCCGATTCTAGTTTCGGAAAATCTCGGGAAGAGTCTCCGCCTGAGAACTACATCTTAAACATCTTATTGTCGATGATCCTCTTGGGATTTTTACGAAAATAAAAGGAAGAGCTACAGTTGTTTTCCTTTTCCCGAGGGGGAAATAAAAAAAAAAGTTTCTGACAGGGAAGAAAATTATGCTGTCATGTATTGTCTTACCTCAACGTTCCATTGCCCAGAATATTGTTGCAACTGTCTTGGGTTTGTTGCTACCGTCGACATCTCCCTTTTGATCTTTTTTGTTCCAACTAGTACTCCATGTCGCATGGTCGTAAAAAAAAAGGAAAAAAAAACGTAAACGATTTTGTGTTTTCTTCCACTACATTTTAGCGATTTAAAAAATTTCTTTTAATCCGTAATTGAAACATTGTTGCCGGATTTTTTTTTTTTTTCACTTTTTACTTATAATTTGCACCATGGTTTTGGTCTTACTGGAATAAAGAATCGATTTTTTAAGGACAATGCGAAAAAGTGCCTTTTGGAAGCGAGCATTAAAGGCTTCTTTGTTTGAAAAAAATTAAGAATAAGAAGGATATTTTATAGCGTGCAGGAAGTTAAATCGCCTTTAAGAAAAAGGTTGTAGTCGAAGTACTTTAAAAAGGGAATGCGTTAACCATAGGATTGTTTACATTTACATCGTTCCTTTGCAAAGGCATTTTCAACTTGATTGCATTGCCAACTGAGAAATTAAGAGTTAAGTTGGGAATTGATGCAGATTTAGTTCGTCAGACACGCCGAACTAAATACGGTTGATGGAAAATACTTTGAAGTATTCTCGAAACTTAGATTATCTCCTCTGGAATTATCCAAAATTATGATCCCCGCAGCATTTCCTCTCCTATCCCGTTTGACTTAACCCATCACGACTTGGTAGGGATTTAACCTAAAGATTCTACATATGTAAAATAATTATGTTATTTCCATCTTTCTGGATCTACGCTTTTCCCGGTTGTAATCTCGTTAATATGAACTGTTAACGGCGACGGATTCATTTCCGTTAGGTTAAAAGCATTTCACGTTTAACTTGATTCAAACGTTGCGTCACGAGAAGTAAATTATTTTAAACGGAGAATTAAAAGTCCTTTATAAAGGGAATTTAAAAAAAAAAGTCGCATCATTCATATTATTTAATATTGATTATAAGGGGCAAACAGCGCAGATAATTTTAAAATGTAGCACCATTTCCTGTTATGACGTCAATGTTTCAAGCTCGGTTTTGTGGTTTATCGAGTTTACTGTAATTACACCCAGAGCAGAAATTCATTTTTAACAATCCTCCTTTTTTTCCCCTCTGGTTATTTTGGAAAACTTGGATCTCAAACAATCCTTTGACGAGATTATAGTTTGGTTATGTTACCCCTGCAAAAGGCCATGCAACCCTTTTTACTATGAGCGACACCAATAAGAGGCGAATGGGCTACTAATGTCAATTTCGAATCGAGTGAGAGTCCTTTTTATTTCCGGCGATGGACGGTTCGTGTCAAGCTAGGATGGTCCAAAAAAAAAAATCAATGTCTTTCAATCTTCGCTCCTCGGTTCTTATTTGTTTCCTTGAACCATAAAAAGGTACCGTCAATTTTTTTCGATTTTGTCATTTTAGAAGAAGTGTAGGGGTGAATGCTTCTCTTCCAGATTTTATTCTTATGATTTCGCAAGTTTACCAAATTTTCCTGCGTATGAAGCCGAGTGAAGAGTCTGTAAAAGCGAGAGGTTTTGTACAGAATTTTAGCTATTGGTAAAGTAGCGTAACATATCATTGACTACAATAGTAGGTTGAAAATGTGCTGCGGTAATAGAATTTTCCAAAATTATGAAAGAAAATAAAGAGCTTCATGGCTCTCATTTTGTTTGAAGAGTATTGACTAGTTTGGCTCTTATTTTGTCATTGGCATCGTCGCCGTTTAAATGCTACATCCGATTCTACGATAGTAAGAACAGCATGTTTCTAAGAACTTCTTGAACTTCAATTTGACGTCAATGGAATTGTTTTCTTCGGAGAAATCTGCATAACTTGCAATTGGGGGAATACTTTAGCTTGATACCTTGAAGCTAAATTTCCTTTTTTTGGAATAATTACCCGTATGGATTAGTTAATGTCGATGCTCAGAAGCCATAAGGCCTGAAACACAGCCGGAAACCTTTGGTTATTTTAAAAAAAATTATTTACTCTTTTGTTAAAAATTATTCTCAAAAAAAAAAAAAAAAGTTTTTTGTATTTTGTGTAGCTTCTAAGCTTTCGTAGTACAAAGATTTTTTTAAATTAAATGGTACGGTTTCGACGTTAACTTTTTTTTTTTTTTTATTTTTTTTTAAATAAAATGGGGAAGGAAATCGTGATGTAAGAGCCGGGTTTCGGTTTACAGTTTTCGATATGTGCGTCACAACCTTCTCCTTTTTTTTAACGTGTCAGCCTTTTTTTGTTTCTGAAAACTTTTATAGTCTTGTTTTTTCTCAGAATAAAGCGTATTTCATTTGGAATATTTGTCTTTCCCCCTTCCTTTTGTGATGCTAACGGAAGAGGGACTTAACTTTAGAGCATCGACATCATGTTTTAAGGATGTTTGAGTATTATTTCTCGTACGAATTGTATTGGGATCCTGATACGATTCTTTCCGGTTACTTATCCCTCCGTCCGTAGGTATATAAAATTTTTAAAAGCCCGTCTTTTTTTGCAAGAAACTGAATCCACCATCTCACATGAAAACTCTGGCGCTGCTAGCGATTTCACGTAGCTCCAGTTTTTAAACATTTGGAATAGAATCGTTATTTACAAAAGCTAAACATCGAAAATATATTTTTCTTATAAAATGGAGTTAGGGCAAAGTCGCTTCCTGAGGCAAAACTTTTCCATTGAAAATAACCATGGTATTATATTTTAATTTAGCAGATTTGCAGCAGCCATCTGTAGTTTTCGGCTGTAAGTCTAAAAAGAACAAAAAACTATCAATCAGAATGATACTGCTTTTGGAGATATGGCGGTGCTATACAGTGATAACAGTAACTTCTACAGGATGTCCGACTCCTGTGATACCAGAGGTACTTTATTATACTATTTCCTTTACTTGAAAGGATGAGAGGATCCCCATCCTTTCAACAGGGTGCTGAGAAAAAAAATGAAAAAATTCGCATTTTTCGTGGCTGCAATAAAAATCGCTTAAAAGTCGCAAAACCTAAAATACTGCAAAAAAGGCAAAAACAGAAAAGAATAAGTGATTGAGTTGACATTATCTGAAAACCACATCGTTTGACTTCCGACAGACAGGGATTTTCAACCTTTTTTTCCTCCGTTTAACAACCTAGGGATTTATGTCTCGTCAAAAAAATTGTCTCTGTCATTTCGAAACGTGTATCACTCGATCCTTCTTTTTTTCCTTTTTCTTCTCTACAGGTGTAAACGACTTTGCCGTAACTCCGTTTTGTAAACAAAAGGTACTTTCCGATGTTTAGCTTTTGTCATCAACGATTTTACTTGTGGTGTTTACAAAATGGAGTTACGGTGAAATCGCTAACTGCGGTAGTTCGTGGAGGCCATAAAAAAAAAATAAATCAAATTTCCGCTTTCTTAAATCTTTTTTTAACGACTGTACATTATGTCAGCAGAAAAAAAAAGTTGTAAGATGTGTTTTGAAAGAACCGTTTTTTATTTTTAAAAACAAAGAATTTTTTTTTCTCTCGCAGAAATGAAGATATAACGACTCGATCATCTTTTTTAATTGGACCAAAGTTATTCTCATAAATAAATGATTTGATGATCGTAAAGTGCTGAAAAAGCAGATTTCAACAAGTTGTTGAATTTTTTAAAGAGGTTTAGCTTTTTCCTGTTGCCTTTCGGAAAACCTATGTATTTTTAATTATCTTTTTATTTTTAGCAGGCATGGATTGGGTGCGTCGGTGCTCCCGTACGAAAGGAGAACACTGATCCTCTTTTTTTAGGACGTGCCGTGCAAAGGGCACCTCTATGCTAGGGTCCATGTACTAATTCTTGTAGACGCAGGTCTACAATATTAGTAAAGATAGAATTGTAGAATTCTACAATAGTGGCGTCACGAATTGAAATATCTTTACTAATAATGTATACGGATGTTTGTCAACCAAAATGAAACCTTTAGAATCATTTTGTATTAAATTTTATTTTTTGATTAACTAATCCCCTGACCAGGCGGAACATAATCCACAAGATTAAAGTAAAAACTCTTAACATCCCCAGCAATTCTTTGGGGTTTTTTAACAAGAGTATCCACTTTGCCGGATTTAAGGTAGAAGTGGAGTCATTATTATTATTATTATTATCTTGGTTTTTTCGCTCCCTCGTAAAGGGGTCGCCATATAAATGTGTGGGCTTTTTGGCAAACACAACATTTACGGACTTGCATGATTATGATTTTAGCTCGACTAACTCAACGGGATTAAACTTTTTCGGATTTTTGCACGAAATTTACACGTTGATATGGATTTTGGGAGGGGGGAAGCAATCATTTTTATTATGTTGCTAACCCAAACTACACCTAATCTTGAGCTTATTTTTTATATTAAATGCAAGTCACGGCGGTAATTTTCCCTGGGATTATGCTCACATGACTCAGATGTTGGCGGTCAGCGGTGAGTTAACAGCCAGATGACTGTTTTGCGGATGCCATCCCGTGTCGTCAGCACTCTAGAACATACCCGAGACCTGTGCATACGAAGTACACAGCGCCATTTTAATGATATGCTCCTCCGAGATAGGGGGGAAACTTAGTCCAAACCCTTCGGAACGAGTGCATGAGGGGTAGGCCTGGCATTCACTGCCACCAGGTCGGCCAGAGAAGAAGAAGATTTTACGATTTATCATAAAATCTCTCTCTGTAAGATATTTTATTCTTGCATAGGTTAAGTACCATAAATCCAATAATTAGAAAGTATGGTTTCACTCCTATGACTTAAGCGAGCATCGGATCAAGCACGAGCACGGGTCTCGAGTGTGAGAGTCGAGGGTGCTACGTACTAGGCTACGATGCCCGCTTTATTATTATTATTATTTTAAACTTTAACACTAAATTTTTATAGTTTTTAAACAGATTATGCGGGTTGAACCAAGCATAAAACTGCATTTTTATTATTTCCCGAATCACTCGCTTTACTATTAAAAAAAAAAAAAAAAGGGTCTATACTGCGCTGTGGCCGAGGAAATCTCGGACCAATGATGTGGAGCTAATCAGAACATTTTCCTGAGCTATCGTTAGAATCTTCGCCTTAAGGTCTAGCTTCCGGGTTCCTTCGACTGTAATTTTCGGGATCGTACCAGTTGACGAGATGATCATTGGCATTATTTCAATTCGCTCGAGATCGTAAATTCGCTTTAGATATTGTGTTAGCGTCTGGTATTTTGCTACTTTCGTGTCTGCCGTATCTTTGATGTTTCTGTCAAGCGGAACTGCAAAGTCTATCATCGTCGCTTTCTTCTCGGCCTTATTTATTACTAACATGTCAGGCCGGTTCGCTATGCCAATGTCGTCCTGTTGGTCTGTAAGGATCGCACGGTCCCAGTAGACTTTGAAGTTTTGGTTTTCGAGGATTTTCTCTGGGATATATTTATAATGCGGCGTGATGGTTTCAATAAGTCCGAGATTATGAGCGACGTTACAGTGTATAATCTTCCCGAAGATTATTATTATTATTATTATTATTATTATTATCATCGTGCTGGACTGACAGTCTCGTTTTTTAATACAGTATAGGCGCAACATTTGTTTACTTTTAAATTTTTTGACTGATCCTAAAATACCTTATTTTGGCACCGCATTGAACAGGAAAAGGACGTAAACAAACAGAATCGATATTTTATATGGACTAACGGGAATCAAATTGCAATTTCATTTCAATTTTATAATGATTTAAAAAAAAAAAAAAAAAAAAACGTGAAAAATTACAATAACAAATTCTTGTTTTGTTTACATCATTTTTTACGTTTTAAAAAAAAGCAATCTTCTTCTTCTATATCCAACGTCGTGACCGACGTGTGGTGGCTATGGAGGACGTTGCGGCGTGGGTGTTTCTAGCCCCTTTATTATGTTCTTGACCGTTTCTTTCCACGATCGACGGTCGTTTGCTTGACGCGTCGCTTCAGCAATCTTGGTTTGTGTTAATTTTGAAATTACATCGGTCCACCGGGTGGGGGATCGTCCACGTTTCCTCTTCCCTTCCGGTCTTCCCTGGACAACAAGTTTTTCCATGTTGTCGTGTCGGGCTATATGTCCGAAGAATTTCAAAATGCGCGCGTAAGTTAAGGACGAGAGCCTCTGGGAGGGCTTTATTTCATTTAGAATGGAAACGTTGGTTCGTCTAGCCGTCCAGGGAACTCTCAACATTCTGCGCCACACCCACATTTCGAAAGCATCAATCCTTTTCCTTTCACTGGCACGGATTACCCAGGTCTCCGAGGCGTATGAGAAGATTGGAAAGATCAGGGCATTGACCAGGTGTATTTTCGTTCTCTTAGTGATGTTACGATCTTTCCAGATTCTTGTCATTTTAATCATGGCCGAGCGAGCGATTTCTATTCTTCGTTTTATTTCGAATTCACAAGAGCCGGAATTATGAAGCACGGAGCCCAGATAAATGAAATTGCTGACAACTTCAAAGTTTCCTATTTTTCTAGGTTGCCTTTGATTTTCCCTATCTCTGTCAACAATCATGACCTTGGTCTTCGCTGCATTAATTTTAAGTCCGTAGTTACGACTCTCCTCTTCCAGTCTCTGAAGAAACTCTAGCAATTCTTCTGCACTGTTGGCAATCAGAAGAGTATCATCCGCAAATCGAAGATTAGAAAATCGCCTACCCCCAATTTTTACTCCTCCGTTCCAGTTTTCTAAGGTTCGCCGCATTACAATTTCACTATAGATGTTGTAAAGGAGAGGAGAAAGTACGCACCCCTGACGAACACCTTTCCTAACGCGACATTTTCCAGACAAGGTATTATCGATTTTGACAACCGCATGCGAAGCCTCGTACAGGTTTTTGACGAGGGTAATAAGATGAAGAGGAACACCCAGCTCTTGTAGAGCTGACCACAACTTAGGCCATCGCACATTGTCGAACGCCTTTTCGTAATCCACAAAGCACAGATACATCGGAACATGGTATTCACGGGCCTTTTCTATAAGCTGCCTGGCATTAAGAATTTGTTCCCGAGTACCACGTCCTTTTACAAATCCGGCTTGTTCTGGAGCTATTTGATGTGACAGAAAGGCTTGCAATCTTGCTTGAAGAATGTAAAGCATAATTTTGCTGGAGTGAGATATTAAAGCTATCAGGCGGTAGTTATCGCAAACGTTGACCGGTCCCTTTTTGTGCAGGGGAATGAGCACAGAGGTCGACCAGTCCTCTGGCCAAAGGCCTGTTTTCCAAATTCTTTGACACAGAGTGTGAAGTATTTTCAGACCTCTATCATCAAGAATCTGTAACGTTTCGGCCGATATTCTATCGATTCCCGCTGCTTTCCCAGCCCTTAATTTGTCGATTGCGGCTTGCACCTCTTCTAAAAGTATGTCCGGTTCTTCCTCAAATTCCCCTAGATCACCGACAATAGCATTTGGGTCCGCATACAGATTACCGCAGTAGTCTCTCCACACCGATGCGATGTCGTCTAGTTCTGTAATAAGACGATCATGTTGGTCTGTGATTACCCAATGCCGGGGTTTGAATTTTTGAGTCAAAGAACGGATCTTATGAAAAAGGTCTTTTGAGTTGTTGGAGACAGCATGACTTTCGATTTCTGAACAGATGCTCGTCAGATATGCATTTTTATCTCTCCGGGTGGCTGTTTGTATGTCCCTATTTAAGTGTTGATACAATTCTTGGTTGCAACTGCTGTCGAGACCTTTGGCTTTGATGTTTCGCCGTTCGGTGATAAGGTGTTTAGTTTCCGCCGATAGCCAAGGCTGCTTAAAAGTAAGTTGGTCATCTTGCGGTAGCTTTTCTAAAACTGTGACCAAAGACTGTTTCAAGGCTTGCCAAATAGCTTCAGGATCTTCCGTCTGAAGTTCTGCGAGGCGTGGTCCAAGATTATGCATGACGTCGTCGTTAATCTGTGTTGCTCGGTCGACACTGGGTTTAGGCAGTCGTTTTACTTGCCTTTTCCTTAAAAAAGTTTTAAAAAAAAGCAATATACACTCAAAAAAATGCTGCTTTGGGTCTAAGCAAAAATGCTTTGTGCCAAGACTCGTGAGTGCTGGTCGCCATGCATAATGTCGTCAAGTCTAGCATATATGCTTTTGCGGCAAAGCATATTTGCTTTGCTACAAACGCTCACGAGGCTTGTCGCTAAGCAACATCGCTTGTATTGCGAACGAGGCAATTCATTTTTTTGGGTGTACCTAAAACTGAAATTAAATTGGAATTTGACTCCCGTTAGTCCATCTAAAATATCGATTCTAATTGTTTACGTGCTTTTCCCGTTGAATTCGGTGCCAAAATCAGGTATTTTAGGATCAGGCAAAAAATTTAAAAATAAACAAATGTTGCGCCTATATTAAAGGACTAGCATGTCAGTCTAGCATGATGATAACAATAATGACTTCACTTCTACCTTAAAGAAGAGCGATTTGGCGGTTTCTATCCAAGGATATTACTACCAGGATTGCTCAATCAGCTTCGGTTATTTCTGTATGAATTCGGAAACTTGACGCAAGCAGGAGGTCTCTAAAAAGAAAGTGGACTAAAATGGCGGAGATTTGTTTTTATTTTTGTTTGTTTTGAAAAGGATTTTGAAAATAATTTTAAATTTCTCACCTAATAATTCGCTCTGTGAGTTTCTTTAATCATCTTCGGGATCAAAATGTAGTGAGGAGACCTTTAAATTTTGTGGCCAAGAATTGTTCCTAACTTCATCCCGAGGAAATTTGTGGAAAATAAATTCCGGAAATTTCGCCTTACTTTGTAACATATTGCACACCGGATCCCCCGCATTTAAAAAAAATTTTTTTTTACTTCAATCACTCGGAAAAAAAAAATTGTAAACAAGCAAACAATTCGCCATTTTTCCCGAAATTTTTATTTCGGACCTTCCAGCGACGTCAGAGAACAACTTCGGCTTTTTAATGGGATCGAGCAATTCTGGTAGTAATATCCTTGGTTTCTATTAAGTCCAATTGGATGCGGTATTTCATGTATCTTTTGGAATACTATCTTCGTCTTTTTTCCGGAAATTTTACGGTCACAAATAGACCTACATGAATCCACCCATAATAAACATTCCGGTGAATGATATTCTCAGCTTCTTCTGTGTTACCTCCTTCCCCATCTTCATTTTTTTTTATTTTCCCTGGGTGTTTTTTTTTATCGTCTTTATTTTCCTTCTAAAATTAAAATTAATATATCTTCTACACTTATCTTCTAATCTATAATTATTTTAGGCGAGAAAACCGTATACAAAAATCACTTTTTTTGTTTAAAAACTTTTTTAAAGAAGTTGGTCCTATATTTTGTCTAGAATTTCTAGCAGTAATATCCTTGATTTCTATTAAGTCCAATTGGATGCGGTATTTCATGTATCTTTTGGAATACTATCTTCGTCTTTTTTCCGGAATGCACACCGGATCCCCCGCATTTAAAAAAAAATTTTTTTTACTTCAATCACTCGAAAAAAAAAAATTATGGGTTTAATGGGGCATTTGCTAAGCAAATGATATCAGCCACTGGTTTTGAAAAATCTCGAATAGTAGTTGTCCTTCGACCGATTTTCTTATGGGCTTCCTTTATCATCATAATTGTCGTTACATCTCAAAATAGATTTTCTGCCTTGCACTCCTGCAAACGCCATTGTTGAACTCTCCCCTGTCTTTCTTGAGCGCAGAACAGTGGGTCAGAAATTGCCAAATTTTCCATAATGTTACTCTTGCGTTTTTTTATAGAACAATGCCCTGAAATGTCTTTTCACCCCTTTTCTGGCAAAATTTAACAGTTTTCCGTTCGAACGACCTCCTAGATGTTCGAAAAATGGAGAAGACCGACATTGCGAAATAATTTGCCGTCATTAAAGGATTAACTCCGCAATGAGCATCGATGATGATTGATTAAATTTTACTGCCCTAGCCTTGCCTAAAACAAGGATTAACCCAAAGGATTTAATCAGTCCATTTCGATCATCATCCTCTATTCCCATTAAAAAGAAAAAAAAAAATTCAGAGTTGAAAAGAAAACTTTGGTTCGGATGTATTGGTCTACAGAGGAAATAGTCGAAAGAATCGATTAACTTATCAAACAGGATAAATGGCTCTGACGTGAGCTTTTTGTTTTCTAACGTTCCTAGCCGTTTTAAAAAATTCAGGGAGTATCCCGTCATTTTGTTTTCAACGTAGCGTACGACTTTGAAGCTTATAAATGTGTCAGTTTTAAAAGAAGGAAAAAAATGGAGACATTTTACGAGAGTTTAAATCTGAGAAAAGATTTGTAATATGAAAAAGACAATAAAATAAAAATGAAACATAGAATTTATTTTCCATGATATTTTATTTTTATTTTTATGAAGGTATAAATTTTCGTCAAATTAGAAACTTTTGAATCATTTAAAATGAAAGCATCGTGCTTTCTTTACATTTTGAGGGTTATCAGGGAACAAAGAGCGGATGCTGGTTTTTGAAAGATAACTCGTTAACAAAGTAGCCTTTAAGAATGAAATACCGTAAACTGGGGTGACTTGGATCACTTGAGCGACTTTAAGGTTCAATGATAATGAGCAAACTTTTAATGCCTTCCCATTTACCCAGATCAGTCCCTTTTACTGAGTTCATCTCTCCCATTTTTATTAAAAAAAAAAAAAAATGCACGTACGTAATTAATCTTAACGCGAAATTGGAAAAAAAAAATTGAAACATGAAAAAATCATCCCGAGAAAGGCTTCACACATCCCGAAAACTCGAAATCTCGTTTGCTTTGTTTTTCGGAAAAAGCGGAACAGCACTGGAAAATTTTAACGGTTCGACGGTTGATACGAAAGAGACATGATTGCGTATACGGGGGACCGGAAGCCGCAAAAGCTACACGCAAAAGTTTCACTCAAACCGAGCGCCGAACGGGAACTGAGAAGATGAGAAAGATATTTTGTGTGTATCTGGTTGCTATGGTTACCGGAGCCAAAGGACTTTGGACCGGTGAACAAAGTTGCAACAGGTTGCCATTTTGCGAGTCTCGAAAACTTTTTTTTCTTTTCTTTTTTATAGCGATTACTTTACGGGGTTGTAATCTCGGGTCGATTATTTTAAGACCGCTTTTCCTTTTATGGGAGCGTGATTTTTTATCTCACCAAAAAAAAAGTTCTTATTTGTGTTGGATAAATATTTCGGACTTTTCTTTCATTCCTAGATGTACATATATTATAACTATTTCTAGGTGGTTAGGGGGCCTTTCCCTTGCGTCTCCTTGGACGCTTTGCGTCTACTACAGCTACCTCAACGCAGCAGTAATGCTTCCCATACATGTTTTCTGCCAAGTCCATAACAATATTTTTGCTGGAAGCTTTTTAGCATGGTATTCTTGCCAAAAACAGGTCTTCTTCTTCTTAGTCCTTACTCGGATACGAGCGTGGTGATCTCTCACATACAGATTATTTATACGTGTTTTTTCCCGTTGCCAAAAACAGGTAATCTTACTGAAAATGATTACTTCAAAATTATTTTTGTGGCCATTTTACCACACTCAATTGTGGGCATTTTCTTTAAATATAATAAACAAATTGATTTTTCAAAAAAGGTTTTAAAAGTCTTTTTAAAAAAATTTGTTTTGAAGAGTTGGTTTTGCTCTTCATTGACAAGCATAGGAATTCGATAGGTAGACAAATAGATAGAGTAGATAGAATCTTTAATTACCTAATATTATAAATGTAAAGGGACATACATGAAATAGGCCTTCTTTGGAATCGGGTTTAGGAGGTATACGACCCGATCTGGTGCTGATTAAGGATCGTCTCTATCCTGTCACTTTGATGAAATCTTTTAGAGCTTGTTAACAATATTGTTATGAAAAATCGCGATCGTCTTGATTTACTGATGTTCCTTTCATAAATAGATTTTTTTGTTGTATTCGATTCCAGGTCATTTATCATGCAGATTATTTATACGTGTTTTTTCAAGCTGGCGCACTTTTTTATACTGTGTAGTAACTCAGTTAAGGCACTATATCACGTCTCTGTCATTGAATATCCTACACCCCCGTACTCTCTGCAACAACCCGCGAAAAATAACAAAACCCGCGAGCGTCAAAAGCCTGACTACAAGCCGAATCCGCGGCCTCGGCGTTTCCCTTATAAATTAAGAGCCCTTCGAAAAACCGGGATAAGTCAACTCTTTTAAACTCCGACAGGTTAATAAAGGGTAGTTCATTTATTCCTTCCAGAGCTTCTTGCTCTAGTTCCTCCATAACATCAATCATTTCAACCTCTTTCCTCTATAAAGCCATCTCTCGGCCCAACAATTATATATTTGGATACATGAGGTAAGGATGCGAGTTTTAAGTCAGGAAATGCTACAACAGTGATTATTGGAGTTATCTTTGTCACTCGATTAAGTGGATCACTCTAATTTATCAATTGACAAAGATAATTGTATTTTAGATTATTATATTTTTTCATCAAAACAAGATGTACTATTTATTTGTTTGTTTATTTATTTTTTTAAATTAGAAAATCATATACCACATGAAGAATGCCACGCAAAATTCCTTCTTCTGTGGGCCTCAAACGTTGCTGATCGATTACCGGACCCAACCCTTCGTCTTTTTCTGATTTCTTAAGGTTCTAAAGTATAAGATGGGATCCCATAGGACGTCGAGGATCTCATTTTTTCTGTTGAATAATTTACCAACGCGAGCACTTCCATCAGCGACCCGTCTCAGTTTCCACGGGTACTGGTAAATTGTTCAACATGAAAAATCGGGTTCCAAAGTGTTAGATGGGATCCCATATGACGTCGAGGATCCGATTTTTCCTGTTGAAATGTTCTTGCTGTCAGAGACCAGGAGCTGTAGCTTAAAAGGTAAAGAGCTTCCATCCGGCAAACGTTTCAATTTCTCGCGGCTAAACTGGCTCGGACTGGGGGTTTTTTTCTCTCATATATTTCAATTTGATTCATTATTCTAATATGCTCATCATTTTTCGGAAACTTTCGGAAATGCTTCTAACTGTTAACATTTAGGCTCTGTAGCGGTCCCTTTCAATCAGGCAATCAAATCCGAATTTTTAAAATGTTTTATAGAGCTGCTAAAGTCACATCCGAGCAATCTCCTTTCGATTTTTTCCTTTATGTCAGTGTTGCCTACTTCTGATTCAAAGAGTTTTCGTCTTTTTTAGCTTATAACAACAATAAGTCGATCAAAAATGAACCGGGAAAAAAACTGCAGGACTCGAAAGGAGTCCTCTTTAAGATTCTTAATCGTATCAGCCTTACTGATTGTTTTAAAAATGGTGCCGTTTTTTATTGCTCACTTCGGATAAATCTCCTTTGACGTGGTAAATCTGGGATGAAAAAAGTTACGGATCTCGGATCAACTTCTTTTTTTTCAATTTCTAAATGCTTGTTGTTGTATTTTAAATATTATTATTATATTTATTAATACTATATATATTGTATCGAATGAAAAACTGAGCTATCCCCACATTTATTAAATAATGATTTTAAAGTTTTCGCCACTTGTGGTTCGAACGTGGGAACTTTGTCGCCAAAAGATGTTTGTTTACATTTTTTGTTTTGAAAAAATAAAAACTTTTTTTGTTAAATATCTATTGGAAAATCATTTTGGGGGTTTATTATCGTCCTAAATATATAGGACAGACTCTGCCGCATCGATCGATATGCGGCACGGGCAGTTTTGAGTCTTTGGGAAATAGAAAATCGGATAAGTTGGTTCCATATAAAAACCATACTTAACCGAAACCTGTTTCCCTATCCTGGTGTGCGGTGTTCTTTCAAATTCATTTTAATAACTCTTTTTTCCGCCGGCAACTTACTTGCACTTGCTTCTCAAAATTTTGGTCTTCTAAAAAAACAAACACTATTACAGTATTTCAAATTTTAGAAGTTTTTTTTCAAGAAGACCAAAAATTTTGGAAAAACGATTTGAAGGGTTACTAGTTGGGTATAAAAGAGCTGAGTAAAAATAAAAATAGACTTAATAACTTGCTCTTAAAATTTAACCATTGTTAATCGAAAAATGTTTTTTCCGTAACGAACAAGGTAAAGGTAAGGCTGAAAAAAAAAATTTTACAACGTATTTTATTTATTGTTTTAAGATTCATTAAAAAAAGTGAAATATAAAAAAAGCCAGCGTTTTTACAAAAATTAGAACTTTATAAATAGTTTGGTAAGAAGGGCAATATAATAAGAACCCCCTAGGGGTCGGAATTCCTTTAATCCGGCACAGTCTTTTTTAATTTATTTTTCAATCAAATTATCCCTTAATTCATAATTAAACTTATGTATATAATTATTAACTTCTATTAACCAACATATGTAACTGAGTTAAAAAACATTGATAAATAAAAAAAAAAAAATTTGTTTTTAATTTTTGATTGCTCATATTAGGGCTCCGTTTCACAGCAAGCCGCAGACCGCAGCTTTTTTTAAATTTTTTTCCGAACCTTAATTTTTATACTAAAAACATGGCAACGGGGTAAAGTGATAAAAAATTAAGTAAAATCATAGTTTTTTCGTTCATATAGACATGATTCGGCATGCAAATGAGATTATTTAATGATATATTTTTAAAAAAAATATGGAATTTTATTTTTGTTTACAGGGGAAAAAATTTAAAATGGCTCCGTAAACAAAAACAAAAATAACATTCGATATTTTTTTAAAAAATATCATTAAATAATGTTATTTACAGGCCGAATCATGTCTATATGAACGAAAAAAAAATTATTTTACTTCATTTTTATATCACTTTACCCCATTGCCAAGTTTTTAGTATAAAAATTAAGGTTCGGAAAAAAATAAAAAAAAAAAATAAAAAAAAAGCTGCGGTTTGCTGCTTGCTGTGAAACGGAGCCCTTACCTATTGAAAAAAATGTTACAAAATCCTAAAAATTATGGTGTTGAAAATAATTTTGGAATCCACTAAGTACATTTACCTTCCGTTTAAGGTGTTAATGAGTCCTTGAATCATCGATGAAAAAGCTGCTTTTAGAATGCCTGACACTGATTTACTGAAAATTCAAAAATTATTTGATAACATTAAAAAAAAAATACGTATGCCATTTTAAATATTACAAGAAAAAATATACTTACATAATGCCACTAGAGCAGATTTTTCGATTGGGTCAGATAAAAACCCGGTACAGAGGTCCCTATGTTGGTCATCAAATTGTATACAAAATGTATACAAAATGTATACCAATTTTATGCAAAAAATATACAAATAAAAATTGTATACAATTTGTATACAATTTGTATACAATTTGTATATAATTTGTATACATTTTGTATACATTTTGTATACAATTTGATGACCAACATAGGGACCTCTACCAAAAACCCACTTAAAAGTATGCTGTGAGGTCCGTTTATTCTAATATGCTCATCTTTTCGGAATGTAAGGTCGTGTCTTCACATCCTGACGCAATGGTGAAATGTCACCAGTCACTATTGTCTATACGGTCACCAAAGTACCGGAAACTGAATTCTTAGAAATCATCCATCACCGCCGACCAAATGTGGATAAAGAATTAAAATATGTCAATTTTTTTCAAATTTCAAATTCTTTTCCACGTTTCGTCAGCGGTGATACATATTGGTTTCCGATATTTTGGTGACAGTAGACAATAGTGACTGACTAGTGACATTTCACCATTGCGTCAGGATGTGAAGACACGACCTAATATTGATGTTGTACAACAATGGCTCTCTTCCGTGTATTATCATCTTTGGAAAAAAATCTTCATAAACTTGAGTTCCAACACAATGCTATAATTAAAATATCTTGCAGCTGACGTGGAGCTGGCGCTAGCAAAAACCACCCGAAATTTCTTGTATCTCCCGAAATTAATTTTTTTGTCTTTGTTGACGACGCATGCTAAAACATAATTTCAAAAAGCATCATTTACAATGAAAATTTGAAACAGAGATGTTCATGATTTTAAACAAACAGGTGCACAGGTTAAGAGACCCGGTCGAAATCCGGATACATTTTATTTTGTGGCGGTTTCGTTTCTTTTAAGCGGCAATGAAATCGTTACCTCCAATTTATCTAATTTTTTCATAGGTTTTGAGCCAAATAATCCATGAAATAATACCAATCATATATGAAAAAGATAGCTGTTAAAAAGGTCCCGGTATTAGGTGGAACATGTTTTTTTACTATTTTTGAAATGTGTTATCCATAAATTATTCCTTCAGATTCTGTTACAGGAACACATATAGAAATGTGTGTATGAATTCGTGGCTATCAATTTTTTTCCTTATTTCTACTGAAAAACAAAGAATAAGACACTTATCCCCGAGTAAAAATTTCCATAGAAATTCGCGATAACTTATCATGGATTCGAGCGACAAAAATTAAATGATAATTTAAATGATTTTCCATAAAAAAATTTTCTTAAAAATTTTCTTGGGCCAATTGTCGCTTCTACTTACTTAAGACTGAATCCGAAGCCAGAATCAGATGGGACTAATTTTAGCGTTCCCAAAGTTTACATCAATGTTAACATGGAGAAAATTAATTTAGGTACTGTTCAAATGATTAAAGAGAAAAAAGTTTTACTTTTATCCTGTCAAAAGTTTTATAAGACTGGTTTTTAATTGTTTTTCAGCTTTAACACGAAAACAGTTAAAAGACTCGATGTTGCTTCTTCTCCAAACTTTTGAGAGGGCAAGCATTGCCTTTCAGTACAGCAAATTTATACCACAAAGCATTCCCGTTATTTCTCACGCTAAGGAATGGTAGGAAAAATCTAACAATTTTCTGGTCTTCGTGGTGAAATAATTTTTTGAAATTTTGGCCATTTTATGGCCACTGGCCGTTGGGGAAAAAAACCAAAAAAATACGTATCTAGACCAGTTTTTTGCGTACTCTCACGAGGTGATAGCAAAATTTCTGTGCGGCGTCATCTTCGCGGCGAAAATTTTTTTTTTTAAATTTTTGGCCACTTTCTAATTGAAAGAAAAATTTAGAAGCACATATGTTCTTAGGCCAATTTTTGACGTACTTTTTGACTGTCGTAGCAAAATTTCGGTCCGGCGACGCTAACTTAAAGAAAATAATTTTTTTTCCTTTTAATTGGCCATTTTGGCCAATGAATACTTTTTAAAAAATTAACAATTAACAATCATGCCCTTAGATAGCCCTTTAAAAGAGCTTTTTTTTCGTTTTTTGGATTCTTCAATCGGACAACCCATTCTCTGTCAAATAAATAAAAACTGAATTAGCACTCCCATTCCCGCCTCAGAAACGGCTTTCATTTCGACAATAATATTTGGCCTAATTTATCCCCTCACTAGGTCCTATCGATGGGTGAAAGTCCCAAAAAAATTTAATATTGGGGCACAACCCTTATGGTAACCCGGTGCCCTGGTAAAAATTTATTCCTTAACATTACTGATCCGGCTTTGATTCAAGTTGAAAAACCTGACTGAAATGTAACGGTTTTCAATCTTGATTCAGTATTGAATCAATCTAGATCAACGATATCGATCTTGTATCAGTATTGGATCCAATTTCCGGCCAAATCCAGCTCGAATGCAGGCTGATAACTGTTACATTTCAGTCAGATTTTCCATTATCGGCCAGTCTGGCCAAATTTTTACCAGGGTGGCAGCCTTTTGCACTGTTTTCTGGTTCGGGTTTGGTTCGGGTTCTTCGGAAAGATCATTCGTTTTTTTGGTTCAAGTTTTTGTCGGTTCCTCGCTCTGTTTCTGAATATTTTTTAAAATTTCCAATTCTTGTACAACGGATACTGTGGTAAAGTTCATCAAAATATGTCACTTTATCTGTGACAGCAAGCAAGTAAATTTTACCTCAGCTACTTCTTCAACATCTCTTACAGAAACAACGCAGTGGTCGATTTTGTGATTGTGATTGTGGTCATATTCGAAATCAAAACATCGCAAAACATCACAAATCTAAAAAAGAGCAATCAGCCACGTTTTCGGTAACTTTTTGCCCTCTGATTCATTTATTGCTTTACTGTATTTTTTTACAGTCTATTTTCCTTTGAATATTAAAGCGGGAAAGGGAAACAGAAGCAGAAGCGTTGTAAGTTCTGTACAACATTTGTCTGACATCTAGCGGATATAAACGGAATCGTTAATAAATTCCTTTTTAACGAACCTTTTCGCCGTTAGATTGCCTTGCCGTTTAAATTTCGATAAAAAGAACGAATATTCTTACATTGTTTTCCTTAACGTTTAAAGTACTTTGGTATATATTATTGCGAGATTTAATATCGTAAAAATATTTAAACCAATGTGAAAATTTAAAAAAAAGAAAAAAAAAGTTAAGAAACAGACTTTTTCAAGATGATTAGGATTAGGGTCGGAAAACATTAATCTCTTTAAAAGGGAGAAAAGAACCTTTTCAAACGGGTCCGTTATTATTTACCCTCAATGAAAATTGAAATCCAAGGCGCTTAACAAAGCATGCGATATCTAGATCACGAAGAATGAAATTAACGAGCGTTATCAAAGGAGTGGGAATCGGATTTCCCTTTTACTTTAAGGAACTAGGAAATTTTCCGGCGTTAATATTGAAGCTGTGAGAACGGAAGAAAATTCGGAATTATTACCGTAAAGCTTACTTCAGACTCATGTTTTAGAAATGGGGAATTAATTTTCTTCCATTATTTCATCAAAATAAATGCGCTTCGAGTTCTCGTAAAGATTAATTTCTTGAGAGAAGAAAAATAAAGAAAATGCATACGAGATGTGACAAAAAAGCAAAATTCCCATCACCCCTCTTCACTGGGTCAGAGATATGGAAAGGGGAGATGAGTGATAATGGCAGTTGACGCCTTTGCCGTCCTTTTCCTTACAAACTTGAAATCTCATTAAAGAAATAACTTTATAAAACTTAAAGCTGACCGAATCTTCTCCGGGGCCGTCAAATGTTTGCCCCGGCACGCGTTTCCCGGAGACGTGATGGATTTTTTTTTCCCTTTAAAAAATTCTTGTCGGCCCACATTATAATTCTTGGGGATACTTTACGGTATAATGAACAAAGTATAAAACGAGTAAAAGTGGCGAACGTTAATTAAGATCTCTCTCTCTCTCTTTCTCTCTCTCTGAGTGAGGAAATGATCTACCCTTATGTATAAAAGCAAGAGTAAATTTGTCTTGACGTGAAATTCCATTAGAAGAGGTTGCGGACACGACGCTTTTGTATTCTACTTTGTCTGCATAATTTATAATAAAGAATGTCATACACAAGGTTTTGATTGCATTAAAGTCTCTGGGATATTTCTGGCGAAAGCTATGAACCTGAGTTATCGTGTTTGCAATGAAATCGCATTTGTACGAGAACTTGAAAGTTGTGCTTTCGTTTTAGCTTAATCGAGTTTTTCAAATGACTTTTACCAGCGTTCAATGACTTATAACTTCGCGGAATTTGGCGAAACAAGGCCAAAGTCAATTTTTTTTATTTTTGGAAAGTTTTGGAAAGATTTTTTATTTATTGGATTTGTATATTTACATCTACCACCTACACGAATGCCATCTATTTACAATTTGATCCTTCTTCTTCTTTTAAGTGCCAGCTCCGCGGCGAAGATTGGCTATCATCTGGACTATTTTTATTTTATCGACCGCTGCTCGAAAACAATTTGATTAGATTTGTCATAGTGAATTTTGTTAAAGCGGGAAAAATCTTCATATTGATCTTTTTTAAGATTTTCTGTAGAGTGAAAGGAGAGTTGATGTTTATATTCTGAAGTTCTTTCTTGTAGAAATTCTTCTCGCGATGATCTATTTCTTTTGGCACATTGAAAAAAATACATGATCTGGTGTATCCTCCTGTTGACAAAGGTGAATTTTTTACTCCTATTGTGTTAAGATGTTTCGGGAAAGTTTGTTTCTTACTTTGTTTACACAGAGAAATAGGTGAAAATCTAAAAAAATTCTCAGCGCGTGTGTGTGATGCCCAGCCGGAACCAGCGCCCACAAGTGCACGACAAAAAGTGTCTCATATGTCGCTTTAGTGACAGGGCAGCAACACTTTTCATGCCTGTTTTTTTTTAAAGCTTGTGCGAAGATATACCGGTCGTAACAGAAACGGCTTTTTATAAGCTTGACTACTACTTTTAATAAAAACCTCCACTTGGGATCTCAAATAGAGGATTTTTTAAGACTTTACCCTTTAATCGTTTACAAAGCCGAAGGGCCACTGCGACATTGTAAATTTCAAAAAGGAAAGAAGAAAATTTAAAGATTGGGAGAGAATTTTTTCATAACTCATATAAAGAAAATCTTATTTTCTGCCGCTTTTCGAGTGCAGAAAATAAAACTTCATTTCCGGTTTAGCGGCAAATTCGCATGCATGTATTAACACTAACAAAAAGGTAAACAACAAAATACGGCGACCGCTATTCAGTCAAATGTTATCCGTTTTTTTTTTTTTTAAATTGTAAAAATAAGGTTAATAATCTTATTTTCCTTCGAATACCGTATTTATTAAAACCCTTTTAAGATGATTATCATGTTAACTTGTCCAATAATTCTGTACCTCAGTGCAGAACAACACCAAGTTCATTCAAGGATTGCAACTTTTTTTTTCAAACCCGACTTTACAAAAGGTATACAGACTCAACGGTTGGCAGAACTGATTTTATTCCTTCTGCTACCAAGTTTATTTCGTTAACAAAGCAGAAATTGTAACTCGCAGAAGACATTAATTTGAGTTGGCAAACGCTTGTATGCTTCGTATAGTCAGGTTTGAAATAAGAAGTTGTAATCCTTGAATGGACTTGGTGTTGTTCTGCACTGAGTTACAGAATTACAAATACAACATACTCATGTTACCTCCTAGGTACGTTTTCAAATTTGCAATTATGAATTAAAAAATGGAACAAATAATAAAAACGAGTGTTTGAAAAGTTTATTTGAAAGTTTGATAGGTAAAAGCAAGTGATCCGAAAATATGACCTTTCTGTCCTCCATCCTTAGAGCTGCTTCATTCAATTTTACAAGTCCCAAAGTCCTTCCGGTCTAAGAATCAATCGGACATCTCTTACCGTTTGCATCTGTCTGCAATCGATAACTTCATAGTTATTTCTAGGATGTCGACGCCAACCATCTCGATAACTTTGGAATTTCCAGTCTTTCAATCTTAGTCAAATCTGCCTGAAATGATAAGGAGGTAATCCAAGCTTGGAAAAAAATAAATAGAAGCATGACAAAGCTTATAAAAGTTGCATTCACGAATTAAGACCGATTTACGTTTAGTTTTTCCTGGACGAGCTTCTTTATTTCTCGCCTAAGATTCGATATCTCCTTTATCTCGTGTAATTTAACATGAAATATGAGTATTAAAAAAACTGGGGAAAAAAATGTTTTCATTTTCCGAAATCGCATCTCTTTCAGCTTTTATAAAATACGCCTTGAGCGGGGCTGTTCTATTTTAAATACAATAAAGCTCAGAGATTCGAAAATGATTTCTGAAGCGTCTTTCATCCCCAATCATACGGAAATCAATTTGCCTAAGAGGGGTTACAGACAACGGGGAAAACACAAAATTAATTCCGTTAATGTTTCCCATTTTAATGGTTTATGTAAAACTTGAAATTTCCTGATTGACCGGGGCACGCCGGGTTAAAAATTGAAAACCTGTGCCGCGTTACGTAAACACCATCCGAAAGGAACGAAATCAGCTAACAGCGGGTTTTCTCGAAAATTGCTAACAGTGCACGGTAGCTTTTCTGATAAAGTTATCATGGCTTTCGTCCATTTTACGCACAATAGCTTTAATATATATTGTTGTCTGATCCTCTTCCTGAAAACCTGAGCATTGTTAAATCCAGGACCGATCAATTGCAGTGAACAAACTTTTATCTTTCTTTACAAAAAAAATTGTACTATTAAAATATTTTTTTCATTTCAATCATTTCTTCCGCTGTCGCCAATCATAATCAGTCCTTATAATAGGTGATAATTGTCTCTTTTTTACTTTCGAGTGGCCGCGAAGCGGGCGCGAAGAAAGTATTGCCGTCGTCGAAAAAGGGAAAATCGCTAATCCTGCCAGTTTCTACATGAAACTTATATAGTTATACTTAGAATAAAATTCTGAGTTCCCGGTTGTCCGCCTCGTACGCCTCGTACGCCTCGTACGCCGCGTACGCCGCGTACGCCCGGAGCTTTTTCTCCGCTATTACGCATCGGATCAAAAGGAAATTTTGCACACGTATTTTTCGTCGAAAAATAAGAGGGGGTCTTTTCTTATTTTTTAAAAATTTAAAAAATTACGTAAACGGCAAATATTTGAACTTTTAAATTTGGTTTTCTTCTTGCGACGATAAATCTCGAACCCGGCTACAAATCATCACCAATTTTCGTACTGTAGTAGATATTCATCAAAGTATCATACCATCAAAATTCGGTTGAATTCGGATGATTGGTTCAGAAATTATGAGGATTAGGCTACGTGTAAATTAGGCCTAAAAATCGACATCTCGAATGACGTAATAAGTCATATCGATATATCGATTAAGTCATTTCGATATATCGATATATCGATTAAGTCATATCGATATCTCGAGTTACAGGAACAATCCATAATTCGGATTTTTTTTGTGGGTACAGCGGATTTCGCGGAAATCGGATCAAAAAACTAACCGGATTTTTGAAAATATTTTCGGGGTAGAGGAATCCGAATATGGAATTATTTTTCAGAAATTGGGATTCATTATGTGGGTACAGCGGGAATCGTGTACCTCGGATCAAAAAACTAACCGGATTTTTGAAAATATTTTCGGGGTAGAGGAATCCGAATATGGAATTATTTTTCAGAAATTGGGATTCTTTATGTGGGTACAGCGGGATTCGTGTACCTCGGATCAAAAAACTAACCGGATTTTTGAAAATATTTTCGGGGTAGAGGAATCCGAATATGGAATTATTTTTCAGAAATTGGGATTCATTATGTGGGTACAGCGGGAATCGTGTACCTCGGATCAAAAAACTAACCGGATTTTTGAAAATTTTTCGGGTAGAGGAATCCGAATATGGAATTATTTTTCAGAAATTGGGATTCTTTATGTGGGTACAGCTGGAATCGTGTACCTCGGGTTTAATTAATACCCTTTGAAAACCTAAACTTGATTTTTTACATTTTTTCTTTATTTCAACTTCTTTTTTCCACCGATAAAGCCGCGAGAAAGTTTAATGGGGTGCGTATGCACCCCCATTACCATTCTCCTTGTTTTTTTTTATTGCGAAGATCCCTTTTTTAAGATTTTCTATAAGAATGGTCCATCTTTATCTCGATCAATTATATTCTGTTCATTTTGCACCTATATTAAATGCGGAAGACATAATTCGCATCTCTTTTTAAATTTTGGGCTTAACTCTGTGAGGAGTTGAAGAGGAGTGAGGAAAAAAACCTTAAATTTTAGTGCTTCTGCCAAAAATGTTGCCATTTCTACAGACGTAAAAATCGGGGCCATCTTTTTCTTTACGTCCTTTGTTTTCAGCCTTTTCAAGGCTTCAGTGAAAACGACAGTAATCTTAGATTATTGCTGTTTTATTTACAGTAAGGTTATATGTAAATAATATGAAAACGATATCTAATGCTACTTGTATATTTATTTTCTGCAACAAAATTGTCTTTGGTTTGTCAGTTGGTTTACAAAATCGCTTTTACTAAGGTAATTTTTTTTTTCTTTTTCAGGTAAGTTAAATACTGGCCGGTAATCAACTTATAGCTACAAAAATGTTATCATCGAAGGAAAGTATTAAAAAGAATAATCGTATTATTAAGACCAATGATTATACGGAAATGTTATTTAAAGGAATTTTTCAATTCCTTTTCAAATTTTCAAAAGAAAAAAATGTTTTTCAAACTCTAAAAATATTTATATGAAAATTCGCTTTTTATTTTGAAAAATGTATCTTAAAATGGCCAAAAAGATGGCTTTTATTTCAAAAAATTTTTAAAGTTTGAAAAAATAAATAAATAAATGAGGTTTCATCCCTCTGTGCTGAAAAATGAACTTTTTGTCCTGCCTGACAAACGGAAAAGTTCATTTTCCGTTGTTCGGATGATAATGTTTCCAGTATGTAAATACACTATTTCATTATAGTCTAATGTTTGCTGTATATAATGGAAATATTAAACAAGTTGTGGAAATATTTAACTGCAAACATATTTCCACAACTGTGGAAATATTTAACATATTGACAGCCATTATTTGCACTTATAATGTGTTAACAATGTCCGTTAAAAAATTCAACATTTCCTATAACTATATAGTCAGAATCAACATTTTCAAAACTTTGTATGTGTCGTAGTCAAACAGCCAAATGCATCATTTGAGCAAATGACGGACTCATTTGCGTGAATGACTAACAATTCCAGTCATTTGCACCAAGAAAACTGATTTGCTCGAATGCCTGAATGCCTGAAATCGTTCAGGCATTTGCACAAATAATGAGTAATTTCAGTCATTTTGTGCAAATGAAAAACCAATTTTTGTCATTTGCGCAAACGACAAGTTTAATATTTAGTCATTTGGCCAAACGGAAGATTTATAGTAATTAGTATTAACTTAATCATTTAAAGCCATTGCAATTGTAAAAAATTTGGTTTTACACGATTTATATTTGAAAAACGGTCCACACATTTTTAATTTTAAATAATAACATAATCAACGAATATTACCTAGCAACGTGCGTCAAAATTAACATGAAAAGAGTTTTAAGAGGAAAACTATCGCCTTTTATAATATTATAAAAGCCGAAATCTCTAAAGTCCTTAACTTTTATGGACCAACAAACAACATTGAGAGAAAAATTTCGTCGGGTACTATTGAGCCGAATGGGAATCGAACCCACATCTACCGTTGCAAAAGAGTTACATGCAGATGAGAACCTATTACCTAATACTTTTTCTGAATGTACAATGGAAAATGTTTAATTTTTATTTATTTTTACAAGAATGAGCAGAGCCAGAGTGGCATCTAATGTTACATTTAAAATTTGATATAAAATACTTGCACCTGTTCGAATTGCATTGATTGGGACCAGGTTTACAGTTGCATTTTTTACAGCCCTGCCCATCGAAAAGAGATTGAGAGGCGACAGCTTCTCTCAAGATAATCACCTTCTCAGATTTTTCTTTTTATTAAAGTGGGAAAATTTAAAAATGATCAACTATTTTTACAGAAAAGCAAACATTTACTTAAGCACCCGTTTCTCATTAGCTAAGTACAGGGGGCTAGTGCTAACCTGAGAAGTTTAACTAGAACAATACAATATTGAACCCACGAATATCAGATGATTTACGAAAAAAATACTCAGGCCTAATTACTATAAATCTTCCGTCTAACCAAATGACTAAATATTAAACTTGTCATTTGCGCAAATGACAAAAATCGATTTTTCATTTGCACAAATGACTGAAATTACTAATCATTTGTGCAAATGTCTGATCGATTTCAGGCATTTGAGCAAATCACTTTCGTTGGTGCAAATGACTGGAATTGTTAGTCATTTGCGAAAATGTCTAAGTCGTTTGCGCAAATGATGCATTTGGCTATATGACTGCGATATATGCATGAAAATGAGCGTCCCAATTGCAATATTTCAATCTTTTTACATGTAATAAACCCCTTTCAAAACTTATCCGCAAGAAAATGCTTAATTAATCCAAATCCAAATTGTTAATAGGTACAGACGAAATAATGGGAATCTCATAGTTAGATAACTGTCCTATTCGACACTAAACTCGAAAATATACTTTCAACAAGTAGCAGCTCTCAGCTGACTTAAATTGCCGCAAAATTGATTCGTTTCGTGGCCTTGTGCCCCAAACAGGAGCAGCATAAGATATGAAAAATGGGGCATTAGATATATAATACCTTTCGGGATTTAAAGTCAAGTTTCCGCAGGAGCTTGATATACGTCATAAAATCCACCAATTTGTTCTTGGCGTTCTACGGCGCCTATATTATATGCCCGCCCAAATTGCGTATGTGCACTCCTAAGACCATAGCTGTTTCCTTAATTTTCACTTTATTCCCAGCTGCCTTTATTCCCTGCTATGCCGGTTGTTTATAAGTTGGCATTTTAAAAGAGTTCCCGATGTCTT
This sequence comes from Liposcelis bostrychophila, assembly GCA_037577465.1. Taxonomy (NCBI): domain Eukaryota; kingdom Metazoa; phylum Arthropoda; class Insecta; order Psocodea; family Liposcelididae; genus Liposcelis; species Liposcelis bostrychophila. Next base: position 58,415,374 of record CM075208.1, on the reverse strand, counting down.
CTTGCGGGAAGTTCAGTTTATATCTATTTCCCCATTAATATATCTTCTTAAGGGCATTTCTGGTGCTCCCTTAAATCCGTCTTACAGAGTTTCCGTGCACACTTGACGGCGCATCATCAGATATTATGGTTTGATGGCGCAGATTATAAATAACGAACAATATCGGTCCTATGTTCATGCTCATTTAACATAGGAAAAGGGTTGCTTGCAATTGAGTTACATGCTGTTGGAAAAAAGAACATAGCTAATTTTAGACAAATTTTTCATTAAAAAAAGGCAGATGCAATCAGATGTCTTTATTGAACAAAAAAAAAAAAAAATATCAAACAAATTTGTCAAGTTAGAAAAGCGATCGAAATAAAATTAGAATCGCATCCTGCGTTTGACCTTTCTCAGTGTTTAATTTATTTACGAATGAAGTTGAGCGATTCCGAGAGCAAAGCAAAAAACAACTCTTTTTGTTACTTCCCTTCCGATTCGCAAACTTTTTGATGTCGATTTAAGAGGAAGTCGTCTGTTTTTCAAATCATTTAATCTAAATTTCTCCTTTTGAAAAACTTTTTGAAATATTATTTTGTTGAAAGGCTTGTTTAGATGTTAAATTGGTATTAATTATACGAGGTGTAATTCTGTTTCTTTTCTTAAATAAAAAGGAGTTGAGCGAATTCAGTAATTGTTCAGTAGAATAGAATAAACGAAAAGAACCTTGGACTGGAATATTTTTGCAATATTTTGTCTCGTATTGTCATCTCTGGCTAGGGCACGGATTTCTCGGAAATAAAATTATTGCGGCGGGGACCAAGGGACAGTCCTCTCCGCGCTTCGTCTAATAGGCTAGGCCTACAATCAGCAATCACTGTTTGGTAAGAAGCTAAACGTGGGAGGTTATCAGTTCCAAGAATTCATATCAACGCAAATGAACGTAAATTTTAATTATCAAGAAGGGAAAAAAGGGAGGAAATGAAACATGATTGCGGGATTACTTCTCTTCCTTTAAAATGTCAACCATCGAAAAACGAAGTGTAATCCAGATTGAAGTCACATGACGTCATCTATCCACCGTCAGCCTCCCGTGAAACATTTTTCAAATTTTCAAATTGGTTAAAAAAAAAAAAAAAAAAGTACAGGCGTGAATGTTATCTTTCGCAAAAGCGGTGTCCTTCATTTAACCTTTCTTTTACGTTACAAAAAACCCTTTTTTAAACCGGTAATTAATCTTTTAATTTCAGGAACCAGAGAAAAAAAAGAGGGCCTTTTTTTTTCCTTTTTTTGAGATAAAAGGCCGAGAAGGGCAGCAAACGGCGAGCGAGGAAAATGAGGACTTTAAAACATTTGAACGGCGAAGAGCATCTGCCGTTCAAGGTGGAAAAGCATTACCGTCGATAGCAGTTCCTACCTTTTGTTCTTAATCCTAATCCAAGACTCAAATGATGGACACTTTACGGATTCAGTTCGCTTTCTTGTTTACAAATCGTTTTACCCCAGGTGAGTCCCTGCGGTATCGGTTGAAAAATTAATTTTCTTACTTGTCACTTCATCCGTTTTTCCCTCTTATTATATGCTCTAGGTACTTAGACCTCCTGGCTCAAAAATCTCAAGCACGAGTTTGGTGTTGAATCCATGGCTTTGTTTTGGTTTCATGGTTCTCGTTTTTACTGGAGCAAATCAGGGGATCTTCATAATCATTTTTTCCATTGATTCCATTTTTTGTTTCCTTTGTAAGTGTTTTCTCTTTTCGCTCTTTCAGATCCACTGCGTAAAACTACACCGTAAGAAAAAGAAAAAGTAAAACGGAAAACGGAAAACACATCGGTAAAAGCGTCGTAACCGTTAATCCTTTCTGGTTTTATTTTTTTAATGGGTCTTTTAATCGCCTTTCTTAAACGAAATAACGTGCTTACGTATAAATGAGATGCCCTTTTTGCGAGTTGAGGTGTTTTGATGCTGAGCCTTATTGCCAAGGTCTTATCCATGCCAAGTCTTACTCTCTCTAGAGCATATAACAGAGGGATAAACTTTGTCCATAAATCGTCCAATTTGCAAAATTGACTGCGTGTATATGTATATTCCCAAGGATTACGTGTGAATATTTAGCTTACAAGACAGGGCCTTTTATTCCTCACGGACAAAAGCAAGAGAGCTTTTTATTATTAGTATAATAACAGCAACCGTCCTTCCGGCAAAAAGCAGTTTAAAATATGGTCGATGTATCCGATAAAGTTTAAAGGATTTATGCTTTGAACAAGTCAGCTATAAAGTCCGTAGAGGGCAGGTGAAAAAAAAAAGCTTATCCATATTTTCCGTTTCTTGTGTTTTTTGGAGAGGAAAAAAGACGTGGTGGAAATGTTTTTTTACCCCAAAAAAATTGCGAAATAGTATATTACATACCTGGAGTCGAAGGTAAGAGGGCTTGAAACTTTTTTTTTGTTTCTATTAGATGATAAGATTAATAAATACATAAAATTGTCCCCCCCCCCCGAAGCAAATATTGCGTACAGGGGCAGACAATATAGTTTTAAATTATTTACAGTAAATTGAAAATGCAGTCGACCTCGCTTATCGTGAACTTCAAGGGACCAGTCAATATTCGTTCACTATAACCGAACTTCCCAAAATGGACATCTCTGAGTTTTCTTAAAATTTTTAACGAGATTACGAAAATGTAGCATATTTTTTTGAAAATTTTGAGTCAATGAAGATTTAGATGTGATTGATTTGACAAAAAGTTTGCAAGTTTGGAACGTAATTTATGTTGTGCCAGTAAGTAATTTAGGCACTAAAATAAAAATTTGGCGAGAAAAACCACAAAAAATCAGGAAATTGCTCCAAAAAACCATGTTTAAAGCCCTTTTGTAACCTAAATCGGTTCACTATAACCGAATTTCCATTTCACTATAACCGAGGTAAATTACATGGAAGGAATATAAAAAGGGACTGGGACCGGCCGCTTTGGTTCACTATAACCGAAAGTTCATTATAACCGAGTTCACTATAAGCGATATGTTAGATGACTTATATGAATAATGAATAATTCAGTTTTTAGTGATTTTTTTTCAGTACCTTATGTAGGTTATGTTTTATAATTTTTTTTGAAGGGAATTGATTGAAATGGAATTTATAATCTCTTTGTTTTTTTTTTTTTTTGATTCTTTGAGTATTTAATTATATTCTATGGGAGCTTGGTATGAAATTCTACCTCTACTTTTTATGCTTATGAAATTTGGAAGAGATAATAAAGGTAGATTCGCTTTTCTAGTACTTCTATTAAAAATGTAGCAGTTGATGAATGTTTTATTTTACAATACAAAGAAGGTTAGCATGTATTTGTATAGTTGAGAACTTGGCAAAATTACAAATTAAGCACTTACTTTTGATTCCTGGTATGTAAGACGCTTTTGTGATGAACCTAATAATCCCAGTAGTGTTTTTTCTTGCTCATTGATTTTTCAAACTATTTCTTACTACTATCGTTCAGTATCATCTTATCGTCTTTCGCTGCTAAGCGTGTTGCCGGAGTTTTTTTCTGCTTTGTCTTGGCTTCTGTTTTTTTCCCGAAAATAGCATGATTTATTTTTTGGAATTATCCATCCGTTTAGCCATTTCGTTATCCAAATACCAAGTCTTGCTAGATTTTTTGGTTATTTGCCGGAGTACCTTACATTTGTCTTCTTGAAATAACAAAAAAATCCTTTAAATTTCGAGATTTTTCGTTGAAGACGAAACCTCGTATTTTATTTTCTCTAAAAGACACAAGGAATTAATGGGCGACTTATTTTTAATGCTCCCCGTTATAAATATATGAGTGCACACACCTTATAATTTACGGAAAAAGAGGTCGTTTACAAAACTGAGCTAAAACTTTGTCAGCCATAATTCTTAAAAACCCCTTGGTAAGAATACTTGTATATCAGCATAAATAATAATTAAAATTCATTTAACTTAACAAGCTAAGCCGACATGTTTACACGGGTTTATCTCAAGGCAGTGACGGTTTCCCTTATAAAACAAAAAAAAACCTCCCCCAAATTTAATTAAACCGGGATTTAATTTTACACACAAAAAAAAAGGGATTAGCAAAAATGTATTAAAATATCTATTTTAACGATCCCGATCGATGAGATGAAATTTTGCTACAACTTCATTAACTATGCCACATGTTATTAATAAAAAGCAAATTAGTTATGAAAGAGAGAGGGGGAAAAAATCAGCATCCTTCAGGAGTTAAGAATGTAAACGAAACGTTCGCTTAACTTCGGGGATTTCCGCGTTGGCGCCCGAACAGTTCGTTCGTCGGGTTTTCCTCCAGATCTCGGGACAGATTCATCCCAGAGCTTTCTCGGTTTCCAGTACGCTGTTTTCCATCCCGAAAAAAATACTTTTTTTATGTTGATGAAACTTATGAAATTTTTCGTTTTTTAGTGCACGCGGAGTTTTTTTTCTTCTTTTTTTTTCTTTTTATTTATTTGTTTATATTTTTAGTTTTATTTTAATTTTTTTTCCCGGGAAATCATGCGGGATTTTTGCCGGTTTTTAGCCGGTATTCGGTGACGATCGGTTTTAAAAATTGGTTCGGGGGTAAATATATGTGTACAACATTTTTTTTCTCTCAAAAAGAAGCGGATGGTAGTATTTAAGAGTTTTAAGGGTTTTTTTTCCGCTGGTGATTAGTAATAAAAATTTTTATTGGACTGGGATGAAGGAATCCTTTGAACTTTAAGGTGATCTTGACATGGTGTGAACGAACCTCTTAAGCGCTTTTCAATAATGAACATATCGGGGGAAAAAATTGGTGATGTATGCCTTCTGTAAAGCATTAAGGATTGATTTTTCCTTTTTTTATGACGATTTGCTAAAAAGAAAATTTAATTTTGAAGATGAATAGACGTGGGAAAAAGGAAATTCTCCCTCGTTTTTCCTCGTTTTATTTATCTTTGAAAACACCTCTAAAAGAATTATTATTATTCGACTTTTAGATCGATTACGAGTAAGATCGAGTACCGCAGCAAGAAAATCTGTCGAGAATCCAAGAGACCCCCACCGAAACTATTTATCCACTGCGGTTTCGCTACGTTTTCCTCCTCACCCTTTTTGTGCTCCGGCTCCCAGGTCGTGACATATACGACCGAATTTCCTAGGTAGGTTTTTTTTTATTCCCCGCAGTCCTTTCTCTTACATTTCCTCTTTATTTTTTCCCCAAGTTTAAAAAAATAAAAGAAAATGTTTATTGGATCGGAAAACCTCGCGACATACTCTATTTTTTTAAGAGCCCCCTTTTGCCTCCCTTTACCCCCTCTGGCCTGATGTAAATGAAACGCATTGATTCATTTAGTAGATTGTAATAGCTCTGCTTTTCAACAGCTTATTCAGCAAAATGGAACAGCAAATAAAGTTTCCCTACATGTACAAAAAAAAAAAAAAAAAAAAAAAAAAAAAAAAAACCGTGACTGAAACCCCAAAACAGTCTTTTACTTGGTTCGCTCGATGCCGAATTGAACCAACATCGGTTTTGAAAGTGGGAGGAGGAAAATTAGGGTGCAAAAGATTAAACTAACTGTTTAGTAATTAAAACTATTTTACGGCATCGGAAAACAATTCATGCCGTTCCGGTGATTACCCTATTATAAAAAATATAAATAAAAAAAAAGTAAAAACAATTAAACGGGGCGTTTATTCACCGTTTTCTCCTATTCAAACGTTGTCGGAAAGGTTAATCGCTGCGGAAGTAATGACAGATTAATCTTATATTTAAATGTTTCCGGTAGTTTACTTTAATTTATTAAAGCAATTAAAACGTGAAGTTGAGGATTCTATGTCATTCATGAATTTGTTGCCATCATCTCCCATCGTGACGTGCTTTTTACATAAATTCAAAAATAAGATGGTAATCTGATTTAGAGTGTAAATTTTAAGGGTTTTCATAGAGTCAGCCGGATACAATCCGATTGGAATTTAAATGGATCCAATCCAATCGATATGGATCGGATTGATTTTACGAAAATCCCTTCGTTCTAATTTTTTAGGGCGGTGCTCAAGACATTCAAACCTCCAGAATGTTCCGCACCAAGGGGCTCGCCCTTCTTCCTGCATGTAGAATGAGGATACCTAATTACGGGAACTGTTGTTTTTAAATAACATCTTCTTTGATAAGTCAGCTAGTGTTTCCAGGCTCCTAGAAACAAAAACTCAAAAATTTTTACTTTTTCTCGGCTGCTTCGACCACTCATGAACCTGGAACAAAACTGACTTACTACGACAAAGATGTTGTTTGAAAATGATAGTTTCCATTTTTTATTATAATAAAAAATTTAACCTACAGTCAGCCATCTTTAGAGTGCTATAAATCCTGAAAGGATTTCCAGGAAAGGAAAAAACGTCACTCAGGCTTTATCCTTTTAATTAAGTGATTTGTAGCGTCCTGAAAATGGCTCATTGTAGTCGAAATAACTATCGATAGTTTTACAATATATCGCAGCTTTGTGCCCTAAAGGTGGAATATTCTTTATTGATATGCTACAGCTTACAGCTTGCTTACGGACGAAAAGCCCATCCGTTGCTTTCTCATTCCAATTTGAATTCGAAAATGAATGACGTCCTTTCATATATTTTATGAAGCCATTGCCGGTTTTAAAAATAAATTCTCGACCACTGGGCAATTTAGCTTAGCGTGGGCGAGAAAAAACACCAAGGAAAAGCTGAAATTTTAACGTTTAACTTTTATCATTTTTCAATTTCCATTACTCGCATGAAATCATTTCTGAAACGATTAAATAAAGAATAAACGCCCGAGGGCTCCTGACAGGAGATTCCAACAGGTAGAACCCGTGACAAAAAAAAAAAAAAAAAAAAATCTGGTATGGCTTATGTTTTTCACAAGCAAGTTCCCCTGCGGGTGATGATGAGATAAAAGCCAACCATCCTTTCATTTTGGACAAAGCGATATCCAACCCAGTTTTTTCGTTTTCTTTTTTTAAATTCCTCGCTCGGAGGTGTAAAATTACCGGGGCAAGAAAAGCTCCCTTAAGACGAAAAGCATTGCGGCGAGCAATAATTAAGAAGGGGATGATAAGCGGGGAGGGACGAAACGCGAGAGAGGGATTTTAATTATGTAATGAATTATGGAAAATAATTACAAAGTCCTTTTCGCTATTTCACCCTTATCAAGAAATACAAAACGCTGTCTAAATGAGAGTCCTTTTACCATTTGAAGCGCTGTCAAAAAGTTGGAGGGAACTTGTGTTTTACGTTGTACCAGATTTCTCAGTCATTGTTTCAAAACACGATATCGTTATTGGAATGTTAACTCGCAAGGATCCCTCGACCGATAACTTGGGAAAGGAACCCCTGAAGGAGCCGACCCGTAATGAAGACTTTACCCGGTATCCCCGAAAATCGGATATTCTCCTCTTTTACAAAAGAATAATTCGGAAAATTCGAAATTAAAACTTTGAAATATTAGGGTCAGTTTAGGGCGACAAGGTGTTTCCATTTAATTTAACGCTGGAAAACTGATATATCGAATTATTATTTTTCTCTTTCGCAACCGTTTTTTTCTCCTTTTTCGATCGTCCGAATAAAAAAAAAAAAAAAAAAACGGGATCGACCCGAGGGAAAATGGTTAATGAATCTGACGACAATTTCCGGTTTTTTCACTCCCTTCGTTAATGCTTCGTCTCTTGTCTTTTTTTTTTCTTTCTTTCTTCTTTTCGCTTTTAATTTTTTTTTTCTCCTCGCAAAAACGATTCAAACAGCAATACCATGAAAGAAAAAATTCTTTTGTTTTCATTCGACCAGCAAGAAGAAATAATTGAAAGCTTTTTCTTTATTCCGCTTCATGTCACCCCGTACGTTTCCATTCAAAGAAATAAGGAATCATCTGCAATTCTTTCTAAAAAAAAGAAAAAAAAAGTTTAAACCTGATTTCGTATTCTTTTGTTTCGAATAAATTAAATAAACAGAAAATGTTTTTAAAAATTATAATCACGTAATTCCTCTTGCCAAAGGCAAATTCGTAAGCAACCGTCTTCTCCAAAGTTAAACTTTTTTTTTCCTTTTTTTGACGATTTCGTCAAAACACTTACGACGCTCGGCAGAAAATTAGCATTGTCATTAGGAAGGAGCGTCGAAATTAGAATCGAGTCAGCTTCCTTGTTTTCGCCTAACCTAAATACCAAAGTTTGAATGTGGCAAACTTAATGAAAGGTACAGTTGATTATATTAACCAAGGAGGTGAGAATTTTTAATTGACTTTTATTACCTTCTCCTTTTTTAAATGATAAAATTTTTTTTTTTTTCGTTTTCTGAGCTGACAGTGGTAATTGAACGATTATCTTCGCTTTTAATAACTTAAAAATTCATAATACTGTACGTCAGGGTAAAATTCGATCCGGCGCATAAAAATTTAAATATTTAAAAAAATCGCAGCAATGGTAAGGTTCACTATTGTAGGAAGCTCCGTCTTGGAAAGAAATTTTCATTGATTTGGTCCGGTTCTACACTGATATACAGGACGGTTTGGAGCCTTTTGAAAGCTTCATATGTTGCGATGGCCTTAAAGGTCTTTATGCCCTTTAATTACGGTTTAATGCTTACTCGATGTTTTTCAGCTAAAGCTGTTGAGTAAATTCTGACCGGAAGGTATAGAATAATGATAATTGGTGAAGCAGGAAAAGTTTTATAATGTTACAAGTCCTTTTTTTTTCCTGCTTGTAGTTAAATTCCGATCGTCGTGAGCGGTTTTTTTGAGGCTTTGAGTTTGGCTATTGGCTTCCTTTGCCTCTGGCGCAATAATTTTCAATCTATAATTGCGTATTTTCAGTCAATAATTGCGAAGGACGTAAGGTGTACTGTAAAGGTTTACGCATTTCCATCCATGAATGTCCTCATGCGACCGATAAGTCACAAATTTTATTTTATTTTTTACCCACACAATAAAGTTTTCTATCCTAAATCTCTAATCATTTTTGCATTAGGAAATAAAGAGAAAATCTAAAAAGTCTAATTTTTTTTTTCTGTCCTGATGTAAAGGGCGCATTTCCAAAATTCTTTGCCTGATACGTCTGCGGATAGTTTTTTTTTTTTTTTTTTTTTTTTTTTTTTACTGAATTATATTCGTAGTAATTAAATAGTCCCTTTTTCATACATTGAACCATTTCGGCGTTTATGATTTAAAAAATAAATTGATATTTGCCTTTCCTCTTTTTAGCTTCCACTGCCGTTTTAAAGTAACAGATAGTAACGCGTTTTTTCTTAAACTTCTTTTTAAACTGTGCCCATTTTAGTTTCCTAAAGTCTCCCGAACATTTGGTCGATTAAATTTCTTTTAGGAAGACATTTCCCACTCGAAATCCTCTTTTCCTTTCTAAAGGAAAAAGGAGAGAAGAGAAAAGGAAAAGGGAAACTCAGGAAGTACCGGAATCTCGCCCGTGATATTTTTATTCTGATATTTTTACGCCCCTTTTAAAATTCAAAACATTGCGTTTTATAATGGCAGTAAAACCCGAAAAGTCATCTTGAGGGAGTATTCAAAAACAATTTTCTTAAAGTCTTTGAGAAAAAGGGTTTCCGGTTTCAAGTTCCGTCGACTTCTTCCGCTTTTGACACTTTTATAATCCTAATAGAAACAAGTGTGCAGATGCCGAGAGTTCACGTTCAACTCTTTGGGAATATTCCTTTGCCACATTAAATGTGACAATTTAAAGTCATTTCTTCGGCTTCTTTTACTTTTTTTCCTACTTTTCTTTTTTTGGTATTGATCCATAGGCATAAGATCGTGCAAAGAATTTTTTTTTTTTTTTTTTTTTTTCTTTTTGATTTTGAGATGAAGGAAAACATGCCGAGAACGAGGTCATATGAATACGAAATTAAGAGCGGGTAAACATTAGGAAAGAATTCGATGTTCAGAATAGGGGAAAAGAATTCTTGGTTTTGAATCTTTTTAATAGCATTCGATAAAAATGATAATAATGCAGGGTCGGATGGAAGAAGGAGGTAGTATGTTACGGCAGCCTGCTTCCGTTTTTTTTTTTTTTTTTCGATTTTCTAATACCTCCTTGTTTCAAGTTGTCTATTGACATAAGTTATTTTTTGCAGTTAATAACTTGCCAAAATATTTCTACTCCTCCTTTTTGAAAATTTATACATTTTTAGAAATAACCCCCAACTTTCTAGTTTTATCACCCTAAGAGAATCCTTTCTTAATTTTTTTCACAATGAAATAAAAGTCAAAAATTGTTAATTCTTATTTCGATTTTCCCATTTTAAGAGTTGACACAGCGGATTGGCAAGAAATCTAAACAAGTAAAAAAAAAAAACCTACATTTCCCTCTCGCCACAAAAAAGCAATCCTAAAATCCATTATTTTTTTTTATGTAATAAAAGTACGATCATCAAGAATTATTTCGAATACCGAAATCAAAAGATTTTTACGATAAAAAAGAAACTTTTTCGTCGTAAAGAAGTCTGTAATGGCGTTAGTTTCTAAGGTCCTAAGTTTTTTTATATTCGGTGACAAAAAAATCCTCCTCGGACATTCAAATCCGAAAAAAATTCTTATCATTTTTTTTTCTCCCTTTTCTCTGACGTTAGAGATAAAACTTGTCGAGTTTTATTTTTCTAATAAAAAAAAAAAAAAAAAAAAAGGAAAAGTGTTAGTTAAAAGTTAAATAATGATGTAAGTCTGGGTAATCCAGTTCCCTTTTTTTATGACGGAGCATGTCAAGTTTTGTTGCTGCGGTTATTACCAACTCTCTTAGGATTTGTCCCGTCTTGAAATGGGATAGGTGAAAAGAAGTGGAAGCCGATTTAAAAAAAAAAAAAAAAAAAAAAAACATATAATAACCTCCGCTTTAAAAAAATTATACACAGTAGCCGTAAAAATTCTTATCTCACGATCATTAATTACTTTTTTTTTTTCGTTCTTTGTTTAAGAAGAAAAAAATGGTGTACTCATATAAAAAAAGAGATGTTTAACTTTGAAAAATTATTAGCAGTGACTGGTGAAAATCAAGATAAATGGATTCCTTCGTTCTTTTTTATGTTGCAAATAAAAAAAAGGAAAATTGAGACAAAACATTAAAAAAAATTATATATACGGTTAGATGTTGAAATAATTATTTCTTTAGTGGCGAAATTTAATTTTAAAAAATTAAATAAATAAATTTGGTTGTTTTAATTTTTGTTTACATAATGTCTCAAAGCGTGTTAAATTCTAAAGCTATGTATTCAGTGATTATTAATTTTTTCTAATAATTTATTTATTTTTTCTTAACTTCGGCTGTAAATTAATTTTTGGTTTGCTGTTATTGGATTTTTAAAACTGCGATGGGGGAAAATCCCGACGTAAGTATTTTCAAAAGTCTTTATTCCAAGAAGATTAGCTCCTTGAAGATAGAGAATCTGGAAAAAAAAATGGAGAGCCATTTTTAACCCAAGGAAAAAAGAAACCTTTTTGATGACTCGTACTGCCCACTCATTTAAAATAAGATGCAAGAGTCTCTTTTTTCCCTCTTTTTTCCGGATTTTCTGTTAGAAAATTCATAGGCGAGTGCATTTCCGTACCGCCGGATTTTATCGAGGTAAAAACATTTTTTCCTCTCCTGATCCCGCATTGCGGGATTGCACTGTTTCCGACCTTTAAAGCGACATCCTGTCTTCGAATAATAAGTCTTGTCGGACTTAAACTATTCTTTCGGAATCAATTCATGCGAGAAAATGAAAATGAATCGAAAATGCTTCAAGGGGGAAGGAAAAAAGCTTTCCGATAATGTCGAGTCAGTGATCAAACACGGAATTCATTTCTTCGTTGTAAAAAAAAAAAAAATTAAATGAGGTATACGAATCTGTTTTCTTTCTTACTAATAAAATGTTATTAATGCTTAGCTTATAGGCTGTCTATAACCTAAGACTTTGAAAAAAAGTTTTTGAAATTCGACTGTACCATTAGTTTGCTTAAAATATATACGACCCGAGCTTTGTAAACATGAAAACGTTTTATGAACCGTAATGCAAATTTTCACCGAAGAAAAAAAAAAAAAAAAAAAAAGAAAAAGAAAAAAAACCTATTTTTCTTGGAAAAATGAATTTTCTTTCCACTTGCGTTCACTTATTCGTCAACCTTATCAATTTTTTATAATATTGAAAAGGCATTAAAAAAAATCTTGTATCAGTATAAACCCCATCCACTGAGCTTATAAAAATCACTTCTGGTATATTCAAAGCCAACAGATCCATAAACCTCATTTTGCTTTTTTTTTTCTTTTTTTTAACGACTGCTAAACCAATTCCGTGTTTGATGCAGTTGAACCTTGGAGATTTTGTTAAAACAAGTCTTATCGAGATTTGTTGCCTTTTCCGTTGGATGCCACTTAAAGTAACCGTCGATCGAAGATTGTCTGCTTCTAAGTTTTGGTATCTGCGTCATATTATTAATTACGCCATTCGTCAGCACCTCGTGAGTATGATATCGACGTCATGGTGAGGTCGAACGGTAGTTTTTAAAATAGGTACCTAACGAATGGTGTAATTGAGAAAAGAGGCTTGAAATCCCACGAGAAAAGAAATTTGATACCCATCAGATCTCATTCGGATATCAGTCTGATATAAGCGGTTACCATAGCAAAGAACTGATGTCAGATTGATGTCCGAAGGAGATTAGATGAATGTCAGACTTCTTTTCTCATGGGATCGCGTTGTTACATAACCTAATGGTAATGGTAAACGAACAGACAGAAGATTTTTTATGTTACTGTAACATGCTATTTTTGATAACAACATTTCCTGTATTCTATTTTCCCTATGGTCAATATTTTCTGGGTTTCATCCTCTCTATTCGAATATTTCTTAGCACCGGTCCGTGTGGTTTTGCAAAGCGCTAAGCACCTTCCGAGATTCTTCGGAAAGCTGTATCGCCATTTTGTATCAAAGCTATTATCAACTAGGTCGAGTTCTTCCCTGACCGAAGTATTTTTGAAATCTTGATTCCAATATCGGTGGTTCCTATTTCCTGTTAATGTCGTATGAAAGTAATCCCAAGTAGTAATTTAGAAGATTATCTCAGTGATCGGTTTACAAACTTTTGCTGAGGGGTAGATGTTTTCGAAGAAACGGTTCGGCCGAGTAGATCATTACGTATATTGAAGTTCCAATTAACAGATTTGCATGATTTGATATTTAATTAGGTAATTGACAGCGATAAAGGTCTTCAAATATTTCATGTAATTCAACTTAATTATAATTAGAAGGAAAATTTAGGAAGTACTTTTCTAAATGCTTTTACTGCTAGTGTTATATTCCTGCGGTCGAAATCTGCTGAAAAAAAGTTGACTACAATCGTATTGTTTATGATCCTATGCAAAACTCAAGACTGGGAAATTTTTTAATGGTTCCTCAACCACTTACACGGACGTTTAAGTGTCGAGGAGCTCTTCAGAATTGCCCCAGATATCTATCTCTCTGATTAAATATTGATGGTCGTTTACGTCTGGACACAGGTACGGCACAGTAAGAAGTAGAGCCACTTACACCAATCATAATTCGAAAGGATCTTTAATACAGGGAAATAAAAAGGATTCGGTCCTGCCACGCAGAATTCCTATTCACACAAAAATAAGTCCCAGAATGTGGATAATGGCCATTAAGATTGTTAACTTTCATATGGTTGAATTGGACGATAAATCCCATTCCTTTTTTTTTTTTTTTTTTTTTTCTTTTTTTTCGCAAGCTTGTTTTTTTTTTTTTTTTTTTTTTTTTTTTGCTTTATGATCTTCCCAGTCCTTCCACGTTTCGCGTTTAAGCTCCCTTTCGCCTTGAATTGCCTCGAAACACGGTAGTTTTCATCTTCTTTTTGAAAACTTTTGATGATGTACGAACTTACCGGAAAATATGGTAATTTTTAAAAGCATTTTCCCCTCCCCCCTCTCCACTTTTCTTTTTCATTTTTATACTCCTTTGCATTCGTTCGGTCGTTCCGGCTGCGAGTTTTTTTTTTCTTTTTAGAATAAAAATTCCATCAGGAGGGGTCCCAGGTAGTAGAATCGGTAACAATTTTATGAGGTAATCCGAATGCTCTTGGAAAACTAACAGACCATAAATCATTCCCGTTTTTCTTGTAGTCTTTTGTTCGGGAGGGGGGTAGGTAGGGGATGAAGCTTTTGTGCTGGTGAATCGAATTCGAGGGGGTAATCTCGTCCATTATGCCATTGATAGATAGAAAATTTTATTCCTAATTGCCGGCAATAAAAGGAATTTCTGGATTGGGCCGTTAGAGTATGTCGCCCTGCAAAAACGCAATCATAAATCAGGTGATTCGGAAATTCGCATTGAATATTGTATGCCCTAATTTTAAACTTTGGGGATATCCGCCGGTTAAAATGCGGACGGTGTTAATTCGCCATTATCCATTTTCCCTCTGTAATTTTTCCGACTAGAAATATTTCTTTTTTTTCCTGGAAATAAACGAGGAAAAAAAGTCGGAAAATGAGTGTTTTTTTTTTGCGCCCCGTTTTTGTTATTGAATAGTCGGGAGTTATCACCGCCTTTATTAGAAAATCAAATTTGAGATGAATAAGGAAGCAAGGGGACTGATGCTTCGTCCCACGACTCGTTTTCTCGTTTATTTGATTATGAACTTATTCTCACATTGTAAATCTCCGTTCATTGGCTATCAGGGGTGAAAAGGAAGGTCGAACTTTCATGGGAAAATCTTTACGACCGATTTTGTATTTTTCTTTATAAAAAATCGTGAGATCTTCTGCAGCATGACGGAGGTTTCGGTTAAAAACCCGAAAAAAAAAGTTATCCAAGAGCAGCTTTAGGTCCTTGGGAAAATTACACGCTTTCACCTGGTTGATATAGAGAAGCCTTATTTTAAACGGAAGAGTTTCCATTTCCTTCGTTACTCGCTTTTTTTTCGTCTATTCCCTTTTCACCTCTTTTTTTCGGAAATAAGAATTGATTGCTTTGGAGAGGAAAATAAAAGGTTTTTTTTGTTTTATTGTTTGAGCAGAGAGTGATGCATAGGCTGTGCTAACATTTTTAAGACAAAGATATTCTCTTTAGTCTTTACATTTTTCCTTAAATTAAATTATTGAAACCATTTCCTTTAATTGAATATAACTATTCTAAAAATAATGCATGTCAGGCAAGATACTTCTTGCAAATCCACTTTTTAGGAACGATTCCAATCGTGAACAGCTCCTGCATCCCGTAAGGTGATTCCCTCTGGACCCCGTGGAACAAGATTTTTAAAATAATTTTGTAGCCAGGACGTAGTCTCTGAAAAGAAGGAATCGTTTCTGAAACGAGCTTGATCCTTTTTAACACCCTTTAAATGCAGAACTTCTTTATCTTTCAGGGACTTGTACAACTTGTTTTATGCCACCTTTGCATTTCAAACATTCAAAGATTTTACAATACAAAAGGAAAAAAAATCAAAAACGAAGGAAAACTCGACTGAGATTTCCCTGCCTTGAAAAAATAATTTATTAGCATCTTTTGTTCCCCGTCTCGAAGTTTCTGATTTTTTAAAATTTTTAAATATTCATCTTTGAATATCCACTTTTTTGTCGAATCCTTTTTTTTTTTTTTTTTTTTCTCTTCGAACGGTATTTATTCGTGCGTTCGCGCCGAATGAAAAGAGCGGGTCTCTTTTATCCCTGCTTCTGACGTTTTATCAATTAGTTCGAAACTTTTTGAATTAATTTTTGGGGAAAAAGATTCTGTACAAATTTTTAATCGTTTGTTAAGGGAGTCCTTACCCGCTGGGAACATTCTTTTCCTTGACTTTCACCTTCCTTTTTTTTCTTTAAATTGACAAGTCAATTTTCAAAGAAAACTGTCAACGAGAAGCCGATATAATGCTTCCGATGAAAATTCTTGCGAAGTAAGCGAGAAAGGAAGCTATTAAATCGATTTTTTTTTCTCTTTTTCGTAAATTTGGGAGGGAAAAAAAAGGTTGAAAAACCTCGTCAAAAACATAACGATAAAACCAGATAGGAAATAGTTATCGATCTGGCAAACGCTTTAAAAGCGTTTTCTCAACGATAGCGTTGAGCCGTTTAATTTTCTATACTTTGACTCCTTTTACCTTTGCAGACCCAATTAGTTCGAGTTCTTCGGAGAAAAAAAAAATCCCGTTTAAAAAATGTTTTTCCTTCTCTTCGGAAAAAAAAGCCTTATTAGTATGTTTTCCGAGAAAATCCTTTTGATTTGATATTCCCCCCTTTCGGCTCCCTATCCGTTTTCCTTGGAGTTGACTTCCAAATTCGGAAATAGAACGTCTGATTTTCTGGAAGTTTGGGAACTTCAATTTTTTTTTTCTAAGAACAAAAAAAATTTATAGCTAAGGATGTATTAATAGGAAGCAAGAGATTTCATGTTGTTCGTTTATTTATTTATTTATTATTTATTTATTTTTTTAGAAGGGGAAAGGAGAGGGTATGCATTACGGACTGGAAGGGAAACAAGAAAAAAAGTTCTCCCTTTTTTTCTGTCCTGAAAAATGTTTTCATCCCGATAAGGAAAATGCGAAGAAGATCCTATGTGAAACGCTCGTAAACAATATTCGAATCATTTTCTTGTCTAACTTATTGTGACTTTTCCTTGCAGGGAGGTACTAACACACTATTGTTTTGTTTTTCTTCTTTGTGGGAAGTAAAAAGAAAATAAAAGAGTGGAAAAGTTTTTCAAGAAAATTGTTTGTAGTGTTTTATTTCTTAACGGAGAGTTGAAATATTTCGAGGATTATAACATAAGGCAGTTGTTGAATATAATATTTTTTTCCGCCTAAGGGTTCTTATGAGAATCCGGCAGTGCCGGACTACGGAATCCATCAGTGACGAATCGCACCGTCATTTTATTCCTCTAAGGTGACAGAGAAACGTTACGATGATTGTGCACGCCTTTCTTGGAGAGATTTAAGGTTAAAATTGTTTAAAAGGAGATCGTAGCTGTATTCGATGGGATAGACGCCGCTTCTGAGCGCGCTCTAGAGCCGAGATATTTTTTTTGATTGAGGGTTCCATATAACCGCGTTGTATTCCAGGGGACTACAAACCAGGAAGTATACGAGGTCTTGATTCTTTTGATGTTGTGGTCTAGGAGTTTCAAGGCTTTATGCAGATATGGTGTATGTGGGGACTGAAGTTCAATTTACGATCTAAGAATACTTTAGATATTTGATCAACTCAACCCGGTCTAGAACAGAGTTACCAATACAATATTGAAATTGTATGGAATTAGTCTTGTGTGTGAAAGTTATATTATGACACTTGGGAGATATTTAGATCAAGCTTGTTGATGATAGTCCACCGCTGTTTGCACAACGGCTGCTGTAGACACCATAGCCGTGCTGACTAATACCCCCAAAATCGTAAATCCCTTCTTATTGAATTGGGTTTTCAGCCAAAAATTTATGTGATGTTGAGTTCAACCTTCTAAAATATGTACAGGAGCAGGTTTTTTGCGTGTCTAGGAAAAAAAATAAATCTCTAAATCGGAAATCTCCCGAGGGGAAGCTCCGTTTTTTCGCTTTCGTTTGTAACGTGGAGGGAAAAAAAAATTCGAGTTACGATTTATTTCGGAACAGAAATCGTGCTCTTTAAAATTGTTGTTTTCATGATTCAAGTTGTTTTTTCTCATCTTTTTTTTTTTTTTTTTGGACAATTCTAATTTTGATAATAATAAAACGCTCGTTAAAATTTTTAAATCGTTGCGAAGATCACAAATTGGAAGAAGGAAAAAGAAAATTCAAAACAAATCGTAAAAATCTATAAGGTTTCTTCCGTGTAATTATGACTTTTTTCTTTCAAAAGCCTAAAACTTTTGTTTAGGAGAAAGTAAAAGAAAGTTCCGAGAAAAAAATCGTTTTTCTTTTTAAATGAGGAAAAGGGCGAGAAAAATCGAGGGAAAAATTTTTTTATGCCCATACAGTTGATTATTGATAGAATTGCTACGTCAAATGTATTTTTCCTTATTCACGAGGCGAAAGTACATTCTTTCGCCGCTTGTAGTATTGTAGAAGTATGCAGGAGTTCGATTTTTTCTCACTGTTCCTTTACCTCACACGCAATTAATCCCTTTCGTTACGCGCGTGAAGTAAAAATTCCATTTAATTTAAAGGGAACAATGTTTTTTTTTTTTCGGAAGGAATCCCCTCCATTTGAAAGGAAAAATAACGGAAGGAACGTTTTACAGGTTTCCGAGACATCTGTCTCGACGTGAAAAACCTTCCTTCCGCCACATAACAGGTAATATACTATTTCAATATACAAAGAGACTCTTGTTTTACATTTCCCCTGCGAATTGTTCCAACTTTGACTTTTTTATTTTAATAAGACGGCAACATTCGGGGGACTTTTCAGCATCTTCGAGTTATGCGATAGGTTGTGGGCGTGAGAGATAAAAAAGAATAAATTAGACTCAAAGAAGTCATTACGGCAACTCATAATGGCAACAAAAATAGGATAATATAATGCTAGGAAAATTTTTTTTTAACGTAGAGGAACGAAATTCGGAAGATGGATGGCGTTTGGCGGTCGATGCTCGATGGTGGCACTGCCGTTTTGGGGGTTTTTCAGCCGAAGCTATCCCGGGCGGAATCAAGGGGTCTAGTACGAAATCCCGAAGGTCGAAATCCCGACTAGTCAAAATCCCGAATTCAGAATCCCGAATCTCAAAATCCCGAAGGCAACGAAATCCCGAAAGCGTCGAAATCCCGAATGGTCATAATCCCGAAACTAAAAAAAACAAAAATCCCGAAAGTGACATGAAAGACGTAAAACAAGGTTAATTCCATTAAATATAAAAAAATCGATTAAATATACTCAGGCCCGATCTAGTGGGACTTTTAATAAGTACAATTTTCCGTAAAAATTTTGAAAAGTCATTCTTGATAAGCTAACCATAGGAATGTATGTTGTCTCATTCTAGAATAAAACCGTCCGACTCCGAAGTCATAAAACCGACCGACGAAATGCGACAACGTGTAACAGTTCAACAAACCCTAAACCCTTGCAAAATATTCGAGAATTCGAACATTCTAGAATGAGACAACATACATTCCTATGGTTAGCTTATCAAGAATGACTTTTCAAAATTTTTACAGAAAATTGTATTTATTAAAAGTCCCACTAGATCGGGCCTGAGTATATTTAATCGATTTTTTTATATTTAATGGAATTAACCTTGTTTTACGTCTTTCATGTCACTTTCGGGATTTTTGTTTTTTTTAGTTTCGGGATTATGACCATTCGGGATTTCGACGCTTTCGGGATTTCGTTGCCTTCGGGATTTTGAGATTCGGGATTCTGAGTTCGGGATTTTGACCAGTCGGGATTTCGACCTTCGGGATTTTGATCGGATCCCGGAATCAAGTGAATGGGCAACCATCGACGTTACCTCCCTCCATCACGGATTCTTATTTTTCTCGCTAGCTTGTTATTTTTGAAGAGATACAAAGTAAAAGTGACGTGAATCCCTTGGAATTTTCCAAGATTACTGGATATAAGATTGGAATTCCAATTAACTTAATTTTATTAACATCACACTACAAATTGGACAGCTCATGAGCAGTTTTTATTGACTAGGAATGCGGTGTGGTGGTAGATGATACATAGTCCTTTGTTAAAATGTTTTTTTGTAGATAGGTGTGGGAAGAAAGACAATTTGAAGTAGGATCAGATACAGTAGCATGCAAAATTTTTAAATTCACGGCATGCGTTCTTTTTTGGCCTTCATCTGTTTTTCTGCTGTTCGTCACCTTTTCCCGAAAAACATTCCTGGGTCTAAGATGCCAAGAGATGAGATCTGTGCGTATATTAAAATCCGAAAAACTGCAATACTGAGGGAAAAGCGTTATTACGTTTCAGAATGTTTCAAAACTAGGTCAATTTTACTGTACGCAAAATTGAATGAAATTGACCATATTTCGAAACATTTTGAAACCGGATTACATTTTTGCATCAGTGCTGTGGTTTGTCAGATTTTAAAATACAAACAAGCAAAAGCGCAGCTTTAATCCAGCTTTTTTTTATAAGCTTTTTTCCCCACAATATCTATGACGCTATAAGCGACTTCCATTTTGTAAACAGTTGGAATAGTACCGTTGTAGGCATCCGATATTACTTTTAATATACGAAGAGAGCCACGGTGAAGTCGCAAACAGCAGCAGTCAGTACGAGTAATTCGCCGGCTAATTTTTTATGTGCAACCTGGACTGATCGGAATAAATCCAAAAAACCTTTTTTACATACATTTGGGTTATTAGTTCAAACCAGCCCCTCGGACAGCAAAAAAGCTGTTATTGCTGAATTTTATTACATAAAATTTCTTTCGCATCCGCATTCGTTAAATCAGACACGTTCCGCGAAAAAAGAGGGGAACGGGAACGATTGTTAATGTTTTAATTGAAATGCAACAAGGGACGTTGATATCTTTGAATGGTTGCTGGTGTACGAGGGAGGCAGCCGGAGGAGTTTAATTACTCCACCATCACAGGTTAACTGAGAGAGATAGGAAGCACAAAAGACTAATCGGTCCGGTCATTAGGGCCGTGTTTTTCACTCTGGAATTTATAAACAATCTGTGTATTTTTTATCGTACGCGTGTTTTATCGAACAGAAAAATAAAAAACAAAAAATGCGATCCCGTTAGATTTTTTTTAAATTTTGTTTTTTCAATGATATACGATATTTCCAGACCATTTGACTAAATGATATTGTTTTGGGGAAAACGGGTTTTAACTTTTTCGAAAGTCCCCAGCCGTCTTCTGCTTTCGTAGACTTTTGAAAGTTTCTGTCTAGACTCAAAATGAAAAATGAAGATAGGGGGATTCGGTTTTTTTCTCCTTTTCCAGTATCGATTACATTTCAGACAAAAACGTTTTTATTTATTTATTATTTATTTATTTATTTATTTTAACCTTGTGACAAGTTGACATATGTAAAATTGCAGATCTCCCTCGTTATTTGTGGGGGTTGCGTTTCAAAAACGTCCGCAGATGAAGTTAACTTCTTTGGGTTCGGGGAAAAAAACTGAAAATATTATTTTCGGAGTGAAACACTTCTTATTCATTAGGCCTGTTTATTATCAAGAGTTTTTCACAAAATATCTTGTCATAGTGGCTATTGTACTATGTGCTATCAAAAAAGTCGTAACTTCATTTTATTTCGTAACTTTTAATCCTAACTTATACCATTATACACGGTGGAACAGTTTTTGTTGTGTGAATTTATTAAGGTAAACATAGGAAACACCACCATAAAAATTGTTCCGCCGTGTATAACTTACATTATATTATTACTATTATTAGAAATAAATCTAGACACGAGGCCTATCCTGTTGTCATAGACTAGGCGTAATTTTGAAAATTCAACTTGCGAAGGCATGTACTCTAAATTTTGATAACAGAGTTTTTTACCCTAATTCGACCTTGCTAAATAAGAATTTGCTTCTTAAGTAAAAAACCGATTGAAAGATTCTTCGAATATTTGTAAAAACTGGTGTTTTAAGAAAAAATTAATTCTACTACATCGGAATTAACTCCATTTTAATCTTTTCCGAGCTTGTTTCTTATTGGAAGAGAATGTCACCTCGTTTCGCCTTTTGGCGTCGTTGCGTTGAAGGTGTTATGCCACAAGTTGAAAACAAAAATCTTATATGTCCCCTCGTATCGCGCTGCCAGTTTCATTTAATTTCCGGGTGCTTCGACGTTAGAGCAAACCGCTAAAATCGGCGAATATATAAATACTTTTAGAAGTTGTGCGGGATCCATTAAATTGCGTTTCCATGCATACATAATTATTTAGCCCGTCACGGATTAGGAGGTTTTCAATTCAATCTCGCATTAAAAATGTAAGAGCTTTTGTGATACCTTATTAACAAGTGTTTTATTTTCAAAAAATTTTCCACATCTCCCGCATTATGATTATTTACAGGGATTTTTTTTTACACGACTCCTGAGTTTTTTTTTAATGTCACGCTTTTTTTCCCGTTCCTCGTTCGTGATCCTCACTCAATTTTTTAATCACTTTTCTGATTAAGCTTAACGCTATTTTTGTAGTCATGAATGGGATCGTCACAGTTTTGTGCTTTTATTAAAATATAGACGGTTGGTTTTCGGTAACTTTGCATTGACATTTTCGGGTATGAGGCCGCATATAATTAGTTGTGACCCTGAGTCTGGCCTGTGAACTTTTTTCCTACTGGCCGGTAGGTTTTTCACCATCTTTTGTCATATCATAAAAATCGAGCTCGTTAAAACATCGACATCATGCATACCCACAAACGTGTCTACCTTCAAATTTCTATTGATGTTGTTCCTCCATTTCTGCTGCTCAACTTCCCCATAGAGCATATGACGTAATGATCCTGTGAAACGAAAAAAATGGATGGAAGGTTAACCATGGATTTAATGTCTTGCTTCCTGCCCATGACTACTGAAACTTTAACCTTAATAGCATCTCTGCCAAAGGAGTCCTGTATATTTCTAATAATTGCAATTCTTTTTGTTGCAGGTAAGACTTTCAAAAATCCTCTTGTTATTGAACACATGATAATGGAGGATTTCCGCGCGAGTTCGAGAAACATAGGCCCCGTATGTTCCTGTCCGGATTGGGACCCCGGGGCCAGTTCTCAAAGAAGCAGCCTCACGAGGCGAGGAACACTCCCCGACGATTACGGGGAGAGAGGGCAGCATTTCGAACGGCCTCCAAGCCGGGAACACGGACCGAGTTTGACCGGGACTTTGGAACGCCCCCAAAGCAGGGTCAGCACCCTGGAACGACCGAGCAGCAGAGGTGCTTCCGGGGCTCCGTTCGAAAGGCCGTGCAGCAGAAGCGCGACGGTTTACGAGAGGCCCGCCAGCAGAGGATACGAAAGGCCGGGCAGTCGGATGGGCACCGGAGGGAATGTGGTGCAGTATGAAAGGCCTTCGAGCAGATCGGGGGTGAGCGCTACCGGCGGTTTCGAAAATCGAGTAGCGAGTGCTGTGATGTTCGAAAGACCCCCAAGTGGGTTCGAAAGGCGGGAGGTAAATTTAGAAGGGGGGAACAGACATCATCCGAGTCCGAGCGGGGATTACGAACAAACCCCTCAAGTTCATTCTTTATGTTGTGCCGAGTGGGAGAACGGCCTC
This sequence comes from Liposcelis bostrychophila, assembly GCA_037577465.1. NCBI lineage: Eukaryota > Metazoa > Arthropoda > Insecta > Psocodea > Liposcelididae > Liposcelis > Liposcelis bostrychophila. The sequence continues at coordinate 58,392,246 of CM075208.1, read as the reverse complement.
GGCCCGCAATCCGAGTGGGACATCGATGTTGACATACGTCAACATATTCAACAGTGCACCTGTACTTGCAATCATATGGGATACGGAAATTTCATGGATTATCAGGTAAACAGAAAAAAATCCCGGACAATGCAACGAAAAGATCAAATTTTAAATAGGCGCTGTTGGACCTCCTAAATTTGAGCTTTCAAAGAGTCATGTCCCCAAATTGGTAGCTGCAAAACAAAAAATGTATTGCGTTATATGACACGAAAATTGAGCTCTGCCAGGTGCACCCCTAAGGTTTTTCAAACTTGTAACTGGGGATGTATTTTGTTCTAGCAAACTTTTGTTCTGGAAACGCAATTCGAGGTTTCGGAAAACACAACTCTGAGAATTTGAAAAAAAGATTAAAGTATAGTAAATATGCAGCTCTGCCAGATTCACGTCCGTTTCTTTTTTTTAACTTCGGAATTTTAAAGTCAACCCCGGAATACTACAAATTTTAAGAGCTTTCACGAAAAAAAAATCGTAAAACGTAATGCATAAAGTAAGAGAAACGAGGCAAAATTGAAATTAAAAATGCAGTAATTAAATTTTACGGAAATTAAAAGAAACTATATTATGTAATATCAAAAAAAAACAGACAAGGCAAGAAAGATTACCGTACGGAGGGGCGACTTTGTACTTTTCTAAAAATCGATTAGAATACCATTAATTCTGAAAAATATGTAATGTTATGTATTAAATCTAATAAAATGTATTGTCTACTAACTATGTTTTCTTAAGAATCTTATAAAATTCTTTTACTCGCGAAGTTTTACATCTAAGTAAAAGTACAAAGCCGCCCCTCCGTACGGTACATAGTGTACGAACTGCCTCTACTATCGAAAAAAAAAAAAAAAGAATTCGTCGACAGCACTTAAGTGTCATCGCTTTCCTGCTTCAGAAAGCTCACACCTGCTTGAAGGACCTCCCAAGATTTATGTAATTGCTACTTGAAAGAAAGTCGCGTGCAGTTATTTTTATAAAGCCAGGAAATGCTGGAACAGGAGTAAATAAATTGAGTTTCCTTTGCCGCCGTTTCGAATCTTAACGAGTAAGCTTATAATAACTTTAGTGTAATTAATCAGTCGAACCTATTATGTTTTAATAAAGGACCTCATTTATGTAAATTTTACTTCGAAAATATTATCAAAGTAGCGTATGATATAGCTTGTTTTCTAATGTTAGAGTATTTATCACAAATAATTTAATGCAGTCGTCCTCTATTTGTTTCGGAGATTAAGAATTTATAATATCAGACTCAGGACTTAGGCGAAAGAAACGTAATTTGTTTATTTTCTTTCTTTCAATATTCCTGGATTTAAGAATTAAACACCCAGAAAAATGCTGCTTTGGGTCTAAGCAAAAATGCTTTGCCACAAAGCATTTTTGCATAACTTAGGTCTAAGCAGAATAAATGTTTTGTGTCAAAACTCGTGATTGCTTTGCCGCAATGCATAATGTCGACAAGTCGAGCCATGTTGCTTTGCGGCAAAGCACATTTGTTTTGTCGCTAAGCAACATTGCTTGTATTGCGAACGAGGCATATTCCTTTTTCTGGGTGAAAAATCGAAATAATTTTTAATGAGGCAATTCAAAGAATACGAGAGATTTGACTGCATTCACCGGCGATGCTAAATCACTTTAATGAAATGTTACTACCGAGTTAGCCATTTTAGGTCTGCGCGAAATAATATTTCTGAACGGAAGCAAATTACAAGGGCGTTTTGATTCGTGCCCCGAAGCGTCGGTTTAACTCCGTTTTTTTCCCCTTCTTTTTTTTTTTTCATACCGGATGTATATCAATTTTTTATGAATATTTTTATATGTATAATTGATTGATTTCCCGGAGATGTGGGATGACGTTCGATTCGGAAAATATAATTTTTGATAGCTCTTTTTTTCCCTTCCAGTTTTCGATGTGTGAAATAAAAAATTCACTTTCTCCCGCTTTTACGGTTCTCACATTCAAAAAAAAAAAAAAAAAAAAAAAAAAAAACGAAAATTTTTACCGCAGTATTATTTTTTGAAAAGACAAAAACGAAAAACGCCGGTAATTGTTTTTTCTAAATTATTCACCGGTTACTCACTCAAAAATTTGCATATAAAAGGGATAAGATAATTTCCGTTCCTGCAAGAATTTTCTTTTAAGGAAAATGTCTCTTGCAGCTTTTTCGGAGCTCTCGAGGAGTGATTACGAACCGCACCCTTTTTGATCGAAAAGGGCCCCGTTAATAAAGTCGGTTATCGGTCCGGAGCTCTAATGGAGTGCACAAATGCTGCGAATCCCAACTCGGTTCTTGACTTAAATGTCATTTTGATGAGATTGCCATCTGTTATATAATCCCCTAATTATTTTACTTTTTCGCGCTGAATTTTTTTTTTTTTCCTTTTTGTTTTTCTCTCTTTTTCTTTTGTCCCACAAAAACTTTGATCAAACGAATTTTTTTGTATAGAAAAGGGCTGGCCAGTTTATTTGGAATTCCTTTTCGATTAAAGATTTTTTTTAATAAATATCCTTTATGCTGCTAATTTCGGCTTTTGTACGAAACAAAGAATGCGATAAAAGTTTTTAATATTAAATAGCTTTGTGTTTAGTGTTTTTTTTTTTTTTGTATATGAAAAAAGCCAACTTCTCCCCCACCCCCTAACCCCCTCCCTTTTTCGACGTTCGATTAATTAATACTTTTAATTTACATATAGATGAAAAAAGGAAAAAGCAAAAGTCGGTTTTTTGTTAATGCCAGTCGATAGAGTGACCTGGAATACCGTTTTTACTTTGGTCGATCAGAAGGGAAAATGAAAAATTATAGATAAAAGAGGGAGAGAGAGAGAGAGTGCATCGCATTATGCAGGACGGTGCGGTTTCGAACCTTTAAACAATATCATAGTTATACTAATGTGCTGCTAATATCGTAGCTTCCAGGGGAAACGTCGGTTAATTAATTAAAGGTGATTATTAATTTGACAGCGATCTGGTTTTACGTGAATTATACAAAGAATAGTAACGACAAATTTTGTTCGGATGATTTTTCGTTACAAAAATACAGTATTACCATCCCTGGTGGAAATTTTGAATGTCGTCTCAATAACGGAAAATTAACGCTTTTCGTCCTCGGATCAATCTTGGCTAGGATGAATCCGATCTCCGATGACGGCGAATATTAAAAGTGCGTTAAATTCTCATTTTAATTTTCTGACTGGACCACGAGGTTGGAAGGAACCTAGTTTTCCGTAATATATGTCTGAGAAATAGAGCAGTCCGGAATGTAAAGCTCCGCAGCAAAATGTCTCTTCCAGTTTTTAATCGGTCAAAGTAAACATTGGGGACATTTAAGTATTACGTTTACGATACCCAGTCTGCCATTTTCAACCCCTTCCTTTCCTCTTAAAAACCTTTCAATGACTGCTGTGTAAGCATATTTCGGGGAGGAGAGTTTATATGCATGTCCTTGCTTGCGAACAAGAGAAAGGGAGAAAGGATGCGTCAAAAATATTGCTGCCATTAGTACCAAGGCATTCAAATATTCATAAAAATCTAACTTTTTATGCTAAAATTTTTTAACTTATATTTTATTTCTTGGTATACAATTATCCTTAGCATCGAAACCTTTAAAAATTATGGTTTTGCTGTTGTAGCACTCGTTAGGAAAAAATTGTGAAGATCTGCTGAAAAATCCATGTTATATTACAAAAATTTTGTATATGTGGTAGGAGTTCTGTAGAACCAACTGCTACTCTTGAAGGTTGAAATATTAGTATTTTCTTGCCGGCGAAAACACATTAGCAACCTTTCCTAAATTTATTCTCTAATTTTTCATCAATTTAATGAATTATCAAAAAATATTCTTAACTTTTTTTTCTTACTTTCCTTTTTAAGAAAGTCTTTAATGTTGTTTGTTTTTCTCTTTTCAGGTAAGCCTTTGCGATTTGCGGTACTCTGTAAGCCATAGTATGAGGTGAGCGATATCGCTTTGTATTTGAAATAACTCTCGTCGTCCTTATGTCGCCTTTCGTCTCTCACTTGGACCTAAAAAACACATTTCGCCTCTTGTAAATAATCTTTTTCGTGCATTCCATGTCCGATCAATCAGCATTAAAATATTTTCCACTGTTGCAATGTGTCTTTCGAATGAAAAATTTATATTTTTTGTTGGGACACCCTGTGAGTTATTTGAAAAAAAATTGATAATACATAGTCATGCTCCAATAATTTTGGTATGTTAACGATAAGCTTAACTCGAGGAAATGCGGCTTATATCATTCTTTTCCTACATTTTTATAATCAAGAAATTAAAAAAATTAGACAGAGATAACACTTTTGAATGAGTAATATTAGCCTGGATCAGTGGCGACGCTAGGCCCTTTTTGGGGGGCCATTGCCCCTCCAAAGTTGGGTTTTGCCCCCGCCCCTCAATAATTTCTCATGACGCTTCATTGTCAATGCAAAAGGGCAGTAAAAATCATTTTAGGCCTCGTTTTTTACAATATTTTTTTCCTTTCGCCCCCCAATATTTATTTTAATGCCTAGCGACGCCACTGCCCTGGATGTGCCGTATTGAGATTAAAATCCGAAACTATTTTGATCAGCTACCTTCGCCGTGTAGGGACAACCTTTATGCCCCATTTATTTTCGAATTGGCGCGATTTGCCTTATTTTAAATTTCTAAATGTTAAATATGTCCCATTTTAGAATTTCTTAATTTTTTTTTGACCAGTGGCTTAATGTGTATTTTCAAGAGGTCAAAAAAACTAGATTTCACGTCAAGGACTCTCATCATTTTTAAAATTAATTTTAAATGGGTAATTCTTGAAAAAACGTTCCTTGTCGGAAAAGACAAATAAAGCACTTTTTGGTAGTAAAAAAAGGCTGAAAAGTAATTAATTTTTTCTCAAGAAGAGGGATATCGTTCTTTACCTTCCAAAACACCAATTCACAGCAAAAAAAAATTTTCTCGTTGCATCCTTAATGAGAAGCAGCTAAAAAAACAAAACGTGTCGGGAGGACAAATAATGCACTTTTTATCTAATTAAAAAGGTTTAAGAATAATTTTTATTTTCTTTTGAAAGGGATATCATTCTTTACCTTCTAAAACGCAAATTCACTGTAAAAAATTTTCTTTTCAGTGTGTGTTTGATGAGATATTAAGCAATATTGCCTAAATATAAAAAGGTACGTTTTTTTTAACAACTACCCAAATAGTTCTTTACCTTCCCCTTGGTGCTTTTTCTAGCTGTTAGGCTTCCGTAAAAAAATCTCGGAAAGCATCTCTCGCAATCGAGAGATTTATCTAAATTCCTATATTGTCCTTTTTTTTTTTTTAATGGAAATTGTTTATATTTTTGAGTGAATCGTTTTGCATTTCGTCTAGAAACCTTATAAACGATGCAACATATCTACTTACCGTGGCTCAGTATCGTATCCCTCGCGTAAAAGCGACGATTAACTGAAAATACATCAAAAACATAAAAAACCCGAATATTCCGACCAAAATTTTGGCAAACATGATCACGAACTGCTGTTGCAAAAAGAAGAAATGAAAGATAAAAATTTTAGTAACTTTGAGAAGTTTATCAAGCGTATCCTAGTTAATATGCGACGTTTACGGTCAATGAACACAAACTTCGATTCGTGTAACACCTTATCAGTGCTTAATTAAGAGGCTTTAGCAAAGCGAGCTTGGTAGTTGAGTGGGTAGAATCCTCGGGGCTATGTCGGCCGGTTCCTTCTCCTTGAGAAAGCTCGAAAATTTTTCCTGTGATTTACCTTGATCAAATATTTTCCGAGTTTAAAAGAAAGGATTAAAATTCTGACACAACTTTAAACTTTTTCAAAAGTTGAGAATTTTTTTTTTTTTTTTTTAATAAAACAAAGTATTTTTGTTGTTTTATCTTTGACTTTTGTAAGCTGATAAGGAAGTACTCGAATGAACTTGATAATTTGTTTTTGGACTAGATTATCAAGATTTAATTTTGTCGGCAGCTAATAAAAAGGTGCTACTGGGTGACGGTGTGATCTTTTCCCGGAAATAATTTTTTTTTTATTTTGTCGGTTTGTGGGATTTGATGAGAGACTCTTTTGACGGATTGCGGGTATCTAATTGCAGTATTTGGAATAGATAAAAAAAATTTTTTTATCCTTCTTCTGTGCAAAGAGCTGTTGTGCAGTTCTAACGGGACCGTTAACCGCTGACGTTCGTTGTCAACTCTCGTTTTTGAAGTTAAAACAGGTCATGTTACATTCTATGTAGCTCTGCTTTTCTTTGTCGAATTCTTGTTCCTCTAAAGGAGATACCTAATAATACCTCCTGAAAGTCGAGAAACCCTGGGCGGTTTGCATGGCATTTCATTGTAGCTGTTGCTGTCGCTGCTTATTTCGATTCCTGGGGTTATTAAATTGCATGATTTGTTCGATTATGAGATGGCTTTCTGCTTCGAGTTGGCTTAGGGTGTTTTAAAGCTTTCGTCTGTTTCAAAAATTTTGAGAAGATAAGTTCACATGTCCCAGTTTGGAATATGGACGGGAAGCAAATTTTCGCCCCATTCGTCTCTTTTACTATTTTAATTTAATTTCTTGTCCCTACTAAATTGCATAAAATGAAAAGATCTCATCTAATTTTATATGCGCATTAATTTTCAAAATTTGATCTTGTTTAATAGAAAAGTGGAAAACGTGGTAGGTTATACTTTCTCCCTTTATTATTTTTCAACGGGAACAATATAGTTTTGAAAAAGAAGAGCAAAAACTAAGACAAGCTATCGGCATAAAGAAAAAATAAGAGGGATGGAAAAAAAAACAAACAAACAAGGGAGTTGGGTAGTAAATTAAATTTATTAATCTTTTAGAGTTTTTAACACAAATAGCTTTTCATAACGAACCGAAATTATCTTACGATAGAACAGTTTTCCCGGTGTTTTACGAGCGATGTTCATTTCCAAAGGATCTTGATCTTCTATATAAAGATGGATAAAAAATTTTCCTCGATTTTTTTTTCTCCTTTTTTTTTTATTTTCAATATTTTATGGAAATTTTGAGAAAATTGAGGTTTCGAAAAGAAAAAAAAATGAATTCTCTGCCATCCCTATTTGACAACTTTGTACGTAATATTTGAAAGAAAAGAAAGGAAGAAAAACTAGTGTTTATTGTAATGCGGGGGTGAATGCGGGAAAACGGAAGAAAAATGATTTCGTTTTTCTTTTTTCCTTATTTTTTTTGTCGCTTTTTTCTCTGAGCTTTGATCTATCGAAAAACTTTTTTTGAGTTTTCTTTTATTTTTTTAAGGATTATTTTTTTCCCTCCGGGAAAATTATTATTAATCATAATTAAGCAATGATAAAATACACGTTTTCGGTCATTTGCCACGACAAAGTTTCTTGTTACTTCGCTTTTTTTTTTTTTTTTTTTTATAACTAATCCAGTAATTTTCTTTTTACCTTGATAAAAGAAGGGAAAAGTTTAAAAGAAATCTCGCTTACTTTTTATTTGTTATCGGAATAAATTTCGAATGTCTCGAAAATAAAAAGGAGATAAATCCTGAATCAGTAAAAATTGAAAGCTTGATAGTAATTATGCGCGACTTCAGAACCAAAAGGTTCCAAAACGATGTGTTTAACTGACATTTTCTAACACCATTGGTTAAACACATACCTTTTGCTGGTGGTCGATTTGGAACCATTTGGTTTTAAGATCGGATTTAATGTAATCTCATCTCTTTCGCACAGTTCGGTGTGATAGGTTTCCATTTCTTTGATTCAAGGAATAAAATATTATTTATTTTTTTTTAAGTTTTTTTTTTTTTTTTTTTTTTTTTTTTTTTAATTAAATTTTTACCTGGCATCCATTTTGCCGGCTTTCTTCCTCAAGGTTCTTGATTTTTTCTCCTTTGACTCAAATCGATTTGCTTACTTTTCTCTTCATAAAAAGTATTTCATTAGCCTGGTTTTTCGTTGATTATCAGTGAGTGATTTTCACCAGGGATATGACGGGGTTTCGTCGTTTGTAAATTTCCAAGCATAACCTCATTGATCAAGAATCCGGAACGATGCTCTTCATTCGAGTTTTAATTTATTTACGAAGCTACTGGAATAAATGCTCTCATGCCTTTTTTTTTTTTTTTTTTTAGAGGCAAAAATGAATTCAAGTTAATGCATTCATGATTTCTTTTCATTTCCATTTGAATAATGCAATTTTAAATTTGTTCCACACATGCCGCATTAAAACCATCATCCGCCGCAATCTAGAGAAAATTCCCCTCAAAACTAAAAATGTTTCGCTTTTTTTTTTCCAAGCGGTGACCCGCAATGGAGGAAACGAAAATTATTTTCTGTAATTTTTGTTTCAAGGTGACGCACGTTATTTTTTCTTTATTAATTTTTTTTTGGTTAATTTAGTTTATTAATTTAGTTTGTTATGGGTGAACAATTTTTAGCGTCCATCTTTGTTGCTTCATTGTTTCTCAATCTTCATTGAAAGAGCTTGCCTAATTGAAAACAATTTTTAGACGCCAACAATCAACAGACAAAAATCTTTCAGGAATCCTGGAATAGTATTCTCCCGACTTGGATTTTGCAATATTTTTTCGGATCGGGCGATTGTAATCCGAGAACATGAAAGTAGTTTTTAAATTTGTTTCTGAGTTTTGAGTCAAGTAATGGAAAATTCCTGTTTGCGGTCTTATGTACCATCCGGTTTTTAACTAAAAATGTATAATCTGCCAGATGGTTTTTGATGCGAAAAAATGCACTGCCCCGGGTCATTATTTAAAAAATGTGATAATTAATTAACAGTGTAAACATAGAAGGCGGCAATGCTCACTGGCTGCGTGTAATTACCGCTTTAGAAATATAGAATCTCTCGTTGCTTCATTTGAAATCTTATAAAAAATTATCTCCGGTTGAACTTGTAACTCAAAACTTTTTCAGTAATCCTTGATTACTAGAAATCCGGAAAGGAACCTTTTAAGGAAAATTAAAAAGTTAAATATTTCGAAAAACAACAATAGCGCCAAAGCAAACAAAAAGAAATCATCGTAACCGTATCTTAAGCTCCTCGCTAAGCCTTCGGTCTGATTTTTTAAAAAAGCGGAAAATAAAAAAAAGAGAATACCCATGTTGTTAAATTCAATTACGCTCCTTTTTTTTTCCCTCCTGCGCTTGTTTTTCTCTCGCCCAGCTCGTTCCATTTGTTTTGTATTTTCTTGCTACAACATTGAAGATTCTTATTATAATGGTAACAAGAATGGGAAAGAGATTTACATTTAAAACTCTGTTTTCTATGCGTTTCCTGTTGAAACCCCCCCGAAAAACCCCCGGAGGGATTCTGGGGCGAAAAAGGGAAAAAGGAGGATTGCGTTTTTCCCCGTTGAAGAATGAGTCGCTATTAAAACTACCCAAAGCGAGCTTTTAATTACGGGGCTTTTGTCAGCTACGACGATTCGGTTTCACAAACAAGGAATGGAAAAATATTGCAAAATTCAGGTCGGGAGGAAACTATTCCCGGAAACCGGAAACGAGAGCACACGCTGGTTTTAACGTCAACTTTTTTATCTACAAAATTAAATTATTACCTCGAGATAAAAAAAGAAAAAAAAAAAAAAAAGCTCTTGAATGCGCTGCTTACATAATTGCTGAACTGAGTAAATTCTACAGCATATTAAATCTTTATGAAAGGAGGAAAGCCTCGTAAACTTTATACGACGAGCGTTAGATTTTTTTTTATTTTATTACGCGTGTCCGATACCGGGGAAAGCGTATGAAGGAAAAAGCTCGCCCCGAGTTTTCACGTCAGGTATAAGCCGGCCTGGAAGAAAGGAGAGAAAAAAAAAAAAGCTATAAAATTATGAAAAGTAGAATGAAGAGAAAAAAAAAAAATAAAGAAGGAACGAACGGGGTGGTGGAAGACTACAGGAAATAAAAATGGAGTATTTATGTCGAGTCGTAACTTTATATGAATGTTCTAACAGCCTGTATTTTATTAGACTGGCAACGGATTCACCGGGCTTTTACCGGAAGAAAAAAAAATTTTTTTTTTTCGTCGGAAATCTCATTTTGTCAGAACGTGACGGGAGCAAAGGCTCAGTTGACCATCGAATATAATGAAGACAGAAAGAGAAGGAAGCAATCGCAAGTTTGGATATGTCAACTTTACGGCTTTCTTTTTTTTTTTTTTGTTTGGACCGGCTTTCAGACCCCATAAACTTTTCTGGATTCGCATCATGAATAAAACATATTCGAATAAATCTGTTAGCTTTATCACGGCACCTTTATGGTCTAATCTTGCATTATTATTATTATAATGGTATGTAGAAAATGATACCCAGTGGGAAAGTTTATTTTACGCAAGGAAACTTTGGTATTTTAACCCTTGAATTTTTTTTTTTTTTTTTAATTTAGATATAACCGCAACAAAAAAAAAGTTTTAATATCATTAAAATTTTATGAATAAATGTTAATCGTTTTTTTTATACGAAAAAAAAATAGTTGTGCCTTGTTTTTTATTGCTTATAAATTTTTTGATGGCTTTTGATGAATTTATTGATTTTTTTTTTTTTAAATTAGGGTTCTGGTCTGATTTTTTTTACTTTGCAACAGAACGCAAGAGGTTTCTAGGCTCTAACGAACGGCTTCCAGATATTCGGAGATATTCGAATGTAATTATTAACCTTTATGCCTTCAGTTACGTAGCTTTTCCGACTCTTTCAATAATTGTGAGCAGCTTTAAAGAAACCTTGTGCCAGAATGCCTAAGAAATATCCATGTAGATCTCTATCCTATCAAAAATTCCAAGACCGTGAGTAAAGGTGAAAAGGCCGTAATTTGAACTTTATTCAGGTCGAATGGGTTAAAAAACTTTCCATTTTGTGATATACATCTGTATGTGTGTGCGTATCCACGCAAGAAAAGACTAGACGGCTGTCTCGATGTTTTTTTTTCTCTCTCTTTTTGTTTGCTTAGCGAAAGCTTAAAAGCTTTCATCGAAAACACCTGAGACCGTAGTTTCATTCCAAAAAGGATCCCGTGCAAAGAAATTTCAACTTTGAAGAAACAAGTAACAGACTGGATCGCAGTGATTACGTAAAAAGGTCCTCGACTCCCCAAGGTTAAAAGCTCAAACAGGCAAAGAGTAGAGTGTTTTCAAGTGTTCTCATGATTCTTGGGCATCGGAAATGAATACCTAAATTGGGAAAACGTTCGTCTACGAATTATGAAAACCGTATTACCGGTGTTTTTGAAATAAATGAGAGGTTTACATTTAATTGTTTTTTCCCAGTAATGTGAACAAAATGCCGCCAACTTTGAAATGCTATCTGAATCCACTTTTGAGCCCCAAAGCCAAATGCCAAATTTGAAGATAAGTCGTTTGTTATGGGGAAACAAAGTACATTTTAGCCATTTTTGCCATGTTAGGTTTTTCAGATTCGACCTTTTGGCCCTGACCTTTAATACCACCTCTAATTTTTACGTGGTAAATTATTTTTTGGCTGAAACAATGCAGCCTTAGAGTTGTACGGTACGGGGCGTTTAGACTCACGACAAAACGAACTTTGAATTGTTTGATCAATAACAGAGTTAAATATTTCAATTATAAGAATTATAAGTATATACCTCTTTCGGTAACAGTAAAAACTTGGAAGATAAATAGATCAACATTTCCGCTGAGGTAATGTTTGAATTATGCGGTGAAAAGAAAAGTTAACCTCCTACCTATGTCAACACGAGTAAAAAACAGTTCTATTTAAATCAAGTCATCCCATCCTTTTTGGTTTCAATTTAACAAAAATTTCATGAATTAGTCTTCAAAATTTTGAAGTTACTGTATGTGTGGCTTCTTTCTTGCGTTGCTTGATGATCTTCTGAATATGACGACGGAGATTAAGGTGCGGCAGACGTTGAAAAATGAATTGAACGCTTATTTGTACTTAAAAATTTTTTTTCAGTAAATTAGTTTTGTGATAATCTTGATGGTGATTAGTCTTGTAAGGTAAGGGTAGGGAAGTGCGACCGTCTGAAAAGTGCGACCGGTTTAATAAAAACTGATAAAAATCCCATACTTTAAAAAAAGATTTCAAGGGACGATTTTTTAATGTTTTCAGAACCTATTATGATCAAAGAAATGTATTGTTGTCGTCCATTTTTGAATAAAAAAAAAAAATTTTACAAAAGCAAAAATTCATATTCGTCGGAAAGTTAGACTGCCTCATTTTCAATTTGATTTAATTTTATGTAAACATTGGCTTATTTTATGAAATAGCTCCATTCAATTGTCAATACCTTGCATTATTTCTTTATGCTATCAAGAATTTTTACTCGACTCCTATTTGATAAACCTTAATAGGTCGCACTTTTTGGCAAAAATAATATTTTCCGAAAGTGCGACTAGCAGACGACTTCTTTAATTCCTTTGACAAAGGAAACCATCTTGTTTTTATTTACATATGCAATTCGGAGTGCCACTAATAATAATTATTTAATTGTAGTTTTAATAAACAAGGATTATTTGTTTTTAACGGTGTTCAGCAATTTTTGAAAGAAAATTCATCGATCTTTTATAAACAAATAACTTTTGCTTTGGAGAATTCATTTTTTTTTAAAAAATAAGAACGGTCGCACTTTTCAAAAAATGGAGGTTTGAAATATTATACGTCGGCAGTAGGAAAAATATGGTTGAACTCTAAATCGCGCCGTTTTTCAAATTTGAGGCTAATGCACATTAAAGCTTAATAATGGAGCAGTATATTGTAATAAAAAACTTGGCTTGATTCTCTTCCTATTAAGAACTAATAAAGGTCAAAATCAATTTTTTCTAGAACCCGGTCGCACTTCCCTACCCTTACCTTAATGGTTTCTCTGGAAAGCGGATCACTTTGCTTTTTCGGTCGAGAATTCATGTCAATCGTAGCATTTTACTGCCTTCTTAAGCCTTAAATACTAATGGAACTGCTTCAAAAGCTTGAGCAGGAAGCTACTTTGTCAAAACGTAGCTCTGTAGGATGTACTCCTTTCCCGAAAAAGCTGTTTGACCATGTTGAAGACAATTCTGTTGTAAGAGGACAGTTTTGAAAAATGCAAAAAAATGATTCAATATTTATTTTTAATTATTGAAAACAAAACAAAAAAAAGTCGCGAAATTGATAGTGGGGCTGGCACCGACGCTGGATTCGGCGCCGATACCGGAGTCGGCCCCAACCAATTTTTACCGGCTTCGGATCCCTGGAAAATAGAAAATGTACAAACACGTCTTCCTCACCATTATCTTGGAATATTTATTTAGTTCAGCATTTTCTTTTATAGTTACTGCCCCTTAAATGTCTTTGCAGCCTTTCTAAAAATTACCCTCTTGAAAATATTCATAACAAGGATCATTGATTTTATTCACCAAACATTCGTTCGAAAAATCGGTTGGTGCTTGAAACAGTTTTAATAATACAATTTCTTCCTACAAAAAAAAAAAAAAAAAAAAAAAAAAACTGCGGACTTATTCCAACTGCTTTCCCGAAAAAAATCAAAATATTTCAAAATAAACTTCTAAAAGCGGTTGAGCTTTTTTTTTTACTCAGTTTATGGAAAATCGTATCCAAAATACAAAATGCTTATTAAGAGATTTATAACCAGATTAACGGTTCCAAGATTTCCCAATCGGTTTTGATGTAATGCGCCGCATTAAAACACAAAGACGATAAATAATTTTGTAGGAATCAAATCCACTTCTCGGAAGAACTCAAAAGCGTCGGAGAAATGAAAATCAATCTCGGGAATGGCGTAATCAATCTACTCAGGTGCGCTCTCAGGCTCACTAATGGATCAGAAATGAACAAGAAGAAGGCGGGAAGAGGAAAGGGGGGAAAAAGAAACAAGAAAAAGGAGTGGTAGAAATGGTTTTTAAAGGGTACAACCAACTCGGTAAGATGATATCTTATGATATATACGCCTGAGGAAGGAACATCTCAGATAATGAGAGACTCCCATCATTTTTCAACATAATTTTTCCGCTTCACCTTCTTACATAAACACGCGAGGAAATTTCACGTTTTAATTTCCTCCTTCCTCCGGTTTTTATTAAAAGCCAGCCTTTTCTTTGAGACTGTGTCTGCAAAAACTTTTCCTTTTCTTTTTATCTCGGGGAATTTTTTTGTATTTTGCCGTCGATTAAAAGAGTGGGGAGGGGTGCTTATTTAATCGATCAAGGCAATCTTTTACTATAAATATTTAATTTATTGTTACTTTTACATCAAAGAGAAAAATAAAACGTTTAGCAGAGCTTGTTATAAACTATATCAAGATCGTACGATAATCCGTAACAATGGCTTTGTCGCAGCGACAAAAAAAAAAAAAAGACGGGCAAGGCTTATGCGAAACTAATCATCTAGCTGTATTTTACGAAAGAACGTAAACCGTCTCTAGTATAAAGAAGATAAGAAAAGTTGTCGGTGATTTCTTTTCACGAGCAGAAAAAAAAGGAAAAAAGGGAGAAAAAAAGGTTCGGTCTTTTGCTAAGCTACTTGTTTCAATGAAAGCAGAGCCCTTTTCGTCTCCTTTTGTACAAAAGTCGAATGATAACGAAATCCGAGACTTTTTTTATGTCTTCTAAACATATTTTTTCTTATACACAGTACAAGAAGAGAAAAAAAACACCTTTGAAAAAATCGAAATCAAATTTGTTTCGTTTGTTGTAAGATTAGCAGTTGAGCCCATTCGGATAAAAGAAGACCCGCATTGTCTTTCTTATCCCGAGCTGATAAAATAGCGAGATCAGGTTAAAGGAAACCCATGAGCGATGGTGTTGGCCTACCTGGGGTTTGGAGATTTGGTCCCTGTCTCCTTTTTTTGGGTAGTCTTCTGAAATTTCGCAGGCGGATATTGCTTCCTAATGGTCTGCTTTTTTGGCGGTAAAATAATTCAACTTCATCCGATCGTTGGCTTGTTGAGACAACATGCTACTTAACACGTTGATGCATAAAAACATGTTGTGCAATACTGAAGAATGAAAAATAAAAAGAACCCCGCACAAAATAATAGGAATTTGGCTATCGGATGAAATTCCATTTGTTTTTGCTTTTCTTTTGATGGTTTTTAAATGGAAACTTTATCCGACAGCCGAATTCCTATTATTTTGTGTGGCGTTCTTTGAAAATATTGCTCAACATGTTTTTAACGCTGCAACATGTTACTGCAACATGTTTTAGCATGATATTTTGATCTTCTAGGACGCGTACGTTTTTGCATTTGAGGGAGAAGGGACAATGTCAGTAACCCATATTATAAGTTTTTCCTCAATTTCCCATAACTTTCAAATCTTGCCGCCAGTTAAAGTATCTTTTTCTCTCTCTCTCTCTCTCTCTCTCTCTCTCTCTCTCTTTTTTTAAATTGAAAAAAATTTGCCAATTGTAACATTTTCATGAATATATCAGAATTGTCCCATATCATCTAACCCCATTCGAGGAAAATGCACTAGCCGGGCGTTTGCCTGAGGGCCCAAGCTCAGTACCACTCCCCATCCTCCCCTCCTAATCAAACCCGAACAAATATTTCCTTACGGAGGAAAATTATATAACATAATTACTGATTAGGGATTAAGAAAGACGACATATGAAACATTTTATGTGTATTAGTTGTAGGAGCTTAACAGATCGCAGGAGCAAATACCTCAAACGATGTATTGTGTTACATAAGATGGGAAGCATGTGAAAGTTTGAATTGAAATTTTCATAAAATAACTGGTTGGAGTTTATAATCTTGAATCCAAATCGTTAAAGGCGTTAAATAATAACCCAATATGTGGGGGTTTTAGAAAGTGAAATCGCTTCAATATAAACAAGACTTCACTCCGGAATTCCCAAAGCAAAGTTATTCGGTTCCAATTTAGCAAAATCCATATAGTCTTTCCTTTCATAATGTTTGCTTGGAAGGTCGACCCAGATTTTCCATGTAAAATGGATTCATTTTATATGATTTAAACAAACATGCGTGAGAGTTGGAGCATATGTCCCGCCACCACATTCTTACAAAATATTTTGCATTTCACTCTATTAAAAATATGGAAATTTGAGTCTGTGTAAATATAAATACATTAGATTCGCCTCTGTACCCCCTAAGGGAGAGGCGGCATGTTCCACATTTTTTTTTTTTTTTTCATCATTCGCTTTGGTTATTATTGGAAAACGAGCAAACACTTTGAAGGTACGAATGTGATCTTTCCTGACAGGTTAAAATTTGATCTACGGCCGTAAAAGGTTACGGGATCATATACGTAATAACCGTTCCGATTGCTTTGAAATAGACGGGAATCGAACGAGATTAAACGGATTGATTTTTCAAGTGTCAGGTGCTGTTTTTTTTTTTTCTCTTCGTTTCCTTGTCCGATCCTTTGATAAATTATTATTTTTCCGATCAATCATTTTTTCCGGCCTCTCTCTCTCTCTTTGCTTGTTGAGCTGTCAGATCATAATCCCAGGATGTTCTTTTCATTTTGTAAGCCGAGTACTTATGTCTTTTCCAAAATCAAGGGAAATAAAAAAATGCAAGAATTTAAGTGACCTGGGGAAGCAGAGTCGCAGCGAGGGGGGTAAGGGGCTGGAAAAAAAAATTTAAAAATGTCATATCAACACGGTGAATTAATTTCACATCACTTCCCGCTGTTACCGAAAGAAAGCGGGGGAAAAAATTCAGAGCGACTTTTTTTCCCCTAAAACAATTCAGGCTATGCGATACGAATATCGTGGAGTTTTTTTACCCCGTGTACAGGTGATAAACGTGTAAAAAAAAAAAAAAAAAAAAAAAGAGTAAAAATTATCTTGTAGTTTCCCGCGATTTCGCTTTCGACGGCCTCGGGTTAGAATTCAAATGATGTAAAAATTTTTTTTTCTTTTACAGTTTTGTAATTTAAATTTTGCAGCTGCATTTCTGTGGGATTAATTTTTGAAAATCAAGATTTTCAAACACTGAAGACGTTTCTCGAATTATAGCAACCAGCTGGTTTTCGGTGTACGGAATCTTCAAAAATTGTTTTTTGGCATGCAGCAACATAATTACGGTATTGCTGCAATGTGAGATAACTTACAGCAAACTTGGGGCTGAAAACAGCGAGAAGATTAAAAATCAGTATGTCCACTTAAAAACCTTCCACCTGGAAATGCCACCTTTTAGGTGTAAGATTTTAATGTGAACGTGCACATTTAAAAAACATTTTTTAACGATTCAAAATGATGAATAATGCGAACTTTTTGTCCTTTACCAGCAGTTTCCTGTTAGACAATTTAAAAAAAAATAAACGATGATTTAAATATTCATGCATTAAAATATAAATAGATACATGAGTTGAAACTTTACAACAATGAAAACCAAACTGACGACAATGGAACAAAAAGCGCATTATGACGTTTTAATTAAGGCTATGATAATATTCAGATATTTAAAATTTGCTGCAATGTTAATATCGGAACATGCATTTTTGCTTGACCATACGATTTCTTGCACGCAAGTGCATAAAAGGAGCAGAAAAAGAAAATTTTTGTTCCGTTTCTGAAATTCCAAGTCGAATTCTTGCTATAAAAAATTTTAAGAGACAACCAAGTCTGCGGGAATTTTCCCTACGTTGAGGAAATGCTCGTGACGGGAAAAAAAGCGAAAATTAGAGTTATCGAAAGAGAGTTTTAGCTCAAACCTCATCTGACTCCAGCTTTTTAAACTGATTTTTTATTTATAGAATTTTCCGAGTTTTTTTTTTTTTTTTTTCGGAAAAGCGATAAACGTCCGACCCCCTTCAAAATCACTTACGCCAATTCAGTGCTTAACCTCATAGATTTTTTCCCCCCATGTTTATTCATGATAAATAATCGAGGGAAAGGGAAAAAAAAAGCTTTTCAAGAAAGAAAAAAAAAAGGTTGTGGGTCCATTACGCTGACAGGTTTGTATGTGTGTGCGTTTGTCTGACCCAGTTCCCTACATCAGTAGTTAAACTGTCTTCCACTCTTCGTGCAGAAGGCTCATCTCGAGTAAAAGAGTTTATCGCTTTTAGATTGATCGCTTTATATCTTTTGTTTTCTCGTTCAACTTTCCTACTCTATTTTTATGACGTTTTCACTTTCCCTCTCCTCATCTTGGGATTTATTATTCCCTCGATTCCGGTTTCGCAAAAAAAAGGAAAGTCCGACATTTTTAATTGGAAAGCTTTTTTGGTACATGGAATTTAATTCTTGCGACCTTTCCCTTTTTTTCCGAATCCTTTTGTATCTTTATCGACAGGTCTTGTCAAAAAAAAAAAAAAAAAAAAAAAAAAAAAAAGGCAAGAGAAAGCGAAAGATAAAAAAAAACAAAAGTCTTTCTTCTTTTGTCGTTTGAGGGAGGGGAAAAAATAACTTGAAATATTTCGCATATGAGACCAAACTTAATCTATTTTCTTTTGGGGGGAAAAAAAAAACATTTCTGATGTTGCGTCAAAGCGTCTGTTTGTGAAGGCTTTAATTTTTTTTTAATAACCAACTTTCAATTTAAACGAAAATTCACTCTCTTGGTTTAAGTGTCACGCTTTTGTCTCAATTTTCCTTTTTTTTTTTCTTGACTGCTGAGAAAAGGAATTGCGATCGTGAAATAAAATCCGATTTCGATAGGGGGAAAAAAATCTTGTTCTTTCGTTGATAAAAAAAAAAAAAAAAAAATACTTTTTTTGTTGATAGCTTATCATCAGTCGAATTTTTCGACAAAAGAGGCGGGAAAATTAATTAGCCGGATAAGATTTCGGGTTTAAAAACCGGATTTTAATTAGTTTTTGCGGATTTTCGATCTTCCTCTGCATGGTAGTCTTTTCAAATTGCGAGCAATGAGGAATTTTCAAAATTTAACCCACACTTTATGTTTTAAGACTTGTTTTTTTGGCGAACTCATTTTTACAGCGTAATTTTGGCAAAATCTGCCAAAAGCGTCCAAATTATAAAGATATCCTCTTACAAATGACTTATGCCTGGAGTAGTAAACATTAATTTTTTTGTTGTTGTTTGTGTCACCTAGAGCTTCTGGCCGGAATTAGGGAACAATTTTTTTTTTTTTCGATTCCCGACAACATAGAAATTGAGAAGAAAAATTGGATTCCCAAGCCGAAAAAACTAGAACCTCTCGCTTCACCCTTTCCTTCGAAATATAATTTCCCACTACACCACGAACACTGAAAAGTTGCTAGAAAATTGTCGGAACAGCTTTGAAACTAGGAAATGATATCGCTTACATCAAAAGTCTTTGATGTCAAGATGCCGAAACTTGTGACTGGAGTAAAATGTATCAAATCGCATGGCACTAACTTTTGAAAAATATTCTGTCCTATTTTCTTTGAAGCTTCGTAGTAGTGTAGAGTATTTGCAAAATAACCTTGGGAAAAGGCTTTTAAACTATTTTAAAGCGTAATAACGAAACAAAAGGAAAAAATAAATAGAGCGCAAAACGTTAAGTATTAAATCAACATAGATAATAGATGAAACCCTTTTACAGAGATTGCTTTTTTTTTCCCCTCGGAACAAGGCTCTGAAAACCTTAAAATATTTTCCCTACTTTTTTTTTATTTTGCACAAGTGATACCGTTTTATTGTTATTGCTGGAACGGTTGTAGATATTTGAATTTTTACCTGGAGAATCCTTTCGCTGCTTTTTTTTTTTAAATGGAATATTTTGTTGCTCCCCAGATCGAATTCGAAAGGTTGTTTTTCTTCCTAGCTTTTTTTAAAAAAAAAAGATTCATATCATTCATGTTCCGCAAATCAATTAGAAAGCCGGTGAAATTCCTGAGCTTGTTTATTTTTCCGGAACAAAGTTTTTAAGCTTGAGTGATGTGTTCATTAATGTGCAGGCTCTTTTTTTTTCCTCTCTTTTTCGACTTATCCCTCCCGACTTTAAAACCGCACGTTTTACAAAGAAATCCAGTATAAGCGAAACGCTTATACGCCTTTTTTTCCCCCTTCCTTCACGATCTTCATTTGAAAGCTCCTTAAGGGCGTTTTAAAGCGTTCTTCTTTAATAGCATTTTACGGAAAAATTCGGGCACCTTTTTACTTGATGTAAAAATTTATAAAAATCGGTGTTATGAGCAGGAAAAAAAAGAGGGGAAAAGCGTTTGTATTTTTTTTTAAATCAGGTTTTCCGGTTTGTGGGAACCAGGGATGCGATGCCGATGCCGGCATCGGCCACTATGGCTCGCAAATAATTTCGATGCCGATGCCGATTCCGATCCCTTTTTTTAAAAAAAAGCCGATGTCGATGCCGATGCTGAAGCCGAATTGTGGAAAAATTTTTTTTTCGACGATGACGCTGATGCTTTCAAAAATGAGTCGAAAATTCCGCCTACCGATATTCCGATTTCACGAAAAAAAAAAGATTAGAAATAAAAAATGCCTCTCTAGATTTACTTGTAGAAAAAAATTGCAAATTTTTAAGTTTTAAAGCGGATCGAAAATTTCATTTTCAGCACCTGAGCAAAGAAAAAATTTTTTTACTTTTTTTTTTTTTTACTTCCAATTCGATCAGGTGTTAAAACAAAGGATCTGTTTCTTAATTTTAAATATTTAACTTTTTCAAGTTTTTAATTTGTTATTTTAAATGTAAAATTTTTTATTGCTGTCAAACATTTTTTTTTCTTTGGTGAAATACTTGATGCGATGGAGGCTTCGATTCCGACTTCGGAGTCTGCGATGCCGATTCCGATTCCGATTCCGATTCCGATTCCGATTCCGATTCCGGCCAATTATTTTCCAACGATTCCGATGCCGATGCCGGAATTCTTTTTTTAAACGATTCCGAAGCCGATGCCGATTCTGGCAAATTTTTTTCCACCGATTCCGATGCCGATGCCGATTCCGGCAATTTTTTTTTTAACGATTCCGATGCCGGCAGCGATGCCGATGCCGATAAAATGCCACCGGCCTCACATCCCTGGTGGGAACAGCGCGTCAGTTTCTATTCGTGTCCTTGAAATTAACCATATACTTGCTCCGATTTAATGGAATATCTTTGAATGAATTCTTAGGATGGAATTTAGTGATCGAACAATGCGGTAAATTCACGGCAAAACGAGGCAGCATCTTCTATTTCTTGCATAATACAAGTTAGTACCTGCATCAGACAACCATAATTCGAGGAAAAATGTAGTTAAACTTTATGTGTAATCACGGCTCGCCAACCAACGGTTAAACCATTACACCTTTGAATGTGAAAAGGCAAAAATCATTTTCAAAACACTAAAAAGAAAGGCCCATGCTCAATTCTGAGCTCGAAAAAAAATCAGCCGTCAGCAAAAAAGAAATCGTACACAAAAATGAATGAAATTAAGTTTTTTTTTTTTTTTTTTTTTTTTCTCTCGTTTTTCTTGAGAGTTGAGTTTTTAGGTTTAGGCCTACTTCCTTTTTTTTTGTTTATTTCAGAAAGTTGAACATGAAAAAAAAAATTGAAGAAGACTGTAAACAAAACTTTGTTGTTATTAATTATTTTCTCTTGTCGAAAGGTTGAGGAATGAGACTTGAAAATGTTTATCTTTTTTGTTTTTGTTGTGAAGCACGGAACAGAATAACCTCAGCACAGAATCAAAAAACGATTTCTTTTTCGCTTAAACTCGAACCGTTTTATTACTATTCGCAAGCATTCGCAACCTTCGAAATGTAAAATTACCAAGGGTATTATCAATATTTCCCTTTTTCCTTTTCTGTTAAAACCATAAATAAGAGTAAATTATGACTGAAGTTTCGGATCCGGAAACAAACCAAACGGGAAGAAAAAGAAGGGGAATAAAAAAAAAAAAGCATAAAGGGAACCTTGAGTTTGATTTTGTTTCGTACTTCGTAACGAAAATGAAAGAGAGGAACATTCCTCAATTATTTTTTACAAGAGAAAAAAACTGATGCCGGTATTTGGGACAGTGGGTGTATGAATTTTATAATCTCGTGATAGTGGAATGAGTGCCTTTTGGCATCACTATTAAAAATTTTTCAGACTTTTTAAAGGTCATCTTGAAGTCGAGCAATGACCTTTTTTGCTGAAAATAGTATCATTTCCTATCGGAAATTTTTCGTAGATTACGAATATGAAGTCCAAAAATAATTTTTGTGTACGGTTTTTAAACTAAGGGGGAAGAGTTTTAGTGTTAAAAAAAAGGCTTAAAACTCGGAAGATACTTTAAGTAATTTTGGACTTCATATTCGTAATCTACGCAAAATTTCCGATGGAAAGCAACAGTTATTTCAGGTAAAAAAATTCTTATTTTTGGTCTTTATACGGGATTTTTAAAAACTTCAAGGCCATTGCGAGATCTAAGGAGGACTTTCGAAAATTCTGAAAAAAATTACACAGTAAAAAATATTATGTAAATATGTTAAAAACGGTCTACATAAAGTCTATGTTAAGTTATTATGTTAAAAAATCAACATAACTTGTTTGTAAACAGCAAAAAAATGACAATCGTTAATGGACGCAGAACATTAAACAAAACAATTGTGTTATTTTTCTTAACAAAATATTTATGTAGACCAATTTGGACATACAATTTGTGTCAATTTTAACATAAAATTTTTTACTGTGTAGTGTTAATAGCGATGCAAAAGGCAGTTTCGACCCACCCTGAATGGCTCCCGGGACAGTGTGTAAAGATGTGTGTTCCTTATTATTGTCCCATCGGATTTTTCATTCCCGAATTTGGGTTTAGTCGAAACCCAAATGAATACTTTTGGTTTATACCAAAAGTATTCATGCTCTTAAACCAAAATATCGTGTGACTTAAACCTAATAATGTGATAAAGAATCGTAAGCGAGAAAGTTTACCTCCCCATTTTTATTCACCACTTTTCCTTCTATACCCTTCCTTCTTATCCTCTTCACTCATTGTTCTTACGTTCTTCATATATCCTTGCGTGTATATTTTTTTTCTAACAGAGAAAACTGCACCCTTGAAAAAAAAATGCTCTATGGCAACCGTTGGGAATAAAATGAAAGGAGGTTTAAAAAAAAAAAAAAAAAAAAAAAAAGTATGAATGAGCTTATCGTGGATTGTTTTCATTTTAATGTTTTCATCTCCCGTTTTTTTATATTTTCGAATTCCGTGGAATGTGGCTAAAAAAAGGGAACATTCAAAATAATTTATATTGAAATAGCCGGATAGGCCTAACGTATGAGTCGGAAGGAGATTAACGTGTTTTGCGAATTTTGAAAATTGCGTTTCGCCAGAAAGCTCCCCAGTGATGATCTTTAATTAGGGGTGACGCGTTTCTATGGCAACCATCTCTTTTGCCCTTCATCGTTCCAACAGGAATCGGGTCACCTTGATTATTACTTATATTCCTTTTTTTTTTTTTTTTTTTTTTTTTTTTTAAACCCCCACGTTTGACTAAAATAATTTTCATTTAAACGTAACGCATTTAGTTACATTTTCAAGAGCGACCGTTTCCTTTTAAAAGGGGAGGCGAAAAAAAAGCGGGAATTGAATTCGGATCAACTCTCGGTTGAAAAATTAGAAAATCAGTTTTTTAAATTGGATTGCGGGAGATTAAGGGCTGAAAAATAAACATGTTTCCGCGAGTCTAATTTTCTTGCAGTGATCTTTTTTTTTCCGAATCATAAAAATCTTTTCCTCTTTCCGGTTGAATTTATATTCATGTTGTTACGTTGTTCGGGTCATGTGTTTTATCATTGCTTGGATTATCCCATTTTTCCGCATTTTCCTGATCACTTACTCCGTTTGTGGATTGTATGTTTTTTTTTTTTCGAGAGAGATAGAGAGGGAGGTGGTTCGAAAAGAATTATTTTGCTGGAACAGATAAAAAAAGCTTAAAATTTCATTAACTTGACATTTTGCCCCATTTTTCTTTTTCTTTTTTTTCTGACGGATGATCTGGTTTAATTTCCACGATAAAAAAAGCCCTATTTCCGAAAAAGAAATTGTAAAAAAATGGCTGCTGCTTTTTTTTTTTTTTTTTTTTAATCTAATGAAGATCATTTTTAAAAAATTCCGATGCATGTATTTTTAACTTAGATCTTTAAAATACTGAGTGTTGTTCTTAAATCATTATTTTTTGGAATATAATGTAGAATAATTTAGTCCTTACTTTCGTTAGGGAGTAAATTTGACCATGTCTTATAAAATTTTTTGTGAAAATGAGCTTGGGGTAAAGTAGGGTGGTTCGAAAATCAACTTTTTTGAAATTTTAAAACTCTTATATCAGTAAATGTTACTTTATAGGTAGGGTGTGCCCCCTGAATTTAATCAGGTTTTTTTGAACGACAGCTTAAGGTGTCATATTGACCTTGAAACTTTTAAAAAGCCTATGTAAGGGTCCAAAATAAAAATTTTCTTCTGGTATAGGAGACCGTTGATTTCCAAATGGTTTTGCGTAAATTACGAATTGTAGTCCAAAATTAGTTTCTGTGCACGATTTTTGAATCGCGGACCGGTAAAAACACTGAATTTTGTCATGGCGTTCTGCCTGCAGCTTGAAAACCGAAAATTGAAACTAATTTTCGACTTTATATTTGCAATCTACCCAAAATATCAGCATCCGTCTTCTTAGACAATTATACGCCTGTTACATATCTTTGAACTTGTCAAATGTCGAACTAATGTAAATCGCAGGAAAAATCTCTTTGTAAGTTTCGATCTTATCCACTAGTGATCCGACTTCACCGAATGTTTCTGCAAAGTCTGTCGGCCTGGACCACCCAAATTTCTTTAGCTTCGTTGATAAGGAATTCATTTCATCCGGCTCCCCATTTCCAGTTTCTTAGGAAACAGTTCCATTGGCTTTTCGAGCAAAAGACAATTTTTGAATTTCAATTTTTTATACTTCCAAAATCTGCTTCTATTTCGAAAATTGTAAGCTGTAATTAATTTTGAGTTCATAATAGAGATTTGCACAAAATTCCCGACAAGAAACACGGGGGTTCATCTAGGAAAAAGTTTTTAAATTTTGACCCTTATATGAGCTTTTCACAAACGTTAAGATCCCTACACCGTCTTCAAATGCCATTTTAAAAATCTGAGAAAATTCAGGGTTAATACTACTTTTTCCGCTATAGGAGTTTCAAAATTCCAAAAAAAGGTTTTTTTCGAACCTCTCTCCCGTCATACAACAGTTTCTTTTTTGCTACTGTTATAATTTCGATGGATACTGCCTACAAACACCACACTAGTGATGGCAATAATTTTCGATATTCGATATATCGGTAATGTAAAAAGTCGACTCCGATATATCGACTAAAAAAATATCGATGTTAGCTTTGGGGGAAGAGCAAAAAAGGAAAAAAATAGCTTTGGCGAATGAAAAACAATTTACAAAAATTAGCATTTTTACAAAAGAAAAATGTTTATGCAATTACTGATTAAGCTTAATTTGCATATTCTTCCTGTAGGAATTAAAATTTTTAACTTCTCTACCGAATTTTAGGGGCAAATATACTACAATATATCGACTTTCGATATAAAAAATATCGATTTCCCGATATTATAGAAATGAGAATAATATCGATCATTTATCGCCATCAATTTACCACAGAGTGGAACCGAATAAAGTTTGTTGTTCGCCAAGGTGTATTTGCTGTAAGAAAAAGACTTCTTACAATTAATAAAACGTTTTTAGACTTGTTCGAGATCTGCCCAGATATCCAAGACAATTATTTTTTATTCTGAAATGATTTAACACCGATTTTTTCGGCAAAACACTCAATACGCCAAATTAATTAATTCCCGACAAAACGCAATTGGGAAGAGATCGTGTTGACAATACTCCAATTAACTCTTAAACAAACTCTCAACTAATTTATGAATCTTAGATTAGTCATGCAACCTATTCAGTCCCTTTAATGATTTCCCCGGCGATTTAACCGATTTATTTATAATAAATATCGTCCTGTGGAACACCTTTTTCCCTTAACGACTAAATTTGGAGAAACCGGGATCCGCACCCACTATTTTGGAAATTCTCTATAGATATGAGCATAAAAGCCAAAAAGATGTCTAAAAGGTACTTTACATAACAAAGTATATTTCCCTTCTGCAAGTTTTCTTTTTTTGTATGCGTGCGTTAAAGCCCTTAGGGGTCAATCCCATTAAAATTCATACGTTTTCCTTTTAAAGTATTATAAAACCTTTTGGAAAAAGATAAACCAAGAGAGAAACGTGCCAACATAAATCCATCGGCAGGCGACACTGGAAATAAATTGAATGACATTGAAAACAAGCTTTCTAAAAATAATAAAATAAAATAAAAAGAGGTAATATGGATTTCCGATGTTGCAAAAGGCCGTAATTCTTTTTAGAATTAATTTGTGAAAGTGAAAACCTGTACTTTTTTTTTACCTCTTTTTTTTCCGATGTCGACGTGCTAAATTGAAAATTTTCAGGAATTTACGACGCAATTTCAGATTAGATTTCAAAAGGTTTCATTAGAACGTGTAAATTACAACAAGATGGAGAGGTTACGTCAAACGTTCTTTTTTTTATATTCTTCCTACTTCCTCAAAACAAATAATTTTTTTGAAGCGATTAAAAAGTTCCATTCGACTTCTTTTGCTTCCGACATGGAAAAAAAGGGTCCGTTTTTTTTCCTCCTCTTCAATCCAATTTCGTTAATTAAGGGGAAAAGCCTCTAAATTTCGTTTAGACGGTATATTGATTCATGTCCGAACCTTTCATTTTTTTTGATCTTTCCACCTAAAAAAATATTTTTTTCCTTTTGGAAGTTTATCTCCGGAAAATGTAAAATTTGACACGAAGACAATAAAAATAAAATATTTTATGACCTAGAGAGTGTGGCGGTCGTGTTGTAGATGAGCGTTTGCCAAAATGTGACAAGAAAACTTTTCTTTTTTTTTTTTCTTCCTTTAGTCCTATTTCCCTCCTAGCAATTCTTTTCTTTCCCTGAAAGTCTTATTTTTTTTCTTCCTTTCATAATAATGTTTCTTTTTCCTCGATTTGTTTTGCTTTCTTGGATGTCCTGACAAGACAGCACATTTCAGAGGGATTTTCACCTTAATAAACTGACGGGAATATTTGGATGATTATTTTATTTTTTAATTCAGTGTGAAAATTTTTAACTCTTACTTTTTATTGTGATGGACGACAAGACAAGAGTTTGCGCAAGACTTTTGCGTTTTTCAATTGTTTGTATTGTTTACATTATAGTTCGCTTATGTAAACAAGACAAGAGCTTGACCGAGTTTTTGTCTTGTTCTTGTCTCGTATCGCTTGTCGTCCATCACCACTTTTTAATATTAAAGGACTGAGTTCCGTTGGTTAAGAAGCGTGGATCTGACGTCGCTGATTTGAGTCCGAATACCTGAAAAAAATTCCCTTGTTGGCCTATGAAAGTAGCACATAATAGTAAACAGCAGCTAGAAACTTCAAATGTTTTCTAGAGTTTCCTGTTGAATTCTGACCTGCATAAAATGGTGGTAAGATCTTTAGTGGCAGTGCTTTCAAGACCTAGAGAATTTAATGTTTTATGTTTTTCCTCTACGCTTCCAAGCTATTCGTGTTTTCACAAACTCCATTTCGATTCATGACAAAGCTCTAATATCTTGTAAGCAAGGTTGAGTCCTTTGACTGCTGAAAAAAAAAAAATTATAAGCCCCTCAGGCCAGGCTAACTTCAATGAGCCCTCTTTGTGCCCGTTTTGAAGAGCCTCTTTCAGATATTCCTTGTGAGTATTCTTCTTTTGTAGGGTTGCTTCAGAATACATCATTTCCTCGTGATCCATCTGAGGTAAGAAAATGCTACTGAATGCCATTTTAACTGTCGTAAACACTCGTTCTCAGGACCCTCCTGTATGAGGCCTAACGGGGGGTTGAAATGCCACGTGACTCCATGATTGAATCATGGAATTGGAATCCCCGCGAAGGAATTTTACGCGAATGATCATGATACTCGAATCTTGGATGATTCGCGTATCATGATCATTCGCGTAAAATTCCTTCGCTTTTGGGTCATTTAGTTTTTCGATAAGTTTTTTCAAGTCGTTCTCAGATCCGTAGAAGTTCAGTCCGTTATCGCAGTAAATATGCTTTGAGTCTACTGATTGCCATGGTCGCAGAATTAATCTGCTATTCTGATCTCAGCAATTCAATCGGTATGAGGTAACCAGGCGAATTTGAAAAAATTAAAATGGCGTCTAAGCCATTCTAAGGTTTCGAAATTAGCCCGTTTATCCCTCACCTACAAAATTTTTAAATCATCAGATTCCTCCCCCTTTTAGTCAAGTTTTATCAAACCACTTTCATATTCTTCTCGCTTCTGCATTATTTTGTGTTGTTGCTCTTCATATATTTCTAAAAATCTGCTCCTATCTATTACATCTACGATTTCATTTTTAATCGGTACATATAATACATAGAACCATTTCTCTCTTGTAGTGATCTCGACGAGATGGGCAAGGCGAGGAACAATACTATAAACAAGAATTTAAACAACACAAAACTGGATGTTGCCTTGGTAATCGTCTGCAAAAATATTAGCCATCTTGTTTCGTTCTTGCATTTTTTTATTTACTATGTGTTTATTTATCGGTGTTTGTAAATAAATTTCACCGACTTTTTTTTTCAGATAATCAAGTTTAGTTCATACCCCCCAAGCTCTAATTTCGAATGCAGTTCCTTCAAGATTAGCCAACTGTTCCGTTTGAATTTTGAAAATATTACCGTGCTGAATCAGTTGTTTCCCAGTTGCTATTTGGACACGAAAATTTGACGAAGACCTAACCCTCGAAGCCCTTGCTCTTTTCTGAATATTATATATCTCGTATATTTATATATATTTTCTGAATAAGTCCCTATTTATGCGTCTTAAGGACTTAAAATTAAAATTTTTAAACTGATCTATATTGGTCCCTGCTTTTTTTTGTTACCACACAATTTCAATAGTGTCATAAAGGTCATTCAAATATCACGTTAAACGTTTTTTTTCGACCCCCTATCCAAGGTGTTTGCAAAAATAATCTTCCTTTAGTGGAGCTTTAACATTAACTTTAGCATTTCAAAGATCCCGAGTAATTTGCTACATGACATCCGAATGGTCCTTTATCAATTATAAAATTCAGCCCAATTATTTTGACTTTACCTCAGCCTGAGTGAGGATGACGAGGAAAGTTTATAAATTAATTTTTTACATTGAAAGTTCCGGCATGATTTTTTTTTTCAATAAAAGGAAACGACCGGGATCTTTATTTTTTATTTTTTAACACACCCGCCATCTTTGCTTTATTATTCAACAAGCTGGTTGCCTTGCAACATCTTGTATTAAAAAAGCAGCGCCTTTTTGGCTTGCCTCGTAATGGTAAACAAGGCAAGAGCAAGAAAAAAGCGATAATTCTTGCCTTGTCAGTGTGATTTAAAAGATCGTCAATACCATAGTTAACATATCGTATAATTCTTGGTCGATCCCTTTGTCCAGAGCTGTATGATCTGCCATTTTCGGTAAATCAACGGGAGAAATATGCAAGCGTACTCAACGTAGACCTTTCCACGGCTCTTTAGAACGGTGCTATTATTCATCTCTATGGCCCCAAAAAGTCCCAAGTGTTTTCGTTTACATCAGTTTGGCCAGAAAAACGAAGTAGCGATTTTGCTCCGTTTGGTTAAACACTTGTGGAAATCGGTGACATTTTTTGAAAAATAATAAGTGACGTTCTCAAGAGCCGTGATCCTGACCCCGAAATTGAATTTTTTCGGCTATCGAAACGCAAATAAACGAAATAAGCTGATGCGCATCAAGTTAAAACCAAAAAAGTTATTTTACGCAGGCGACACAACGTCGGTTGTTAGTTTGTCAAGGGTTCTAGCTGATTAGTTTGCTCTCGACTAATTAACTGACCATTCTACTTCGGAAACGGTATTGATTTACAGGGAGTAGAGTTTCATTAAATTTAGCATAAAGTGTATATGTCGCTTGTAAACAGTTAAACGTTTCAATTTATCCAGGAACCCGTTCGCTTCTCACTTTTATTTCGCAAAAATGAAGGGGAACTTCCGGATAAAGAGATTAAGATGAGAAATCATTAAGATAATGAAATTACAAAGGAGAGCGGGAGAAAGAGTAAAGAGGAATCGACATGCTGATTTTTTAATGGGGATTTAATGAATACATGAATTTTCATGCAGGGTTTTAATGGCTTTTTACCTCCTGCGTTTAATGATACTTCTTAAGAGCTTTCAATCTCTTTTACGTATGGTGAATGCTCTTTGAAAAGCATCACCACCCGGATGTTAAAAATTTAAAAAGAAAAAAACGTTTATGGTAATCCAGTACGAACAAGGAGAAGTGAAAATAAAGAAAAAAAAAGATCCTCGCTTCTTTTTTTTTTTCCTCGGCAAAAATAATTTCCTGGATCCTAATAACATTTTAACAGATTAAACGTCAACATTTTTTCCCCTTATTATCCCAAGTTTTTTCCTTGTATTCAAGAAAACACATAAATATGACACATTATGGAATACGCTGAGGGAGGAGGAAAAAAAAAATAATCCCTGTCAATTACAAAAAGAGATAGATGAAAACTTTAGAAAATATCGAAATAAAATCAATTCCATAAAGGAAATAGAAATCCGTTTCTAGAATGCCATTTCCGGTTCATAACGAATGCTTTTATGCATGCAAAACTGAATTTTCGGTTTCCATCCGAAAAAAAGAGGGGATTCTCTCGTAGGATAAACATAAGATTTTGGTGTAGGAAAAAAGGTTCCCGTGTGCGACGAAATTGGGCTTCGTTAAACGTCGGATTTCGTCTCTTTACTACAAAAGCAAGTCATTCATTCTTTACGTATGAAGGATGTCAATCGATGTTGTGAAAGTTCACGTCGCTCGGTTTTCAAATCCCATGGATTCCTTCTTTCCTTTTGGAAATGTGGTGGAAGCTCCTTCGGTTTCGATTTGAGCTGCGGTGTACGATTTACTTCGTACGAGGCGTCGACATGTCGGCGAATTGCTGTTTTATCAGCAGTGTAAGTATTATTTCACCACAGATTTGGTGCTGAATCCGCTTCTAACCGAAGCAAGTGGCCAAGCAAGTGTTGCAAAAGCAGAATTCCCCTTCCGTAAAATGCCAGACATGAGTTCGAGTCCCTTCGCAACCCTTTCGGCAATAATTTTTCGAAGCGACATGGTTTAGGCTCAGGTTCTTCGAATATTGGCGAGACTGACATAAAAGGGTGGTCCGAAAATCACGAATTTTGGAATTCGAAACGCCCATTCCGTTATCAGGTTAATATTTTGACTATTAACCCTAATTTTTTTCAGATTTTTAGAAAATCATCTTGAGGTCTTGCAATGACTTTAAAGTTTTTGAAAAGCCCATTTGTGTTCGTGCATATGAAAACCTCCCACTTATACAATCCGGATAGTTTGTTTTGATTCGAAACTTATTTGTTTACAAAAAGATTAAAAAACAAAACAAACTATCCGGATTGTACATGTGGGAGGTTTTCATATGCACGTACACGTATAAGGGGCTGTACAAGTATTACGTAAGCATCTTAGGGGAGGGAGGGGGTCCTTCAGATGCTTACGCCAATGTTAAATCTCCATTAGAGGAAGCCTATTTTTGCTTATTAGGGGGGGGGAGGGTCAAAAATCACCAAAATCATGCTTATGTAATACTTGTACACACGGTGCTGTTTAAGGACGAACGGGTTCGACAAACGTGGCTAGATCTAAATCGAGTGGATTCGTGTTCTAAAACATCCCCAGAAGTAAAAAAGCTTGACCCCAAAATCGTACCAGATTCTATACTCAATTGGCGTACCAAAACCTGTAGCACTGGAAAGTAGGTGGTTCAAAAAAAACTTTTTGTTGAAAAGCTTGGGAGTTGAGGCAAAATTGTGTTCTTTACAATGTAAAAAAGCTTAAAAATTTTTTTTAAATTTTTTTGTCTACGATTAGGGGTGCCTGTAAGAGTAAAAAGGGTCTAAATCGACAAAAAAGTGAGCTGGTCGTAAACTTATTTTTTTCTCTCGTTTAAGAGGCCAATAATTTTGCTTAAATATTTTTTTCCCATGTTTTCGAACCTGTAGAATCCAAAAATGACAACCGTTTCTTCCACAAATAATTCTGGGGCTCGTAAATGGAACATCTTTAGGCATTTTTAAATTTTTTTCGGCTTAATTTTTCGCATTTCACTCTGCCCGATCCTTTTACGTGCACCGATTAGGTCGAAAACATGGCAGCTTATGTTTTCGAACCTGTAGGATCCGAAAATCACAACGGCGATTATGGAAAAAATACCTCGGACCTATAAATGGACCATTTTCAAGCGTTTTTTCAAGCTGGCCAGATTTCTTCAATTATAGTTACCAGCATCTTCATTGGAGCTACTAATTTCTGATTTTCAGATTCCACGGCTTCAGAATCATACGTTAGGATGTCTTTGAACAAAATACTAGCTCCTCTGTAGATGCTGGTAGCTATAATTGAAGAAATCTGGCCAAAAAAATCGAAAAAACGCTTATAAATGGTCCATTTATAGGTCCGAGGTATTTTTTCCATAATCGCCGTTGTGATTTTCGGATCCTACAGGTTCGAAAACATAAGCTGCCATGTTTTCGACCTAATCGGTGCACGTAAAAGGATCGGGCAGAGTGAAATGCGAAAAATTAAGCCGAAAAAAATTTAAAAATGCCTAAAGATGTTCCATTTACGGGCCCCAGAATTATTTGTGGAAGAAACGGTTGTCATTTTTGGATTCTACAGGTTCGAAAACATGGGAAAAAAATATTTAAGCAAAATTATTGGCCTCTTAAATGAGAGAAAAAAATAAGTTTACGACCAGCTCACTTTTTTGTCGATTTAGACCCTTTTTACTCTTACAGGCACCCCTAATCGTAGACAAAAAAATTTAAAAAAATTTTTTAAGCTTTTTTACATTGTAAAGAACACAATTTTGCCTCAACTCCCAAGCTTTTGAACAAAAAGTTTTTTTTGAACCACCTACTTTCCAGTGCTACAGGTTTTGGTACGCCAATTGAGTATAGAATCTGGTACGATTTTGGGGTCAAGCTTTTTTACTTCTGGGGATGTTTTAGAACACGAATCCACTCGATTTAGATCTAGCCACGTTTGTCGAACCCGTTCGTCCTTAAACAGCACCGTGTGCAGCCCCTAAGGACAAAAAATAAGATTTTTTTTGTGCTGAAAAAAATATTATATTTTATCGGAAATTTGGCGTAGATTACGAATATGAAGTCCAAAATTAATGTTTGTGTACAGTTTTTAAGCTAAAGAGGGGAAAAAATTTAGAGTGTTTTAAAATATGGTCAATTTTATTCGATTTTACACCTAGAGTGAAATCGATTAAATTTTGACACATTCTGAAACCTAATAACGTTTTTCTACCAGCATTGCGGTTTTCCGGATTTTAAAATATGCACTTGACAAGAATTATTTGAGAACCGAAATGTTTATCAAGGTAAAAAATATGTCCTCAGGCCATGTATGTACTAGACTCCCCCCAATAAAACAAAAGAAAAAAAGGGGAAAAAAAATTGTCGAACATTGCCGAAGTATTGCTAACGGATCAAATTTGACGTGCATCCTTCTTTCTTTACATCATCATTTTTTATTTTTCTAAAATTAGCTAATAATTGGATCAATTATAAAGGATCTAGAGAATCGTCAGATCAGCTAAAACGAGTAATTTTTTCCCCTATATGGGATTAAAAAAAAGGATTACTAAACGAAAATTTAAGTGATTATCGATCAGTGAAGAACCCTTTTCATTTTCGACATCATCTTATACGCTCTTTAATGCTTTCTCATAAAAGAAAGTTTTGAAAGCGTTAGAAAAACAGCGAAAGTTAACACACATAAAAAAAAGAAAGGAAAAAGGAGAAAAAGAAAAAAGTAATCGTAGATGGATTATGAAGGAAAATAGTGAAGCGGAAGGAAATTCGGAAATGGAAGTGACAAGATAAGCAGTGTTCGATAGGAAGTAAATCTGTGATCCATGAGATTCTTCTCCTGATGAGTTGGTTAAATGGAAAGCCTATTCCCATGCATATTTAATGCTAACCCCGGATACGTCATCGACATTTGCGAGTGAACGAAGTCGTAAGAATGGGGAAAATTTTTAATTTATTTGAGAAAAGAATTTTCTTGACTTGTTTCGATCAAGTCTATCCAGTTTACCTTTAAGCGTTTGCTTTTAGCTTCCATTTTTTTTCTTGGGTCTGACAGGACCGTTTTTAGTTGCAGGTTATTGCTCTGCCTTTTTTTTGCTGGAGATGTACCTTTTTCTCGAAGATCTAAACCGATGCCGATTTTAATCAAATAACTTGAAAAGACCGTCAATTTTCGAAAATAAAAAATGAAAAATAAAAAGACAAAATAAAATATTGCGTCGTTTGGAGTAGCAGAGACCGAGAGAAGGGAAAGTTACGAAACTGATGAGAAACTTTGTGCATTAGCTAAATGATACCGCCGGTCGGGTAACTTTTCATTTCGAGAGCGGGTAGACACCTTTCTCAATTAGTTAAAGCAATCCCTGCTAAGCTTTTTTGCATTCCGCAACGATCATCCGCGTCATTTAATCAAAGATTATTTTTAAAGCCAAAGTTGAAAAACCCGGATTTAACGACTCTAGGAAAATAAACACCCCCTAGTGTTGCTAATGGAAAAGTTTCCTTAATTTAAAAAGGAACTTTTATGCTCAAGCGGCGAATTATTGTTTTTTGCAAAACAATAAACAGCGTTTTTCCTGCCTTCAGCGAAGCTATTTGTAACAGAATCTAGTTTGAACTACAATCGAAAGTTGATAATTTAACCATCCCGTCTCGATTTTTCGAGTTGACACGTGTTTAAAATTCTTAGCTAATGAGATGCAGCTATTGGTTTGAGGGGAGGGGGCGTCCAAAGTGAAAGAAAATGAAGACTGGAAATGGCAATCGGTTTTTTTTGCAAATGTTTCACGCGTTTAGGTAAAAGACCCCGTCTGATTCTTTTAAACTTTGGCCTGACCGGTCTGGAGATGTTTCCAGCTCTTACATATGCAGATATTGCTAGGATACCCCTTTTCTTCGGGTGCCTCCTGCTGATTTCCACTCGGAGAAGTCTCAGAGGTCAATGCACCATCTCCTTATGTAGATTGCCGAGACTTTTTTCCAGATTTTCATCACTGAGATCGATCGTTGTGACGTCTTCACGTGAGAAATATTTTTCCAAATCCTGGAAATACTCCTGCTGCTGCGGAATCGGTGATAACATCGAAGGAGTCGCGTAAAAAGTCTGTTCGATTTCCATGTCAGTTGTCGCTGAGATCAAGTCCTCATCAGTTTCCGTAATCGTTTGCTCAAGTCAATATCGGACAGTAGTGCAGAAATGAAAGAACGGCAGCGAAATTTACATCAAAAATGCCTTTTCCAACTTTCCATCCAGAAATTCATGAAGCATAGGAAAACAGGTGTCTACAAATATCTTCATCAAAAGATGATCTCATTTCAGATTTCAAACCGATAAGTTAGATCGAGTTCCTTAAATGAATTTTATCGGAAATCGAGTAAATTATAGATTTTCAACTCCCATTTTCTAGAAGGGCGGAACAAGAAATTCAAAATTCGATGTCGGTAAACCCCCGAGAACAGCAGTCTGTCTCTTTCAATTGGTGTCGCATTACATTGCGATTAATCAAGTTTTTTTCCCCCCCTCTCCTCCCTTTCCTACTTAAAAGGATAAAAGACAAACGGTTAGTCAAGGTTACCTGGTTGTTGGAAGGTGAAATTGATGGTGTTAAGTGGATTATACAAGGATGAAAATCGGAATCCTCATTTACATAATTTTCTAAAACGAAATCCGAAACTGCAATAATTTCACGGTGTTACTCCCGAGATTCTTCCTCCAAAGAAAATTTTCATCTCTTTTTTTTTTTCTTTTTTTCTTTTTCAAAAACGATCTTATAGACTTAAAAGCCGTCGTGCCTTTTGTATTCGATCATTTCGCTTCGTATATTTTCACAATGAGTCAAGAGATCGTCATTATACACGGGGAAAAAAGAGGAGCATTTTGAAAATGCTCGAAAGCTCGAAATCCTTGCCTTCTGCAAAAGAGATCCGTTTGAAATCGGGCACTTTCTCTCATTCCCGGAGAGTTCACTCTCTCTCACTCTCACATCCATATCATAAATTTGAACGACTTCAGAACTGTGCGAGGTTTTCTCCCCGGGTAATTTTAAATAAATCATTATACTTGCTTGTATTCCATTTTACTGCCATATTTTTTTTTCTCTCCTCTTAACAAAAATAAAAAACCAAAACCAAAAGGGAGTTTTTGAATAAACTTTTAACTCCGGGAAAAGCGGAATATAAAAACACTGAAAATCGTTGATTCCCTTTCTTCGTTGTTTTGTTTCGATATATCAGGACATGAAATCTATTTATCGTCCTCAGATGGTGCGATTCTGGATACAGAGTCCATTCTTTTGTTTGGCTTGGTGTTCTCCTGGGCTACAACATCTTAAAAATAAAGGTGCACGAGGCACAAAAGGAATGCCTAAAATAAGGGGACACAAGGCGCAAAGGAATGCCTAAGGGCGCAATTTCACGGCAAACTGTTCAGCTAACAAATGGTTTTGGACAAAAGTGGCGAACATGTTCGACAAACCTGTTGGGCAAACCTGTTGGACAAACATTTTCGCATAACATGTTCGCCGAACATGTTTGGCGTGAAATTGCGCCCTGAAAATTCCCGAAAGGATAAACTACCGCTGATAGGGACTTTATCGTAACTCCATTTTGTAAGCAAAAAAGTACTTTCTGATGTTTAGCTTTTATCAGCAACAAACCTTTCTCAGCTGTTTACAAAACGGAGTTACGGTGATGTCACTAACGGCGGCAGTAGGTAGGTTTTAAAAATTCTCCAAATTTAGCTGACGATATTTGAATGGCCCCTTATAACAAGGATTAATTTCCCTTCTTCGCTTTTGACCGCTAATTCTTCCCGGAAAAAGACCACGCCGGACCGGAGGGACAATTCAATCTTGCTGAAACTTAATTCGAGATAATAGAACAAGACTAACAAATCCGATTTAATTACGCGTTGATTGATAGAATGTGGACTGACCTGAACGAGAGAGACGGGAAAAACGAAACGAGAAAGAGGGAACGAGAAAGTTTTTATCGCATATAGCGTGTGTGAGTAATAACACTTCAGACATGTCAGCTAATTAACAGAATACAAAAGGGAGTTATTCGCACACAGGACAACGAGAGGACTATCTATTACGATTCAATAGCTCTTTTACTAGGTTTTATTTTTCAAACGTGAAACATTTTTTTTTTTTGTTTTGTAAATGATTTCGTATATGTAATCGATTTTCGAGTTTCCGGGATAATAATTATTCCCGGTGCATGTCGAGTTTGATGTTGTACTGCCCGGAGGAAGTTTTCTTCCGTCTTTCAAACACGGAATTTCTCTTGGGTTTCCGATGTTTATTTAATCTGACAAGTTTTGCCCAAGTTCTTTCCAGAATTTCAACCGTTGCGGTTTCCGTTGAGATTTCCACTGTTGTTATTTCTCCGTTTCCTTTCTTTCTTTTTTTTCGCGTATGTACGTAGGAAATTTATCCTTTTTCTCTTTTCTGCAAACATTAAAAGTTCCAATCAAACGCATCCTCGAGAGCGATCGAACTCTAACCTCGGGGGTTATTTTTTTCTTGATCTTTTCTTTTTCACTCGGGAATCCTTCGTAAAGGTGAGGGAAAATTATCGAAGGAATTTTCCGGGAAGTTAAATCATGATTTTTACTTTTATGAAATAGGTCTTCTTGGAAAAAGATTAAAAAAGTTTAAACTGGAGACCCTTTTGAATCTTTTGTGTATGACCTAACGAGTTGGCTAAAGTAAAAGTAATTAAAGAGTTGTAGGATCTGGCTCTTTAAAAAGGAGTCGGTTTTGTAACTAGAAGGTTTGCGGGAAATCCTCCCTGACTTTTTAACATAAAAAGAATGGTTTGCAGTTGATCTTTACCTTATTATTATTTGACCTGAAGGAGATAAAAAGGACGATATTCGGTCATGAAGATTTGGATTTAACGGAATTTTAAAATCGAGCCTTCAGCTGAAGAAAAAGAATAGAATAAAATTATCTTCAAAGCTATAAAAAGTTTTAAAAATTTCTCAAACTCCTTTACAGAAAATATCATTGTACTACCTGTTATTCGCGGAGGAAAATAAATTTTGTGGGTTTCCTACAGGAAAAATAAGGCAATGAGTTAGCTTTGATAAAGTGCGATCGAAATCCTTACATTGATAGCTAAAATTTTGAGCATTTTATACTTGTTCCCATCGATTTCTTAAGGTTCCGAAAATATTCTTTGTTTAAAAAATTTTATTTCAGATTTATTATCAAATTGTTCTAAGACTGTTTTCTTTTTTATTTTCAGGTAAGATTTCATAACTTTTACTTCGATGTTCAACAAGCAAATCGAACCTTTCGGAGAATAAAATTGGAACTTCAAATTGTCTTCTACAGAAAGCTGTCAAATTGTCGAAAGCTCGGTATTTTTCTACTTTTTTTTAACCCTTTAAAAAGCAAATGAACAATACTTTAAATGGTGTAAAATCCAGCCTAAAGGGACAGTTCCTTTAGGAGAAAGTTTGAGTCCCATGCAACATTTTATTGGCTCAAGTATATTCCCTCTTATTCCCTTCTGTGACTCAAGAGGTTATCCATAGATACCGATTAAATCACCAAAAAAACGTGAAAAAAAAAAAAAATTCACCTGATATGACCAGCGAGTCTGATATGTGGTCCTCTTCATTATATTTTATTGCAATATTTCCTCCGTGAAATATGACTCCCCTGAAGTATAGAATAGAATGAACGATTTTGTGAAGACTTTACTAAATTAAGAATGGGGGGAGTTCAGAAAATTCTTATTCTTGCTGACAAAGCGAGGGAATCAGAAATTCCCAAAATAAGTCTTATGATTTTGGTGCTTAAATGACTAATAGTTATAAAATATAATCATTAGTCTAAAACATTTTACAGATTAAAAAAAATTATACATTACATTAACGATAAGTCGTCACAGAGAAACATTCGTGGTTAACATTCCTTTGCAGTGATTCTTATTGAATCGCAGTCGAGTATTTTCTGGGATCTTGGAAAATCGAGAAATACAGATCGAGTTTTACGATGAAAATTCGAAAAACTCGTGAATTACGTTTCACATAATGAACTCGCACGAAAGAGTAAACATTATTTTTTATGCTTCTTTTCTTGCCTAACCCCTTTCTGCTAGATTAGCATCATTTCCTACCCAGCGATATCGTTTTTATCGTTGAATGGACGATTCTTTGACTTTCTTTAAATTTTTTTATCTTTCACTTTCAAAAAATAGACGAAAGAAAAGAATAACATGGAAAAGTTGATTTCATTGAATCGATCGCGCTCATACCACGAAAAAATTTCAAACCTCCCCCATCCCCTTCCACCGAGCAAACGAAAAAATAACCGTCCAGATTATCTTCAGAAAAGGGAATAACGATTTATATCTCCTTGTTATCCTTACTAACCATAAAAAATAACAGCCGAGAAATGCCACTGTCTGCGACCTAAAGCGTCTATCTTTGTCTATAATCTTCATCGTTACGGATTTTCTCGCCTTTTTTTTTAAAATTTATTTATTTATTATTTGAAAGAATTTCATCGTGGAGTAATTAAATTAGCAATATGCAGTCGAGGAGAAGAAAAAAAGAATAATTAAGGGTCGGCACGGATTAAGTGAAGTGCGGCTGTTGAAATTTGTATTCTAACGAGTTTTTGATGTTTTAATTATTGGTTTCCGCTTCTCGTGTCTAGTCTTTCAGAGACTTATGAACACGCAACATGCCGTTCATCAAAATTTAGAATCCGCTGGGACATATTAAAATTTTATAACCGGAGCTGGTATTCCTGCGGACTAAGAAATTTATTTTATAAATTAAGGGACGGGTTTCACGGGGGAAAGGAATTCGATCTCGAGGGACTTTTCTTAAAATCAAAGTTTTCGGGTTTTACCGGAAAGGCTTTAACTTTACGAAAATTTAGTTGCAGAAGTACGAATGATTAGGAACAAATTTTAAGGATTTCCTCTTTTTTTCTTTTTTTTCTTCCCAGAGAACAGGGTCGGATCGGGATGAGAGCATCAATCCCCGATGAAGCGGAAATTTTCGGTACCTGATTATAAATCCCTAATGTGTGGGAAACTTTCTTTTCGAGATTACTTTTCTTGTCAGTTTCGTCGCGTAATCTCACCGTGTTCACGCTCCCCTTCCCTTCTTTCCCGATGATTTAAAGTGCAATTAACACTTACTAATTAAAGGGTTTCTTCTACCAAGAAAATAAATGTTCGTTAACTTTTGGGAGTTGTGTGATGTGACATAAACGTGTAAAGCTTGTGAAACTTATATTAAATGTCCTACAGTAAATCACCGGGAGGAAACATTATAGAAACACTATTAAAAGCGCCTGGCAAGTTTCTCTTTTCTATCAGATTTTCTTCCATGCAAAGTGTTTTCTTTCGAAAACTTGATATCCGAGCAATTTCTCAGGTTTTTGCAACATCCAAAAGTCTAGTTTCTCCAGTTTGACGGAATCCGTGAAGGGAGGAAATAGCAGTTTTGTCAAGGTCCCTACCAGTGCCTTTCTTAAGATTGAGCTCTGAGGTACAAAGTTAATCTCTCCTATTTCATTCATTCAGTCGTTTCATTTTCGTCCCGTTTTTACCAGTTATTAATAACGTTTTTTATTTCTGTCTCCAATCGAATTTTTTTTATTCTCTTCAATTTTTAATTAACTCATTCTAATTTCAATCTTTGAGTTTTCTTTTCAATTGATTAATATTCCGAAGAGATGATTTTTAATTCTCCGAAAACCGATTTCAATCATCCGGATAATAAAACAATTATATTCCTTTTATCCGTAAAAAGAAAATGAAAATGATTTTTTGTTTAAAAAAAAAAAAAATGAAAAACTCTCTGAAAACGAGAACGGATACACACAAATATGGAAAATTTTTATGAGATTATCCGATCGTTCTGGGGAATAAAATCTGATTTTCGATATCGAATTCTTCCCTATTACGATTCAGCCGATGAAAAAAAAAAAAAAAAAAAAAAAAAAAAAAAAAAGAGACGTTTCGGTTATGTTTGCATTTGCCTGTTCACATTTTCGACTTACCTTCTATTGAAAAAAAATCTTTACGCTCTGATTTTCGATAAGAAAGGTTTTTTTTTTCTTCTTCTTTTTCTATTTTTCATTGCTTCTTACCTGAAAATAAGAAAAAGAGAAATTGATCAAAATTGCTGTGTCGGAAAACTGGAATAAAAGGAAGAAGATGCAAATAAAGAGATAAGGAAATGGAATGCTCGGAGCTTTTCCATGACAGGCATAATTGATTTACCAATAGGAAACGATTGGTATATAAAATAAAGATCAGGATGCGGTTTGAAGATTTGACGATTACTAGGTTTGGGTTTTTTTTTTATTTCGTTCGTTTTGCTTCTGGTTTTCCGATAAAATCAATAAATAAGATAATTTGCAGCATTTTGTATTCCTAAATTCATTGGTTTACAGGATACCGTCAGGAAAGGTCATACAGGTATCGAATCGGCCATTCATGAGGACGATGCTGTCGCGGGTGATTAAAAAAGTTTCAGACAAATCATCCTAAAGCTCAGGTCTTTATCGGGAAGAGAAATTTGACACCTCAGATAGTGGATTAAAATATATGGAAAAAGTAAAGATATTAGTTCGTTTACACCACCGGCCGGCAAGCCTGGAGGTGGAAAATTAGGGTAGAGGACCCAATAATGAAACAATTAAGAAAATGCGTTTTTTTAACACCAAATTTTTCGACCATTTTCGCATTTTCGAACATCGGTTTCTGTTCCAATCAAAAGATTAATGATTAAACTTTACTTTAATGCTGCAACACGACTTCAATCTGCGTTTTCTTCCCTTAAAATAATATTTAAATAAATTATTCCCCGATTTTTCTTGTTTTCACCAATGGTGGAACATTCGAAAAACAAGTAGTGTTCTATTTTTTGAATATTTTGTTTATATTTTTTTATTTTGAAAACTCAATGTTTTCCTTAAAATTTTCAATGAAAGTCAACTTTTTGAATTAAATACGTACTGTGGACTTAATTAAATAGTTTTCCCAGTGCTGTCAGCCTCGCGGGTGAGTTATACAGTGAAGTGAAAATTGTAATTTTTTGTTTATAAACAATAGCGGCCATTTTCCGACGGTTTCAACGATAACTACGCAAATTTTTTAAGTTTTTTTTTATGTGAAAAAGTATTCAAATTCCAGTTTCGAGTTTAATATTTACTTTAAAAAAATCAGATGCGATTTTATTTGCTTGAACGTTTTTGTAATTTTACATATTAGGCGCGATTTATACCCAAACGCTCCTGATCCATTAATGGTGATCGCGGTTTTTCGAGCCCCCAGTTTTGGAACGCTAATTTTATTTCCAAAAAAGAGAAAATCGGCAAATGGAAAGTTACGTTTGTTAAAATAATAATATTCTTTGATCCTTAATGTTAACAAAAAAAAATTTGTTCCGAGCAAATCGTGTCTCAAAACACCAGAATAAAAATTAAATTCGTTGGAGTGAAATTCGTCGGAGGAATGGTTGCCTAGTTATTTCACCGAAAATTCTCTGCTTCTGTGTTTTAATTTCGTTTTTATCGCAATAATTGATCAAGAAAGCAACTTATTGACAATTATTTTGCAAGCCAGGAATATTTCGCATCAATTTAGAGTGATTTTGGTTCCAGATTAGCTTTAATTTTTTAATAAAAAATTGATAAACAGCAAATGATCCATTACTGGGTGCTGTTCCATTATCGGTTCCTCTACCCTATACACACACACACACACACATCAGGCTTTTACAGGACCTGGAGCCCTATCGCCGCATTATAGACCTTTTTCCAATCAGGCCTCTCCTGGCAGGCATCTCGCCAGTCAGGCACTCCCAACCTTCTCGCATCGGCCGCGACATTATCTTCCCATCTGATCCGGGGTCTACCCTGAGGTCTTGGACTCGTCGGTCTGCCCTCCAGGACCTGCCGGATATATCTTGACGGGGGTGCGCGAGCGACATGTCCCGCCCACTTGAGCCTTCGGGATTTAATCACACTAGTGATTAATGGTTGCCCAGTGAGCCTCCGGATCTCGTCATTTGAACGCATGCGCACCCTGCCAGTAATTGGATCCCTTCTAGGCCCTAGAATTCGGCGTAAAACCTTATTTTCGAATACCAACAACCTTTCTTGAGCACGGATGGTCAGACTCCAAGTGTCACAGCCGTACGTGACTACAGGACGGATTATGGTATTATATCGATCGATATCTACCCTATATCGATAAAAAAAAATAAATATATATTTATTTTTCAAAAATTCGGTTTTTTTACTAATGAAAATGAGATTGGATCGCCCCGAAACCGTGGCAGAAGTTTTGTTATATTTCAGAGGCAAAGATTCAATATTTAAACTGTATGAAAAAGGCTTTGCGATTTCTAAATTTGATCATTTTTTAAAAATGTTTTCGCAATAAAAAAAAATCGACATTGTTTATTTTTTGTTGTTGAAATAGTTCCCAATTTCACCGCTATAGCGCTATACTAGTCTCTCGGCGGAAAGAAACATTCTTTTTTTTTTTTTTTTTTTTTAAATTTTGAAAGCAATTAAAAATGATGAAATATAAGAACAATTAAGTCTTGTTCATGCATTTAAAATTGTGGATCTTTATGTATGAACATAAAACGTTTTGGCACGGTTTCGGTGCGGTTAGACCCTGTTTTCATGTTTTAAATACCGGATTAAACAAATTTTTCTTTACATATTTTTTTCTCTTTAAAATGGCTCAACCGTCCGGTGATGTAAACGAACTAATACCTTAAGGGTGATCCTCTTTCAATGTAGAAATATTGAAATTTCGAAAAAAAGATGATTTTCGTGCCACCCTACAAAATGATATTTCCTGGAATCTGAATCATTTGATCGGAAGTTTTATAAGCAGCAAAAAAATATAAATCGCATAAAAAATTGCGTTGCCCAAGAGTAAACACATTTCTAAAATCAAAATTACAAATCAACCGCAAATTCGTAAAACGAAAATAATAAAAATAAATAAACATAAATAGCGTGAGAAAATTATTTAATTTTTTTTTAAACTTCAAAAAACAATCATGAATGTAGAGTGTAGATTTACAACACCGTTCAGCCGGAAAAAAAAATCAGGCCTCCGTTATCGCCAATATATGCTTAATTTTTTTTTCTCCTACTGATTCATTTGCTGCCTTTGATCTTAAAATAAAAGGCACCCTTTTGAAAAAAAAAAGTGTGAAATTTTTTTTTTTTTTGTTGCTTAGCTGGGAGATATTTTTAGAATTTTGATAAATGAGTTTCATACCTATACAGTCATGTGCAAATGACAAACGACTAAAAAACAAAGACGTGCTAGATCTTTCCTTGTTTTTCCGTGATTTATTCAAGGGAAGAGGTATA
This sequence comes from Liposcelis bostrychophila, assembly GCA_037577465.1. NCBI lineage: Eukaryota > Metazoa > Arthropoda > Insecta > Psocodea > Liposcelididae > Liposcelis > Liposcelis bostrychophila. The sequence goes on along the minus strand of CM075208.1, from coordinate 58,347,727 downwards.
TAACCACGTTCTTCTTCGTCTTGCGACTTTCGTTTTGGGGGGGAGGCGAAAAGAAAAAGGATGAGGAAGTTAGTAGATGGAAAACTAATTTTTCTAATTGTGAAGAAGACGAAATCCAGGTGTGCTTTGCAACTTTCTTCTCTTTTTGATTAAGATATGAAAAAGTTTTTGGGGAAGGAGAAGAACAGAGAGAGAGAGAGAGAGGAGTTTGAACCTTAAATTTTACGTAATTTTCGAAAAACCGGATTCGAGGCCGGCGAAACTTAAAATGTAACATAAATTAATGTAACGTAAAATGTATAATTTGAATAAAATGAATAAAATACAAGAGGAGATGGAGTAAATTTTCCATTAAAGATGCTTACGGTTCCGTTTGTATAATTTTAATTACAACGTCTTACATCTTTTTCAATTTTGTTTCTTCATTATCCTATATTTTTCCCTCCCTCTCGCTATTTATTCTTCTATATTTACTTAACTTTATTAATCTATCTAAACAATAAGTTATTTATATTGCAAAAAGGGTGGAGGGGTTACAGTTTCATATGATGAAGCTAAAATTGAACCCTTTGGAGAAAAAAAAAATGGAAAAATACTCGAATTCTTTTTCCCCTCGGTTTTCTTTACAAAGATGACGATGCTGATTATTATTATCATCATTGTTATACTTTCTTTTTCATTAATTCCGAGAAATGTTTTCCAGAAGTTTTGGACTAAACATCATATTCCCTTGAGTCGTTTGAACTCTGTTTTAAGTTTTCCAACTTTTTTTTATAAGTAGCTGAAAAAGAAGCTGGTGCTTTGAAGGTGCAAGTCATCATAATTATTACGGAAAACAAAAGGAAGGAAAAATGAATAAAAAAGATAAGAAATTTAAGGGGAAAATTTTCTTTTTAAATCTTTATTTATTTATATTCTCTATTTTTTTTCCTTCTACAAAGTGATGCCGTTCAAAGCGGAAAAGCATTATGTAGTCGGCTGCCGGTGAGTTTTGACGAGAAAAACCTTATTTTTTATATGAGGTCATCTTAAAGGTCATGCTCAAGTTCAGGTAAATTGGCCGGACTTAAGGAGGTTTTTAACGGGTGTTAATAATCCCCTCCGGATAATTAATAAATTGTTAAGTTAGGTCATGTCACGTCACATCATACTACTTAGGAAACTTGCAAAATTCCCATCTTTCTTTAAAAAACTCCTAGGAAAGGCTCTTCTTCACTTTCGAAATTTTAGAAAGTGATCATTCATTTATTACGTGAGCAAAATTTTTGTTTATTGCATAAAGTTTACAAAAAAAGGTATGTCGACCATTTTTAACATATAAAATCTGTAAAAGAAATAAATAAATCTTTTTTATGTATATTTTGAGGCCTGCCGATTTCGAATATAGGCAACCCACATCACATGCATGCAATACAAAATATCACATAATTTTTGGTTTTTTTTTCCCTCGTAAAACAATCGGAGAAAGGGTTCAAATCCACTATACAGTGTTGGACCAACATGTTGTATCAGCTTGTTGGACCAACATTCCACACTAATTTTGGCGTAGGAGTAAATTCTGCAATAGTCGATTCGTTCGTTTGTCAAACATGTTGGTACAAGTTCGTCCAACATTCCAACAAGATGGTATAACATGCTTGTCCAACTTGTTGTACCAGCATGTTGGTCCAACATTCCATAGTGAATTTGCACCCAAAGAGATTGTTACGTGTTTTCGATGTCTTAGATTTCAAATTTGATGTCTGAACGATGCGTGGCAACTCTTGGACTGCCTCTTGTGCATTTTTTACTGAACTTTCCCCGTTTTCCTCTTTGATCCAAATATTAAAAATTCTCCAATCGAGATAATTACACCCCCGCTACCTCAAAGTACAGCATTTGGTTTGTTAGAAATTAAAAAATTAGAAATATGGAACTGAGGCGTTGGTTACATTACTCGAAAATTTTTGTTCGAAGAGTTTCAAAAATTTTTTCTCGATGAAAGTGTTTACACTTTTCGAACATGTTCGAAAAGTTTCGATGATGTTCGAAATGTTTGATGATGTTTGACATTATTTTTGGGGTGGTATTATATTAATATGGGTACTCGGCCGATGATATATGTATTTTCCCATTATTTAAAAAATATACTACAACCCCAAAAATAACGTCAAACATCATCAAACATCATCAAACATATCGAACATCATCGAAACTTTTCGAACATATGTTCGAAAAGTGTAAACACTTTCATCGAGAAAAAATTTTTGAAACTCTTCGAACAAAAATTTTCGAGTAATGTAACCAACGCCTGAAAGTAAAATTTTAAAAATAAATTGCTCCGCCATTTTGGATTTGGACTTTTTCCATTTCTGACTTCAGATTCAGATTCGGCGGTCCAAAATACATAAATTGGTCAAATTTCAATGAATTACCTTCATAATTTACTTAAAAATAAGTTTTTTATTTTACGTTGGCAAGAAAGTCAGTGTAGTTCAAAAATCTGTAGACCTGTTTTCCTGCGGTACGAGAAACCGAAGTCTAAAGGGAAAAAAAGTAAATGAATGATAAATAAAAAAACGTAGATTTCCATTTATCTTAATAAGATTTAGATCCCTGTTGATACTGGTCATCGCGTTTAAGAATTATGACCAATTAAAAAAATCTTTACGTCACTTAGCGTTAAATGTCCAATCTCAAATAATGTATATTTTTTTGCTTGGCCATTCATTCGGACATTTCCTCGCTTTTTCATTTCTTCTCTTTATTTCCCAGTTGCCCTACCAAGTTGATGAATAATCAAATTTTGAGCATGTACTTGCATTAAAAAAATTCAATCAGGTTCTTCTCGAACCTGAAACTTTAAAGAATAGAAAAGTTTACCAAAGAATCGAAAAAGACAGATGTTACCCAGAAAAGGAAATCGTTCTAAAATTTTTATGGCTGATCACTGATTTAGGCCATCCTAGAAACCCCGTTTGTTTGAAAATAAAAAAGACAAAAGAGAAGAAACGATAAAGAAATTTAGATAGCCAGCTTGGAAATATTACAGAGAGGAAAAAAAATTAAGAAAATTAAGCAAATCAAAATGTTTGATAAATGAAGTCATTTTTTTCATCATTAAAAAAGTGTCGAAACGAAAAATTTCAAAATATACTTCGCAAAAGTTTTAACTTTTCAAGTAAGATTAAAGTTTATACATTTGTCAGTTATTATTTCAGAAATGTTTAGCGATTCAAGAATATCTTATCTCCGTTTAAAAGAAAAATCACAAAATCGTCTCTTGTTGACCCCGGAAAGCTTTTTTAAAGCCCGTTAATTTTTTTTTTTACTTTCATCATGGACTTCAAACAAAACCATTACATTATTTTCATCGGAACCTTCCCTTTTTTTTCTTTAAACTCTTTAACAAGAAGCTTAGAAAAGGATTAAACTTAACTTGAGGATCATCTCAAATTCCTTTTCAAAACCAGGACGTCCAATTTATTTGTGAGAAAAGGAAAGGAAAAACTCCCGTTCTATTTTTTTCGCAGTAAAGTAAAAACCCGAATCAGATCATTACGGACAATAAAACGGAATTCTTTTTTTTTTTTTTTTTTTTTAATTAATCGAACTTTTTATCTTTTCTCAATAATTATAAATAATTCTTTTTTAATTGTCATTTTTGTCCCCGGAAAAAAGTAATAATCTTATGGTTAATCCCTTATTTCGTAAAAAGGAAAAAAAAATTGGGTATTGCTGCCGTGGCTATACAATTTGCGATATTTTATTGGGTGATTACGGATGGAAAATTGCTTCCCCCTCGAGCTCATTACAACGCCGTTATGATTCCAGTCATTTTTCCGACACTTCAAAAGGCGGGATTTTTAAATCGTTGTTTCCGAAAGCTCCCCCACCGTTTTAATCTTTTTTTTTCTCCGTTGAAAATTGTTTGTTATATATATATTTTTTTTCCGAGGGGTTGCTCACTCTTGAATTACCGTGTACACCTTGTCTTGAATTACTTTGAATTACTTTGAATTACCGTGAATTACTTGAATTACTTTGAATTACCGTGAATTACTTTGAATTACCTTGAATTACCGTGAATTACCTTGAATTACTTTGAATTACCTGTGAATTACATGAATTACCTTTGAATTACTTGAGTAATTTTATACATATTTCCATGGTTCTTTTTTTTTTTTTCAATTGATTTCATTCTTATGCATAATTTTTGCCCCTTTAAAATTGTAATCAATTGCTTTGGGCGTCATTTTTGTTATGAACGGCCTCTTTACCAATTAATGATTTATTTATTATCATTATTTTTAAATAATATTT